>CM032449.1:126206289-126453789 GCA_019049505.1 Pachyrhynchus sulphureomaculatus | reverse complement strand
AGAAACTATGTTTTTCGCACAATGCCAATAATATATTGTATATATATATATATATATATATATATATATATATATATATATATATATATATATATATATATATCGTCTGGACCCCACAAAACGATTCCCCTTTCCAGATATTGAGATAGCCGAAATTTGAGCTCGATTAAACGACATTAACCCGTGCCGCTCGTCGCTCAAAGTTTGAAAAAATCCAAATTTTTGGCCAAAAAGCTGACATATGGAGCCATAACTCCAGAACGGTAAATAATAGAAACACGCTTAATATCTCAAAAGAAAGCTAATATTGTTCTTCAAAATTTATATTCTATACATAATTGTTGTTATTTGAAGTCAAACCGAGTTACAACAGCCTTTAGCCCCAAAAACGTGACCTGGTACCAGTAGGAGCCAGTTTGGGAGTATTCTAAGAATTTTACGGGTTTTTACATAATGTGTCTCGGAATTAACATTTTTTTGTTAAAAAGTATTTTGGAACTCAATTTTCAAACATAAAGAGCCTTTTGTTCAAATTTAATCTTTTATTATATGGGGATTACCTGACTAGTTTACCAAAGAAAGACCCGTTTGACAGGTAAAAAGGAGGGTGAATCTAATTTCTATTTTAGGGATGGTGATTTTACTTCAGCGTACAACCGACCTTTTATTTATTCAGTTTTAGTTTCTAAAGTGCCTTTGAGCTGGTTAGATCGAACAATTATCTAGTGAAGATATTTTAACGTTTTTTTTTTAATTTTCCAAAGTATGTGTATTATTATTTTTATAAACTATTATAGTATTATTTTAAAAGACATTTGAAAACATTTTATTGAAATTAAAGTTTGCAATATATTTTGTTTCATTTTCCAAGTTAACTGTTATTTACCTATTGGCCTCTGAAATGGCATCCACATCAGGTGTACAAAGCCGGACCAAGGATAAAATATTTCTTGTGGGCTATCCCATTCACCAGATCACCGGTTGTAAACTACCTCAAATCGTCAAGTTTTGTGTGCTTTATTTTATAATTTACGTACTGTGAAATTAACTGTAAGAGAATCAGCAAAACTTACAATACGAGAAGTGTTCATTTTTTGGGAGGAAGCTCGAATCCCGACTAAACATGAGCAAGATGCAACTACTAAGCTGGAAAAACTTCACGCCGAGTGGAGAAGTCTTCAAAAAGACCGGAAGAAAACATCGAAAACGGCCAAAGAACAAATTTAAACAGTTTGTTGAAAAGTTGGATGATCTCTTTGATATTGCTCAACAAGATGCCTTGGCTCTGATGAAATCGGAAGAAGATAAGGCGTTTCTCGTGAAACAGAGGCAGAAGGGCCGCCCAGGTTCCATGACTGCAGTGGATCTCAAGTTGTCTCGAGCTGAAGAAATCAAGGTGCAAAAGGAACTTGCAAAAATGAACCTACAAATCCAAGAAGCAACTTTTGATATTGGTGAGTTTTTTTTTTATTATTAGTATTCTAAAAAATAGATAAACAAATAAGTAAATAGTTTCATTTTAATTGAAAGAAAAATTGTACATGAGAGCATGATTTGGCATCTTTATGATTGAGTTTATATTTTTTAAATAATACCTTTTGATAATTAGAAGTAGGTAATTTAGTACCTATGTATTATTACTATTCTGCTAAAACGACAAGTTTTTATAGTCTTTTTTTTTCTCTTTCTTTTGTTACTTCTTAGAGACGGATGATGAAGACAAGTTCGAAGAAGGAGAAGAAGACACTGAAGAGGACAGCATCTACCAGGAACTTGAGAGCTTGGAGGAAATGGACATACCCTGAAGAAGCTGCAGAAGATCCAGGACCATCTGAGAGCAAAAGGATGAAAGTTTCATTTGCAAGGGGCGTTAAAGAGATTTTAAACATGAAATTGTCCATTTTATTAGATCGATGTAAGGTATCCGACCGAAATGCCACGAGAATTTTAATAGCTACTCTAGAAGCACTAAACCTTGACCCTCTTGAGTACAAAGTCTCGAAACTTTATTACATGATAGAAGGCAAATGTTCAGAGAACAATATAATAAAAAAATTTTTGATAAAGTAAACATTCCTGAAAAAGGTTTCGTGGTTGTCCATTGGGACGGTAAACTTTTACCGGTGTTTTAAAAAAATGAACAATGTGAGCGAATAGCTATAGCTATTTTCATATGGCGAAAAGGAACAGCTGCTGGGAGTTCCTGTAACAGCAAACAGCTCTGGAGAGGAGCAAGCCGTAGCCGTATATGAATGCCTACATGAATGGGGTCTTCTCAACACCGTCAAGGCGATGTGCTTCGACACTACAGCATCCAACACGGGAAGACTCAAAGGAGCATGCGTCATATTGGAAGAGAATTGTTAATACCTAGCTTGCCGTCACCATATCTTGGAAATTCTGTTAAGAGGCGTATTCGACACAAAAATGGGATCAACCACTGGACCTCATCCAGACATTTTCAAGAGATTCCTCACTGCGTGGCCCAAGATAGACAAAGGAAAATACGACACAGGTATCAGTGACAATCTAATACAAAAGCAGCTAACTCCAGAAGTAATTGCAAATGTTACTGCTGAATTCGGGACCAAATTAACTGAGAGCCACCCCAGAGATGACTACAAGGAGCTATTGCAGTTGGTTCTCGTATTTGTTGGATCACTAGACGGCAATGTTGTGGGTTTTAGAACTCCAGGAGCCATTCATCACGCTAGGTGGATGGCAAAGGCTATTTACTGCTTAAAAATGTTCATTTTTCGTCGTCAATTTAAGATGTCTAAAGAAGAAGAAAGTTCTGTGCGTGCCATTTCTGTTTTCCTAGTTAAAATTTATTGTAAAGCTTGGTTCAATGCTCCAAAAGCTCATCTTGCACCAAAGCAAGATTTAGGTATTTTGCATAGTCTGTTAGACTATAAAGAATGTGACAACGACATTGCAGAAATAGCCCTGACCAAATTTTCGAACCATTTGTGGTATTTGAATGCAAAGTTGGTGGGATTATCGTTTTTTGATCCCACCATTACAGACGATGAAAGTTGTTAATAGCTAATAAATTGCTCAATAGCACAGATGAACCATCACAGCACGCTAGGGTTGTAAATCCAAAAGTTAGGAAAGAAAACTTAAAAGAGGTAGTTGATGGAGGATTGGTAAATTTACTTACCAAAGAAACGTTTACATTCTTTGACCAATTTAATATAAAAACAGATTTCCTAAGACAACATCCAAACACCTGGCCTCAAAATAATGACTTCCAAGAAGGATTGAAAATTGTCAAAACATTAAAAGTAGTTAAATTAAAAACCGACATTAACGACCTTCTGACAAAAGATGAAGACCAAAAGCAATATGTCCTGCAAGTTGTAAGTAAATGCCGAGCATTATATCCTGACGTTTCAAAAACTACTTTAACAAAAACTCTAGAAAATAGATTAGAAACTATTAAAATTATCAACTCATGTACTCGTAGGTACTACATCTGTATCTTTTCTGTGTCTGTTTTGTATGTATTATATACCTAATTTTTATATTTTAAAAATAAAAAATGTCATTAGACTTATCAGTATTACTTGTTTTTTTATTATATTTTCTACTTTAAACTCAAAAATATACCAAAAAAAAGCAAAATTTATCACTTAATAACAAAATATACGAAGTATGCTCCTAGTGGTACCAGGTCACGTTTTTGGGCTAAAGGCTGTTGTAACTCGGTTTGACTTAAAATAACAACAATTATGTGTAGAATATAAATTTTGAAGAACAACATTAGCTTTCTTTTGAGATATTAAGCATGTTTCTCTTATTTACCGTTCTGGAGTTATGGCTCCATATGTCGGCTTTCGGCCAAAAATTTGGATTTTTTCAAACTTTGAGCGACGAGCGGCACGGGTTAACGTCGTTTAATCGAGCTCAAATTTCGGCTATCTCAATATCTGGAAAGGGAATCGTTTTGTGGGGTCTAGACGAACAAGATTCCGGAAGTATAGCAATATTATGATGTATTGTTTTGAAGCATAAAATGAACAGATTTGTGTTTGACTCTATTATTTCATATTTAATTTTAATTAAAAACATTTTATTGTGGAACCGACAAATGATATCAAATTACAAGAAGACAAAGTGACAATATTTTAATAGACCAGAGATTATTGTCGATATGCGAAACCTGATGTTGAACTTAAGGATTAGATATTCGAATTCTAATTAGGAAATGTCGAATGTTAAACTCATTACATATCGATGTTTATATCTTTTAAAGATTTCCCATATGCTAAAATAAACTTAGTTATACAGTTCTACATCAAAATTTAAAACTTTTTTCAGAATATATGTATTTAGGACATAAATTTCAAATATTAAAAGGATATTTTGCGACAAACCTTGACCTATATATATTTCAATTTAAAATATTGCTTTTAAGTAAGCACTTATAACACTGGTCAACTGATTTTTGTCAGTTGAAATTTACATTAGGGTTAACACATATTTAGGTATCCTCATTACTAAAACTGCAATGGGTATTATTTGGTCACCCTCAGTTTGCAGTATGCTGTTTTCAATATGCTGCTAATATTCAATTTGACAAAAAACACGAGTGCTTATGTCTGGTTTGTAATTGAACGACTATTGACCTAAAAAATTACAATTAAATTTTATCCTATATCCGTATAATTATATCAAGAAAGTGTTTAAATCATCCTAATAGTTCTTGTTACGTACGTGGAGAACTATCGTTTTAGAATCAACGGCGAAATTTTATGCCAAGTGCTATTGTGACTATTTCGGCTTTCCTGTTCGGTATCAGATCAAACCTTACTCACCAGACTTGGCTCCTTCCGATTACCACTTGTTTGCATCGATGGGTCACGCACTTGCTGAGCAGCGCTTTGGTTCGTACGAAGATGTGAAAAAATGGCTCGATGAACGATTCGCAGCAAAAGGGGAAGATTTTTACTGGGGTGGTAGTCACAAATTGCCCGAAAGATGGGAAAACTGTATAACAAACGATGGAGCATACTTTGAATAAACCACTTTTTATCATTCGTCCGAATTTAACATGTTTTTTTAGAAAAAAAATCCGCATTTCATGCTTGTACACCTGGTATTAGATTGAGATGGAAATTCAGGCGCAAAAGCCTACATCCAGCATTGAATAGAATTAGGCTTATAGTGATAATGGACATATACATATATACGAGGCTGGTTTGAAAAGTCCGTGCAAAGTCCGAGAGATGGCACCACCGGCGCGTATCGAGGTCATGTTTAGTTAGTAGTATTTCTTGAATGAACGCACACCAAGTTTCAGCCATATTGGTCTATTTCTTTGTGTTTGGCATTCGTGTGAATCAAGGAAGTCGAATGATTTTCAAGAAATGTGGTGATTAAACATTACTTTATGAAAGGCAAAACGCCTCAGGAGACTAAAGAGAAGCTTGATAAACATTATGGTGACTCTGCACCTTCGATTAGAAAAACAGTTTATAAGTGGTTTCAAAATTTTCGGACTGGCCATATGGGCACAAGTGACGCTGAACGTTCTGGACGGCCTGTGGAGGTTACGACTCCAAAAATCATTGATCAAATCCATGATATGGTGATGGATGACAGAAGAGTTAAGGTGCGTGAGATTGCTAGTGCTGTGGGCATCTCGACTGAACGGGTACATAATATTTTGCATAAACATTTGGACATGAGAAAGCTATCCGCAAGATGGGTGCCGCGATTGCTCACGCTTGGCCAAAAACGGAATCGTGTGAAGTGTTGCAAGGATGGTTTGCAGCTGTTCCAGAAGAATCCGGAGGACTTTAATCGTCGTTTCGTCACTGTGGATGAAACATGGATACATTACTATACTCCCTGAGACCAAACAACAATCTAAACAATGGGTTACCAAGGGGGAATCTGCACCAAAAAAGGCGAAGACCGTTCCTTCGCCGGAAAGGTTGTGGCGACTGTCTTTTGGGATTCGCAAGTGATAATCCTCATCGACTATCTGGAAAAGGGTAAAACTATTACATGTGAATATTATTCATCGTTATTGGACCGTTTGAAAACCGAGCTGCAAGAAAAACGCCCGCGATTGGCCCACAAGAAAGTCCTTTTCCATCACGACAACGCACCAGCACACACCTCAGAAGTTGTGGTCGCAAAATTAATGGAAATAGGATTCCAACTCGTTTCTCATCCCCCCTATTCTCCAGACTTGGCTCCCTCGGACTACTATTTGTTCCCCAATTTGAAGAAATGGCTGGCGGGACAAAGATTTTATTCAAACGAGGAGGTGATTGCAGACACTAATGGATATTTTGCAGACTTGCACAAATCCTATTATTCGGAAGGGATCAACAAACTAGAACATCGTTGGACGAAGTGTATAAGCCTAAAAGGAGACTATGTCGAAAAATAAAAAAGGTTTACCCCAAACACATAAGTAGTTTTTATTTTTGCACGGACTTTTCAAACCAGCCTCGTGTATATAAATCATTGTTTCTTGGGATATATATATATAATTGATGATTTAGTTCTTCATAAGTAATTTAAACAAAAACTGCAACTCCGGTTTATGTAAAAAAACTGCTGATTCTTAGTATAAATAATTAAAAATACACTTAAGTTGTGATGTTTACCTCATTTTACTTAGAAGTGATAGGATTCTATTTTATTATTAACTTTTTTACTCTCCTTATTAAATTAATGCTTCCATTGAATAAGGTATTGAAGGTAGATAGCTAGAATACTCTTATTTGTCAGTCTAAACTTCAGTAAAAGATATACAAGTAATAATAGCAAATTGTATCAGTTTAGGCTACTAATAATAAATTATCATCATAAGGAACTAAAAAATTTCTTATCCTAATTCTAAATATTTTTTTTTACAATTTCTGTCCCGCATTACCCCGTGATAATTAAGAAATTTCCGAGATCACCGAAGAGTATTGCAATTTAGTCTACTGTGTTCTCTCTGTCCTCATTGCCCTGTATGTTCTATCTGTCCTTTAAAAAAGGAATTTGACGGAAAAAAAATTATGAATGACGGATTTAATCTTCATTGGGTATTTTTTTTATTGTGCACTCTCTGCTGCAAAAGAAATTAACCCTTTTCTAAATCATGTAATAGATATCAGCGAGGATGTGATACCCGTCAGTGTTGTCCAAGTGTCGAAACATACATTTGTATGTCATGGCAACCTTTTGGACAGTAGTGTAGGCACGAACATTATTGCATTTCTGAACTAATTACTGCCTAGTCAATATATAAAAATCTATGTTTATAACTTACTATATCTCCTACACCTGGTGCATACCAATATTCTGGAATGAATAACATCCAGTTATATAAAGCTACAGCAATAAGTAGTGGAAATATTGCAAACTTTAACATCTTCCAATTATTCTTTATACACACGATAACACAGAACTCCCGGAACACTGAGGTTATTTATTTAAACTTTATAGTGTCACATACAAATACTTATGAATTATTTTAACATTGTTAACATGCAAGTTGCATTTTAAAGTCATTTTGTGTTAATTTGCAGCATATTTTGGACGTAAGGTCACGGTCAGTTGCATTACTAGATACTATTATACTTTACATTATAAATATCATTTTAATGGTAGCTGTACATTTAGTAATCCGTCTTTATAGCAATGAAAAACTTATCTCCACTTTTTATCAATTTTTTCTAGAATTTTTTTTTTATAGTAAACATGGGAGTACTTAAAATGGAATTAAATTATTTAAAAGTATTGTAATTGTAACAATTTGTCAAAATTTATTATTTTATATGAAATACCTGTTTTTTCCGTAGGAAACATGTCCTTTTAATTGAAATGTTAAAGTCAAATATACGAGCTAACATCTATATTCACTAAAGATTAAATCCGTTTGGTTGTCATGGATTTGGCTATATGTCTTTGGTTTATGATATATTATTTCATCATGCACTAGAAATATTACAAAGTAAATTTGGTAACAAAATTGATAATTTTCTAAATTTCACATTTTTTTTCATCAATCCGGTCTT
Organism: Pachyrhynchus sulphureomaculatus; assembly: GCA_019049505.1. Classification (NCBI taxonomy): domain Eukaryota; kingdom Metazoa; phylum Arthropoda; class Insecta; order Coleoptera; family Curculionidae; genus Pachyrhynchus; species Pachyrhynchus sulphureomaculatus. The sequence goes on along the minus strand of CM032449.1, from coordinate 126,445,762 downwards.
TTATAGCATTCTTTGCCTTACGGTTCCTAGTTTTTATCTTCTTCGATCTTCCCAATCTCCGGGTCTTAGATTTCTCTCTAAATTGCCCTCTGAAACACCTCCAAACCATGTCGCTCTTGGTCTCTCTCTTCTCCTCCTTTCGCTTGGTACCCATTTTAGAACCATCTTTGGTATTCAGTGTTTTCCTTTCTTCCCACGTGTGCGTACTATATAAGTTGCCGTTGTTGAATTTCCTCAATAATCGTGGTTTTTTACTTTCACTACATTCCTTATTCGTTTATTTCTAACTCTATCCATTCTTAAATATATAATAAAAGCCTGTTTTCAGTCAATTTTTTTATTTATTTATCATACATGCCTTACAGGTTACCAGACCCAACTACAAGGCCGAAGATACAGATAAGAGCCACTATACCTAGAAATGTAATACAATAATAGAGTATTAAGCAGATACAAATTCCAATCACAATAATAATAATAATAAAAACAATCAGATATGAAAACAATAAGAAAAGAAAGATGCCACAGCCCCTCAGTGTTACAATATTTTACTTAATCGTTAACATAGATTTGTTTGAAAAAGTCGATGCTTATTTCTTGATTATACATACTACACATTGAAAAAAGTGAGGGGAAAATTTTAATATATTTGTTCTTCGAATAGGTAGATAAAAAGTGTTATTCTATTAGTTATACGCGGCACACTAAAAAATTTGTTCTTGACAGAATCGCAGGAGAATCTATATCATTATTTATAATTTTGAACAGAGTCGTCAGTAGCAAGTAACCACGACGAACCTTTAATAACGAACAGCCGTTATCTGCAAGTAGTACCTCATGCAGAAACCCCTGTTGTGGATAGATACCATCTCGTTTAAAGCTAATAGATTTTTAAAAATTTGCGCTGGACCCTCTCCAGATTATCAGTATGGGTGTCATAGCCTGGAGACCAGACCGTAGCAGCGTATTCCAATTTAGAACGAACATAACAAATAATATAAAGTTTTAATTACGTCACGATTCTGATAGTCACCGGTGCAGCGTGCAATAAAGCCATATGTTTTAAAAGCTTCAGAGATTATAGTGTTTATATAGTCTGTAAAAGAAAGTCTTGGGTCAAATGTTACGCCCAAGTCCCTGAAGCCATTCACACTGGAGATATTACTGTTATCCAGCAAATAATTATGAATAATCTGTGAGATTTTATTTGAGAAAGATATGATGTTACATTTCTTAATGTTAAGCTGTAAATTGTTTTTTTACGCACCATTGGCCAATTATCTGTAAGTCCTTCTGAAGATTTATGCAATCCCGAATACCTCTTACCATGATGTATAATTTTACATCATCGGCATAGAGTAAATAACCAACATCTAAACCCTGCCCAATATAATTTATAAAAAGATTAAAAAACAGGGGTGCTATTACAGATCCTTGGGGAACCCCAGAAGTAGCATCATAAAATTTTGATTTAGAGCCATAAATTTCCACATATTGCTTACGGTTAGTAAGGTAAGAATGAATCAAGGGCATCAAGTAGTCTGAAAAAACCAAAATATAACAGTTTATTAAGTAGAAGAGAAAAATCCAACCGATCAAAGGCTTTGGTGAAATCTAAATAAATTATATCCATTTGGCAACCCTCGTCAATTGCTGCTATTTCTTGAGTTATAGTAATTAAATTTGTAGATGTAGACCTACCCTTGTAGAAATCATACTGATGGGGGGTTATCAAGTTTTTCGTAGCATAAAATATATGATCGTGTAATAAAAATTCAAAGATTTTACTAAAATTACGTATTATTGACACTGGCCTGTAATTACTGATAGCTGATCTATCTCCTTTTTTAAAAACAGGACTGACTTTAGAGGTTTTCGATAATTCCGGGAAAGTACTCGTCAATTTAGTCAATTTCCATTGGTTCCACCAGTGGAAATTGACTAAAAACAGTCTTTTATTATATATTTATAATGAATTTTCATCAAGTAGAAGCTACAACCATCCGAAATTTGAAACAGGCTGATATAAGCTTTCTAGCTTCAAACTACTCCAAGTTACTATCCATTCTTGACCCTCCAGCCGATCTTCACCAATAATCCATTTCGGGTGCCATTAGTTTATGTTCCAATCGTTTCGTTAGTTACCAAGCATCACAACTATATAACACGATGCTCTTAAATACTGCATTATAAATGAAAATGCTTTTCTCTGTGATGTTATATTCTTCGACTGAAGAACAGAGTTTAGGTGTCTTGTGACCTCCTTTCCTTTACTTATTGTACTCTCCACTTCTTTTTTCGTTCTACCGCCATTACTTATGTTATTTCCGAGATATATGTACTCACAAGCATCAATGAGCTCACCGGTATTTAGAGTAAGGCTTCCTTGTTTTCCTTATCATTTTCATTTTCATCGATTTAATAATAAATTTTCATGGATTTAATAATAAATAAAATTTTTTCCCAATTTTTACTGTATTTAAGATGGTTGAGTTCCTACAAATATAATCCTAATTGTCAAATTATACTAGTTCTAAGGTTATAGCTTTTTAGTTGTTTAAACTGTAATGGACATTTGTAATTAAGGGAAACGTCGGCTTACAACACTGTAAACAAAAAAGCATTTGAAAGATGTTTTTAGGAACAAAAATTCGGCGAGATTAACAATACTAATCAGCATTAATCTCGCAAAATTCTGTTTGTTAAAATCATCTTTGTGCCTTTTATTTATATTCGATGTTGTTATACCTAATTACAAATGCCAATGTCAGATTCATTAAATTGGTCTTAAACTTAAACCTAACCTGGTTTTCATGGAATTGACATTCGACTATTATTTTTGACACTGATATATTTTGTACTGTAAATGTCACCAAAGAAAGATGACATTTACAGTTCGAAAATTTATAATAAAAATCGGGTAGTGAGACTTTCGAATAAGTAGGGAAGTTAATAGTTAATAAAATAAATTTGCCAGTCCATACAGTCATTGGTGTAGCGCGGTTAAAAGGATGAGAAGGTCTACAAAGAGTCTTTCTTTTAGGAAAAAAGGAGAGCTTTAAAAGCTTAAGCCCTTCCCAACACAGTAAATTAAAAATTGAGATTATCAAAGGGCGGAGATTTTTCACAAAAAAGAACTCTTTACTACAATGTAACTCTAAAAAACTTAAACCACATTTAAAAGTCGATATCTAAAGAGTGAATTTTTTTTATAAATAAGAGTAGTTTCTAGAGCGGTGACATTTGTTGCATACATAGAGGAGAGAGGTTTGTATCTGCCTTCTTAATCCTTACTCAGTTATGCCACAGCATAAAGCTTTATAACCTTAATGCTAATTTATTTATTGATATAATTTAATACTAATGCTTTTGTTTCTTTCTAGTTCTGTATTGCTCAGCGTCATAACATTAGCTGCCTTATTGATGCTTTTGTTAATTTAAGCCCCCAATCATCATATTAGACCAGTTTTAAATTTAAACCTTTTTAGTAAATATGCCAATACAATTTCTGAAGCCACCTCTACAGAAATCAGTAAATCCATTATAACCTAATTAAATAATTATTAAAAATTTGCGTCTTTTTCTTGTATATGAAAAATAAATATAACCATTATATTAATATGCAATGGACCTTATTTAAAAGGACCCACCTCAAATATCTCAAGGAGAAACCTCCTTTTTTAAATCCAAAAAAAAGCAGATACAAATACTACAGGAGACATATTTTACCATAATCGCTCCCATTCCTGTTGCTTGCTTTAATGTTTTATATAGAACACTACAAATTTTAATAAATCAGAAACTGTGCTGTAAAGCTAATCTTTATGTTGTTCTTCGTGCAATTATCTCTATCTCACATGGTATTCATTCAATTCCCATTATGAATTACCCTCCTAATACTTTCCCTCGAGGTCAAACGTTACATTGAATTCTTGTTCTGGTGGATCATATAAAAAATCTCTCAAAACAAAACGCCCAAATAATATTAACTGTACGTCTTTTTTTCAGTAACGACTCCTTTTTGGAACCATACCTTCAAGAACTAAATGACCGACATAGCTTACCAGTCGGAGTTCCTTCGTCTTCACCACCACCCTGTAGAAATATAGCACCACCACCACCCTGCGCACCTTCCTCTAGATCGATCTCAAGAGAGTCATTGATTTCTTCTAATGGGGGATCGGATGCCAGTAGTGAAGGAAGTGGGGATGATGGTAAGACATTGATCTAGTAATTAGTTAAATTTTAAAAATCATTAGGATTTGAGAAAATTTTCTGTAAACTGCAGTTCTTTGATTTTTCCCAAATAATAATAATTTTAACTATATACATATATGTATATAATTATATATATATATATATATATATATAATATATATATATATATATATATATATATATATATACAGTAATACCCCGCTTAGCGCGACCCCGTTACGCGCGGTTTCACTATAACGCGAATTTCAAATTTCGCGCTCATGTAGTCATTAACTTCTCTATGGTCGCGGGGGGATCCCCGCTTTCTCTGAATATTCTCTTTGAAGAATTGGGAATTCCCTGTCCTTCGACTTTGTTCTATGGGGATTTCCTCGTTCGTTTCGTGTGTTCATTTGTTCCGTAATGTTAGTTCGGTCGGCTGGCAGTTTTTGTTTTAATATTTATTGGAGATACATACATACATAATTTAACCCTACGTTAAAAATGCCGCCTGTAAAGAAAAAAGAGCGTAAAAGCGTCACTTTGGAATTGAAGATGAAAGTGTTAAGAAGAATGGAAAATGGAGGCAAAGCAACAATTGTTGGGAGAGATTTTGGACTCTCAGAATCGACTGTGAGAACGATTTATAAAAATCGGGAAAAAATTAAAATCTCCAGCGAAGGTTCAACACCTATAAGTGCAACAAAACTTTCTCGTTCGAGATCATCTATCTTAGAAAGAATGGAGAAATTACTGTCAGTCTGGATCGAAGATTTGAATAAGAAGAACACACCACTAAGTCAAGATCTCATATGCACAAAAGCAAAATCTTTGTATGAGATGCTGAAAACAAAAGAAGGAGAAGGGAGTGCCACTCCGACTTTTGCTGCCAGCAGAGGCTGGTTCCATCGGTTCAAGCAGCGTTCTAATCTTCACAATATCCACATAACAGGCGAGGCGGCCAGCGCGGACATTCAAGCTGCAGCTGAGTTTCCAGACAAGTTTCAAGACTTCGTTAGACGAGAGAAAATTCCTGCTTGTCTCATCTTCAATGTTGATGAGACCGCACTTTACTGGAAAAAAATGCCATCTCGAACATTCATTTCTAAGGAAGAACGTCAAGCCAGTGGTTTCAAAGCTGCGAAAGATCGACTAACACTTCTGCTGGGTGGTAATGCCACTGGTGATTTCAAACTGAAACCTTTACTAGTGTACCATTCAGAAACACCCCGTGCAATGCGAGGCACAGACAAGACAAGTCTACCAGTTGTGTGGCGATCAAACAGAAAGGCGTGGGTTACACGGGAAATTTTTCAAGAATGGTATTCTAATAGTTTTTGCCCATCAGTCAAATCATACTGTGACAGAAATGGGCTTGAACCTAAAGTTATATTACTCTTAGACAATGCCCCAGGACATCCAACCTCACTTGATACGCCCAGAGACTTAAAAGTGTACGTAAAGTTCCTTCCACCAAATACTACGTCAATATTACAACCTATGGACCAGGGAGCAATAGCAAACTTCAAAGCTTATTACCATCGCCGCACTTTTAGCCAACTAATTCATGAAACTGACGGGGAAGGAAGACAGTCTATGCGAGAGTGGTGGAAGTCATACAACATTATGAAGTCTATTCACAACATAGAAGAGGCTTGGAAGGAAGTTAAAATGAGTTGTATGAATGGGGTGTGGCGTAATCTTTGGCCAGATGTAGTGGAAGCACCTAGAAGAATTGTCCAGATGCAGAGACAAGTGCTTGAAGACATTGCTGCAATGATTGAGGGGTCTGAACTTGAAGATGTCACGGTAGAAGATCTCGTAGAACTTGTAGCAACGCACGACGATCCTATTAGCAATGAAGATCTGATCGAGTTACAGAATAATCCTATCTACGATGAGGAAGAACAAGTAGAAGAGAAAGTTTTATCTTCAGGGGAAATACAAAAATGCACTTTCAAAAATTTATTCAGGTTTGGACATATTGCAGAGTATAGACAATAATGATGACCGTGTCTTGACCGTGTGTCAAACAATTAAAAACAGTGTTGGGTGTTATGAACGTATTTTACAAGAACGTAAACAAAACGTTACCCAAAAGACAATAGATGTATTTTTCCGTAAAAAATAAGAGTATGTATTGCATAAAGTGTTCTTAGAATTAAAGTGATTGATTAAAATGATTTGTATTTTTTTGTATTAAATTTTGACTATGTTTAATCATAAACCTCGATATACGCGAATTTCAGTTAACGCGATTTTTTTCGGAACGTATCCCTCGCGTAAAGCGGGGTATTACTGTATATATATATATATATATAATTATATATATATATATATATATATATATATATATATATATATATATATATATATATATGAGACATTTCGCGTCAACAGGACCACCCCCAAACCCAAAAATAGAATTAACGAAAAAAAATTCAAGGGTTTCAATTTCTTCGTTAAAAAGTAAGCTTCCAAATACAATGTGGCCGTTTTGAAAAAAACAAGATGGCGGCTCAAAAAATCAGGTTCAAATACAAACAAATGATGATTTCGAAGTAGAACTGAACTTTAAAATTGAGATAAAATATAATATGGATGTAATAATTAGAGTAAACAACATAATTTTATGTAATACCCACATGGCGGATCTAATATGGCGCAAAAAACAGAAAATTACACGAAAAATGAGCAATTATGGAGATTTCGGAGTGAGATAGCACTTTTTCTTACCGGAGCACTATAACTGGCTCATAATATAATAGAAATTAACAACCGATCGTAACCTAACCAAGCCTAACTTACTCCAAAGAAAGACAACTTAACCTAACAAAACTTAATGCATCATACCTTACACAACGGAAAGGAAAATTAACGTAATAAAACTGTAGGCGTCATAACTTACAAAGCATTAAAAGAGTTTAACCTAATGCAGCAGATTCTACCCTAACTTAAGGCAGTTTAACCTAAATCAGCTTAACCGAACTTAACCACTTAGCCTAAGGCATGTTAATCGAAAAAAACATAAAGCTTCATAGCTTAGTATGGATTCGATTAGGAGTACTAAGGTTATTAGCTAAACTGATGTTTTTCTACGTTTACATTCATAAAGTTTCTTTATTGTTTATGACGTGTAAATTATATAATGTCAAGACTACTAGGTGGCTTTTAAAACTTCTTTTATAATTTTAGAATAGACACAAATTATTAAATGCAAAGATAGAACTATGCACATCATAAGGGTACATCTACACAAAAGTAGCAGCTTTAAATAAGTTTAATAGGGATATTATTTTTAAAAAAACTATACAAATCTTTCAACAAAGTTTTTTTAAATAACACTTTAAACTACCTTAAGTTAGATTAGAATCTGCTGCATTAGGTTAAGTTAGGTTAAGCTCTCTTTCTGCTTTGTAAGTTACGACGCCTAAAGTTTTATTACGTTAATTTTCTTTTCTGTGTACGGTATGATGCATTACGTTTTGTTAGGTTAAGTTGCCTTTCTTTGGAATAGGCCTGGTTAGGTTACGATAGGTTGTTAAGTTATATTTAAGAAAAAGTGTTATCTCACCGCAAAATCTCCATAATTGCTCATTTTTCGTGTAATTTTCGGTTTTTTTGCGCCATATTGGATCCGCCATGTTGGTATTACGTAAAATTATGTTGGGTTACTTTCATTATTATATCAATATTACATTTTGTCTCAGTTTTGAAATTTAGTTAATCTAATTCCGCTTAGAAATCATCATTTGTTTGTATTTTATCCTGATTTTTTTGTTTATAGCCGCCATATTGAGCCACCATCTTGTTTTTTTCAGAAGGGTCAGGTTGCATTTCAAAGCTTACGTTTCAACGAAGAAATTGACACCCTTGAATTTTCTTTTCGTTAATTCTATTTTTTCGGTATTGGAGTTGCCGCTAAACGTCCGTCGTATATATATACAGTGCCATTCATAAAGTTAGCACCATATGGGAAAAATTTTACTTCAAAATGTGCTAATGCGTGTTTTATGTTTAGGATTATACCCAAATAAGGTCATGACGTCACAAGCCTTGCCTGTCAAATGTGACATTTAAAATTTAAAACTGGGAAAAAACGTTTTTTTTTTTTTTTTTTTTTTTAAATATCCAAAAAAGTTATAAAGAAAAAAAGATTGTATTTTTAGTTTTATGTCGTCAATTTTCAAAAAAAAAATTGGCAAAATTCACTTTGATAATCGAAAGTTTTTTCTTATAAATTATATTATATACTTTTTTAGTGGTTAATGTTTTACTATATGTTACGAAAAAAAAAATTAATTATGCCGTAAAATTAGGCTAATTTTTTTTTTTTCAAAAAGTAATGTGGTGCAAAGCTGCTTAATATTTATGACACGTCAATTTTTAAGGATTACTATTATAAAAAATTAATGTTATTTACTAAATAAAAAAACGTTCTTAAGTTTCTACGATTTTTCCTTCCTTTTCAATGCACATAATAGTTCTGTTATAAATTTCATGACAAACATTCGCATAGAACTCCGGCTTGATTTCATTTACAGACTGGCGGATAGTTTCTTCTAAGTGTGCAATATCTTCAAAAGGTCTCTGAGCATAAACTAAATTTTTTAAATACTCTCACAAAAAAAAGTCATAGGGCGTAAGATCGGGTGACCGCGGCGGCTAAGGTTCTTCATAGGAAAACCTACCAATCCACTTCCCCGAAAAGTTTTCGTCCAGCCAATTTCTAATTTCCAAGGTGCTGTGACTAGGTGCTCCATCTTGTTGGAAGTACATTTTCATTCTCTCCTCTAAACTAAAATCTTCCAGTTCATTGGAAAGTTCGTTGTTTAGAAACTGTAAGAACCTCGCTGCTGTAAGATTTTCTCTAAAAAAAAACGCGCCAATAATTCTGTTATTAAAATTACCGCACCAAACGTTAGTTTTAAAGGAATATTGATCTCTTGTATCTATTGTAAAATTTGGTTTGATATATATATATATGTATATATATATATATATATATATATATATATATATATATATATATATATATATATATATATATATATATATATATAAAGTCCGTACGATTTGTAATGGCATAGTCGGCAATAAAATGCAAAAAGATATTGTGCATCTTGCTTCCACTTATACTTTAACAGATGTTGTTCCGCCTTAAATATCGATCTAATCAATGTAAGACAACCGTCATTAACGATCTCGATTATATTATTTGGGAGTAAGGGAGATAATCTCAATTGTAAGTGTCATTTATTAATTTAACGAGTATACCCATACCGAGAGATGGATTCAGGTAAATCTATATTATAAGTATTAGGAAGTATTATGATTATGAGTTTTGGACATACGGAGTCTTTTTATAATGGACTATAAGAAGCGGAAAATAGGAGAGGATATTAAACATTCACTCATATTTCTAATAATTGTAAGGCTTTATTGGATATAAAGATGAAGTTATAGCATATTTCCACCAAAAGATATTTACATAAATTATCACAGTTCTAAAATAATACAGTCAGAATTATAAACTACTTTAGGTGAAAGTTTCAGAATGTTTATTTAATATAATATTTTTCAATGTAATAAAAGAATTAAAGCTAACCTAAATGTTGCAGGGGCAAATTTAACAATAGAAAATTGATATATGTAAAGTCCTTAAAATAACAGGTAGGTAAATATGTTGGTATTATATAATTTGCCAAGAAGTAGGTACCTGCGTTTTGGCAACATATTTTTTTTTGAAAAATAAATATACAAATAAACCCTATTTAGATTGTATTAGGATGAAACATCATCATCAGAGTCAAAATTGGAACTGCTACTATCAGAAAATGATCCTTCGTCTACATTAATAACAATTGGTGGCACCGTTACATCAAGTATGTTCTCTTTTTGTCAGTATTCTTTGATTATATTTTCTGTATGTCTTATACAACTAATCAAGTTTTCTTTGGTAACTGTCTGGAGAACTGCCTTCCAAACAGATATTACTGCATTATCATCCTGCCTCGCCTCACTTATAATGTTTTTATTAAAAAATCCTTTGCACTGAGCCCACACCAATTCTATGGCATTAAATATACAGTCGTAGGGAGGCAATTTTAAAACTTGATGACCCATTTCAGCAATTAGTTGGTCTGTAGCATACGGCAAGTTTGTTTTGTAATTTTTGATTATTTTTAACAACTCACATGTTAGACCATTTTCTGGGAAATTAATCTGCTTACTTCGCAACCAATTGATGATTTCTCCTTTTCTTGTCGATTCATTTGGTACACTTTCACTAAGTCTAGAATGATATCGTGCATTATCCATAATGATTAAAAACGGCTTTTCAAGCTTCGGCAGCAGTTTTTCTCTCAGCCATTTTTCAAAGAGTTCTGCGTTCATATTATCGTGGTAGTCATAACTCTTGTTTTTTGTGGAAAAGACAAACTCACTCCATTTTATAAATCCGTTGCTACTCCAGCGTGAACGATGATATATCTTTTTCCTGCGGCTGCTTTTTTATTCCATACAGATCGAGGATTTTCATCGTGCCAAGTCTGTATGCTGCTTCCATGTTGGTGAATTCATGTTTCGTCTAAAAACACAACGTCTAGGGGAGCGTCAGATGTCATATTGGCAACATACTCTCTCAAAAACTTAACTCGTTTTGATGATATTTCTGGTTTCTACATGATGTATCTTCTTCCATTGTCAATTTTGTATTTGAATCCTAATTGTTTCATAATTAAACCAAGTGTCGATCTGCTGCAGCTTAAAATTTGTTTTGATTCTAGCTGTTTACGTATCATGTCCAAAGTAACATGTTTTCCTTCTACAATTAGGTCATGAATAACTTTTCGGATCTCACTTTTCTCGGACTCTCTCAAGTCTCTGGTCTTTGGAGCTCTTCTTATCCTCATATGCTCTTTTTTAACACCATCAATGCCTTCTTGTTTTATTCTGGCTATCGTTCTCAAACTTAGTTTTAGTGCCGCGGATGCATACTTAATCACAGACAAACTTGTCAATGAGTTTGTTCTTTATTTTGAAAATAATCAAGAACATTTACTACTAACTTCCGACTTTAACCATTCAATACTTCTCGTGACATTTCGAATTTTTATTTGTAATATCTCTATCGGCAAATAATCACAAATAACAAACAAATTCAAATGCGACCCTGTTTTATAGTGGAAACTCCTGCGGCTAATTGGCGCTATCTCTGTCGAGTGTACGATTCCGGGGCGTAATAGACAAAGATAGAACACTGGCAGATAATTGGGTGGGACTTACCATTCTTAGCATACGAGTAAAAACAGGTACAATAGTTAGGCACCTTCTCTCTCGGTTTTATGACCGACTGTGCCATTACAAATCGTACGGACATCATATATATATATATATATATATATATATATATATATATATATATATATATATATATATATATATATATATATATATATATACATTAAAAATACTAACAGTTTCAGCTTATGTGAAATAGGCAATCATTTTTATCTTTTTAACTCTATAAATACATAAAAAAAAATTCTTAAACTCAATAAGCTCAAACTTCTTGTGTAAGAGCTCGCTACTCCACCAGGTTTTTTTTTTCAGGAACTAGATTTACGAGGCTGGTTTGAAAAGTCCGTGCAAAGTCCGAGAGATGGCACCACCGGCGCGTATCGAGGTCATGTTTAGTTAGTAGCATCTCTTGAATGAACATAATATTTTGCATAAACATTTGGACATGAGAAAGCTATCCGCAAGATAGGTGCCGCGATTGCTCACGCTTGACCAAAAACGGAATCGTGTGAAGTGTTGCAAGGATGGTTTGCAGCTGTTCCAGAAGAATCCGGAGGACTTTAAGCGTCGTTTCGTCACTGTGGATGAAACATGGATACATTACTATACTCCTGAGACCAAACAACAATCTAAACAATGGGTTACCAAGGGGGAATCTGCACCAAAAAAGGCGAAGACCGTTCCTTCGGCCGGAAAGGTTATGGCGACTAGGGATAATCCTCATCAACTATCTGGAAAAGGATAAAACTATTACAGGTGAATATTATTCATCGTTATTGGACCGTTTAAAAACCGAGCTGCAAGAAAAACGCCGGCGATTGGCCCACAAGAAAGTCCCTTTCCATCACGACAACGCACCAGCACACACCTCAGCAGTTGTCTCAAAATTAATGGAAATAGGATTCCAACTCGTTTCACATCCCTCCTATTCTCCAGACTTGGCTTCCTCGGACTACTATTTGTTCCCCAATTTGAAGAAATGGCTGGCGGGACAAAGATTTTATTCAAACGAAGAGGTGATTGCAGACACTAATGGATATTTTGCAGACTTGGACAAATCCTATTATTCGGAAGGGATCAACAAACTAGAACATCGTTGGACGAAGTGTATAAGCCTAAAAGGAGACTATGTCGAAAAAATAAAAAAGGTTTACCCCAAACACATAAGTAGTTTTTATTTTTGCACGGACTTTTCAAACCAGCCTCGTAAAACGCCCCCAATTTTTAGAGTTTTCGGGTGAAGCAGATCATGCCTGTCTTAAAAAAAACTGCTTTTTCAGGATATGGAGCAACATGTGATATTAGCCTTATGGAACGTCTTGTGCTTTCTCATCCAATATGGTTTCTACCAGGGATACAACGCGCTGGTGCTTTTCACCTTCTTCAGGGCAAAGAAGAAGGATGTTTTGTTGTTAGAAAGTCATCACAATCGGATACAATGGCGTTATCGGTTCGACTACCTCCCGATAAAGGTAAATACAGTAACAGACATTTTGCATTGCTAGAGGAAGTAAACGGAAAAAAACCCTGATGTTATGGGTATGAACTAAAAAATAAGTATAAACTATTAAGTTTATGATAATGGTTATGACAGAAATTTTAGAAAATTCTACTACACATTTTTAACAATAATATTGAAAGAGAATGTCCTTGTAACTATATAAAGTTTAAGTTTAATGTCAGCGTATACAAGTAGTAGAACTTAATTGGTTTATTGAAATTGGAAACAAATTAAAATATTTTGTACTCCATACATTTAGTTGCAATAACTAGTTGCCACAACTAAACGATTTTTTTAGCTCCACGCACTTACAATACAAAAAAAAAACAATGCATCTTTACGCACAACTGATATAGGTAGTTTAGCGTTTTATGCAGCCAAAATTATTTTTTTAAAATTCTTCTAAATCATTATTTCTAAATATAACACTGAAACCTTTTTGGAGTGCATATTTTGATATATAAGAAAACAGTATATTGAGGAAAAAACATGTCGACTTAAACAAAAATTTCAAAAATCATTATTTAGTTGAAGAATCCCACGTCTCTTCGCCCGCGCCTCAGCTCATTCCTCGGCTTCCTCTGCAGATTCCTCCGCGGATTTCTCTTCTTTTTCTTCGGAACTTTCGTCGTTAATATTGGGTTCGGCCGAAATAAGCATTTGTATTACTTCTTTACTAAACGGCATAGATCTTTTTTTGGGTTTTGGCGTCATATATTAAGGGATCTGAGCTGAGCAATAATCTTTTGAGGACATCTAAATTGCATTCTTTTCTTGAGAATTTTCTAGCAGAATTTTGCCGGTACTGGCGAAAGTGCTTGTTTCGCGCCTCTGCTGCTTCTTCAGACAGTACTCCAATGGACAAAAGTGCCTTTTCCATTACTGTTGCACCAGGATTTAGTATTTTGTACATCGTAGGAGTCACGAGATGCCAGGGATACAACTCCACATAAATTTCGGCGACCTTATGACCACTCAGTATTACTTCCAAAATTACTTTCAAACGATTTAGGAGGTTGACACCGGTAATTTTGGCGGCTACCTCTGGCTTGGAAAAAATCTCCTACTACAGCTTTTAGCACATCTATGATTAAGCCATTTGCTCTCTGAATTTTGCCTGTATTTCTGCCTTTTTTGCTTGACAAACTCTTTGTCACTGTCCGATCTTAGCTGACACTTTGGCACCGGAAGCTTGCATGACAAATGCAGAATACTTTTGAATAAGCGGAACATAGCATGCAATAAAGACAAAACAAACTGTAATGCATCTGTATCGACGTTATTTTTTTACATTGAGGTCGTTTAACTGCTTTGAACTAGCACCACAAATGTAGCATCTCATTGTTGAATTGTTGACGTAGTTAAAGTAATTTTTTTTTTGTGCAACTCTCGATAAACTCATTACAACAACATTAGTTGCATATACAACTAGAATATATATAAACTACTAAACTCCTAAAAATCGATCACTCACAATGACTCTGCACTAGGTGAAAATTTTACATTGTAACCGACGGTGTTGTTATGAAAAGCAGTAAAGTTACAAAAAAGACTTGAATCTATTCTAGTTGCCACGCCCCTAAATTCCTAAATTGGTCAGGTTTGTTATATTTTGTTTGTTTGTTTATTCAAGAAAACTTAAAATACACTACGCTATTCTAAAGTTGACTTGTCGCGCGTTCTCGATAATTTTTCTCCACTGGCAATTTCATTTAAAACTCTCTTTTAACTTTTAGTATTATAATTATTTTTTGCGCAGTTCTTCAAAGCGAATAATTTAAAACTTTTAAAAATATTTTTTTATAATATTAAGCAGATCATTTTAATTAAAGAATATTTTAAAAACCGGCCAAGTGCAAGTCAGACTTGGGCAGTTAGTGTTCCGTACAGGGATTGCTTTTAAAATGAATTTAATTAGGTTCCTGGCATGTATATGTTTTTGTATATTTTTAAATTTTTCTTTTTTCAAACAACAAATCAAAACAATTTTCCAAGCTTTACCTGCACGATAATAAAAGTAATATGTCTTAATGTTGAACGTATTATTTTGATCAGTGTTGCAGTTAAGTTGTTTTATTGAATTAAATACTTAGGAATCAATATTTGTCTTTTTTTTATCTCATGTTAAGAATAACGTTTTATTAATGGTGTGTGAAAATATCGATAGTATATGACCATGTTACAACAGAAATCTTATATAACTGATCCAATCTCACGAAAAACCAAAAATTATACATTTCTTAAGATTCAAGTATCCCGACGCCTTAAGACTACGCAACCGCGGCAATTAAAATTGTTTTTTTTCTCTTTTAGGTCCTTACATCGAACATTACTTAATCCATAGCTCAGAGGGTAGGCTAGGTCTTGAAACAAGCGAGAATCGTTTTGTAGACATGGCGGCTCTAATAGCTCATTATGCCAGTTGCTGCGATGAGCTACCAGTTCAGCTAACTCTACCCAAAGCAATAAGAGAATCCAAAAGTAGACAGCAGTTATCATCGTTAGCTCTACTAGGACAGGTAGATAAATTATGAGCTTTTATTTTCTTGTAAACTTGAAAGCTAACGGACAATATTGAAAAGATCAAATTAAATATGTTCCTATTCATATACAGCCAACTGTGCGGCCAAAACGGGGACGAAGAAGACCACGATAAAAAAAAAAAATTTTCAAGAGTTATTTTTTAAGAAGTTTGCTTAAAATATACCTTCCATATTAATTTATGTGACCTAAATTGAACTTATTTATTTATGAATTTTAAAATTGCTTATTTCTAAATGATTTTGGTTGTTTGTGATATATTGAAATATACAAAGTGCAACGATTAATTTTCCGAACTGGTGCTGTATATATAAACTAGTGGCGCCATCTACGGGTTTAATATATCATTATAACGCTCCATTATCATTTTACGAGGATGGATTGAAAAGTTCGCGGCCTAGACAAGAAAACAAAATAAAATACGTACAAAAATATTTTTATTTTTCGACGCAATCTCCACATAGCTCTATGCACTTCTTCCACCTGCTTTCCAAAGTTTCCACAACTGTTTGAAAAAAAGATTCCTCAAAATCTTTAAAATACTGGTTAACTGCAACTTCGACTTCTTCATTTGATGAAAATTTCTGGCCATCGAGGTGTTTTTTTAGGTTTGGAAACAGATGATAGTCCGAAGGTGCCAAATCAGGAGAATAAGCCGGGTGGGGCAGCAATTCGAAAGCACAATCACAAATTTGAGGCATAGACTCAACAGATATCTGAACGCGAGCGTTGTCCTGTTGGAACAAAACTTTCTTTCTCAGTAATCCGTTTCTCTTTAATTTCTTGACGTAAACGACGCAAAAGGGTGCAATAGTAAGTCGAGTTTATTGTTTCGCCTTTCGGAAGGTAGTCCACCATAATAATACCTTTAGCATCCCAAAAAACTGACGCCATCACTTTTCCAGCCGACAGAATTGCCTTCGCTTTCTTTGGGGTCGGTTCACCAGATTTTTTCCATTGCTTGGATTGTTGTTTTGACTCTGGAGTATAGTGGTAAACCTAGGTTTCGTCCATTGTCACAAACCTGTTAAGAAAATCTTGCGGGTCAGCCTCAAACATCTCCAAACAGTCGCGAGAAATCTTGAGTCGAATTCGCTTTTGTTCAACTGAAAGCAATCTGGGGACCCACCTAACCGAAACCTTAGAAAATCCGAGTTCGTTGGCAATGATGTTTTGTGTTCGTTCATATGAGATGCCTATAGTGTCTGCAATCTCCCTGATAGTTAATTTACGGTCGTTCAATATGAGATCACATACTTTGTCGATGTTTTCTTCAGTCGTAGACACCGTGGGCCGGCCGGAGTGAGGGTCATCTTCGATGCTCTTTCGTCCACATTTAAATTCTGCAACCCATTTTTCACAGTGGTATATGAGAGGGCAGATTCTCCTAGTGTTGCTTTCATATCATCGTGGATCTCCTTTAGTGTTAATCTTTTTTTAAACCATACTTGATGACCGCACGTTGTTCAATTTTTTCCATTTTTCCAAAAACGCTGCACTTGGTCTCACTAAACTCGTTCTGTCCTAAAAACCATAAATTCTACAGCAACAAAATTTTTCATTGTGACAACCAAAAAAACTATGAACTTATTGAGGATACTATAATGAAAATATTATAATTATTTTTTGGTGAGGCCGCGAACTTTTCAATCCATCCTCGTACATTGAGAGTGAGAGCATTTAAAACATTTCTTTGTAAAAATTGTTACAGAAACTGCTGTAATTAAATTTGACATACAACTGGCACAAATGTCACAGTAACACTCAAAATGATGAAAAGGTATATGGCTAATAAAGAACATAAATTTTTATATAGTATAAAGGTTTTTTTGATGGAGAAGAACAGCTTAAAGACGACAAATATACAGGAAGATCAATGTCACCAAAAATTCGAGGAATTTGTAAATTCGTGATAGATGATCGTAACGCATCATGATAGAAAAAGAAACAGTTCAAACAAATTTAAAAGAAGATTTAAGCAAAATAAAGGTTTGCGCAAAATTTGTTTCACACACTTGAAAATTAAGATCCGAAGTTATTCCTAAAACGAATTGTTACTGATAGGAGATATGATGTTTTCAAATATTTATTTATTTATTTACCCCAAGTCCAACAAAAGTAATTAATAGGGCCGATAACATAGCTATTACACAACATCAATATAAACAATACAATATAGACAGTAACTCAAAACTAAAATTAACCTTATAGTTTAATAAACACAATGATTAATATCACGTCACACACCATTACTGTTGTTGAAGTAGGTTCAAACAAGTATGGAAGAAGTCATTTTGAGTCATGGAGAGATCACATGCGTGCGACACTTCATTGTAAACAGAACATATCCCGTAAACAGGAGATGCATACAATACATTTGTGTGCGCCGTAGGAAGGTAAAAGGAGTTACCAACCCGATTTACAAATCTGGGGACAATAAATTTCAATTCTTCCAGCAGTGATGGACACTGAATCCTACCATTAACTAGCTTATATAGGAACATCACCCTCGCTATATTTCTACGCTTCTTCAAGCTCAGAAAATTGAACCTTCCCAACAAGATATCGTTCTCTATACCAACCTGCGGATATACTCCGTCCACTTTTCTAGATATATACTTCAAAAACTTCCTCTGAACCGTCTCCAAAGCAACAATATATTTACTATAGAATGGTGCCCAGACAACAGAGCCATACTCAAGCCTGCTTCTAACCCATGCACTAAATATTGTAATAATAATATTCTGAAAAAACTTACAATTTCTGATTACAAACCCCATCATCTTCGTCGCATCCGAAACCAATGCGTTAATCTGATGACTGAAGTTCAGCCTAGAATCAAGAACAACGCCCAAGACCCTGAAGGTTTCCACTCTTTGCAACTCATTAATACCAATATAGTTTAGTGGAGATGCCTTCCGACCTATCGTCATTACCAAACATTTTTTTGCATTGAGCAAGAGACCATTGACGACACACCACCTCTGCACCGCGTCAACCCCGCTCTGTAGTCGGTCACAGTCGTCGCCGGACTCAACTGAAACATACAATTTCAGATCATCCACAAATATCTGGTATTCCACGCCAATGACATGCTGGATATCATTCATAAACATAATGAATAACAAAGGCCCCAAATTAGACCCCTGCGGAACACCAGACGTTGCATGAAACGAATGTGACCTAATTGTGACCTGCCCACCAGATACGTCTTGAAACTGGGTGTGAAACCAAAATTCACTACCTTATCCAGAAGCACACCATGATCTATTCTATCAAATGTCTTTGAGAAATCCGTGAACACCACGTCAACCTGGCCTCTCAAATCAAGCACTTTAGAAGTGAAATGCACAAAGCATGCCAAGTTGGTAACGGTCGACCGACCCCTTACGAAGCCGTGCTGTCGCACCTACAACATCAATTAACCTTAGCGACGATGTGCTCATACAAAAGCATCTCAAAAAGTTTCGAAAACCCACAAATAAGTGAAATCGGCCTATAATTCTCGACTTCCCCTCTGTTCCCGCTCTTAAAGATTGGACATATCTATCTAGCTATTTTCCATCTCAAAGGATATCTTTCACTGGATATTGCCAGGTTAAAAATTTTACTAAGAGGGAGTGCCAATACATTTATGGTATCCCTAACAAAGAAGCTGGGCACAAAATCCGGGCCACTGGACAACTTTGGCTTGAGACACTTCGACAACCTCACAACGTCATCCTCACCAAAGCCCGGCGCCACAACCTGAACATGCCCCCCGCATACAGACGGAGAAACACCGATGAGATCCCTTGCATTATTATAACCATACCAGAAATGAGCAGCAAAAACATTAACAATGTCACCTGGACTATTGAAATTTGTATTTTGATATGTCATCTCTCCTCGAATAGCACAACTATTTTTTTTCTGCTGGATGTACCTCCAAAAAGCTTTAGGATCATTATCAGTACCCCTCTCAATATTCCCAATATACAAACTATATGCAGCTTTTACCATCTCACTAGTCTTCCTCCTTAATTCCTTAAATCTTTCATAGTAACGCATATTATTTGATTTCTTATATTGCCTGAAAATATTATTCTTACATTTTAAATTTTTTAGAATGTCTGCATTATACCAAATAGAAAAGGAATGACGTCCATTTTTAAACAGAGGCACTGACCTATCAAATATTCCATACAGTATATCATAAAATTTGTCGCAGCACAAGTCCACATCCCCATACTGATCCAACTCACGCCAGTCAGCCACAAGCAGATCCCCGTACAGTGCATGAAAATTAGCTTTTTTTAAAATTGTAGTATCCATAACATTATTCACAGGGTATCCGCCAGTCCCCACCACCCCGACTGCAACATCGGCCTGAAGGGCTATCTTCAACCACCATAGGACAATTATCTCTCTGTACAACACAGGCCAAATTAGAAAATAGCAAATCTAAACATCTATTATTGTTATTTCGAACGTTATTATGCTGTTTGAGAGAGAAAAAGTTCATGAAATTATGTACCACATCACATTTGGCATCATCCGTAGACCCTTCATTTATAAAATTTGGAAGATTAAAGTCACCCACCACCAATATATTCTTACCAAAAACATACTCCCATGACTCAATGAACTCAAAAACATTAAGGTAAACATCCAGAGACTCACAAACAAACCATCACAGTATAGAATAGAAGTCAAAATCATAACGGCAGGCCAAAGAACACGAAAGGTTCCATGAGAAATCAAAACAATGTTGAATGCTTTCTACGATGGAAAATGTATTTATCATGAATTGGTCAAACTATGAATGACAGTATTAATAGGAGGTACTTTTTTTTTATGGGTCTAGCACACGTGCTCCAGGAGCGGCATGTGTACGGAAAAAGCGATTCACGTTGTTCTTGAATCGCTGTAAATTGTACTCGGTGGGAAACACAGCGCTGGGCAAATTATTCCAAAGGGATGATGTTCTCCATATAAGAGACTGCTTGAAAAGCGTTGTACGCGGAGTAACAAGCTGAACCTCATACGGATGTGAAGCACCAGCGCGACGTGTATTTCTAACATGCACCGCTTTAGGAGGAATTAAGCGGGCTACATCCTTCGAACACTTTCCATGACAATACTTGTAGAACAGACTCAAGTCGCCAACCGTTCTTCGATGTTCCAGCGAATCAAGGCCGCCGGTCTGAACTGAAACGTTTGATAAGTATAATGTGCTCTATATGAATATCGTGATCCAGACAGCTGGTCCTCGTTACGGAATAATGCGCCAAGTTTAACCCATGGTTCGTTAGTTTTCTACTCGACATCAAATCTCTGTTTCTGTCACCTGACTTAGCACTTCGTGAAGTTTCACTTTCCAATCATATTTTTTTTTGAGGATATAGAGGCCGCTCAAAAGGCCTCTACATGTGCTTTGCAATCCCATAAATAAGCTGGAAAGTCCATTTGAAACGCTATTAAATCGTTGTCAAAATGCTTTGAATTAGAAGGAGAATGTATCGAATAAAACAAAAAGAGAAAACCGAAACAATTTGTTTCCTTTAATTTATACAGCACCAGTCGAGAAAATAAATTACTGCACTGCGTATATTACAGGTCCTCTATCCCATTAAATTATAATGTAACATAAGAACTAAATATTATGTATAAAATACTAACTACATTTTTTTAGGAATTTTGGAGTTACAGTCCACCTCCATCAGCAGCATCAAGTCCAGATGCCGACCTAGTTTTAAACCTAAATCCCCTAATGAGTACCTTTAAACAGGCAGAGCCTTCCACACCTGTACAATCAAAACCAACCAGACCAAATACACTTAATTTGCTCAATAAAAATGACCCAAAATCGGAAATAATGAGAAGTATGTCTTCCTTAAAAGGCGATTCGCTGGGAAAGAATCCACCTCCTCCGCCTCCAAGGTATATAATTATGTTAATATTTCATTCTGTCTAGCATGCAGAGCAAAATCTGTGTAGCAGTAGTCTTTAAATACAGTATTCAATTTGAGAATAACCAGACCACCAAAAAATGTCATAACAAAACACTTTATTATTATTTCATTACACCTTAAAAATATTTTCGCATCTTTGACTTGCTTTTCGGACATTCTATGTATATTTTCATAAAATCAATTCTAAGTATATAAAATTGTCGTTAAAATCCGTTTTATTTGATATTTATCTTAATACGTTCTAAAAATTGGTATTTTTAAGTTGAACAAAACAGCGCCGGACGTTCGCCACATTTTATTTGCTGCATCATACTAAATTATTTACGTTATTACACAGATCCATAGACATAAAGAATGGACAGAGCATTAACCTTACAGAATTGACCACTCTCTAGAAAGATACAAAGCGACTGTGCGGCCAAAACCTGTCTCTTTTCTGTAGGCCTGTAATAAACAAGGCGCAGTACCTCAAGACAGAACTCAAGGCGAGAAAAGCCCCCACCCGATTTTAGTTCAAATAGAACACAATATTATTTTCAAGAGCGCAGTAGCTTAGCGGCATTCTAGAAAGAGAAGCTACCGGCCGCTCATTCGCTTTGTCTCTCACACTTTTGCGTCCATATTTACTTTACAGCGGGATAAGGAACACTCAGTCCATCCTCTGTGTCTACAATAAAATCAATTCAAAAACTTAAGACACCAAAAATTAAATACATTTTTTTATCCTTGACGTATTTTTTTGGACACCCTTTATTATTTAGAATGTTTCTTTTGTTGTTTTTAAGGAAACGATGTTAAAATGGGTTTTTTTCGGTAAAAAAGTTACCCCCCCCCTGTAAACTATAACAATTACCGGTAAAAATTGTGAAACTTCTTGCACAAATCTCAAACATTTCTATAGTAAAGAATTTAACATTCTAATCTCAAGAACCATGATTTCGGAGAATCGAGGATTTATTTTAATCATTTTTTCTGTTTAGAACTATTTAATTTTTTTACTACATAGTAACTTTGTTAAAAAAAACAGTTACACCTGTCAAAAATAATTACATTTTTAATTTCTATTTGAGTTTTTTTTTTGACAAATAAAACTTAATTTAATACTTATGTCAATCGTCAATCTTTAGCTTCATAAGTAATAAAGGTACTCAGAGAATAGCTTTTAACAAGGATCAAGTTTAAATCTTTGAGTTACAAGTTTCTCAAAAGAGCTGCAAAGATATGTCCATTGGTGTATGGTGACAAAAAAGTTTAAGTTCTATTACTAGTATCTTAAAAAAATGAACTGTATTATTTTTTTACTAATTTTGCTAAAAACGAATCAATCGGGGTGTTCCATTCAAAAACCCATTTTCTTTTAGGTGGTCAAAACCTACTACGCCCCAACAAAATAATTTTACAGTAACGACAACGGTAACCTTTAGTGTAAATGCTCAAAGTCCTAGTAATGAAAGACCGGCACCGTCTCAGGTAAGTTCATAGTGTGTATATATTACTATACACGTTTCTTTCATAATAGAATAATGGTAGGGCTAGGGGGAGCCAGAACCCCTCCAAAACATATTTTTCAAGTTAGCTATTACTTATAATACGAGTACTACCCGTACTTATACATGTTTTGTTTCAAATTATAACCAATTCTGCTATTGATTTTTGGCATTATTTTAAGTACTATATATAAAACCGAAGTTTATCCACCCTAAAGTTTATTTCAAAATAGTTTTATATTTTGAATTAAAAAGATTAATTTTGGCGATTATATTTAAAAAATATATATATTTTTAGTAGTTTTTATACTTGTGTATATATATCAAGTGGGGGCTAGAAATTAATCTGCAAAAAATAGAACATCAGTGTGTAGCTGGAGAATCTCGAGAATTAAATATAGAGGAAGGCAGCGCAGTCAAACCATGCGATGAGTATATATACCTGGGCATTAACGTAGCACTGGACGGTAGGCATGATAAAACAATCTAAAGGATAGTAACTAGTGCAAAAAAAAGATAATCGGAATGCTTAACTCAATTCTGTGGCTAAATAATATCTCAAAGAAAACAAAATTAAGAATTTCTGATACCATTGTAAATGCTTACGGAAGTGAAGTTTGGCACATCAACAAAAATAAGATTTAAAAACTTCGAAGAATAGCTAGAGTTTCTAGACAGGAAAGAATACAGAATGAGGCAATAAAACGACATATAAACAGAACTAATTCCATTCCAGAACACATACAACAAAAACAATTATAATGGTACGGGCATATTAATAGCATGGATGAGAGTAGAATACCAAAGAAAGTTATGCAGTGGACACCAACAGAAAGAAAACGTAGAGGCAAACCCCGAAATACTTTGCTGATAGCAGTGAAGAGAGCTATGACAGAAAGAAACTTTATTGAAGCAGAATGGAACAATTAACAGGCTTGGAGATTAGTTCATAAATTGACGCTATTTATGAGGACCCCATCTGGTCCAGATTAAAGCTTATGATATGTAGTTTTGAATATTGAGTGGCATATTAAGAAATTGTGCTGATTTGGGCTCAATACCGATTCAAATCTGAAAAATTCATTTCAGAAAAACTGAAGTAAAAATGTAATTTCCTAATATAACCAACAGTTTTCTTTGATAATTTATTCTACCCCCAAAAAACCTACAACTTTTGTAGGAAAATTTTTTATTTTATGGCGAAGATATTTATCATTTGCCATATTTTGGATATAAATAAAAAATACTTGTTTTTATTCGTAGAATCACCATAATTTTTTTCAGAATTTTTGAAGCACTTTTTAACAATTCGTTATTTTTTTTACGATTTTTTCGTTCTGAAACAATTTGCCGGTGCATATCAGAAAGTATTTGCCCACCTAGTTATTTCAGTCCCAAGACAACAAAAACCCAGATAATACATATTTTTTTAAATTTTAATGAATTATTATTTATTTCCACATTATTTACAGTCTTTACAGGATTTTTCTCATCTATGTGACCTCCTTTGTTTTTAATTACCGCTTTACATAGTTTCGGCATTCTGTCCAGTAGTTTCTTCAGAGATTCTTTGGTTATTTTAACCCATTCTTATTGTAAAAGTTCCCACAAGTGATTTTCTGATGTTGGATTGAGTTTTCAAAACACCTGTCCAAATGGTCCCACAGCAATTCAATGGGGTTCAAGTCGGGTGATTGTGGAGGCCAAATCATCACTTTCAGGACGTCATCGGATCCATTGGTCCAAAAGTTCTCTAATTTGTTTAGCAGAATGTTTAGGGTCGTTGTCATGCTGAAAAATAAATTTCCACTGAAAAATATCTCTTCCAGAAGCAAGCATTTGAATTAGCAAAATTTCTTGATACTGTTCTTTTCTCATGATTCCTGATATTCTAAAGATTTTTCCAACTTTACAGTTGCCAAAACAACCCCAAACCATTACTGAACCTCCACCATGTTTTACTGTAGGCTTCCAACATTCTCTCTCCAGCTGTAGCCGCACATAAACTCGTCAATTTGAACCGAACATTTTGAATTTAGATTCGTCGCATCAAAGGACGGAATTGTTCTGATGTCGAATTTTCATGTTCTCGGGCCCATTCTAATCGTTTACGTTTATTCACTTGCCTAAGAAGTGCTTTCCTCACTGCAACTCTCCCGTGTAGTCCACCTTCTGCTAACCTGTTCTTCACGATTATCACGCTGATGGGGATGGGCCACTCCAGGTATATGGACATTGTTATAGCTCTATCTTCAGCGGGAGTCGTTTTTCGAGGCCTTCCTGAACGGTTTTGGTTGGAATTCCATGTCCCACAGAAAATTTTTTTACGATGTAGTCCACCGTTCTCCTTGGCATCCGCATATCACTCGCGATTTGTCAGTGGAAACTTCTTTCGTTTTTGGCATTTTCACAAAACAATTGAGCCTGTACCAATGACAAAGTACTGCTTGCGAATGGTTAATTTCCAAAAGGACAATGGTATTTATAGCATAGTTTTTATCATAAAATATCATTAGGAATTTCCATAATCACCAGAAACTTGAAATGAGTACTTACTTCAACTGGAATTCTCAGAAATCGCCTCAAAACGATTATCATGCAAAACTTGGAAATTTGTTCTAATTGGTTTTTAATTTGTAATTTCACCAAAAAGGCTTGTCTAAACAATTTTATGATGGACACTTGTTAAGAACAATTAAATTTACCTAATATAATAAGTTTTAATTAGGTATTAAGTTTTGGCAGTTACATAGAAATTTCTAGGTGGGCAAATACTTTCTAGCGGTAGTGTAGGTTAAAATAACGAATTGTTAAAAAGTGCTGCAAAAATTCTGAAAAAAATTATGGTAATTCTACGAATAAAAACAAGTATTTTTTTTCAATCAAATCATCATTCTAATGATACCGAAAATAATACCACTGTTTAACAATAAACTCAAGGATCGGTAGTAAATGAAACAAAATTATTTGAGTCGATTTTTTTGCTCACCATATATATATATATATATATATATATATATATATATATATATATATATATATATATATATATATATATATATATGTTATATTTATATATATATATATATATATATATATATATATATACATACATACATATATATATATATATATATATATATATATATATATATATATATATATATATATATATATATATATATATATACATACATACATACATACATATATATATATATATATATATATATACATACATACATACATATATATATATATATATATATATATATATATATATATATATATATATATATATATATATATGTATATAGAAGGAGAGAAAGAGAGAGAATCCACAAATCTGGGTCACGTTTTAAAATCTAACAGAAATATTCATTTAATTTTTGATAGTGTATGTATTATGAAACAACAAGCGTTCATAAATTATTATTTTTTTTCCAGTATTATAACTGATAAAATATTCTCAGTGCAGTGCATAATTACTTAAAAAATATTTCTGTGTATTCGTTCTAAAAATTACACATTCTAAATAATTTTTGAAACCGAAAATGACACTTCTCTCATTACTAATATATATTTTTTGTTGTATATTACATCGAAGCATTATATCATATTTCGTACTTCGAAGTTTGGCATAAAAAGTAATCAATTAGTTAATATTTTTATATTAATTTATACGAATGCATGATAAAAGTGTTCGCGTCACGTTTGAAAAGCAAACTTGCCTACACCACAAGTTGTACCGATCTAAAATTTATTAATTAATAGTTGAGTTTAAATAATTTTCCTTAAAATCCATATTTTACGAGCACAGGTAAAATGAAAATTGTTTACCTTGTTTGCTAAGTTAAATGAAATAAATCATTTGACAGTTTTCATTCAATTTAGAAACAATGTCGGAATATTTAGATCATTAAATAGAAGACTCAAATTCTTTCTCCAAGCAAGAATCGAACCTGATTCGAACGTAGACTACGCAATACAGACTACAAGACAGTTTTAGTTACCATCTATGACACACCAGAAAAGTAATTTTGTTTTGCCCATAGACATAGAGGATGAACTGAGTGTCCGCTGAGAAGTAAATATGGACGGCAAAGTGAGAGAGACAAGCGAATGAGCTATCTCTTTTTAAAATGCCGCTAAGCTACGGCTTTCTTGAAAATAATATTTCAAAGTGTTCTATTTGAACTAAAATCGGGTATGGGGCTTTTCTCGCCTTGAATTCCGTCTCGGGGTACTACGCCTTGTTTATTACAGGCCTACAGGAAAGAGACAGGTATTGGCCGCACAATCGCTTTGTCTCTTTCTAGAGAGTGGTCAATTTTATGAAGTTAATGCTCAGTACATTCTCTATGTCTATCGTTTTGCCAAATTATAAATGAGATGTCTGAACATTTTGTTGACATCTGTACATCCCTATATAGGGCACATTTGGGGGATATTCAAAATAAATTTATTTTGCTACTACTACCAAACGATGAGAGATTAAGATGGTTCTAAAATTACCAATCAGTTTGCAGTACTAATTTAGCGCTGATTTTTTCAAAAAAACCGGTTAATGTCAAAGTTGAAACTAGTAAGACACCGAAACTATTGGTTTTAAGAGTTGAAATTTTGGTGAAATTGTGGTCTACCTTACTTTTTTTGTCCCGTGTTGATTTTGAAACTTGAAAATGCTACAAATAAGAATATTTTGCACTTTCTATTTTGTATAAATATGGATGTCATATTATTACAAAGGAAAACTACTTGTTCAAAACGTTTTGTTTTCTTGAGTTAATTATTCTTCTGTAAAACAGTATTTTTTAAAAATTATATTAATATTAAATTAGAGCGTACCTACTTAAATTTATTTGCTTATTTCAAAATTGATTGTTACCGACATTCTACCGTCGCCTCAACTCAGCGTTTCTGAACCTGTGGGGTGCGCCCCACTAGGGCGGGGCGTGATTACACTATCGGGGGGCGCGAGCGTATCGAAAAGAAATTATTATTAAAAATATTCATTAAAAACATTTAATATAATTAATTGAAAGGAAAGCAAAACAAAATACATTCTGACATAATAAAAAATAAAAATACACATTTACACTGATATAATACACCTATAAATAGGATTGTATTAGTACTGCACAATGTATTTACCTAATAATTAACATATCAATACTAAATTAAAATCAAGTTAAATAATTAGTGACTCCCTTGGGCCTGTTTTGCAGAGCAAAGATTTTCGAAGGATGGTTTAATATTATAAATAAACACTCTGAGTTCTTTTTCTATATTTAGTTGAGATCTATATTTTGTTTTCAAAGCAGCCACCGCAGAAAATCCTGTTTCGTAAAGGTAGGATGTTGAAAATGGTAATAGTATACGAAATGCTCTTGTTTTTAGTGCAGAAAACTCATCATTCACCCCTGCCCAAAATTCAAAGAGTGATTTATTATTAAATTGTCTTTTGATTTCGCCACTTGCCGTGAAGTCTGTGAAGATTTCTTCTTCGGAAGTTGAGAGCCCTTCGTATTTTGAAATGGATCCCTAACCCACTCGTAACTTGCTACCAAGTTGTCGTCAGTAAAAAAATACTTTTTTAAAATTCTTTGTCAACATGGCAACACGTGTTGTTTTTCAGCCTTGTAGGTTTTAACACATTCACCCATATTTGCAAACATTTCTAGGTTTTTTACTTTAATTTCTGCTCCACAATTCCAATTTTCTACAAAAAGCATTAATTTTATCACTTGTATCGAATATATGTGTATTTGTTCCTTGGAGTTGAAGATTTAAAGTATTTAGTTTCTCGAATATATCGACCAAGTAGCTCAATTTCATCACAAATAAATTATCTCGAAACTTCTCGGCTTCCGGTCGGTTTTCCTCTTCTAGAAAAATGGCGATTTCATGGCTGTAATTGAACGAGGTGCAGCAAACACGTTGCAAAGATTTCCCAGGTAATAACCATCTTGCCTCGCAATAAAATAGTTCGCGCTGAATGTTCGGCACCCACGTCTTTACAAAGTGCAGACAAAATTCTAGATTTTAGGGGTCTTATCTTAATATAATTTACTACGGTTACAACTGTAGTGAGCACAATATTCAGAGCAGGACCCATTTCTTTGGAAGCCTGAGCTTCTCCGTGGATCATACAATGTGTCGACACACACAGGGGAGATTTTTGTTTTACAAGTGCTTGTACACTTTGAAATCTTCCAAACATTGAATGAGCACCATCGGTACATATTCCGACGCAATTTTTCCACTCCATATTTGCCTCGTTTAAAAATTCATTTAAAATAGCAAATAATGCGAGTGATGTTGCTTTGAGTTCTATTGGTTTGCAGAAAAATAGTTCTTCTACTGCTGACATACCATCGCAAAATCGAACATAGACAATGAAATGAGCATCTTTATTGCTGTCTGTTACCTCATCACGCTGAAGTAAAAACAATTTGTCACGCAACTTCCCGAAAAGCTGATGCTGTACACCAATTCGACGGGTAACAGTATCATTTGATATAGGTATGGATGGCAGTTATTTGGCAAAATAATCTCCAAACATAGTTTCTACAATCTCAATTGCTGCTGGCAAAACAAGCTCTTCGCCAATGGTGTGAGGCTTTTTACATCTGACTATATTATATGAAACTTTGTAAGAGGCAAGTAAAGCTTTTTCATTCACAGATAAAGTTTTTTTAAAAAATGATTTCTGCTTTACATATGATTTTAATTTTAATTCGAAGAATTCTCAGGGTTTGTTAAGGTACTCACTATGAAGCGTTTCCAAATTTCGTTTAAGTTTATTTGGTTTCATGCTGTCTGCTGCCAAGATTTTTGAGCAAATAACACACAGAAGCCTTACTTCTTCATTTTCTTCAGTACTGGTAAATCCTAAATTTAAGTATTCTTGAGAATATTTTCTTGATTTTATTTTCGGAACCACGCTCGTCTGTGCGCTTGTGGATTCTTCACTATCGTCTAATGCTCGCTTACGCCCACTTAAAAAATTATCGATGATTCTGTATAAATTTACTGCCCTGAATACTTAATACCTTAAATTACAATTAACACGCAAATTACAACATACACATTCACGATAAATCCGATAGCAGTAGAAGGATCAACTCGACTGAGACGGGCTGTAATTGAACGAGGTGCAGCATTTATACACTTTTAGGCAGACTTTCCGAATGTTCGAGACAGCTTGGAACTTCTCGCGAAGCCGCTACCGAGCAATAAAGAGGCATCGATTCTAGTTTTGTCAACGCAGCAGAGGTGTTGCCAAATATGAATAAATTTCCTTATTCTTGGTAGATTATAAGATTTGTAATTAAGGTCATAGTGTAACTTTAGCATCAAAATACTGAAAATACATTATTATTGCATCCATTGTTATTGTATGAGAGGGGGGGAGGCGCGATGAAAATTATGTTTGAAAATTGGGTCACAAATATTGAAATGTTGAGAAACGCTGCCTCAACCGATTATAGGACCAGTACTTCTCAACGGTATATTACATAATTGTGAAAAATATCCTTTCAAAGCCCAGCACTTGTCAGCCTCAACACAACAAATCTTCCTTTTTTCAAACTTTAAGATATCGTTCAACCCCAGATTTCCATTTATAGGATAATGCCAGTCAGTAACATGAAATACCTTTCAGTATAGTTATGTCTTTTTCTATTACCTACCTCAGGGGTGCTCAAATGGTCGATCGCGATCGACAAGTCGATCGCGATTGCTTTTTGAGTCGATCTCGAGAAAAAAATTCCGATATAGAACTATTCACAGATTTTGTTTTAGGTAACTAAAACAAAATGTAATGAATAAACTACTAAAATTTATTCGATCCACAATTAGGCCAGAATAACCCCCTCATCACATCGTAATAACCCCCTGCTAGCGGCAAAAGGCGGCTTTATCAAAGGAACGCGCGGTACTTGTCAAAGAAAAGCCGCGTTTTTGATTCCCGCCGATTTTTCTAGAAACTTCGGGCGGCGTGTTTGACGGGAACATTCGAGACTTCGTTCGCGCCGATATAAATGTTGCGCCTGCAGGAATAGGAGTCAGTCTGAGTTGTAACTTGAAGGCGATACATCGATACAAAGTTTATTAATAAATAGTCCAAAATGAATGCGGCAAAGAAAAGTAAAACTTATCATTTTAATAACGATTGGGAGGAAGAATTTTTCTTTTGTATGGTAAAGGATAAGTGCATTTGTCTCATTTGCCGTGCGTCAGTTGCAATACCTAAGCGTGGGCATCATAAAACGGTTCATAAAACCTATGAAAAGGATTTTCCGTCACAGAGTGAATTAAGAAAACGAAAAGTACGTGATTTGATAACTTGTTTGAAAAAAGAACAAACCGTGTTCACAAGACCAGCCAAACAATCAAAAGCTGCAACGATCGCGCCATTTAAAATATCTCATATATTGGCGAAACACAAGAAACCATTTGATGATGAATTGGTTGTGAAGGAAGCATTTATTGAAGCGGGTGAGACTTTATTTGGAGATTTTAAAAATAAAACAGAGATTATGTCTGCTATTAGAGAACTTCGGTTATCTCGTCCGACTGTCACAAGGCGTGTTGAAGTCATGAGTCAGGACATGGCAGATAAACTAAAACATGATATCATGGAATGTACATACTTTTCTTTACAGTTCGACGAATCCACCGATATGACAGACACTGCTCAGCTGTGTATTTTTATTCGAATGGTATTCAATGACATTTTGGCCAAGGAAGAGTTTTTGACAATGATTCCTCTGAAAGGAAAGACCCGTGGCGAAGATATATGTGACGTTTTCTTCAATTTTGTAACAAACTACAAGCTACCAATATATAAACTATTGTGCATTACAACCGATGGAGCACCAGCAATGACTGGAAACAAAAACGGTTTTGTGGCATTGTGTCGAGCTAATGATGATTTCCCTTCATTTTTCTCCTTCCATTGCATTATATATCAACAAGTTTTGTGTTGAAAAGTTCTAAACATGGAGGAGATTATGGGCATTGCAAATAAAAATTGTGAATTCTATCCGTGCACGTAGCTTGCAACGACGGCTCTTTAAATTGCAGTTGGAAGATAGTGAGTCAGCTGAACACACTGATTTAGTTCTTCACACGGACGTCAGGTGGTTGAGTCGCGGAAAATTCCTAGAAAGGTTTCAAGAATTATTGCCCGAAATAACAGCTTTCCTGGACGAAAGATGACACTCAGATGCTGAAAAACGGAAAATGGCTGACTGATTTGGCATTTTTGACAGACATCACAATGCATTTAAACACCATTAATTTGGAGCTTCAAGGTAAAGGAAAAACTATTATTGATTATGATTATGATTAGCGCAATAAACGCATTCAAAAGTAAATTGCAACTTATGATAGATCAAATCAAATTTTCTGTCTTTGAAAGCAAGGATTCCTCAGTTGAATTATGATATTTATGAGGCAGAATTATCAAATATTTTGGGCCAATTCGAAATACGTTTTTTATGATTTCCGTAAATTGGCAAATATCGCATCATTTATGAGTTATCCTTTTTCGTGTAAAAACATTGAGGAATTAGCTACTGAAATAGCAAGTCAGTTTAACATGGACTCATGTTCTGTTGAAAATGAGTTAGTGCAGATTATATCAGATATACATCTCAAAGCCACAGCATCTGATACAAAATTCTGGTGTTTTATATCTGAAGATAAATATCCGTATCTAAGGCAAATCGCCCTTCAACTGACGGCAATGTTTGGGTCAACTTGTGCGAGTCTGCATTTTCTGAAATGAAGATAATTAAGTCAAAATATCGCAATCGACTAACTGACGAACATATGTCATCATGCTTGCGATTAGCACTCGGTAATTACGTACCATCTTATGAAAAGTATGCTGAGGACATGCAGTGCCACGCTTCAACATCTAAAGTCACTCTTTAGTTAAGTTTAGACACTAGAACTCGTTTGTTTTGTAAGAACCAATAAACTCGCAATTTTGAATAATTATGAGTTTTTCATTGACATTTTAGAGCAGACCTACCCTTACCTTGACTAAAAAAATGCATATTGTGCGGAAAACTAATATCTATGCCACGATATACCCTACATAGACGACAATCCTGCATCACACTTACTTGCAGCCTCTCAGAGTCGATCGATCGTAGTCTAACAATATTGAGGCAGCAGTTCAAGTTTGAGCACCCCTGACCTACCTTCTTCAAGAAGCTTTCATCTGCGAAAAAGCGTTGTGATCAAATACTATATCTAAAAAAATTAGAATTTCGGATTAAACAAGGCTCAGAACGATGTTATCATCATAAGTATGCCGCTTATTCAACTGTTACGATATTATCATTGTAAATTCAAATATTTTAGGTCGAAGTAATTCACTGTGACCCAAAAAGAATGTCACCCGAAGGCCAGTGCAACAATTCCACCATTTCATCAAGAGGAAGTGTTAAAAATAAAAATATTAGTAACATAACTTCACCAAATTCAATGTTATCTCCAAGTTCGGAAAGCGTTATATCCCCGGATACATTGACACCTTTGTCTATATCCAAGGGAGCCCGGCATAGCAAGAGAACAAAACCAAAAGTATCAAAACATTATCAGGTATGGACTTTTAAACAATAAAATTTGTAATTGGAACGTTTCTACCAAATAGGAAATTTAATCGTTTAAATTTAAAGTCATTGATAATTTCATCTTTAATTCCGTTATTTTTTGCCAAATAATTATAAACCTAATTCTTACCTTTTTTTCAGGAAAGTGATATTGTAGATTCACCCACCATGTTCTATTACAAGAGCGGTTTAGGTGATAAAATTAGCGATTACGAGGACCTCTGGACTAACGAAGGGCACCTAATTAAGCCGAAAAGTAATAACAACGGCAGTAGCAATTTAGCTTCACCCGACATATTGCAACATACACCTGGGAATTGCATTAATCTTAATAACAACGTATTAAGTCCCACTGATTCTGGCCATAATGGATCTTCTCAAAGAAGTTTATGTAGTACACCGATACAAAACAATTCTAACAAAGGTAAATTTAAAACTCACTGTCACAGTAAACATAAAACACAGTAGCGACAGTCCGACTCGGCACCTTTAATCTCAAGGGCTTCGAGTTTGTAATGATCACATAACCTGTCGCCATATTGCTGGTATGATGCTCCCGAGTTTTCGAACAAATTCATTTTTTCAAGAAAAATCCTATTCTGTAAAATAAAAATGAATTTTGCTGATTGAAAGGAAGAAAAAAACGAGAAAAGTTTTTTTTAGAAACATTCTTTTATCAAGTTCTTATTAAAACAGATATACAAAAAAACAGGGAAAAAGGCAAAAAATACAAGGAAAAAATACATTTGGCTTCAACGCTTTTTGCACGTTATTCATTTTAATATCTCATTGTTAGATTTATATTTCTCAACTATTAGAGATATTGTCGGGAGGGGGGGAAATGTTCATTTTGAGAATATATCTCTGCACACCTTTAGCTTCGCGCATATTATGTCAACAATCATGCTCCTTATATTTCAGCGAATCTCAGTAATCTTGAAAGATTGAAAATAATTATAATTATCTTTTTAAGATGAGATCGTCTTTCTTCTGAACTTAAGAATGAAGTGAACACACTTTGTGCTTCATTTTATTATTAGTTAAATTTAATATAATATTTTTCATACAACTAATGGCTTTTCGTGCCTATATCTACTTATATAAAAAAATTAAATCCATGTAATGTTATTTAAACTCACTCGTGCTGAAGAATTACTACTTTTGCATGCCCAGATTGAGTTTTGAAAGTTTGGTTAGCGAATTTTAGCAGACAATATAAACCTTAAAAAACGAACTCCTTTGAAGATACCACATATATTTTTACAAGCACTAACTGCACAACAACACTTCCTCTTGACATATTTTTTATAATTATTTTCAATTATAGCATCAAACGAGTTATTTACTTATTGGAAAATTATTAATAATGAATTTCGAAGATGTAAACACAATCCACGACCTCGCTGGCAGCCATGTTGTTGGTTGGTTGGACCTCAAAATTTTCTCGAGCGTCACTACTGTATTTTATGTTTAATGTCATGCTATCTTGTTTCAACTTGGTGATCTCTAAATTCAGGTTTATTAAACTTATTTGAGATATTATAGAGTAAAATACATACATTTATTCCTTTTCTTTGAATTAGCTGACAATTTATACAAAGTAAATGGATATTTATACGAGGCTGGTTTGAAAAGTCCGTGCAAAAATAAAAACTACTTATGTGTTTGGGGTAAACCTTTTTTATTTTTCGACATAGTCTCCTTTTAGGCTTATACACTTCGTCCAACGATGTTCTAGTTTGTTGATCCCTTCCGAATAATAGGATTTGTCCAAGTCTGCAAAATATTCATTAGTGTCTGCAATCACCTCCTCGTTTGAATAAAATCTTTGTCCCGCCAGCCATTTCTTCAAATTGGGGAACAAATAGTAGTCCGAGGGAGCCAAGTCTGGAGAATAGGGGGGATGTGAAACGAGTTGGAATCCTATTTCCATTAATTTTGCGACCACAACTGCTGAGGTGTGTGCTGGTGAGTTGTCGTGATGGAAAAGGACTTTCTTGTGGGCCAATCGCGGGCGTTTTTCTTGCAGCTCGGTTTTCAAACGGTCCAATAACGATGAATAATATTCACCTGTAATAGTTTCATCCTTTTCCAGATAGTCGATTAGGATTATCCCTTGCGAATCCCAAAAGACAGTCGCTATAACCTTTCCGGCCGAAGGAACGGTCTTCGCCTTTTTTGGTGCAGATTCCCCCCTTGGTAACCCATTGTTTAGATTGTTGTTTGGTCTCAAGAGTATAGTAATGTATCCATGTTTCATCCACAGTGACGAAACGATGCTTAAAGTCCTCAGGATTCTTCTGGAACAGCTGCAAACCATCCTTGCAACACTTCACACGATTCCGTTTTTGGTCAAGCGTGAGCAATCGCGGCACCCATCTTGCGGATAGCTTTCTCATGTCCAAATGTTTATGCAAAATATTAACATATGTACCCGTTCAGTCGAGATGCCCACAGCACTAGCAATCTCAGGCACCTTAACTCTTCTGTCATCCATCACCATATCATGGATTTGATCAATGATTTCTGGAGTCGTAACCTCCACAGCCGTCCAGAACGTTCAGCGTCACTTGTGCCCATATGGCCAGTCCGAAAATTTTGAAACCACTTATAAACTGTTCTAATCGAAGGTGCAGAGTCACCATAATGTTTATCAAGCTTCTCTTTAGTCTCCTGAGGCGTTTTGCCTTTCATAAAGTAATGTTTAATCACCACACGAAATTCTTTTTCGTCCATTTCTTGAAAATCACTCGACTTCCTTGATTCACACGAATGCCAAACACAAAGAAATAGACCAATATGGCTGAAACTTGGTGTGCGTTCATTCAAGAGATGCTACTAACTAAACATGACCTCGATACGCGCCAGTGGTGCCATCTCTCGGACTTTGCACGGACTTTTCAAACCAGCCTCGTACTTTCAAAATAATTAGATTACCCTTAAAACTGTTATTACCCCAAAATTAATTAAACTACTATAAAAGCAATTGAATTACTTCAAAATTTCGCAACTAACTGAATTACTATGAAGGTATAAAAGATTAGAAAGTAATGGAAATAATTCATTTATGGTAATTCATGTGGAATGAATTACCGTGTGGGTAACTGAATTCATTTGGCGACAGCTCTGATCTCAGTGTACTACTCGATTAAACTTGATATTTTTATCCATATCGTCCGATATATAATGGAATTTTAAATTCTTCTGCTCTCTAAATCCTTAAGATATCCAATACAAGAGTTTTATATAATTATTCTGAGGTTTAGAATTATTAGGAGAATAGAAAAAAAACTCTATTTCGGAAATTTGTACACACGGATCATTTTCAGTGATGTAGGATTTTTATAAAAGTTTTAATATATAGCAATAATATAATACCTTTATCTCACGTATGTCTTAAACATCTTGTATAAAATATATATCAATCTAAGGAATAACTTTTTTTCTAAAAAAAATCGAAAAATTTGGTGAAAGCACAAACCTTCTGTGTGTAGAGCAAAAAATATGTAAATCATTTATAGAATATGTACCGTACCCTGAGTACAAATCCTATCCGATAAGTCACCATAATGACCAAATAATCACCATATCTTTTGGACCCCATTGAACTTTGTCGTATTATAAATAAATTTATCTTTTTAGCATCTAACGGTCACATAACAGCAAACGAAGCATCACAACTTCATACTCCTGAACTCCCCAGTCCTCACACGCCTAAGCAGACCAGTCCATTCTACGCCGAACCCGCTGATAGTCTCACTACTATTCATGAAGTACCCAGAAGGTTCGCATCGAGACCAGCTCCAGGAATTCCTGTACAACACCGTCATTCTAACCCTCCGGGGTTAAACTCAATGAAGGCCCTAAGTCCAGGGCTGGAGAGAGTTGAGGATGTTGAATTTAATGGCGGTAAGGCATAAAATTATTACAATAAGATTTTTAACCAACTATACATGAACGTGAAACACAAACATTTGTACTTCAGACTTATTTTGAGGACTTGAAAAATTGAAATTTAAACTGAAACTAAAATTATTATCTATTTTTAAACTTATTACATATTTCCTTAATGAAATTTGTTAAACCATCTTTTGTCATTTACGGTTGTAGGGTACCGTCACCAAGCGCACTTTGAAGAGTGTTTCTAGTACTCGTTATCTAGCTCGAATTAATGTTGTAGTGTCTAAGATAATCTTCATTTAGTGGAACGCCGGTAGAATTAATACTACCTCTTTTTTTACTCTGTGACAAAAGACTTGTCTATATAATAATCGCAGCTTTTTCATTTATTATTCTGCTTCAAACAAACTGAGCAACTTTAATAAGGTATGCATTGTTCTTAAGATGTTTACCTTTACACTCTGACAAAAGTGGCTTCTAATTGGAACAAAACGAAAATTTCTAAAATTTGTCGTGCTGTAAAGAAATACATAATTTGTTTATAGGTATGATGTCATCCTCAGTCGACAATCTTAGCCCAAGACAAAGATTCTTAGGTTTAAAAAGACCTGAAGTCAAACCAGTAGCACCGCCACTTATTAAACCAAATCAAAGCAACAACGAAAGTTGGCAAGTTGACAATGGTTGGAAGTTCATGAGTAAGTTACCATATTGTTTATTTTTATACTTTTAGGGAAACTTAGTTATTCGTAACGCATTTTTACATTTAACGCCTTGATTATACTGCGCTATACAAAAGTTTTGTACACGCTTAGTGTAACATTATAGGTGCTTTTGAAGTGTTTCTATCGACCTATTCCTCGCGAATAGAACTTTTGATAGAACGTTCGTAAAATATTTGCTAAAGAAAGTCTAAGAGTGACGAAGTGAAGAAAGATTAACACTAAATTTTGCTACTGACATCGCTACACTTTGGTTAGACACTGCTCAGTTTTTTTTTAATTGCGTATATTTTTTTCTAGGTAATGATATTGATGTAAATATGGATTCCAGTGAAACAGATTATGAATCTGATTGGCCTACAATTCCTAATTTATTAAACTCATTAGAACATAACTCAGATAATTATGATGATAGAGTTACCTTACAAGAATTGATCTCAAAAAGGTAAGGAAACTTTAACAAATATTATTCTAAGAACAAATATAATTTTTTTAATATCTTCGTTTTAAACTCGACAATAGTATTGATCGCTAGTATTATTTTGTATATATGTATATACCTAACTATAGGTATAATAATATATCATAATTGTAGACATAAAGATTAGAGAATATCAGTTTTCATAATGCGCTTATGGAATTACACCATAGTAGCGGTGCTAAAATCTTAAGTAACTTTAAGAATTTTTTTCTGGCTAACAAATAAATGAAAGTAGAAACGGTTTTAAAAATTTATTGAAGATTACGAAACAAAATATGTGTTCCTTATAATAAGGGCGTTTAAAATCAATTGATTCCATGCTAGCAGCATAAGTGCCGTGAATCTTATCCTAAAACAAAAGACCAACAAAATTCTTAAATTATATTAAATTTGCAAAAGAAATACATACGAATTTTGAAAAATATTAATATCTGCAAAAATGGTACAGTTTTTTTTAAAAAGTATTTTTTTCAGCAAAAATTTTTGTCTTCAATTGGCCATTAAAAATCGAATTTTTGTTATCGCAAAAATCGTACGTATTTCTTTAGCTATATATGTTTTAAATATTTAAATAAGTCTTAAAACAATTAATTAATTATACTTAATATTTTTCATTATTATGATCAAAATTCAGGAAAAATTCTCATAATACCATTAAAACTATGTAATATTTAACCACCCCTACCATGAAGCAATATTACTCACGAGCTACATGGTACTTTTCTCCTTGAAGCTATATATGTGTACCAAATTTTAGATAGATATTTTATGTCCTTTGAGAGTTATTGTTTCAGCATTCAGACAGACCGAACTATCATAAATGAAAACCGTTTTTTGTAATCTAGCACAGTGAAATGTGAAAAAATGTATATCAACGGGTATAATAAGGGAATTAAAAATACGTGAAAATAATACTAGTTTTTTGATATTGTACCCTGTTAAAAGTTGTTTTTCCCACGCTTGGGCGCAATTTTCTTGCAACCTCTTTTTAATTTCTGATAATGAATTGAGTGGATCCTTATTTTTAAAAGAACTAAAGAAATTAAACACACACTAGCTCAGTTTTCCTTGGTAGAGAGATATGGGTAAGAGATAATTTTTGTACGTCTTTTTGGAATTATTTTTTCTTACTTTTTTAAAAAACCTCAGCTGTACGACTTTTGGGCACCATTCATTTTAAAATAGAAAGGATCTAACTTCAGCTAAAAAAATGAAAAAATACTGAAAGGGTGTACAGTTGTTAAATAAAAAAACAGTTTGGTACAGCCGTCATTATCCTGAAAAGTAAGATAGGTATTCAGTGAGACACTAGCTTTAATCCATAAAAAGAAAATTTATTCATGATTTTAAAATAAAAGTTCTAACCTCTGCGGTTTTAAGGATTACAAAAAATTCTAGCCTAACAGGTAGTTATTATTATTAGAGTCCCTAAATCAGACATTTAAATTCTAAAACCTGACTACCCCCGAAAGCGAAGAATCGTGATTTTCACTTCACCTTTTGTCAGTTCAAATTGCTATTAAGACACTTACTTCGGGAATAGGTCTATTGATGAATGTTCTGGTAACTTTCGGTTTTTATTTGGGCTTCTAGGCCTTCGATGGAACACAAAATCGATTTTACACTTTGTAGGAAACACTTAGAGCCCACTACGGCTTTACGTTAGAAAAAAAACTCGTGCTTTACTTGGCTCTCATAATTGTTGCTATGAGCCTCTACTGCGGCTCGGTCGAAGTAAGCCTGGCTGCGGCTCGATGGAAATTAGCCTACTTGGCGGCTCGGTCGAAATAACCTACTTGGCGGCTCGGTGGAAATAAGCCTCTCTTCCTGTCCACCGGACTCTTAAATAAACCGCGGGCACTCTCTCGGTAATATGGCTACGCCGGAACCAAAACTCCGGATACAAAATTTGACCAATCCCGGCGTATCGAGAGATTCGGTCGCAAACCCGCACAGCACACTAATATACCGAGCGGCTAGCAATTTCTGATTAATATACTGCTCGATACAAAAATGAAAAGAAGTACAATTTAAAGTGAAAAATCAGTAACATTACATGGTCTTAAAATCTAAGAAAAAATGAATGTTACATTTACCCCCTTCCAAAAAGAAATAGACTACACTAGTCTATTAAACTAAGGCTACTTATGAAAAGGTACAAAGTGGTACACTATCACTTACTACTAAGGTCAGAACTTAAAACAAAATTACAAACTTCGGACCTTACTACTAGACTTAATTCAATTAAGCACTAATATTAAGTACAATGAAAACCAAATGAAAATCTTTGCATGTACACAAGAATCTTATAACTAGACTTAACTTAATTAAGCACTAAGGTTAAGTACATCAAAAAGTAAATAAAAATCCTTGCATGAACATAAGAAATACCTTTCTAAAGTAACAATCGCGGTCTTCTTATATAAAAGAATCAGCTCTGTTATTGTTACCAAAACAAAAAAAAAATTTTGTCTAGACTCTTGTCTAAATCAAAAAAATGAACTGAAACAAAGTATGAACACCCCCCTTAAAATATTTTAAGGATTGTCTGAAAATTTTCTATTTCAGCAAAAGAAATTTATAAAAATTCTTAAATAAAGAAAAACAAAAAAATAAATGATTCTAGTGCAAACACTAACGCTAAAAAGAGAAAGTCTTGTAAGACCATTTAGCACAAGGCTAAGAAAAACATCTGGATGAAAATCCAGACAAACGCTCGGAAAAAATCGCCATCAATGCTCTAGCTCACCGCTAAGAGAACATTCTAAATCTAGTATCACTACTATCAGAAAATAATCGCACTCTTTCGCGCAATGTCGACGTCCTAAGACATCTAGACATGCTAAAATCGCCAGGGAAAACGCTCTGGTTGATCGCCAGATAATCGCACTCTATCACGCAATGTCGACGTCCTAAGACATCCAGACATGCTAAAATCGCTAGGGAAAACGCTCTGGTTGATCGCCAGAAAACACGTCAGCTCATTGCCAACAAAACACTCTGGTATATCGCCAGAAAAAACCTCGGCTCCTCGCCAAGAAAACACTCTGGTAAATCGCCAGAAAAAAACCTTGGCTCCTCGCCAAGAAAACACTCTGGTAAATCGCCAGAAAAAACCTTGGCTCCTCGCCAAGAAAACACTCTGGTATATCGCCAGAAAAAAGCCTCGGCTCCTCGCCAAAGAAAACACTCTGTAAATAGTCCTCGACTACACAAAGTCTGCGTTCTAAAAGAACAAACTCGCCATTAACATAGTGAGCAGCTATAAAAGCTAACAATATCACTATAGGCACAGTGAATAGCTACAAAAGCTAGAATTCACTCTAAACACAGTGAATAGCTATAAAAGCTAAAATTCACCAAACTGAATGATCCTGCTTCAAAAAGCAATGTTCACAAAGAACAGAATGATTAGTCCACGCGCAACTAACATTCAAGGAAACATTCCCAACATAACTATATGAGACAGCAAGTCTCGAAATAGGACCTCCCTAAAGTTATAATCCTATTTAGGAGTCCATAAGCAAAACGACTCAAAATCACGCATTTTGAGCACATGCCCTCAGGCAACCAACATACACCGAAATATATACAGAAATATATACAGAAATATATACAGGAGTTCAAATCCCAAACTCTTGGTCATGATAACTCCATATCAAGCTTGGTGAAAGCTCTTAGCAAAAGCTAAATAAATCTTCGGCACATCGCACCAAAGTGGCAAATCTGCCTAGAAACATGAGCCAGAAAAAACGCCCTCCGTCATTCTTCAGGGTGGCTACACAGAGATATAAAACTTAACCAGCATTGCGCTTCTTCAAGTTGC
The DNA here is from genome assembly GCA_019049505.1 of Pachyrhynchus sulphureomaculatus. NCBI lineage: Eukaryota > Metazoa > Arthropoda > Insecta > Coleoptera > Curculionidae > Pachyrhynchus > Pachyrhynchus sulphureomaculatus. The sequence goes on along the minus strand of CM032449.1, from coordinate 126,403,220 downwards.
ATGAAGAACCCTCGTGTACTGGTCTCGCCCTAGAACAACAACGAAAAGAATTCAATCCATCCCACATAACAGGAGACAAACACCTCACCACGATATACTGAAAGGTGGAGACAATAAAATACGGAAATGGTGACCCTGGAGTCCACCAACTAAAGGGAGTAGATTATAGCATCCACTAAACTAAAACGGTGTCTACCACACCACCATAAGTCAAAAAAATTAATCAATAGGGTGTTCCGAAACACACTACTGCCAACAGCCTGTCACCACTAATAGGCTAATTGGAACTGAGGTCGACTACAGTAGCTAGGCTCTCCTTTGGCTCAAATAGAAATAACCATTGAGTAACAAAACCTCTAAAGGTCCCAAAGGTCAAACGTTCGCCTCCCATAGACTACCCTTCCAATCAGTCTGTTCCTCAGAAAGATTAACTCCTTGCCAAACGTCGTAACGGCATCTGTTAGCACCCGGTGCATCACAGCCTGTAAAAAATAACTTATGGGATACAACCTAAAAGGTTTACAAGGTTGACTTAACCAAGCTTCTAACGGAAATTTCCAAAAAACGAAAAAGAGCTTAAAAAGCTACATGAAGCAAAAATTTCTCAATATTTCGGCGGCAATGCTACAAAACTTTTGAAGACGACAAGAGCTTTTCCAGCTTAATCAGAAACAAGAAGAAAACATCGTTGACAGCTAAAATATTCGATCATGGTGTTAATCGTCTTCCTAGACAATAGCCTCTAGAAGAAACTGCTACAGGTATCAGGCATAACCGTTTTCTGTCAGCCCAAACTTCTAGATTACCTCTTGGAAATCTAAAAATTCGGTTAGGAATCTTCCTTCACTGCGCTTAGCCTCTCTTAACAAGGTTCTCATCTCGGTATCAGATTTTGATCATTTCTTTGTGAATCGACTGTCTTACTCTGCTCTCATCTCCTGTAAATGATCAGCCTTTAGTTCTCCTGCAGGACTTCAATTTCCTATCAATCTGATAGTATACCGAAAAAACTCAACATACGCCTATGAGTCCATGCAAAAAAAATTTTAAAAAAATTAGTGACTCAAAGGTAACGTTTAAACGGCTCTGAAAAGAAAAAAGTATACCCTCAGTTTGTCAATTCAGAAGAAGGTCTAAATCAAAATAATCCAAGCCTTAGACTTACTGGATAAACCAAAATCAATTTACTCTTAATTGCACCCATCATATACCACTAAGGTAATAGAAATACACCCACTCGGGTAACAAACTTTGAAATTGCTCATAAAAATTTTGACTCAACATCATACCACGCGAGCTCCATCTTGCACTTGTCCAAACTCAAGATCACTTTGGATTGCCTCTAATCAAAATTTCGCTTCCAAGTGTCAAGAACTGGATATTATTTGGGGTCATAAGCAAATCAAATCCCGCGACCACCGACATACCAGTCTTATGATAAATCCTGAGTGTGACTCTTTCGCAAGCTCGCAACAGCTGAGTCGATGCTAAACATCAACTACAATCAACCTAAGTTTGGATATGATCAGTACCCAAAACCTTAGCAAAAATAATAAAAGTAAGCTATACTCTGCTCAACTTTTATAACAGTCAAAAAAAACGAGGTCGTCACCTCTACAGAGCAACATCAAAAAAGTAAAGTAAAGCAATTAAGATAATGTAAATATAAATTATTCTTCTTCTGACAAACTTTCATTAGGGTTAGGTCCCGTGAATGGTTTTAAGTCTTTAATATGCCATCGTCCTACTTTAGTCCCATCTAAATTAACTAAACCATAAACTAAGTCTGAAATCTTTTCTCTTATCACGCAATGCACATACTTAGGTACCAACTTAGATGTGAATTTATCTGCTGCACTGGAAAGAATTTTATTTTTTCGCCAAACGTGATCACCTATCTTAAAGGAAAAATCCCTTTTTCTAAGGTTGTAAGACTTACTGTTCCGTTCATAAGCCTTATGTATCCTACTACGCACGTCAGTGAAAATATCTTTTAAACCCTTTAAATTTTCGGCATACTCACCCCTGTTACCCGGAATTATTTCGCTGTCAACATTGACATCCAAATCTAAATTTTTATAATACGATCCAGATAGAGGTATATGTCTGCCGTAAACTAAGAAAGACGGTGTGAACCCGGTTACTTCGTGTCTTGCGGTATTTATTGCTTGTTGAATTTTGGAAATATTGTCATCCCAAGTGTCATGTGAATCAACGTAACTTCTTAAAGCGGTCCCGACTGTTCGGTTATTACGTTCAACAAAATTACATTGTGGAGAGTACACAGGATTAAAACGGATGTTAAAACCATAAATTTCACTTAAGCTCTTAAAACTCTTAGAGGTAAACTGAGTACCGTTATCGCATATTAAGAGCGATGGAACACCGTGGATTAGAAAGACATCATTTTCCAAAATTCTCTCTATATGTTCAGCTTTAGAGCTTTTCAAAGGAAATAGCATGGTATACTTTGTAAACCAGCAAGAAACCACGAGAAGCCATTTATTTCCCCTTTTTGAACGTGGGAATGGGCCTACTAGATCAGCTGCTATGACTTGAAAAGGGTAATTAACCGTTTTCTCTTTTCCCATCAGTCCCATAGGTAGTGTATTTGGAGATTTCTGCGCTCCACATACTTCACAAGTCCTCACAAACTTTAAGATATCAAAACGCATTTTTGGCCAATAATACTGTTCCTGAACCCTGTAAAGAGTTTTATAAAAACCAAAATGACCAGAAGTAGGAGGAGTGTGACACATGTCCATAATTTCCTCTCTCTGTGGTTTAGGAACTAGTATTTTCCACTCAGGTACATTAACTTTTAAAGGCAACTGGTTTGGGATAAACTTGTACACGAAATCATTTTCCACCTTCCACTGCGGAAAATTTTGAGGAAATTCTTTAATTTGCTGCCGCAAATTATCGTACCATGGATCAATGCGATCTACATCAACTGTATCAATTCTTACGCCAATCTGTGCATTAAGACTGTTTTCGTCCGCTGTATGATCTGGGATTCTTGACAAAGCGTCAGGAATAACATTGTGGACTCCTTTTCTATGAATTAAATTAAATGTATGTTGTCTCAGCCTAATCGCCCAACTCGCTAGTTTGCCACTAGGGTTTTTAATAGAATTAAGCCACAATAAACTATAATGATCTGTTATGACCGTGAAAGGAACACCTTCTATGTAAGGTCGAAACTTTTCGATGTTAAAGAGTACTGCTAAACATTCTTTTTCAACAACCGAATAGTTACGTTCAGCCTTTGATAAAGTTCTACTGGCATACGCTATCACTCTTTCCTCACCATTGATTTTCTGTGTTAGGACGCCCCCTAAACCGGTATTAGAAGCATCACTAGAAATATAAAACTGTTGGGAAAAATCTGGTTGGGATAAAATGGGAGCTGAAACCAATAGCTCTTTAATCTTTATAAAAGATTCTTCGGCTGCCTTTGTCCAATCTATCGATTGTCCTTTTTTTTCGTCCTTTCAAAAGATCATTAATAGGCGACAACAGGGTAGAAAAATTCTCGATAAAACGTCTGTACCATGAACACATTCCTACGAAGCGCTTAACTTCCGTAGTATTAGTAGGTCTCGCATAATTAACCATGCTTGCTACTTTATCCGGATCGGTACGCAAGGAATTTGAGCCTACAATATAGCCTAAAAACTTTAGAGAAGTTTTGAAAAAATCACATTTGCTCAAATTTATCGTCAGTGCGGCCTCTTTCAATTTATTTTTTTACTTCTTTAAGTAAGCGTATATGCGATTCGAAGTCTTCCGATGTTACTAAAATATCATCGAGATAGGTAAAAATATGTGGCTCATATTTCGGACCAAATATAGCGTCCACTAAACGTTGCTGAGTTTGAGCAGCGTTCTTTAGACCAAACGGCATAGTGACGAACTGAAATAGACCTCGGCCTACTACTGCAAAAGCGGTCTTTTCCTTAGAGGATTTATCCAAAGGAATTTGCCAGAATGCCTTTCTAAGATCTATCGAGGATACATACTTAGCATTCCTGAGTGATGTCAAAATTCTATCGATGTTCGGTAATGGATAGTTATCAAATTTGCTGACCTCGTTGAGCTTTCTTTCGTCAAAGCATAGACGATACTGTCCATCGGCCTTTTTCACCAATAAGATTGGAGAACACCAAGGACTGTTTGATTCTTCAATCACTCCGAGTTTCAACATTTCGTCTAACTCTTTATTTAATACTTTTGACATATACGGAGACATGGCGAAGGGCCTTGTCTTTACAGGACTGGCATCAGCCGTATCTATAGACATGGTGATTTTATTCGTTCGGCCTAACCTATCTTTACTACTTATTTCTTTGAAAGAGCTTATTACTTTTTCTGCCTTTAAGCGTTCCGTCCGCGAGAGATCATCTAGGGTACATAGACGCGAGAAAAGGTTTTCTAAAGAACTTTCTGAATAACAATCTTTAAAACTTGTTTGAGAATTGACTTCTAGGGACTGTGGATACCACGAATTATTTTTAAAATTTACTAAAATTCCGAATTTTTGTGCAAAATCACATCCTGAAACCAAAGTATGTGATAGAGAAGGTACTACTAGAGCAGAGATTACTAAACAATGACTATTGTAGACTAGCGGCAACTCAACCGTACCTAAAACTTTTAGACGGCTGCCATCTGCAGTGGTAACACTTCTATTTTCGACATGGCATATTTTTATACTTAAACGACTTAAATTTTAATACCATTCTGACCTACTGAGGTATTTGCACGAGAGTCAAATAAAGCCGAGAAATGGACACTTAATAGATTTATCTTTATATGCGGTCTATTATCTAAATATTTATGCACGAATAAAGGAGATATGTGACCATTTGGAGAAGCAGGAGCTTTAACTTGAGAAGGAGGATTTTTATTAGACTTAAAAAAAAATCAGAAACTTTTGTAACTATTTAGTCCAATCTGATCTATTGGATTATTTCCTTACTTAAGATCCTCGTTGGAATCTTTCTTTTATCCGCGACCGGACGTTCTGAGAAAATACGACGGATTTTCATTTCATAGTCTAACTCATATTCCAGTAGGTGATTGACTTTAAAATTGAAAGCTTCCATGATAAATGTATAAAATTAAAAAAAATTGTTTAAAGAGTCGTGAAAATATTTCTCCTGTGCTCCCAATAGTCAAAATAAAAAATATGTAAAGGCACTTAAAATATGTAAACTTCTTTACCAAACATTTAAAAAAACTTCAACAATTTCAAAAAAATTTCTAAGTATTGCCTTGTATTAAAATTCTTTTACCAAATATGTTAAGAATTTTCAACAAAAAAAAATCTCCAAATATCGTTTCATATCAGCAAAGTATTTTTAATATTAATGCAAAACATCGGTGAGAAAAAAAGTACAGTTTTTTTCTTCGGTTTACCGCAAAAATAAATCTAACACTGCAAAAATTAAAGTAAACCAGCACATCTGCTAATCTGAACTATAAAAGTAGCTTTTAAGAAAAAAGTAGGAATCTCTTATCTTAGAGTCGATTAACAAAATTCAAATATCTATACCACCATCAGGTAAATTGAAATAAATAATTCTACAAATTTCCTGCTTTTGTCTTATTGCTATAGTGTAGTTTCGTTTAATTAAATATTATGAAATAAAAATATCTGAAAAGTTAGAGCTTTTACTTTGTTCGAAAGCTAGTACACTGAACCCTTTAAAAAATAAAATTCCAAAAGCCCCGCGTTGACAGCGCTATTTTGTAAGGTGTTAACTTGCCCGCACTTTTGTACCCTGTGAAAAGTTGTTTTTCCCACGCTTGGGCGCAATTTTCTTGCAACCTCTTTTTAATTTCTGATAATGAATTGAGTGGATCCTTATTTTTAAAAGAACTAAAGAAATTAAACACACACTAGCTCAGTTTTCCTTGGTAGAGAGATATGGGTAAGAGATAATTTTTGTACGTCTTTTTGGAATTATTTTTTTCTTACTTTTTTTTAAAAAACCTCAGCTGTACGACTTTTGGGCACCATTCATTTTAAAATAGAAAGGATCTAACTTCAGCTAAAAAAATGAAAAAATACTGAAAGGGTGTACAGTTGTTAAATAAAAAAACAGTTTGGTACAGCCGTCATTATCCTGAAAAGTAAGAGAGGTATTCAGTGAGACACTAGCTTTAATCCATAAAAAGAAAATTTATTCATGATTTTAAAATAAAAGTTCTAACCTCTGCGGTTTTAAGGATTACAAAAAAAATTCTAGCCTAACAGGTAGTTATTATTATTAGAGTCCCTAAATCAGACATTTAAATTCTAAAACCTGACTACCCCCGAAAGCGAAGAATCGTGATTTTCACTTCACCTTTTGTCAGTTCAAATTGCTATTAAGACACTTACTTCGGGAATAGGTCTATTGATGAATGTTCTGGTAACTTACGGTTTTTATTTGGGCTTCTAGGCCTTCGATGGAACACAAAACCGATTTTACACTTTGTAGGAAACACTTAGAGCCCACTACGGCTTTACGTTAGAAAAAAAACTCGTGCTTTACTTGGCTCTCATAATTGTTGCTATGAGCCTCTACTGCGGCTCGGTCGAAGTAAGCCTGGCTGCGGCTCGATGGAAATTAGCCTACTTGGCGGCTCGGTCGAAATAACCTACTTGGCGGCTCGGTGGAAATAAGCCTCTCTTCCTGTCCACCGGACTCTTAAATAAACCGCGGGCACTCTCTCGGTAATATGGCTACGCCGGAACCAAAACTCCGGATACAAAATTTGACCAATCCCGGCGTATCGAGAGATTCGGTCGCAAACCCGCACAGCACACTAATATACCGAGCGGCTAGCAATTTCTGATTAATATACTGCTCGATACAAAAATGAAAAGAAGTACAATTTAAAGTGAAAAATCAGTAACATTACATGGTCTTAAAATCTAAGAAAAAATGAATGTTACAATATTTCGAGTCGAGGTCAAATTTTTGGAGTTATGCTGCTAGCCGACATTAAACACATAGTTTCGAGAAAAACGCGTTTAAAATTCTACTCGACTTTTTTTGTATATATAAGGAGTGTGAATTAATTTTGGAAGATTTCTAAGCTGTTGCTATAATTATAGTGAAGCACCATCACTAGACTTTAATTTTTAGTATTTGTTATTTTGCCGAAGTGTAAACAACATATTTTTTGAGTATTGAATATGTCGAATTACGTTCCAACAAAACACCATTTGAGGGAAACGTTACTTTTCTTATTTAATTCGAAGAAAAGGGCTGCTGAAAGTCATCGATTACTATCGAAAACCTATGGTGATTATATTCCATCGATAAAAACATGTGAGTACTGGTTTCGGCGCTTTAAAAGTGGAGATTTCGACACGGAAGGCACAGAACGTCCAAGCCAGCCCAAAAAGTTTAAAGATAAAGAATTGGAGGCATTACTCGATGAAGACCCGTGCTAATAGGAAAAAAAACTTTCAGAATCATTATGAGTTCATCACACAACCATTTCCAAACGCTTACATGCACTGGAAATGATTCAAAAGCAAGGTTATTGGGTGCGAATTGAAACCGAGAGATGTTGAAAGGCGATTTTTCACCTGTGAACCACTGCTTCAACGGCACAATCGGGATGGTTTTTTGCATCGTATCGTAACTAGTGATGACAAATATATACTCTTCGATAATCCAAAGCGCAAAAAATCATGGGTGAAGTCTGGTGAAGCATCAACATCCTCTCCAAAGTTTCATGGCTCCAAACTTATGCTGTGTATCTGGTGGGATCAGCTGGATATAGTGTATTATACGCTACTAGAGCCCAACGAAACTATTACTGGGAAAAGGTTTCGACAACAGTCGATGCAACTGAGCCGAGCGTTGAAGAAAAAACGACCATAATATGCCAGAAGACACGATAAAGTAATTTTTCAATATGATAACGCTCGGCCGCATGTTGCAAAACACGTCAAGGAAACGTTAGAAGCTCTTGGATGAGATGTCCTACCTCGTCCGCCGTACTCATCAGACCTTGCTCCTTCTGATTATCACTTGTTCCAATCGATAACGCATTCTTCTGAGGATACCAAAAAATGGGTTGATTTGTGGATAACCTTAAAAAAATGAGTCGTTTTTCAACATGCTATTCATATGCTGCCCCAAAGATGGGAGAAAGTCGTGGCTAGCGATGGACAATAATTAATTCCTAACAATTTTTTTTATAATAAAGCGATATTTTTACCGAAAAATCCCTCAAAATTAATTCACCCACCCAATATGATAAATATAGAAATTACCCTCCAAATTTTGAAATTTATTATATTCGTTTTTCGTGCTGATTTATGAGCCAATCGAGCGTCTTTTTCTTTCATAGTCCTCAAGCGGTCGACTGTGTCTGTTTCGATACAGTAATTGTAACAATTAAGACCTATTGTAAGCCCTAAAACGTTTATTGTATTCATTAAACTATGACCAAACAGTAGCATTGCAGTTTTGCGTATATCCACACAAGCAACGATTCAAAAGTTCTTCTCTATTCAATTCTTCGTACACTGGCCTGCCAAAGTACCTATCGGTTTTGCTTTTTGTTGGCACCGGTTGATCGCTTTTCATGATGTGGATTTTTATTAGTAGACATTTTGTGATACAAAGTTGCCCATATGTCCTTTTTCATTTTCTCAACTGATTCTAGATTAGGTCGTATAGCGAACTCATAAAAAACAGAATACTTATCAGTGAGTTTTGCTACTGGTTTATTTTTTACACTATGCCAGTAAAATTAGAAAATTTTAATTCACAGAGTTTCAAAGCGCTAGAATATAGAATCTACCTCCATTTTTCTAGCTGCACCTATTTGATTTGAACTGCACTCTTCCTTACGCGTTTTTCTCACTCTTTATATTCAACAGTGTTATTCTTTTTTGCCCAATACTCACAAAATTTACAATATTTTGAATTTATGACTTTACTATATGGAGAACATCATCCCTATATGGAGAACATCATCCCTTTGGAATACCTTGCTCAGGGCTGTGTTTCCCAGCGAGTACAATTTACAGCGATTCATGAATAACGTGAATCGCTTTTTCCGCACACGTGCCGCTCCTGGAGCGCTTTAGGGACTTCCCGGCAGCTGGTGTGCTAGACCCATAAAAAAAAAAAATAGCGATAAAGCGTTGAAATTTCCTAAGGCGAAGAAAAGTCCCTCTTTCTCCATGAAGCATCGCCAGACACAATTATTCTACTGTTCTCTCCATTTTCACAAGATATATCCTTCTCTTTCTGAGCTGCTCGTTGTATACTATAAGTACATACTGTTTGTGGGATAACATAAATATTATTTAGGAATACATCATAATATGTCTAGCAATAGGCCGCGGAAGATCCATAAAAGTGCAAAATTTAATGATGCCGTTTATTCCAATTCCTAACAAACGTATAACAAAAACTATCCGAAAATTAATTTCATATCCATTTTTGACATTGTCCGGTATACTTATTTTGCATTTTGTACAAATAACGGCGACTTCGCAGAGAATTTCACATTAGAGTGACACTCTTTGCACACCTTCAGAAATGCAGCTAAAGCCGTAAAAATTTTTTAACTTTAATGTAAATATCCCGAGATAAGCTGACGGGTGAAATTTCTACTTCATATGGATTGGGCGGGCGTCTCTTATATTACTTTTCCTTGTAACGGCAGTATAAGTTTTTGTTCTTTTTTTATAAGGTACACTTTTCTATCACTCATGTTTTAAAGGAATTGAAATTAGAAAATTTGTAGCAACTTAGAAACTACACGTGCTCGCAACGTACTACACGTAGATTTTTGAATTAACGGATTTAAAGGCTGAAATATTTTAAATTTTTTAAAAATAATGTATTAGCGCCTTTAGCGTTTCAAAGCCCAATAAAAATCGACTCGAACCAACGAGACAGATAGGTAAGTAAAAGATCCTGTCACCACCTCCGAAATAGGCCTGCCACGCCTCTACTTTCTCATTCATTTAAAATTTTGTATTTCGACATGCGGTCTACGGCATATACATTTTAAATGACGAATGAAGTGTACCGCAAACAGATTTTTTATTATGTTGTTATTTCCCGTTAAGTTATAAAAACCAATTGAGATTTTTAATCTTACAGTAATTTTAATAACGTTATAATACAATCAATTTTTTTTATGTTGTAATAATATAGCGATTTTTCACTAAAGTCATATTTACATATATATATATATATATATATATATATATATATATATATATATATATATATATATATATATATATATATTGATGTATAGTGTGACAATTTAAGTCCGCATCATATGGGATTTTTTTTAAATAATCACTTTAGTCCAGATCTCGTTATTGCATCCCCATTTGTGCTTCAAATAATGTCAAAAAATAAAGTATAGTAAGTCATTTTTATGCATGACGTCACCTGTCATAAATGACATTTTCGTAAAAATTTTTGAAAAAAAAAACGTATAATTTGGCTAAATTTAAAAAAAAGTTATTAGACAAAATTGTTTATTTTGTGATTGTTTGTCAAATTTCAACGGCCTACTACGATTTTGAATTTTTGGCAGTTTTTTGACATTTTGGCAATTGTTATACATCTTGATTTATTGCAACCTTATTTAAATCATTTAATTTGTCAAAAACTAGGCACCTATAATCTATTTAAGAACAAAATGAAGTCGTGTCCATATTTTTTTATAGAAAATTAAAATTCACACATTATCATGAATCATATTTGATGCAAAGTTCGATTAGCTTTTGTTTTTAAATAGAAAAATGTTTCTCGCTTACGTATTTTGATAGTGAACACACTTAAACGTTTGTAAATTAACACAATTCTTACATTTTGATCGTTTTAGTAATGCATTTAAATTTTTAACAATGTAATGTTTCTTACTATAAACACCAAATTAACAACTTGCTGCTTTATCCCATTTGTTTTTTTTTTATACTTCAGCTAAAACCACTTTTTAGATCAATAATAAAAATATTACTCATATTCTATTTATTAATTTGGCAGTTACGCATTATTAAATCCACCGAAAAATTGCAATAAAAATGCTTTCGGTGTCATTGTTGACGTAACTGCTAATTTAAAATAAATCCAACCATATTTTAGTCGTGGCTATCAAAATTAAGATTCGCAAAATTAGAAAAACCCTTTATGGTTGTGCCGATTTTCTCCTGAAAGCATACCTTCTACAGGAAAAAGAGCTAAACAGAGAAATTAACACGCTAAGCAAAACTCGATATTTCTATGTGTTTATTAATAGTAGGCCCTGGAAAACAATTGAGAACTAGAGATCGCAATATGGTGTCGTAAGTTGTCAAATATTTAGTTAGCAATTCAAACTATAATGGAAAGAAACAGATGGTGTCACAACATGCTTTGTCTTCAAGAAAAAATTGAAATTGTTTTATTATGTGGGGATAAACACCTCATCGCACTGTTGCAAATGTTTTTAACGAGCGTCATCCTAAAAAAAACTTGAAACAATTTACTGTGAGCCGAATTATAAAAAAGTTTAAATCGACTGGATCTGTGAGAAATGTTTTCCGAAAAAATCGTGTTGCACGTAAACATACCGAAGATACTGAGTTAGATGTGTGCTTAACTGTAGTGGAAGAAGGCAAAGCCAGTGTTAGAACTATTTTGAAGTCTAAACCGGAGATCGACAGGGAAAGTCTACGTAAAATTTTACACAAAAATAAATTTAAACCATACAAACCGAAACACTCTACAGGATAGAGATTTTAATATTCGGTTGTTATTTTCATTCTAGTACCAAGGAAAAATAGAGGAAGACTCCAAATTTCCGTACAATGTTTTATGAACTGATGAAGCCACGTTTACTTCTAACGGAGTAGTAAGTTCACAGAATAGTCGATGGTGGGCTCAAGAAAATCCAAACTTCATAATTGAGTGTCGTGACCAATACTCATTTAAAACTAACGTTTGGTGTGGCATTGTAAATGACCAAATAATAGGGCCATATTTCTCTAGACGTAATTTAAACTCACAACGATATTTAGATTTTTTAAATAACGAAATTTTGTTCTGGAGAACACGGCTGTGGATCTAAGATATGCTCTATGGTATCAATTACATGGTGAACCAATACACAATACTCTGCAAGTACGAAACACTTTAAATAAACTATTTCATGGCAGGGTCATTGGGCAAGATCAGGAAAATTGTTGGCCACCTCGATCGCCCGACGTCACCCCATTGGATTTCTATTTATGGGGTTATCTCAAACAAAAAGTATACAAGTTTAGACCATTTAGAAATATCGATCCTCTAGAAACTATAATTAGGCAGTGTATTCAGGAGATACCTCCCGAGTTTGTGAAAAATTCCGTCAAAGAAATTTCTAGAAGAACCATTCGTTGCATTGAACAAAACGGTGGACACACCGATATGTAGAATATTGCAATATGCGTGTATTTGATACAAAGTATTTATTAAATAGGTTAAAATAGCTAATTGTTGATTTAGCGTTTATAGAAAGAAACATTACATTTTTGAAACTTTAAATACATTACTAAAAAGATCAAAATATAAGATTTGTGTTAATTTACAAACGTTCAAGTGTGTTCACTATCAAAAAACTGCGTAAGCGAGAAATATTTTTCTATTTAAAGACAAAAGTTAATCGAACTTTGCATCAAATATGATTCATGATAATGTGAATTTTAATTTTCTATAAAAAAAATATGGACACGACTTCATTTTGTTCTTAAATAGATTATAGGTGCCTAGTTTTTGACAAATTAAATGATTTAAATAAGGTTGCAATAAATCAAGATGTATAACAATTGCCAAAATGTCAAAAAACTGCCAAAAATTCAAAATCGTAGTAGGCCGTTGAAATTTGACAAACAATCACAAAATAAACAATTTTGTCTAATAACTTTTTTTTAAATTTAGCCAAATTATACGTGATTGATCATGTGTGAATTTTAATATTCTGTAAAAAAATTATGGACACGACTTCATTTTGTTCTTAAATAGATTATAGGGGCCTAGTTTTTGACAAATTAAATGATTTAAATAAGGTTGCAATAAATCAAGATGAAAAACAATTGCCGAAATGTCAAAAAACTGCCAAAAATTCAAAATTGTAGTAGGCCATTGAAATTTCACAAACAGATCTAGAATCACAAAATAAACCATTTCGTCTAAAATTTTTTCTAAATTTGGCCAAATTATACGTTTTTTTTCAAAAATTTTTACGAAAATGTCATTTTTGACAGGTGACGTCATGCGTAAAAATGACTTACTATACTTTATTTCTGATACTATTTGAAGCACAAATGGATGCCATAGCCAGATCTGGGCTAAAGTGATTATTTAAAAAAAAATCCCATATGATGCGGACTTAAATTGTCACACTGTACATTGAGTTTATAGCTGCTTCGGTTATCAGGATCTTTCAAAGGCTTCGGCAATGTTTAGTGTTTCTTTAGAGTTTTTGGCATGGAGTTGGTTCCTCAACTAGTATTAAACAATTAAAAAAGCCACTCTTGTATGGTAAGACAAAAGTTTATAATCTACTCCGCGCATATGTCATCCACCCCCATGGCTTTACCATTTTTCATATTATTTATTCAAACATTAAGCTCCTTCATTGTAAAAAGCAGCCGTAGAAGATCCTTTTCACTTGCTTCTCTTTTGATTCTGACTGACTCAATGTTTTGGGGTGTTTTCCATTAAGAAGTAGTGGTTGAGCTATCTGGTTGCCTGTAACATTGGATTTTACAGAGCTTGCTTTAAGATTGCAGTTCAGCTTTTTTATCAGATTTTCTGCAATCTTACTACTATGTATCCATATGTTCATATTTCTACCTATTTCTTCTGACTGGTTGCAATTAGCAGCCTCATAAGGTTTTTTCTCACTCACAATTGTGTACCAAAAATGCATCCTGATCAAAAGTGTCATGTACTTATTAAACACCGTTTTTATTTAATTTACTCCTAGTACATAGTGTGATCCTCAGCAACACGATATATGTGCTCTTGATATTATCTTTACTTTTTCGACAAAGTGGAGGTAGTTCCTAGGGATAGCCGGAAGTCCTTCAATAGCTTTATCGAGCTTTACGCTGAAGGCGTTTCACCTTGCGTGCTTAAAGTACAATGTTTGTCTGAAAGGAAATTCATTTGTCCTTGCCACAAAGTAGGCATTGAGTTCGAGCAGCCGATGTTGAGTTTAAGGCATAGGTATGCGGATTTTCGCATAACAGTCTGGTAAGTTGGTGCTCTTCTTAATTTTCAGTGGAGCCTTCAGTATTTAGCCCTACTAAAAAGTCGGTCCGGAGAAGACAGGTTTTCAATGAAGCTATTACTTATCTTCATCATGTCAGATGGTAAGAGGATTAGTCGGAAAAACCGGTTACCAGGGGGCGCACAACGGGAAATTTCGTTTTTTTTGGTCAAAATTAGCCTTACAACTGGTATAATAACGAAAACTAATAACTTTTTTAAAAAAATACTCGTAATTATATGTACTTTTACGTGGAAACTGCGGAAATATGTTTAAATTAAGTCCTAATCTAAAAAAAAACTTGATAAAATATCGGATATAGAAATACCCAATATCTAGTAATCGCCTATCTAATATCTATTTATCTATCTAATAAATAAATACCTACGATTGGTATATTCGTTAAGTTTTAAAAATAGTTAAATATAATGCAAAAAACACATAAAAACATAAACTTTAACCTAAAATAGTTCAAACAGATCTAAAACATAACTTACATGGAATCATAGAAGATAAAGATTTATACACAAATTAAAATTAATATTAATAGTATATATATATATATATATATATATATATATATATATATATATATATATATATATATATATATATATATATAAATATATATATATATATATATATATATATATATATATATATATATATATATATATATATATACATACATACATATATATCAAGGATTTTCTACAGCTAACGCTGTCTTCCTTTTCTTAGCCTTTGATTCCATCCGTTTCTATCTTCACAGTCTCCAACTGTTAGACCCCTGTTCTCCATAGCCTCGTCCACATCGTCTCTCCATGATCGTCTGGGTCTTCCTCTTGTTCTTCTCCCTATAGGGCTTCACTCCGTTATTTTCATTATCCACCTATTATCTTCACTCCGTCTTATATGTCCATACCATTTCAATCGTTTTTCTTCAATGGTGTTTATTGCGTTCTCTTTGATGTTCATTCTGCTTCTTATTTCTTCATTTGTTATTCTCTCCATACGTGTCACTCTACAACATCTCCAATACTCCATCTCTACCGCGTTAATTTTAGATTTATTTCTTTTGTTGATCGTCCATGTTTCTGACCCGTATGTCATTATGCTTTGTATTATTGATTTGTACATGCGTGTTTTGTTTTTTTTTTATAGTGTGTTTGTTCCACAGGATCGAATTTAATTGTCTTATGCATGTCCGCGTTTGTCCGTGTTCTTCTGATGTTGCGTTTTTTGAAATGATGGTTCCTAAATATTTAAATCTATCGGTTCCTTTGATTATTGTTTCGTCGACTTCTAGATTCTCCGCATTTCCCTTCTTTTGTTGTTAGATATTCCGTTTTATTGCTAATCTTGCTTTAGTGTATTCTTCTTTCAGTTTTCTTGCCATATAGCTAAGGTCTTCCTCAATCTTGCGCTATAATTAAGTATATATATATATATATATATATATATATATATATATATATATATATATATATATATATATATATATATATATAAGTAATCTGCTCGTATTGGGACTCCCATTCCACTACATTTTTGCTTCCATTTTTTTAATGTTTGTTCGAGGTATATTTTGAATAGTGCTGGGGATGTAGAGCATCCTTGTAATAGGCCTTTTGATGTTTGGAGTCTCTTCCCTATTTTATATCCTATTTTTATGTTCACTGTGTTGTTTTCGTAGAGAGCTTTTACTGCGTATATTAGTTCTTTGTCAATGCCTATTTCTTTCATTGCGTTCCATAATCTTTGTCTTGGTACTGAGTCATAGGCCTTTCTTATGTCTATGAAGCTGAGATGAACTTCTCTATTCTTTGCCATTTTTTTTCCATTGGTTGTTTTATAGTGTATATGTGGTCTATACATAATTTTCCGGCCGTAAAGCCTGCTTGGTCTTCTCCAATTTTTCCTTTATATTTTCCTCTATGATATTTTTAATCATTTTTCCATACAGACGTCCCATACTCGATATTATGCTTATACCTCTATAGTTTGTGCATTTTCTGCGCTCTCCCTTTTTAAATATAGATATTATATAGGCTTTTGACCATTCCTCTGGTATGTTTTCTCCATTTATCGCTCTGTGGAACATGTTTCTTAGCATTCGATGAAATTTATTAGACCCGTACTTAATCATTTCATTTACCACACCTCCAGGCCCTGCAGATTTATTATTTTTGAGTATTTTTATTGTCTTCTTTACTTCTTCATAGCTTAGTTCTATCTCTTTTTTTTCCTTATTCTATTATATACTATCTATTAATATTATAACTTAATCAAATAAATTTCTTAAATACAGCTCGAATGTTGTTTGTACAAAAACCCTTCAGTTATCTGATAATCTTATCAAGTAAGTCATTTACAGCGAAATATTCAAACCTATGTGAACTGTTATGGAACAATAATAATAGTAATAAAACTAATAAAGCTGACATAATTTTAAATGAATTGAAAAATGACCATGAACTTACAGAACATGAAGAAAAATGTATTAGGAGTAAATTAGTTACGAATTTCCTATCGCAACACATTATTATTTGTTTTTTGCATTATATTTAACAATTTTTGTTTAAAACTTAACGAATGTACAACAAGCATGTAAGTATTTATTTATTAGATAGACAGTTACTAGTTATTCGGTATTTCTGTATACGATATTTTATCAGGTTTTTTTTTTTATGTTAGAACTTAATTTAACCGTATTTCCGCAGTTCCACCCAAAAATACATATAATTACGGGTATTTAAAAAAATATATATATTATTTTTCGTTATTATACAAGTTGTAAGGCTAATTTTGAGCAAAAAACTCCGAAATTTCCCATTGTGGGGCGCCGACGAAGTTGTTCTAATTCTTGTGTTGAGTTATGCTCTCTTCACGGCTCCTTCCATGCCCGACCCCCCCCCCCCCCAATAAACGAGGAGTATCTTGACGCACCAGATACTTTCATAACATAAGTTTTATTATGAAACTGATGAGAGAGATGAGACTGAAACGCTGAACTGAACTGAAATTCGTCAATGTGTTTCAGTCTCGAGAACAATAAGATTTTAATGTAGTTTCAAAGATTTATAGTAATATATTTTTTTCTAATATTAATAACTGCAGACACAAAAAATATTTTATACGTGTCATGTTCGGAAAGGGTAATCGTTTAGTAATTTGCTTACCTGTTCTGCAAAATGTCGCTCTCCGAACTTCACACGCAAATAACTATTTTCGCAGTCTGTTACAAATGATATAACACATATTTGTGAATAAATTTTAAAAAAATCTACATTATGCTTATGATTTTTTTTTAGGTTTCCGGATCTAAAATCATCAGATGATGAAAGATGTCGAATATCTGCGTATGACAATGTAGACGACAGAAGAGTTCCAAGAGCACCACCCTCAGAAATTAGTGAGGTTACTGAATTCTCAGAACCGTGGGTTGAATCGAATCAAGTTATAACAGAGACTGACGAATCGTATTCGGAGATAATCACACCGAACAAAATAAAATGCGCTTCTATTAATAGGGCTAGAAGCTTCAGGGACCGAATTGATCCGTTACATTGTAAGTATACTATAAGCGTTTCTATCGAGTGCAACAGGACTTTTTCATATATTGTCCTCTTCCAAAATAGTCATGTTGGTCACTTACCGACACGCGACGACGACAATAATCCATATGTTTGACAAATTGAGTTTTAAAAATTTTAAACTTCAATACTATTCTAAAATACAGAATATATATATATATATATATATATATATATATATATATATATATATATATATATATATATATATATATATATATATATTTCTACAGCTAACATACAAATAAAGAAAGAGAAAATTATTCAAGGTCGTACACAAGTTTTTCCATTGAAGAGGTAAGAAAAGCCAACCAACCAAAAATATAATAATTCTTCTTGTCAGTCTTTTCGTAGATAGTTTACTAACATAAGAAAATTAGCGGTTTCCCTTGTCACAGCCTAAATTTTTATTACATACTCTTAAACAAATTGCTTCTTATCTGGGTACCTGGCTGTACGGGTATCCATGGAAATGAGATGGCTCTCACTCCGGCTAAACAAGGGAACCCACAGGATTTGAACCATTTTTAGGAAGTCTGAGACTTCATCAACATACCAGGAATGACAATGAAAGAGCTTCATAAGGAGACCTATCTCTGAGTACAAGACGTCCTTGCTGAAAAGGATAACAGAAATCCTTATCCTGCCAACTGAATGAGTACCTCACTTGCATTGGGGTCAAAGATGATCAGACTGCAGATATGCTTGGAGGAGGGATAATTAACTTTTGATACAATTATAGCATGCCTGGTTATCACCAGAGTCAAACAAATTCTCCTAAGATCTTCAATAATTCTTGATTTGGAGAGTACTTCATTCTGGAAGGTTGCTGTCATTACCAGGTGTACAAGTATGAAATGCAAATTTCAGACAACAGATTGGTGCACCAATGCAGTTTGTGCTATAAAGATTTGACACTGTGCCATTTTATTGTGTCATCAACAAATGTCAGACGCGCACGAATGATAAATTGGAAAAGTGTGCGCATAGTGTTGTGTTGTTGTGTTCAATATGTCGAAATTTATACCGAACAAAGGGCATTTGCGGACAGCATTAATTTTTTGTTTTCATTTGAAGAAAACTGCTGTTGAATCATACCGATTACTTCGAAAAGCTTATGGTGAACATGCTCAATCGCAAGATACGTGTGAACGATAGTGTCGGCGTTTCAAAAGTGGTGACTTCGATGTTGCAGACAAGGAACGTGGAAAACCGCCAAAAAAATACGAAGATGTGGAATTGCAAGCATTGTTGGACGAGGATGATTCGCAAAACACAAAAACAACTCGACGAGCAATTGGACGTTAGTCAACAAGCTGTTTCCAATCTGCTACGAGAGATGGGAAAGATTCAGAAGACCGGTAGATGGGTACCACATGAGTTGAAAGACAGGCAAATGGAAAGGCGCAAAAACACGTGTGAAATTTTGCTCGCGGTACAAAAGGAAGTAGTTTTTGCATCGTATAGTTACAGGGGATGAAAAAGTGGATTTATTTTGAGAATCCGAAGTGCAAAAAATCATGGGTAGACCCAGGCGCACCATTCACATCGACCGCGAGATCGAATCGCTTTCGCAGAAACACGATGCTCTTGTGGGACCACCCCTCAGGGGCTAGGAGTGTTTCACTACTAGTACGGGGAGTGACGCCCCCGAGGGTCCCGAGTCTCGTTGTGATGTCCAGTTTTGTCCTATATGTCAAATGGCAATCCCAATGTGTGAGAGACCGTGCAGAGGGGATGCATGACTCAGCCAGCGTGAGTCGTGAGCGGTTCTGCCAAATAAAAAGACTGGACGGCTCATTTAAAGAGGTTTCACCTTTCGCATTACATAAAAGTCTTGAAAGCTTCTTTGGAACATTGGCCAATACCCGCAAGCTTGCCGATGGTTCACTTCTAATAGAAATTCAAAATGGGAGACAGTCTGACAAAGCAGAAACACTAACAAAACTGCACACTTTTGAGGTAACGACCATAAAACACCCTACATTAAATGTTATAAAAGTAGTGATCACCTGTTCGGATCTGGCCATCTGTTTCGGACGACGAAATCCTTGAGGGCTTGGCTGATCAGGGAGTCACTAAAATATATAGAATCCCCCCTAGTAAGAAATTCCCTGACCGTCGTTCTTCCACATTTGTGTTATCTTTCAAAACGCACTCCCTACCAGCTACTATAAAGGTTGAGTGGTACATTGTAAGAGTCAGGCAGTATATTCCAAACCCCCTCAGATGTTACAAATGCCAGAAATTTGGTCATCACGCAGAAAAATGCTCTTCACCACAACTTTGTCCGTCGTGCGGTCATCCAACACATGAAGAAAACGACTGCAAAACTCCTTCCCATTGTGTAAACTGCAAGGGTGAACACTCACCGCGTTATAAAGGTTGTCCTGTATTCAAACAGGAATTTGCTGTACAAAAAATCAGAGTAACAGACAACACGTCGTATCAGGAAGCTAGAAGAAAGTTTACAGCACTCCAACCTCTCTCAACAACACTTTTCAGCTCAATAGTAGCATCAAAGAAGCATACTAAATCGGTATCAACTCAATGCGACCTCCACTTTTATACCTCCCCCCTATCCAATATCCCAAACCCCACCCTCTTCTCCCTCTCTCCCTACCGGGAGAACGCCCCTTCCATCCAAAACACCAAATCCCCTCTCCTTCCACCAACCACTTCTTTGCCCCCCTCCTCATTAATACGGAAAATGGACTTTTCCAACATAAACCGACCCCCAAACAATCCGCAAAATCAGAACTCCAGCCCCCTACATTCAAAAACCTCCATAAACAATCGACAAGCAAATCGCAAAAACTAACCTTCTCTCCTCTACAATTACAAACAAACCTAGAATCCTGCGCAATAACGGTAAACCTTACAAAAAAAATAACAATTTGCAACATATACATCTCTTCTTTACAATCACCTCCCCCATTCATAGTTATGGGAGACCTAAACGGGCATAATCAAATGTGGGGCTCAACCTTTACTTCCCCCAGGGGAGCCTACATTGAGGACCTAATAATAAACAACAACCTGTCGCTGCTACACCAGTTCTCCCCTACCTTTATCTCCTCATCCACTGGCTCCTTCTCTTACATCGATCTAGCCTTCTGTTCTTCTTCCATCTCAAACCTGTACAAATGGGATATACTTGATGACACATGCGGCAGTGATCATTACCCCATTCTTCTCAGATCTTCGATCCCTACACACCCTCACCCCTTTAAGTCCCAAATGGAACTTTGACAAAGCTGACTGGCAGCACTTTGCCCGCAACTTACACCTACCCCCATCCAACATTGCAGACATAAACAGCTACCTCTCAGATTTCATGACAAAAATACTCTCTACAGCTGACGCAGTCATTCCCAAAATCATTCAAAACCCCAACAAAATCCCAGTCCCATGGTGGAATCAGGAATGCTCTATAGCCATCAGAAATCGCAAGAAGGCATTAAATAAATTTAAGCGACAACCATCACCTGCCAATCTTATAGACTTCAAAAAGAAAAGAGCCTTAGCAAAGAGAGTCATAAAACAATCTAAAATAAACTCTTGGCAAAAATTTACATCATCCATAAATTCAACAATGACCTCTTCAGATCTATGGAAAGAAATAAAAAAAATGAAAGGCTCTCACCCTAGGTTCATCCAAGGTTTACAATCGAACGATGTATGGATCTCGGACCCCCAACAAATTAGTAATCTTCTAGCAGGAACTTTCAAAACAAAAAGCTCATCGTCCAACTCGCCAAACCCCATCAAATATCCTCACCTCTCATCCAACAATTTTGACACTAACGACTCCTTAAACTACAACCTTCCATTCTCTCTTCTCGAACTCACAACCTCCATCAACAATACAAAACCAACAGCACCTGGGCCCGACGATATTCATATACCCATGATCAAAAACCTTCCGCTATCTGCCCTTAAAATCTTCCTGGAAATTTACAACCATATATGGCTGCAGAATGATTTTCCACTGAGCTGGACCACTTCCGTTATAGTCCCCATACGCAAGGCAGGCAAACCCAGGGGATCACCTAACAATTACAGGCCAATTACACTAACGAGTCATCTGGCGAAAATTCTAGAGAGACTGGTCAAGGAAAGATTAATTTGGTTGCTTGAAACAAAAGATCTACTATCGGCTCAACAGTTTGGATTTAGGAAAAACAGATCAACACTAGACTATTTAACCCTATTGGAAAACGACATAAAGACTTCATTTAACAATAGCAACCACCTGGTAGCCATCTCTTTAGATCTCGAGAGCGCCTTCGACACAACCCACAAAGACTTAATAATCAATAGGCTTAAACAAATACAACTCAAAGGCTTCCTCCCAA
This sequence comes from Pachyrhynchus sulphureomaculatus, assembly GCA_019049505.1. Lineage (NCBI taxonomy): Eukaryota > Metazoa > Arthropoda > Insecta > Coleoptera > Curculionidae > Pachyrhynchus > Pachyrhynchus sulphureomaculatus. The sequence goes on along the minus strand of CM032449.1, from coordinate 126,380,989 downwards.
AGTATATCATCAACCTGCTGAAACCACACACAATAAAAGTTAAGGCAAATGGAATTCTTTGCAAACCTACATCACTGTGCAATGGAATTCCATAGGGATCCGTTTTGAGCCCAATACTATTTGCATTGGCTATCCTAGGGCTCGAGGACCACATTCCCTCTAATTTCAAGACGATATACTAATATACAAATCACTCCGAAACAACAATGAATTAGCTACAACACTGCAAACCACATTGAACCATGTCCAAAATTGGGCTGATCAAGCTGGATACTCATTCTCCACAAGCAAATCTGCCGTCATCCACTTTTGCAAAAAAAGGAATTGCCCAAGGATTAATGTTCTTAAATTGTCAAACAAAGACATTCAGCACAAACAACACGTTAACATTTTAAGAATGATCTTCGACTCCAAACTAAACTGGGTAGAACATATTAAAAACATAAAAAAAAGGATGGCAAATGACCTAAACATGATGAGAATGTTGGCCAGTAATCAGTGGGGTAGCTCTTTTTCCGCCTTAATAAAAATCTATAATAGTCTTATTCTTCCTAAGATTCAGTACGGCGATTACATCTACGACTCCACTCCTGAATCATACAAAAGACCCTTAAACTCAATACAAAACCAGGCACTGAGATTGGCCACTGGCGCCTATAGGACATCACCTATTGCAAGCCTGCAATGTATTGCCTCGATACCTCCACTACATTTAATAAGACAAAAATCGTTAATGCTTTTCTACGCAACAGGAATGTTCAAGCAACCCTTACACCTAAACCGTCTAACTAATATCCAACCAAAAAAGAATACCATTCAATATAGAATAAAATCATTTCTTAACCTACATAACATAGTACTAAAAGCCATAGACTCATCAAGCTTCCCTATATTTCCACCATGGATGGCAACCAATCCAAATCTTGATTTATGTGATGTTAGATAACAAAAACACTCCAAATGAATTAAAAAGACAAACTTTTAAAAGTTTAATATCTCAAAAATATAGTGATCACTACCATATGTATACAGATGGCTCGAGAACTCAATCAGGGGTAGGAGCAGCATTAGTAACTAACTCTACCACAAAAAGATTTAAACTGCCAATCCACACCACAGTATATTCGGCAGAACTATTAGCTATAAGAGAAGCCCTTAAGATAGCCATAACATCCAAGCTATCCACCAAATACCTAATAGTCACGGATTCACCAAGCCCAGTCAAATCAATAATATCAAAAAACTTTAAAAACAGGTACGTCCTTGACATCTTTGATCTAATACAAATTGGTTTCCAAAGAAAAATAAACATCACAATCATGTGGGTCCCCAGCCACTCCAGCATCAAAGGAAACGAAAGAGCAGACCTTGCAGCCAAAGAAGCCATCCACCGAGGAACTTTAATCCCCACCTCCAGTACCCCTCGAGATTTCATATCACTCATAAAAAGCACTATTCAAAACATCTTTCAACTAGAATGGGACCTACTGGAAGGACCAAATAAATTGAGCGAGTTCAAACTAACTGTCTTTCCTCCCATGGAATCTGATACCCTCACCAGAAGAGAGAATGTTGTATTGAGAAGAATCGCAATAGAACATACACACTTAACCCACTCTCACTTACTCAAGAACGAATTACCACCAAAGTGTCAGTTCTGCAATCAATCCCTAACAGTAAAACACATACTCACTGCAACACACTACCAGCCGATAAGACTAAAATATGGTATAGACAACCCACTACACCACATTCAAGCTCAGGATCAGGAACACATAAAATCACTATTTAAATACCTAAAAGATATTAACATAATACAAAACATATAACACGTTAATATCCATCCATCCATCCATCTTGTAGGACCAGAGGGGCGTGGTCTATTATGAGCTGTTAAAACCTGGGGAAACGGTTAATACTAAACGTTACCAATAACAATTGACCGATTTGAACCGTTCGCTGCTTGAAAAAAGGCCAGAATACCGAAAGAGGCAACACAAAGCCATGTTTCTTCATGACAATGCTCCATCTCCTACGACAAAACCAGTTCAAGACATGTTGGAAGCACTCAGCTGGGAAGTTCTACCCCATGCGGCTTACTCACCAGACTTGGCTCCTTCCAATTACCACTTGTTTGCATCGATGGGTCATGCACTTGCTGAGCAGCGCTTTGGTTCGTACGAAGATGTGAAAAAAAATGGCTCGATGAATGGTTCGCAGCAAAAGGGGAAGGTTTTTACTGGCGTGGTATTCACAAATTGCCCGAAAGATGGGAAAAATTTATAATAAGCGATGGAGCATACTTTGAATAAAGCACTTTTTATCATTCTTCCGAATTTAACATGTTTTTTAGAAAAAAAATCTGCATTTCATACTGGTAAAGCATTTCCGCAACCGTCAAATAAGGCAGATGCACGATGCGCCCATAAGAGCCCTCAGTACTGCAGGCTTTTAAACCACCTGTCATATATATTTAAACAATAGAAACTTCCATTAAACCTAGTTTATAGGGTGTTGATAAAGCCTGGAATAATAAAAAAAAACCTCACGAATGGTCAGTTGTTATTAAAAAGTACTTATTTTACTCTACGTTTTAAGAGTATTTTATTTATACAGAGTAGCGTAAAAGCTTGAGGTAGTTCAAATGTGTTTTTTGAATGGAACACTCTTTATATTTGATACTTTTAGTTAATACAAATTTTCAACGGAATTGACCGGTATAGTACCTAACTGGTCTAATTTTAGCTGTTCTGCTTAGATTTAATAATATTGCACCACAAGATAAGCGAAATTAACTCCTCACTCCTTGTTTAATATTAAAAAACTATTTCAATTTAATTTTAATTTGCTTTTATCGTTCGCCTCCCCGCCTGAGTAGGGATTTTACCCTTTTTCATATCCTAAGGATATAGGCGAGGAGGTTGTAATACCCGTCAACGTTGTCCAAGTACCGAAACATACATTTTTCTATTTCACACCACCTTTTAAACAATGCGGTAGTGCTGCCACGGACGTTATTTGCATTTCTGCAAATAACTACTACCTATGTACGAGGCCAGGCCAAATCTACTTAAATAAATTAATAAATAAGTGACCGTCCTGTCAGGATTGAAATTCAATTTAATGTTCAATATGCAGGGTTAAACTTGCATCGGACGTTTCTTTTATATGAACAAAAAAAAAAATAAAACTGGTGTGTCTGAGAGTTTGAGATATTTTCATTATATTCCCTGTATTAGGGGCTACTGAGCCCGCTGAAAATGTGCTAAAATCATCATCATCATTAGCTTATTCCATCCGTAGTCGGATGTAAGCCTCACCAGCTTGTCTCCAATAAGCTTTGTTGTTTCCTTTTTGCATCCAATCGTGTCCTGCCAATCTTTTTATATCGTCCGTCCATCTTGTCTGTGGTCTACCTTTGTATCTCTTGTGTTCTCTCAATTATACAGCATGTCCATCTGTTATTATTCATCCCTGCGACATATCCCGCCCAATTCCACCTTAATATACATTATCGTTGAATTACATCTGTCACTTTTAATCTTTCTCGTATCTCGATGTTAGGAATACAATCTTGTAGTCTAATATTTAGCATTCTCCTCTTTATTGCTCTTTGGGTTACCTGGAGTTTATTTATTATACTTTTATTTAAATTCCACGTTTCAGTGCTATATGTTAATATCAGCAGCAGCAGCAGCTTTTATTGTTTTTGGGATGTCTAATTTAAATCTAGATTGTAACCCTCCGAACGCAGACCAAGGTAACGAGATTCTTCTATCCAAGTCAGCCTTTAAATTATTTTTTTGGATATTTCGATTTTTTGTCCTAAATATAAATAAATTCCTATTCTTTCACCTTCTATTAATAATTCCTGAGATAACAATCTTGACTTTCGTTGATCAAATATTTGGTTTTGGTGAAGTTTATTTTTAGACCTAAGGTGTCCCAAAATTCACGCAAGAAGTAATTTTGATAGAAAACACAGGTTTTTAATTAAAAATTATAATTTTTTTATTGATTCATAAAGTATACAGTGTAGGGTTATGTATGGAATAACATATCGGGTAAATGGCCTCCACGGCTTTGCTGGCACATACGCACTCTTTTGTCGAAATTTTCCATGACCGTTTTGCATAAATGTGGCTGAATTTCATTGATACATCGCTTAATTTCCTCCTTCAAGTCGTGGGTGGTCGTGGACTTGTTGGCATAAATCTTAGACTTTAAAAAACCTTAAAGAAAAAAGTCCAACGGCATTAAATCGCATGATCTGGGCGACCAATTCTGATCACCAAAATGGGATATTACACGACCAGGAAATGACTCATGCAGTAATTGAATTATTTCTCGGGCTGTATGGTATCTGGCACCGTCTTGTTTAAACCACATGTCGTCCACATCCATATCTTGCAATTTAGGCACAAAAAAACTGGATTATCATATCGCGATAACGATCACCAGTAACTCTTATTGCCTGGCCAACCGCATTTTCGAAGAAGAATGGTTCGATGATGCTTCCAGCCCAAAATCCACACCAAACAGTGACACGTTGTGGATGCATTTTTCGCAACAGTCACGTGTGGATTGTCTGCGACAATTTTGTCAATTAACGAAGCCATCAAAATGGAAATGAGCCTCATCGCTAAAGATGATTTTCTTCGAAAAATCAGTATCCACTTATTGTTCCATAATCCCTTCAACGAACTCTCTTCGTTGTGCGTGGTAAGTAGACTTCAGTTCTTGAGTCAATTGAACTTTGTAAGCATGAAGATGCAAATCTTTCGTGAGAATATGCTCTAGAGAGCTTCTCGAAATGTCCAAATCTTGACCATGGTACCGAATTGATGTTCCTGGAGTCTCAGCAACACTCTCACGAACTGCTTTAATGTTTTGTGTTGAAGGACGGCCAGAGCGTTTAAGATCCAGTCTCTCTGAATTTTTCAATTAATCTCTTCACAGTTGGTGAGGTTTAATCACTATTCCGACCATATCTTATATGAAATTCCAAACTGTAGCTGCCAAACTCTCATTATTTTTAAAATATTGCTTATCAATGAAAACACGTTGTTCTTTCGTGTAGCGCTCCATTTTTAATAACCCTAAACTGTCAGCTGTCATGCTGTGTTTTTTATTTTATTGGCAACACTTTACCATACAAATAGCGCCAAATTCAAATCTTGAGTGAATTTTGGGACACCCTTTATTTCTCAAAACTTGTTATTTAATTCCATCAGCATTTCTTGTAATTCTTCTTTTGTGTTGGCGATCAGACTGACATCATCTGTGAACCTTAAGTGATTTAATCGTTTACGGCCATTAGTATTACTTTATTTTCCCACTTTAACGATTTGAACATGGCTTCTACAGTGAACGTGAACAGTTTTTGGGGATATCGAGTCGCCTTGTCTAATTTCTCTTTTAATTTTGATTGTATTTGTTTTTCTTCAAGCATTATTTGTTATGTTGCATTTTTTTATATAAATATAAAATCATAACCGCAAGAAAATTAAAAAATTGAGTATTGTAGTTAACATTATGGAAATATCAAGCGCTTAAAATATTTGTTCATTGATATAACTTTTTATATTTTAGCTTCCCACTCGTTTCGACTCATATAAAAATGGTGATAACGCCGGAAACAAAACGGTTGGCGCGGCGATCAGAAATTATGCCTTAGAATTAGCTCAAGATAAAAGTACCACTTTTGCTCAAAATATTGATAACTTTATTGCCTGTACTTGTGAATCCAAAGAGACGAATCCACAAATCGTTATGAGAAATATGAGGCAATTTATGTCTGGTATGAAGAATTATTTAGTAAAACACGGTGAAAAAGGTTTTTATAAGGAAATTGAACGAGAAAGGAGTAAGGTAAGAGTTATGCCATTATACAACATTTTTAGACACAGAGCATAACACGGCATCCCTAATAATTTTTTGTTATTAATTAACAAGACTTATTTAAACAGAAACATCCTACCTAAAATATTTACGGGAAAGTAGGGAAGGAAACAGAATTTTAGGTTTCACCCTGTCACCTTAACAACCACAACAGTTTTTGCATGTTGTATCCTGTATATTAAAACTATCGGTTTCAATGCTGATATGACATTTTGCATACTATAATACGCTCTAGCCTTTAACAATACAGTAATACCCCGCTTAGCGCGACCCCCCCCGTTACGCGCGGTTTCACTATAACGCGAATTTCAAATTTCGCGCTCATGTAGTCATTAACTTCTCTATGGTCGCGGGGGGATCCCCGCTTTCTCTGAATATTCTCTTTGAAGAATTGGGAATTCCCTGTCCTTCGACTTTGTTCTATGGGGATTTCCTCGTTCGTTTCGTGTGTTCATTTGTTCCGTAATGTTAGTTCGGTCGGCTGGCAGTTTTGTTTTAATATTTATTGGAGATACATACATACATAATTTAACCCTACGTTAAAAATGCCGCCTGTAAAGAAAAAAGAGCGTAAAAGCGTCACTTTGGAATTGAAGATGAAAGTGTTAAGAAGAATGGAAAATGGAGGCAAAGCAACAATTGTTGGGAGAGATTTTGGACTCTCAGAATCGACTGTGAGAACGATTTATAAAAATCGGGAAAAAATTAAAATCTCCAGCGAAGGTTCAACACCTATAAGTGCAACAAAACTTTCTCGTTCGAGATCATCTATCTTAGAAAGAATGGAGAAATTACTGTCAGTCTGGATCGAAGATTTGAATAAGAAGAACACACCACTAAGTCAAGATCTCATATGCACAAAAGCAAAATCTTTGTATGAGATGCTGAAAACAAAAGAAGGAGAAGGGAGTGCCACTCCGACTTTTGCTGCCAGCAGAGGCTGGTTCCATCGGTTCAAGCAGCGTTCTAATCTTCACAATATCCACATAACAGGCGAGGCGGCCAGCGCGGACATTCAAGCTGCAGCTGAGTTTCCAGACATGTTTCAAGACTTCGTTAGACGAGAGAAAATTCCTGCTTGTCTCGTCTTCAATGTTGATGAGACCGCACTTTACTGGAAAAAAATGCCATCTCGAACATTCATTTCTAAGGAAGAACGTCAAGCCAGTGGTTTCAAAGCTGCGAAAGATCGACTAACACTTCTGCTGGGTGGTAATGCCACTGGTGATTTCAAACTGAAACCTTTACTAGTGTACCATTCAGAAACACCCCGTGCAATGCGAGGCACAGACAAGACAAGTCTACCAGTTGTGTGGCGATCAAACAGAAAGGCGTGGGTTACACGGGAAATTTTTCAAGAATGGTATTCTAATAGTTTTTGCCCATCAGTCAAATCATACTGTGACAGAAATGGGCTTGAACCTAAAGTTATATTACTCTTAGACAATGCCCCAGGACATCCAACCTCACTTGATACGCCCAGAGACTTAAAAGTGTACGTAAAGTTCCTTCCACCAAACACTACGTCAATATTACAACCTACGGACCAGGGAGCAATAGCAAACTTCAAAGCTTATTACCATCGCCGCACTTTTAGCCAACTAATTCATGAAACTGACGGGGAAGGAAGACAGTCTATGCGAGAGTGGTGGAAGTCATACAACATTATGAAGTCTATTCACAACATAGAAGAGGCTTGGAAGGAAGTTAAAATGAGTTGTATGAATGGGGTGTGGCGTAATCTTTGGCCAGATGTAGTGGAAGCACCTAGAAGAATTGTCCAGATGCAGAGACAAGTGCTTGAAGACATTGCTGCAATGATTGAGGGGTCTGAACTTGAAGATGTCACGGTAGAAGATCTCGTAGAACTTGTAGCAACGCACGACGATCCTATTAGCAATGAAGATCTGATCGAGTTACAGAATAATCCTATCTACGATGAGGAAGAACAAGTAGAAGAGAAAGTTTTATCTTCAGGGGAAATACAAAATGCACTTTCAAAAATTTATTCAGGTTTGGACATATTGCAGAGTATAGACAATAATGATGACCGTGTCTTGACCGTGTGTCAAACAATTAAAAACAGTGTTGGGTGTTATGAACGTATTTTACAAGAACGTAAACAAAACGTTACCCAAAAGACAATAGATGTATTTTTCCGTAAAAAATAAGAGTATGTATTGCATAAAGTGTTCTTAGAATTAAAGTGATTGATTAAAATGATTTGTATTTTTTTTGTATTAAATTTTGACTATGTTTAATCATAAACCTCGATATACGCGAATTTCAGTTAACGCGATTTTTTTCGGAACGTATCCCTCGCGTAAAGCGGGGTATTACTGTATACACTTAAATAAATTCCATTATGTTCGATCCTAACGTACAATATATGTTGACCTAACCTCTACCCGACAACTACGTCCTTCGTAATCATCCTGCCCAAAAATAGCACATGTTGGGACATCAACATTTTCTTGACTTCTGGAAAGCCAAAAATCTTTTAATTTTGATTTTACTAGAAATAAATTCAATATTAAGTTTTAGATAAAATGAAAAAGTCACAAATGTAAAATCACTTTATTCCAATTTGTACCTCAAGCCTAGACAAATGAACTTATATGGACTTGAGACTATAACGGACTCGACGGAAAATAAAAATGCCTAGAAGGCGTAATAACTTCAATCTACATACTATTTAAATACGGGGTCCCACTACATGTCGCACCTTTTCAGTTGTTGCAAAGAGTTTACCTCCGACTTTGAATTGTCTAAAATTTACTCGGATTTACATTCGTCTATGCTTGAACCTTTAGGTCGGAAATTTGGTCATTTTTCTATAGTTTCATACTTACTGATCATTACATTTTTTGTTATAGTATTGTTCTAAAAGCAGCAAGCCTTTGTTTAAACTCTGTCGTGCAGATGTTTATTAATTAGCTAAGGCAACCATAGAGTAAAAGTTATTATCTCATTTGTTTCGGGAATGACGAAAAAATGTTAAATACGATAGTTTTAGGGAATGTTAAGGTGCACAGTTTAAAATTTTTGAGTATACAGGGTACTTCAAAAAAGTGTGGCCGATATAACATATGTTTTTTTAAATAGAACATCTCATTTTCTAATTTATTTTTAAATTCTGCGTAAAATTTTATAACTTTTTTATTAATAATGTTATATACCTAAACCTAGTAGTTTTTCTAATATTTCAATTCTTTTAAAACAAATACTAGAAAATCCTTTCAGTGCTTAACAGAACGGTTCGATGGTAATGGTAGCGTTGAGTATATGAAACGAAAAGTAGTAAACCAGAATGCTACCAATGAGGAAAAAGAAATAGAGATTTTACTTCATGTTGAAGATAATCCCTAGGTTAGCAGCCGTCAACTAGCTGATTTATCTGACACATCCCAATCTACGACGGCTCATCGCACCACGAGAAAATATAAGTATCATCCCTTTCATATGAAACTACACCAAGAGCTTCAAGACCGTAATTTTGAACGACGAGTAAACTTTTGTACCACCATGAATGGAGCAATAGAGGCCGATCCAAATTTTTTATCCAAAATAATGTTTTCTGATGAAGCTACTTTTCGCAGTAATGGAGCAGTTAACAGCCATAACATACATTATTATTCAACAGTTTGGGCCCAGGAAGTTCAAAACCAAAACCATTGGTCGCTTAATATATAGTGTGGAATATTAAGTGTTCGAATTATTTTTCCATATTTCTTTCGCGAACCGCTTAACGGGCCTAGATATCTAAATTTTTTGAAAAACGAATTACCTCAGCTTCTTGAAGAAGTTGATAACTTTGAAAGGGAACACATGTGGATTCAACAAGATGGAGCTCCTGCTCATTACCACCGGGAAGTTCGGGAATTTTTAAACTATCGTTACCCACAAAAATGGATCGGTAGAGATGGATTCATTCAGTGGCCCCCTCGATCATGTGACTTAACACCTTTAGACTTATTTTTGTGGAGCTACATTTAAGATCGTGTTTTTTGTGAATTCTCGTACAACACCAGTAGATATGGAAAATAGGATACAGGATACGTGCAGAACAATAACGCCCTTTATGCTCAAGAAAGTGAAGAATAATATAGTAAAACGACTAAACATGTGTATTCAAGTAGACGGGCATATTTTTGAACATTTATTACGGCGTAATAATTAATCATTAGATAAGTTAAACTGTATTAAAATTATTATTAACTATTTGATTATGTTTTCACAATAACGTAAGTGTACTAAAAATAAGGGTAAAAATTGAAAAATTCAAAATAAATCGAAAACTATTAGAAATAGGTATATGACATATTTAATAAAAGTTGGAGGGTTTTGTAAAATCTATCAAAAAAAATAATAATATACAGGGTGTGCCACTTAAAAAATTTGAGATTTTTCAATTTAAAATAGTCGAAATATATAAAATTTATTTTGAATACCCTGTGGTATCTAACTCAAATTTCTTTACATGTATCTATTTTTCAACTGTATAGAACGCTCGTACCAATTATGAATATTCCACCCTCAGAAACAATGGCGCTACTGGCAATTTTTTTACAAAACTGGAAACTAGTATTTTTTAAAAAAATTGAAATATTAGAAAAAAACTATTAGGTTTAGGTATATAACATTATTAATAAAAAAGTTATAAAATTTGACGCAGAATTTAAAAATAAATTAGAAAATAGGATGTTCCATTTAAAAAAACATGTTATATCGGCCACACTTTTTTGAAGTACCCTGTATACTTTTAAACTGTGCACCATAACATTCCCTAAAACTATTGTATTTAATATTTTTTCGTCACTCCCGAAACAAATGAAATAATGAACTTTACTCTATCTTTGACTCACTCTGTACACTCTAGCGCACTATGCTGGCATTTGCGACTTAATAGCTGTAACACAACCACTTTAAGTATCGTGCAGTAAAAAAATCATTTGTAATTGCTAAGTATAGATAGAGCAATATTATGATTTTATCCTCGCTGGGGTATTGTCCTGAGTTTTGGACCTCAAAAAACTTGCGTTCTTTTGTTTATAAACAATTTAAGTTTTCAAAACGCGTTTTTTACAATTTTCTTTAAATTGTTTATAAACAAAAGAGCACAAGTTTTTCGAGGTCCAAAACTCAGGACAATACTCCTGGTGATACTCTAGAAAGGACAGAATCATAATATTGCTGTATCTAAACTATGCCCATCTAATCATTATTTTCACTTTTTTTACTGCACTAGCAGTAGCCTTTGTTGTATTGAGATTACTGCATGCCAATGTCGATATATATTATAAAAAAAACCTTATTATTTTAGCTCAAATCCACAGAATTCCTCAATCTAGATGCCATCTTAGAAGGTGTAATGCATAAAATTGTAGTTAAACCGCTAAAAAGTCATCTTCAAAAATTATTTATGGATCATTATACAAAAACGGGGGCCATAAGACTACTTGCCGATAATATTCAATATGCTTCCACGAGGCCGATAAATGAATTAGCTATAAAACCAAAAATAACGTTGCCTTCTGAAAGTATGCTCAATAAAATTAGTAACTACATTCAACGATTACAACAAGCCGATTCGCCATTGGAGAAGCTGGAATATTTGTTGGCTGCCATAGCAATTATATTTAATTCGGTAAGATTCATACATATTTGCTGACTAGCCGGGCCCGCGGCTCCGCTCGCATGGACTTGATTCGCTACTATCGTCACTGCTTATTCCTTATGTTACCCAACGTAATAAAATATCTCCCATTATTTCCCCTTATCTCCCAATATTTCTCCTAATCTCTACATAATTTCCATTATCAATGCTTATCTCTGCTCATCTCCCATTATTTCTCCTTATCTCCCATTATTTCTCCTTATCTCCCATTATCTCACCTTATTTCCCACTATCTAGGCTTATCTCGACTTATCTCGCAATATTTCTCCTTATCTCCCATTATCTCACCGTAACTCCCATTATCTAGACTTATCTCTGCTTATCTCCCATTATTTCTCTTTATCTCCCATTATTTATACTTATCTCCCATTATCTCGCCTTATCTCCAATTATCGAGGCTTATCTCGACTTATCTCCCATTATTTCTCCTTATCTTCCATTATCTCACCTTAACTCCCATTATCTAGGTTTATATCGAATTATATAGAACATATGTATAAATTTATAAAAACACGTAAATCGAATAAGTGGTTCTCGAGGAATAAGCGCACTAACGGGCAGGCAGACAGTCTGACAGACAGAGATACGTTGCATTTTGTATATATTATAGATGTAATAAAATATATATCTATAACCTTGGCAGAGAACATATGTATGAATTTAAAAAATCACGTAAATCGGATAAGTGGTTCTCGAGGAATAAGCGCACTAACGGACAAACAGACAGACAGACAGAGAGGCATTGCCTTTTATATATATTATAGATTATAGATTATAGATATTCTCTGCTACATAATATTGTTCCATATTTAATGATTTAGGCTGTGTATTGCAAGGGAACGCGCTAGCGGCAAACTTTTTTCCGACTTCATTCACTATTTTACGTCACTGCTCATTCCTTATGCTACCTATCGTAATAAAATATAGCCTATAACCTGGTCAGAGAACATATGTTTGTTTTAAAAAAAAAGTACGTAAATCGGATAAGTGGTTCTCCAGTGATAAGCGCACTAACGGACAGACAGACAGACAGAGAGACGTTGCATTGTATATATATTATAGATACATAGGGTTGATTTTATTTGGTTACTTTTAATATCAAATATGTTTTAGTGTTCTGTTATTATACAAACAATAGAAGTAAAATTGAAAAAAATGCTATTTTACTTCCTAAAATTCTGAAACTAGTTATGCATAAATATGATGTTAAAAAAAACTTTTATTTTGACTTACATAGGCTAATAAAATGTAAATTTTGGGAAAAAATGCACTATAGTGATCTACACTTGATAACTAAAGAAAGAGACCTAATTATATTTCCTATTTATATCTATATAACGGTTTTAAAAGTGATATTTACATCCAATTTTTACTACCTTGCTAAAGAGAAGTACTATTTTCGTGAAAAAAACACACTTCTAGATTTTAGCGTTTCTTCATGGTCCTTAAATCATGAAAAACGTCACTCATTTCCGTCAGCCGTTCTGCCTGCCCGTCGGCACGATAACTCCTGAACAAAATGGGATGTCGATTTCAAATTTGGTACTCACAGCATCGATGTTTTTTGACGGAAGCACGACCGTGACGAAATTGTACAAACCAATTGTAAACAGTCTTTTCTGATGGTGATTTATTACCAGAAGTTGGCCAAAATGATTCAAGGCATTGTTGTTGAGTTAGGCCTTTACTAAAATGGTAAAAAGACATCCACGTGAAATTTCTATTTGTTCGCGAAACTTGTTTTTTTTTTAATCGCTCACTGTTAACAAACTACTCGGCCAATTTCTGAGCTGCCACTGTTTTAATAATAAGAAATGTCAAATTTTATAACAATGGTAATCTCGCATCTCAATAGCGCCATCTAGTGGGGGGTAAAAACTTAAAAGGCGGCCCCTCGTAAAATACTCCTTCCACACGTGATAACTTATATCTAGTAGACTAAAATGTCATCGCATACCAGAAGCATAGAAAACAGAACGAAAGAGAGAAATCTTACTGTCGGTCTTGCTTAGATCTAGTAAGCTAGAATATTACACACAAAATTGCACTGAACGGGAAGAAAATTCAAGGATGTATTAGTTACATGTTCAAATTCTCGAGATTTTAGCAATAATTCTCTAATTATTTCATAAATTATACCATAAACGTAATCTTGGCTCAAAATCTACAAAGTATATATATTGAACACACGATCCTTTGTTGTACTTTCATGTGCCAAATACAAATAAATCTCAAAGTAACACGCAATAGTTTATGTTTATAAAAAATCCCAGAAAAATATAAAAAACATATTTTGCCGTTTAACTATTGTGGATTGTATTCACAAAAACTATCTTCTCAGTTTTTAAAGTGAATAGAGAAATATATCTTTGATTCTACTAAATTATCATCATGAGCATTAGTTTATTTCATCCATAGGCGGATGTAAGCCTCTCCAAGTTGTCTACACTGAGCTCTGTAGTTTGCTTTTTGCATTAATCGTGTCCCGCTAATCTTTTATGTCGTCCGTCCACCTTGTCTGTGGTATATCTCTGCATCTTTTATGTTCTCTTGGCCTCCATTCGACCATACGGCGTGTCCATCTGTTATCATTCATCCTTGCGATATGCCCCTCCCAATTCCACCTTAACATACATATTCGTTGTATTGCATCTGTCACTTTTGATCTTGGTGAAGTTTATATATTATACTCTTATTTAAAGCCCACGTTTCAGTGCCATATGTTAATACCGGCAGTACACATTGTTCGAATACTCTGGCTTCTATTGTATTTGGGATGTCCAATTTAAACGTGGATTATAACCTACGCTAACGAGACTCTTAGAATCCAAGTCAGCGTTTAAATTATTTTTTTATATTTCGATTTTTTGTCCTAAATATATGAATGTTTGCACCTTTCCTATTCTTTCAACTTTTATTAATAGTTCCTGGCTGTTATCTTCACTTTCGTTGTTCAAATATTTGGTTATGGTGAAGTTTATTTTTAGAGACTTGTTTTATTCCATCAGCAGTGACATCATCTGCGAACCTTAAGTGATTTAATCGTTTCTATTAAATAGAGCTTTTCAATATGACTTTATTAGAATCACATTTTTGAGACTAACTAACATTAGCGGTTCTTGTCAAATTAATTAAAACTTCTAAAAACTACTAAACTACTAAAATTTCTACTTCTAACCTTTGATTTGTTGTGCAATCTTAAAATGATCGTAAAAGATTTCTAAAAGATAAATCCTATAAAATGTTAGTTACTCAATTGGTGTTGAAAACTTTTTACGGATTGCATATTTGACAAAACAGCTGACTTTTTGAAAAACGTTTCATATATGTACGCGTGGTTATCAAAACAATTTTTTTTTATTTATGGTGGTTATTTTTAGTTCCAAAAGCACAGTGCAAATTCGTAAACATAAAAATTTTTTCAGTAATAATTGGAAGAAAAATAAAGACGGCAAACATTTACTTTTATCTATAAATGTTTTAATTTCAATTATATAATTACCAATTTTTTTTTACAGGCAAAAAGCGGTCAGCTAACAGGTTTAGGACGTCCAATACAGCTAGGAGCCGATGATTTTCTCCCTATATTTGTATGGGTGTTAATCAAAACTAACTTCGTTGCTGCAGAAATCGAAGCTGAATATATGTGGGGCCTATTACATCCATCGCTGTTTTCTGGGGAAGGAGGCTATTACTTAACTACCTTATCTTCGGCTGTGCATGTACTTAAGAACTTTAAGAAGAGCTGTGAAGAAAATAGTACGAAAAATCACGTTGAAAATGATGTAAGTACTAAACAGACTGTTTAGAAACTTTGGTCCCGTATCTAAAACGGGCGCGTATGGAAAACTACCATTTGTCTTGACCCTTGATGCACAAGTGTCCCCTGTTGCGAATTTCGGCCAAAACGCGGTTACAGGACATTTCTAAAAATGTGGACCTACATGTACGAGCGGTTAAAGCAAAGAGCTGTTCTCAAATTTATTTCAGTGAAGGGTGTAACACTTATTGACATTCATCAACGATTGAGTTCCGTGTACCGAGATGTATATATTGATATGGAAGCTAATTGGAGCTGGGCAGGGATCTTTAAATACAAGAATCCTGACGCAACGAATCTGAACTATCAAACCCACAATGCCCGACCAGCACCGGCGCATGTGTGCAAGGCAGGTGGCTTGCGTGCTTGAACTGTCGATAGTGTAAACACGCCTACTTTCCAAATCGGTGGGTATTTCACAAAAAAGAGATCACATTATGTAATGTGCGCACACGAGGGGTAGCGATAGCATATTTTTGACCAACTCTTTGCTCGATATGAATTGGTGATGCTTTTCTCAACATCTCAACAGGTATACCATTACTACTCTGAAATTAAACGCAAGACAAATAAGTTCGCCGCAGCCCAAAGAATTCAACGTCATTTGCAGCATTTAAAATTGCACAGTTTAGATGCAGCAATGTTATGATTTTATCCTCTTTGGGGTATCACCAGAAGTATTGTCCTGAGTTTTGAACCTCAAAAAACTTGTGCTCTTTTGTTTATAAGCAATTGAAGTTTTCAAAACGCGTTTTTTGAGTTGAAAATGCGAACAACTCCGGTTATATATGTCGGATCGAAACAAAAAAACAAACTCTTCGTAATGAAATTTCCAACAATTCCTCGTTAGTTTTAAGTTGCTCAAATGTGTATATAACTTACAAAATTGAAAAAAACGACAAAAAACTTTTTTTTTTTTTAACTTTATTGTACTGGCCGACTAAATGAACCGATCGGCTTGAAACTTTCAGAAAATATCCTTTTGTTATATTTTTTGATTTTGATTTGATTCAACAATTGAATTTGTTATTTAAAGTTTGATTTGCCCGCCATTTTATGCGATTTAATTCAAAAGGGACCTTTTTTTCAAAATTTAGGTCTTGACGCCAGCTTTCCGAAACCATTAAAAAAATTTTGTGGAGTCATTTTAACTGTTTTTTTTTACATTTGTTTATTAATCAAATAACAAGAAATGCGTTTTTTCGGTCATTTTGAAAACAAATTGATAAATGTTTATCACATCTGGTAGAGAATCGCGAGACCTTCATTTAAAAAAAAAATCATTTTCGTTAACATTTTTTTTTCAAAATGTCAATTGTTATTTTATTATTAAATAAATATAAAAAAAGATTAAAACGACTAAATTTTTTTTTTTTTAATGCCATCGGAATGCTGACCTCGAGACCTAAACTTTGAAAAAAAGGTCCATTTTGGACTAAATGGCATAAAATGGCGGGCAATTCAAATTTTAAATAATAATTTCAATTGTGTCCACTAGGTTCAATATTTTTGTACCAAAATTTCATGATATTTTTGCTACAGCAAAAGGCATATGTTCTGACAGTTACAAGCCGATGGGTTCACTTAGTCGACCTGTATAATAAAATTAAAAAAGAACATAGTTTTGCCTGTTTTTCAATTTTGTAGGTTATATACACACTTGAGCGATTTAAGACCAACGAGGGTTTGTTAAAAATTTCATTACGAATAGTTTAGTTTTTTATTTATCTCGATCTGATTGATATAACCGGAGTTATCCACATTTTAAGCTAAAAAACGCGTATTGAAAACCTAAATTGCTTATAAACAAAAGAGCAAGCACAAGTGTTTCGCGGTCCAAAACGCAGGATAATACTCCTAATGATACCTCAGGGAGGATAAAACCATAATATTGCTGTATCTAAACTATGCCTATCTCAGCATTATTTTGACCTTTTTTTACTGCACTATTACAGAATTCTCTTTACAGCCCAGCATATTGGGACGTCGCTAGCCCACTTAAGTTCTATAATATTCTTTTATCTTCAATTATATAGTGAACGTTGATAGTTCAACACAAAAATTCACTTTAAATTTAAAAGTGAAAAAAAATTGAAACATCACCTGAAATTTTCTAATGAAGTGACAATAATGAGTTCAGTACGTAACTTAATAGAGTTCAAATGTTTTATTGCAAACATTAAAGTTAGATACATTTTCATAAATGAGTTACGATGAATATTTGCATTCATCTTTCTTTGTAGTCTGTGTTAAAAGTCGTCGTCCCAGATGAACTTCATGGCTCAATCTTAACAAAAACCCTTCCAGCGAGGCCAAACATGACTACAAAAGAAGTATGTAAAATAATTGCCCACAAAGCAAGAATCACCAACCCACAAGATTATGCCTTATACAGGCTCACTGATGGTGAAGGTAAGTTTGAATAACCATATCTCTTAATAATTCTCTCAAGAAATGTTTATCTAATGTTTGTTCGGTATATTCAGTTATCTCCAACAATGTTCCTATTATTCGCCCTAAGACCCTCAAATATCCTAAATGGTACGATAATTCGATAATACGTAAAATCAAAAAAAAGAATCAAGCCTGGAAAAGGTAGAGACGTACTAGAAATATTTGTGACCTAGTCGAATTTAAACGTCTTCGTAAAGAGATCAAGATCGAGGTTCGGATTGCTTATAGAAATTATGTTACTGAGGCGGAAAAGGACTTCTCTATCAACCCAAATAAATTTTGGTCTTTTCTAAACGAGAAAAGGAGGACAACTAGTATTCCCATCAATATGTATTTTGAAAACGAATTGCTTACGGCTCCTCAGGAGATAGTGAATTTGTTTGCTAAGTTCTTCCAATCGGCATATGTTGATTCCTCTATGTTTCGGAACAACCCCCCTGATAACTGCTCACGTCCCTCTCTTTCATCTCTAATTGTTAACACCATAGAGGAAAGGGACGTGATCAGTGCCTTAAAGAAACTTAAACCTAAATCGACCGCTGGAACCGATGGTCTACCAGCTTTTTTTTATTCGGGATTGCGCAGCTGTGTTGTCCAAGCCTCTCACGTTTCTTTTCAATCTGTGTTTAAACTCATCGTCCTTTCCCCAAATCTGGAAGAACTCTAAAATATGTCCCGTATTCAAAAAGGGTGATAAGAGCCACATTGAAAATTACAGACCTGTGGTAATATTGAACAACTTTTCAAAGGTTTTCGAAATTGTGCTATATGACATTATATTTAATCATGTTAAACTTTTCATAACTGAAAGCCAACATGGATTCTTTCCAGGGCGTTCAACCATTACCAATTTAGTTACAATTACTCAATTTATTTCGGAAAGTATGGACAATGGAGGACAAGTCGACGTAGTTTTATACAGACTTCTCAAAGGCTTTTGACCGGCTTGACCATGGTATTTTGCTTGAAAAACTCTCAAACTGTGGAGTTAATGGCAATTTATTAAACCTGCTGAAATCTTATTTAATTGGTCGTCAACTGATAGTAAATTATCGTGGTTTTGAGTCGGTCATTATTAATGCTACCTCTGGTGTTCCTCAAGGGTCTGTTCTAGGACCGTTATTGTTTAACATATTTATAAATGACATCACCCGAGGCCTTACCTCGTCCTCTTTGCTTTATGCTGACGATCTGAAAATATACCGATGCATAGACTCTCTCCATGATTGTGTAACTCTTCAGGATGATCTAGATACTTTAAATCGTTGGTGTATTCGTAATAACTTATATTTGAACACAAAGAAATGTTTTTCTATGTCTTTCACTTGAAAGAAATTACCAGTAAATTTTTTATATAATTTAAACCATAATGATCTTGAAAAATGTTATCGTTTCAAAGATCTTGGTGTAATGTTTGATACTAAACTCAGTTTTGTGGATCATATAAATGAGATCATTGCTTCTTCTTATAGGTGCATGGGTTTCATTATGAGGAATTCTAGAGACCTTTCAAACATTGAAACCCTCAACACTTTATTTAATGCTTTGGTTCGTTCTAAACTGGAATACGGTTCAGTTATCTGGTACCCAACATATGAGATCCACATTAATCATATTGAAAAAATCCAAAGACGATTTGTGAAGTTCCTCTGGTTTAAATTAGATGGTATTTATCCACCATTGGGTTTCCCTAATGATGTTCTATTAAGAAGATTCAATATTGTTAGCCTTTCTCGGCGTAGAGAATATGCTACAATCTTGTTTTTATATAAAATCTTGAACAACAGAATTGAATGCCCTGGCACCCTCTCAAGTATTAGGTTCCGTGTGCCATCTCCACACGCTCGCCTAAACCATTCCTTTTTCTACATGCCTGTTCCAAGAACAAACTTGTTGATGTACTCGCCGATATACGTTATGTGCATGAATTATGAAAGGGTCAAACATATAGTTGATATTTTCTGTTGCAGTATGACATCTCTACGTAGGTCATGTTTAACTGTGGTTTAGGTCTGTCTCTTTTTATTTTTGTTTTTCTTTAGCTTGTAGTGTAGTTATTAGAATTATTAAAATGCTGATTTGATAAATACTTATTTATTTGTACTTGTTATATTTGAATGTTCCTATCCTATAATTGGATTGTTCTGTAGGATAGTTGTATTAAATAAATAAATAAATATTTATGCTAATGCGTGCGTATTAATGTACAAGAATTTTCTCTTTACAACGTGACAAAAAAACCAAAGCTTGATCTTTAGCTACTAGTTAAGTTTAAGACTTATTTAAGTTTAATGATTATAATTATCAAGAGGGTTTGATAACAAAAAGAAATTGGAGTTACTTTAGATCACCGATAGTACTTGGATGAGTGAGCTCCTGAGGAAAGCCGAGTACTGTTGTTAAAACAGGTAGCTTGTAGATAAGTAGAAGTCAATAAATAAGGATAGTACTCCTGCGTTGTCTAAAAAGTGCCGTGAAGAGATACCTGCAGGTTGTTGATTAATATCATGTCATCCTCGCCGATATCTCCATGATATAGAATGGGTTCATTCCATTAAGGTGAGGTGACAGATAAAAAGAAGGCGGAGTTTAACAATACATTTTAAATTTTTGCAATTTGAAAAATGAATAAATTTTTCAATTTTTCCATACCAAAAATGTCCAGTAGATACTTATAAAAAGCATATGGAATCTTATATAATTATATGTGATTTCTATGTTTTTATAAGTATCAATTGGACTGTCTTAGTAGGAATTTGTCGTGACATTTTAAGTTAGGAGAAGTGCCGCAACCTAACGAAATTTCAGGAGGTAATTCCTCGTAACATTTTCAGAAAACACTGTTGACTGCTCGCCAATCTTCCGATCTTAGGAGCAGCTATTGTTTGGGAGTTAAAATGTCGCATATAGCTACAACATCTATACGACGATGAAGCCTGGTGCTTAATTTGCGAGGTTACGGCTTATACTATATTTAGCTTCGTTAATAGTTCTCTTCATCAGTAGTTGGAAGAAATGGACAAGCTAGTTGCACAGGTTTTCGAATATACCCAGTGGTGATAAACGCTGGTATATACTTTTACTGTCTCATGGAGATAAACATTATTCTACAATAATATCTACTGTTTAATACCATTTAGGACTGGAGAATTGTAAATCAATTCCGATTGCTCGTCAAAGAACCAGGGACGTGTAAGAATAAGTGAGGCGGAAGCCTCGACTTCATCAGACGTAATAGGTGACGCGTTTGATATTTCCCTAAAATTTGACGGTTCTAGTTGATGATACGGATCCATCAAGTCGTAGGTATCTTTTCCCAATAATATTCACGTTGCTGGGAAGGGCTACAGATAACGAGACAATGTAGCATCTAATTGACTCTCTCTTGCCAAATAGCCAGTTTTTTCCAACATATTATCTACGATCATGTATGCTGGCATATAGACATTTCAAACTGTAAATGTATTCATTATCCCCTGTATACTATTCATATACGAAGCCTAAACTGGAAGGATGAAAGTGCATAAATAGTTTCAACTTAAATATTTGGACAACACCAACGCCTAATACGTTCCTTTTTTTAGTTATTGATGTGACCAGAATTATTAGCACTTCAGATGAACAGAGAATTTTAGCAAGAGAATAAAACATGAGATATGCATGCCATTGAATCCAGTAACCAACATGTAAATTGTAAAATTTTTATAGCGTCTCGTAGATCATGGTCAAACCACATCATCATCATGATCATCATTAGCTTATTCCATCCATAGCCTCCCCAAGTTCTCTCCAATGAACTTTGTTGTTTGCTTTTTGCATCTAATCATGTCTTGCTAATCTTTTTATGTCGTCCGTCCATCTTGTCTGTGGTCTACCTCTGCATCTTTTGTGTTCTCTCGGCCTCCATTCAACTATACGGCGTGTCTATCTGTTATCATTCATCCTTGCTATGTGACCCGCCCAATTCCACCTTAATATACATATTCGTTGTATTACATCTGTCACTTTTGATATTCTTCGTATCTCGATATTAGGAATTCAATCTTGCAGTCTAATATTTAGCATTCTTCTCTCCGTTGTTCTTTGAGTTACCTGTAGTTTATTTATTATACTTCTATTTTCAGTGCCATATGTTAATACCGGCAGTACATATTGATCGAATACTCTGGCTTTTGTTGTAGTTGGGATGTCTAAATTAAATGTAGATTGTAACCTTCCGAACGCAGACCAAGCTAACGAGACTCTATCCAAGTCAGCCTTTAAATTATTCTTTGATATTTCGATTTTTTGTCCTAAATATATGAATGTATGTACCTTTTCTATTCTTTCACCTTCTATTAATAGTTTCTGGCTGCTATCTTGACTTTCGTTGTTTAAGCCTCATGACTACTATCAAATTCGAGTATTTAATTGCTACCAACGTCACTTGGTTTATCATCTGTCCAAAAACGAGATGGTAAATTTGGCATGTTTACATGTAATTTCCCAAACTAACAGTAAGCAGCTTATGATCGCAAAATATGTTAGATACGTGATTAAATTATTTTTTTTTTATGGGTCTAGCACACGTGCTGCAGGGAAGTCCCTAAAGCGCTACAGGAGTGGCACGTGTGCGGATAAAGCGATTCACGTTGTTCTTGAATCGCTGTAAATTGTACTCGGTGGGAAACACAGCGCTGGGCAAATTATTCCAAAGGGATGATGTTCTCCATATAAAAGACTGCTTGAAAAGCGTTGTACGCGGAGTAACAAGCTGAACCTCATACGGATACGAAGCACCAGCGCGACGTGTATTTTTAACATGCACCGCTTTGGGAGGAATTAAGCGGGCTACATCCTTCGAACACTTTCCATGAAAATACTTGTAGAACAGACTCAAGTCGCCAACCGCTCTTCAATGTTCCAGCGAATCAAGGCCACCGGTCAATTCCGGGTCTCCAATCAGACGGACAGCTCTTCTCTGAACAGAATCCAACAAATGCAGTGTATGTTTGGGAGCGGAGCCCCCAAACGTGGAGCGGAGCCCCCAAACGTGGGAGCAGTATTCCATAGTTGGTCGAATTTGAGCTTTGTAAAGAATTAACAGTTGTTGTGGGGTGTAAAGCTTTCTGGTTCGACATAATATTCCCAACTTCTGAGAAGCTCTCCTTTCTGTGCCTGCAACATCTTCATGCCAGGACATATTTGCTCCCAAACTAACGCCCAACAAATTTAGCGACGATGCTAGGGGAATGGAGTGCCCCGACATAACTATGTCGGGTTCAGCAACGTTAACTTTTTTAGAAAAAACTGCCGCCTGGGTTTTTGTAGCGTTAAATTCCACTTGGTTACTGTCACCCCAAGATAGAATTTCTTCCAGGTCTTTGTTAAGTTGAACGACCTCCTGCTGTCTGCAGATATTCGTCTGAGCAGCCGATGTCCGAGCGTTCAAGGTGAATGAAGAGACAAGCGTACTGTCATCTGCAAAGCTGTAGATTGGATTCCCGGTCTTTTCTAGCAGATCGTTAATGTAAATGAGAACGAGAGTAGGAGACAGTATGGAGCCCTGGGGCATACCGGCGTTGATAGTGAAGGTGTTAGAAAGAAATCCGTCGACCGCCACTCGTAAAGAACGCTCTCTGAGGAAACATGACAGCCACGAACAGAACCTTTCAGACACACCATAAGAGCGTAAATTAGCCAACAGTCCATCATGCCAAACACGGTCGAATGCCTTGGATATGTCAAGAGCAACCGCTCGAGATTCTCCAAAGTGTTCAATTGCGTTGTTCCAAACATATGTTACATAAATCAGAAGATCTCCTATTGATCTATGTTAACGAAAACCATATTGGTGATCGCTAATAATATTGAATCGTTCAAGATATTTTGAAAGATGCTCATTGATAACCTTTTCCATGACTTTCGATATTATTGAAAGCAGTGCGACTGGTCGGTAGTTATTTGGCAAGGTCTTCTTGCCTTTTTTAGGTATCGGTGGAACCGTGGCACATTTCCAGCAGGATGGAAATATTCCCTTTCTGTAGGATAGGTTAAAAAGTCTACAGAAAACCGGTGTTAGTTCCCTTGCGCCAGAAGCCTTTTTGGTATCTAGTTTCATTAAAATACTATTGGTCGCCAGGTATATTATATCGCCTCATCTTATATCACTGCGATGAAAGTTCCGCACTAATCACACTATCTTGTATGAGTTTGAGAAATTCTTAATGTAACCCAGTCAAGACGACGTACGGAGACAGACTAAATAAATAACGAATGTTAAATACACCGAAAAAAACACATGACCACTTGGTTCTTTACCTGATTCCATCCAAATATAGTAACTATAAATAGATATCCCATAAATCATCCAGGAGGGCGAAATTAAAGAACCAGTAATACCATCTAGAGCCACTTCTTTACAAGATATCAATAATTTCGTCTTCTAACATTGTCTTTAATATATTCCCACAGAACCTGTATTGGGTTAACGCGGTTGGGTATAAATCTTTTATGAAGAGGCTTCAAAAGCGACACGGCTATATCGCAAAATTTCCTTGTTGGAATAAATGCTTTCGTCCGAGATTTGGACAGTGTTGCAGCAGATTTGACCAACACAGTTAGACAACAGTCAATTTTTTTAGGAATATTACTTTTCAATAAGAAATGAATCGTAATTTTTTGAAAACTACAAAATAAATTTATTTCTAATTTTTCTTTACATGGAAGCACATTGAAAATGCTATTTTTTATTAATAGACGGTAAAATTCCAATGATTGTCGAGATACCTGACGCTCTAAAGAGATTGCCCTATGTGCATTTATGGACATTGAGGGCGCCTTCGATAACGCGAACTTCCTCGCAATGGAAACAGCACTCTCCAGCAGAGGAGCTGATCCGGCGGTGGTAAAATGGATCAACAACATGCTGAATCAAAGGCTGATTAGAGCCTCACTTGGTTCGACACACCTTAGTGTCACTGCGGTTAAGGGATGCCCTCAGGGTGGGGTACTATCCTCCCTTCTATGGTCTGTTCTAGTCGACGACCTGATTAGGATCCTTAACCGGAAGGGATACAAAACCATCGGCTACGCGGACGATATCTCAGTGATAATCAGAGGCAATCATCCTGGGACGGTTGGTGAACTGATGCAGGATGCTCTGTACACAACATGGGAATGTTGCAGGATGGAGGGGCTGTCGATTAACCCAACGAAGACAACCATCGTACCATTTACTAAAAAGAGGGTGTTAGAGATCCCCATCTTAAAAATAAACGGTATTGAGGTCGTTCCCAAGGAAGAGGTAAAATATCTGGTTATCGTGCTGGATATGAAACTCACTTGGGAGCCACACCTCGAATCGGTGCTGAAAAAGGCTACTAAACACCTTTGGACTGCCAAACAACTACTCGGTAGGTCCTGAGGCCTTAGCCCTAAAATGGCCTACTGGATATATACCCAACTGGTCAAACCAAAAATACTATATGGATCTCTGGTATGGTGGAGCAAGACCAAACAAAAAACAGCAATACGGCGGCTATGTAGGGTGTAAAGACTTGCATGCCTATGCGTTACAGGAGCTATGAGATCCACTCCAACGGCGGGCATGGAAGCTCTTCTGAACTTTGCACCGCTTAACGTGGCTGTTCAAGAGGAGGCAACTTTTCAGGCTATCTCCATCCACAGAAGGGAAAAATTTAAGGAGGGCAACCTTATTGGTCATATCACGATCCTGAAGGGGATCGGAGACATACTTAATATAAGTTGGGAATGTGGAATCTTTGGCACAATGATACTACTCAGTATATATCGCCACTACACCAAACACTTTATTTTTGCACTCGACGCGCGTTTCGCTAACCATGTTAGCTTCATCAGGAGCGATGATCGACTCAATCATCGCTCCTGATGAAGCTAACATGGTTAGTGAAACGCGCGTCGAGTGCAAAAATAAAGTGTTTGGTGTAGTGGCGATATATACTGAGTACATACTTAATATGTCAACGGCCAGCGACACCATTGATCCTATACAGTGCTTCGTTAGGAAGTGTAGGGTCTACTTCCCGACAAGGGAAGAGTGGTGCGCAAACACAAGGTGGCTACAGGATAGCTCACAAAAGTGGTACACGGATGGATCCAAAACGCTCCAAGGGGTGGGGTCGACGGTAGGGGTGGGAGCAGGAATCGTGGGGCCTACAGCACACATAGCAATAACATTGAGCAAGGACACCACAATATTCCAGGCGGAACTATACGCAATATTGGAAGCTGTAGGGATCCTATCCGAAAAGGGATACATGGGAGTAAGTATCAAAATACTCTCGGACAGCCAATCAGTCTTAAAGGCCCTGAATAGCTGTACATTCACGTCCAGGCTAGTACTGGAATGTCATAACATGCTTAATGACTTGGCAATTCAGAATCGGATTACTCTGATCTGGGTTCCAGGACATGAGGGGCATAGAGGAAATGAGATGGCAGACATCTATGCAAAAAAGGGGCTGAGAGGACCTTCATTGGACCCTCTCCATCCTTTGGATTCAGCAGGGGTCTCCTTAGAGAGGAGATGATGAAATGGACAAAATCCATAGTAGAGAAACATTGGAACGACACTAACGGTCTGGAACATTCTAAAAAGTTTCTGAGCTTTGATGCAAGGAGGGCGGATCTCGCCCTAAAAATGGATAGGAAAAGCCTAAGATCACTGGCGGGGGCACTGCCTGCAATAAGCACCCATACAGAATGGGTCTATCAACCACGTACAATTGCAGATTCTGCGGTGAAGAAGAGGAGTCCATGGAACACTTGATTACCAACTGTGCGGCATTGGGACACAGGAGACATAGGATACTACATGCCTATACGCTGGGTGAACAGGATCTGCTAACACTCCCATTGAAGGAGCTGGTCCTGTTCCTGGATGTATTAAACCCGTGAGGGATAAGGGGAAGCACAATAGATCAATGATGGTCGCAGTGCAAAGGGCCATTTTGGGCCACACTCCCCTCTACACATTACATTACATTACATTACCTGACGCTGGCATGGCATACTTTCCATTACTTTTAAGCATAATTTATGAAAATATAATGTCATATCTTCCAATGAACTCTTAAAAGTTGCTTTATAGTGTAAACAGGCTTTTCTTGAAACCTTTATTTTCTGATGCTCTATATATTCAATAAGGTTGGCATTAGAAGATTGCGAAATATTTATCCGCAGAGGTAACCGAGATGTTTTTTATCACTGTCCTCTTACAAGACCCAATCTTCTTTTTTGAGTCCAAATATCTTGTTGGCTAATCTGAGGTCACGCTTGTAAGGTTTGACTATTTTCTCTGCTTCTAGCAGTCGAATCCACTTACTCCAGTATTTTGTCGTTTCCTGTCTGTTCTACTTCATCCGTATTTTCAATGTTTTCAATATCTACCTCGATAGCCGTTTCAGGGTCTCTTAAGAGGGGCCCAAAAGTTTTACCGGTGGAGATTTGAGGTTTGGATATTGTCCTCTGATACTTTCTATTGGTAAACAAATCTTGGTTTTCGCTACTGAACGAATTATCTTGATTATTGACTTTTCTTTTCTTTTGTGTTTTCGGCATTTGAGTTCTCCCTGCTCGAAGGGGGAGCTTGGGGACACATGTCTGCGAATATTAGTGGGTCGTCCATGTCTATGTTTGATAGTTGTTTTCTCGTAGTACTGGTTTTCGTTGTTGTTTATCTAATATGAGTTTATTACTTACAGTTACTGGAATAGTTTTAGGTATTTCCATTGTAATCTTGTGCGATTCGAATAGTCGATTCTTGACGCTGCGACGAATCTTTCTACGATTGTTTTTTAATTTGTCACATTTAATAAATATATAAATTTTTTACTATTGTTTTTTAATATAGGAATAACGTAATGGCTTGGTTTTTTTCTCCGAGGTGCCCTCGGCACTTCGAGATATACTCATAAAAACTAATTTTAGCTTTTCCACTTATTTTTAGGTTGAAATTAATGTATATTTTATTTTTAGAATAAAATATACATATAAATTTGTTGTTCACTAGGCTCATCGCTTTGCTTGCTGATAACAACATTACAAAAAACACACGGAACAAAACCGGCTGCCACGGGTTTATTCGTAACTCCTCTTGTAAGGTTTGACTATTTTCTCTGCGATTAAATTTTCGACAAAGAGCTTCTGGCAGTCGAATCCATTCGCCGAAATATTCCTATACCTTGGTATTTACTGGATGTTTGACCGTGCACTGAATAAAATTTGTAGCGGAAGCAGATCATGCACGTTTTATTTGAATCAGCGTCCATAAAATCGTTCCATATATAGAATAATAAGTGATTATAGTGTAGGTATAGAACTAATTGAAAAGTACATAAAGTGTTTGTGGGATTTTTAAAAATCATATCTTGTGGAAAATAAGATTGAAATATAACGCTATTTATACCTTTTTTTTTGGGTATGTGGCTTTTCATTACCTAATCTGATTAACCAAACATCACAGTGATCGCGTGGTTCACATTATCACGTGATCATGTAATCTCTACCATAACTATCACCTCTTGTAACCAAATTAGACAACGGGAAATTACCTATGTCCATTAGTTTAAAAGTTTTTTTTTCTTTTCAGAAACCATGTTATTGGACAATGAATGTCCACAAGATTTCATGAGAGAAGGAAAACACACCATGCTAGCATACAAAAGAATAGATGCAAAAATTGCATGGCCCACTCAGGACAAACTCAAGCTCTAGTCATTTTTCATTTTGAGTCTTGTTCTACTTCTCTAATATGTATATATTCTATTGTACTTTTTTAAGATTAGGCTGTAAGCCTAAAATATGAAAATATAGTTTGTCATGTAAACAATAACTTTTGATATAAACATTTAATAGTTTTTACCATGTTAGTAGCTCAGCTACGCTCTTATTTCGAGCAAATACTACTGTGAATTTGTCTTTTTAATAACCCTTTTTTAATTTATTAAACCTGTACTAAAATAAAATTAATATATTCTTATTTGGTCTGTTCTTTTCCTAAAACATTCTACGAGGACAGTTTAACCGTACACGTTAACTAACGGCATTCAAATTTGACTTTGATTTTTGCATGTAGATTGAAAGACAATGTCACATATTGCAAGCTCATAATTTATGAAGTTGATATTACGAATTAAGGAGCTATACCAGTGTGAGTTTTTTTACATATTTCGATGCTTTTATACGTATAGAACAGGGGTGCTCAAACTTGAACTGCTGGCGATCTACCTCAATATTGTTAGAGTACGATCGATCGACTCTGAGAGGCTGCAAGTAAGTGGATAGTCATCTAGGTAGGGTGTATCGTGGCATAGATATTAGTTTTCCGCACAATATGCATTTTTTTTAGTCAGGGTAAGTGCAGGTCTGCTTTGAAATGCCAATGAAAAAACTCATTATTCAAAATTGCGAGTTTATTGGTTCTTACGAAACAAACGAGTTCTAGTGTCTAAACTTAACTAAAGAGTGACTTTGGATGTTGAAGCGTGGCACTGCATGTCCTCGGCATACTTTTCATAAGATGGTACGTAATTACCGAGTGCTAATTGCAAGCATGATGACATGGTTCGTCAGTTAGTCGATTGCGATATTTTGACTTAATTATCTTCATTTCAGAAAATGCAGACTCGCACAAGTAAGTTGACCCAAACATTGCCGTCAGTTGAAGGGCGATTTGCCTTAGATTCGGATATTTATCTTCAAATATAAAACACCAGAATTTTGTATCAGAGCCACAGCTTTGAGATGTATATCTGATATAATCTGCACTAACTCATTTTCAACAGAACATGAGTCCATGTTAAACTAATTTGCTATTTCAGTAGCTAATTCCTCAATGTTTTTACACGAAAAAGGATAACTCATAATCGTAAATGATGCGATATTTGCCAATTTACTGAAATCATAAAAACGTATTTTGCGCGCGTTTCTTTGATAAAGCTGCCTTTTGCCGCTAGTAGGGGGTTATTACGATAAAAGAAAGTGATGAGGGGGTTATTCTGGCCTAATTGTGGATCGAATAAATTTTAGTAGTTTATTCATTACATTTTGTTTTAGTTACCTAAAACAAAATCTGTGAATAGTTCTATATCGGAATTTTTTTCTCGAGATCGACTCAAAAAGCACTCGCGATCGACTTGTCGATCGCGATCGACCGTTTGAGCACCCCTGGTATAGAATATCAAAGTCTGCCTATATCTATTTTAGAAGCGTAACGCGAACCGGAGCAGGTATTAAAATTCCAATGCCATGACATCATCATGTAAGTGAAAGTTAAACATCTAATACTTCAGTGAACTCAAAATAGTCACAAAGGTAGGTACGTTACAAGAGATCATTATTTATGTGTTACACGAGGGATAATTTAGTCATTTTATAATCACTGTACAGAGCACATCGTAGCATTATATAATATAAAAATGAGTGAAATAAGTTCGTATTTGAATCAAAAAGGCACGCACGATGATTCCATACATAGATGTAGGTCTAGGGAAAGAAAATTCTCGGAACATCAATTCACGCAGAAACGGTCCACCGAGTATACTAGTACGGCTGCTGAAAAATTGTTGAGCCCTCGACGATAAAGAGATCATTGTTCAGTACAAAAATTTGAAGTGTTACTCACACGTAAAAAAAACGGGAACGCGGTCCTGAAATCTAAAAAAAATAACAAAAGCTTCGGAGGAAAAAGTAAAAATACAACAAAATTAACTGATAAAACTATAAATAAACTTCAACGGTTTAGCTATAACGAGGTATAATATAGAAGAAATGTACAAAGCCATTTGGAGAACATACTTTCATTTGAGTTCGACCGACAATATTCCGCAACATGACATCTGCCCAACTGGCGCGGATAGCTGGTGCAAGTATCGCTGCGCACAATATAACAAAATTTAAACGCGACTTCCTCTAGATCCAAAAATTCAAGAAGATTTAAAAATAATTTATAGAGATATGAGCAAACGTGATCTATTAAAAAGGTGCAAGGTGGACAATACATAGAACAATAACGAAACTTATTGTTTTCCTGCTGAGGCACTTTGCTCCCAAGCAGCTCCACAATTGTCTCCAAACAATTCAAATAGCCAATTTCTTTGCTACTTGTATTTTTAACGATAGATTTAAGTCAATTTTAAGAATGTTCCAAATAATGGGAGTCACTGTTGGGTCTTTTACAAAAGATTATGCTGACAGCAGAGATATGAAACGCATAAAACAAGCTGAGACCCGACACCAAGGGGCCTGAGAAGAGTGTCGTACGGCTCTTAAAAGAGCTTTAGCGGCTAAACAAACGTTTTTTTTTGAGAAAGAGGAAGGTAAAATGTACGGGCCTGGAATAATAGAGTAACCATAAGTATGAAAAATTTTATTACTAAAAAATGACTAGTTAAATCTTTAAACGCGTTTTTCTCAAAACTGCATTTTTTAAATTTGCTGCCGCTGTAACTCGAAAAGAATTTATTGTATCGACTTAAAATTTTTCCTGCATATTAAGAACATGTTTTGTTGTACTATGGATTTTTTGATTGGGCCAAAAATGTCAATTTAGCCTGGAAGAAATGGATACTTTTTGGCCAAAAAAATTTATACTTTTTTTCTAAATGCCGCCATTCTTATACTTTTCAATATTTTTTAAAATCCATGGTTTATGGCACGGAAAATTATATCTATTTAAATGATTATTTTGTTTTTTTTCTGACTCCAGGCAGCAATAGAGCTACTTTTTTTACCTGTCCCGTTACTGGAGCATAAGTCCCATAAATTTCAATATTTTAGTCCGAAAAAATTTGGGCGTATTTGTAAAAAAATAATAAATATGTACCCAACATTTTAAAACATTTGATGAAGTAGTTTTTTTTTAAAGAATTCTAGAAAAACATCCTTATTTTTAAGTAGTTACACTGGTATAGCCCCTTACGAACATTTATTAAAACCTTGTATGGATAATTGTTTCTAACCTTTTCTCTTGTACATAAAAAAAACTGAAATAATAAATCAAATTAAAGTTCTCTTCTCTCTCTCTCTTCGAGCAAAATATTCGGCAAAAACAAAGGACGCCGAAAACGGTAAAAATATCCACAAAGCGCTGGTGGTGGATTAGTTTTGATACTTTTACTACTTTATGTATTATCAAAATTTAATATTTTAACTGTGAACTGTGACAAAAACATTATGATTGACGCAGAGTTTGACAGTATAACCGCGTCTACTTAAAACTCTTTGACTGCTAGAGAAAATATATTCAAAATATTGCCAACAATATTAATAATATTGTATTAATAACCGTGTTTTAACAAAATATAAAAATTTAATAACCAATGCATGCAAAACATGCAAAAGCCAAAAAATGTTATATATATGCATAGTCTCATAAAAAAGCGGTAAAGCGATTTACTTAGAATAATTCTGGCACCCACGTAGTTATAAAATAAGTATAGAACAATCTGAAGGTAGTAAACTATGTAGCGACCCCTCGGAACCAAATATAATAAACTTTACCAATATGATTAAACTGAGTAACTGGGAGACTGAAGTAAGCTTATCTGGTGATTGTGATATTTCGTGGAATATTTTGATTTCATTTTATACTATTTAAACTGTTGTTGTCCATATAAGAGGAAACAATTAAAATCGGTAAAGCCTTCAAGGGGGTGGTATAATAAAGACCTCGCACGCCTAAGGGAAAAATTAGATCATTTATATTGGTTACAGCGCAGAAATAATGCCAGTAAAACGGTGATAGAATACCACAATTTTAAGAAAACATTAGAACTAAAATAAACATGACAAAGGAGCTTTATTTTATAAACAAAATAACTAAATCTGATAATAAATCTAAAACCATCTGGTCAATAGTTTAAAATATCTTAAATAAAAATATTCATATTTCACTGTTAATAGATTCTGAGCCCATTGTGGTCGCAAATGCATTTATAATTTTCTTTAATACAGTCTGCTAAGAAGCTGCGCAATAATTATGGTCCAAATAACATAGATGAATGCACTCTCTTACCAATAACATCTAATACTATCGTCACTAGCTGTGACCAAGGAAGAGGTATTTCAAACCAACTCTAAATTAAAATCCGATGATCTAAATACTCAAATAATAAAAAGTATTAAGACTACTAGCCCTTTTACACGGTCATATCAGTTCTCAGTTCCGTCTCAGTTTCAGTTTTCGTTTCATTTCAGTTCGGAAGGAGGTTTGTTTTTACACCGTCCGTTCAATTCGCAGTCCGAGTTACACTTTCAAAGGGTAATGTGTGTTTTGCGTTCAAACACGTGTTGTCATCCTGTCCAAAAGTGTACATGTGTAAAATAGCTCATTTATGAAGACTATCTCATTGCAGTAGCCTTAGCTATGGCGTTGAAGAAACGGTGGAAGAAAAGAAGCCGATAGAGTAAAGCTTGGTACCCTGGAATTCATTGTAGCGTGTAAATTTAATGAAAGAACTTCACTTAGAACCATATGATTGACTGAACTATTTATGGATGAATGAGGATGTGTATCTTGTGTTATTACACCTTGTGACACCTATTATCAAAAGTAGAATACCAACATGAGGGAGGTTAGGAGGTTATTACTCCCCATAGTATTGACACTTCTTACTTTTTGGCTGCTGTTGGTCGCAAACGAAAGGAGGTCATAATACCACAGAGATGGTTTGTATACTTCTCAATTTCCTACTCCACTTCTTTCACTATTTTTAACTTTTCTGAGTTCTTTGTTATAAGTTGAGCGTAGGCTATTAATTTTGGATTTTACCATCGCCTTCGTTGCCTTTTCGTCGCATTCTTGATATTAATCCAGTAAGAGTTTACACTGTGATAGTTTGGGCCCGTTTTGTTCCACAAACGCGGAGACATTTTATAAATTTCAACGAATTCTACAACAAACTCGTGTTCCTTTTTGGACATAGCGACAATTGCAATTCATATGTACACTGAGCCAGAGTTTCAACACAACTGACGTGAGCGAAGGGACCGAGGATAATGCGTCTGTTTACACATAGGAATTCTAAGAACTGAAATGAAACAAATAGGTGTATCCCATCCCATCACTGCGTTTCAGTTCTGCTTTCAGTTTTTCCTTTTTACACATAGGAAAAACGGACAGTTCGACTGAAACTGAAACTGAACTAGGAAATGATATGACCGTGTAAAAGGGCCTTACAATTGCCCAACCGCTTGCATTTTTGACAAACCGTAGTTTAAATGAGGGAATCTTTCCCAAAGTTCTTAAAACTGCTAACGTTATCCCTGTTTATAAAAAGGGGTGAGCACAATGATGTGAGAAATTATAGGCAAGTATCTATACTTAGTTCTATTTCAAAAATTATTGAGAGAATTGCGTATGACCGAGTAATAACCTTTATTGCCAAGTACAATAACATATACTACACCCAGCACAACATGGTTTTTTACTAATAGATCAACTGAATCTGCCTCTTTCGACTATCTAAATAAAGTCTACCGCAGTGTTGATAAGGGTAAATATGTTGTTGTTTTTTTGATCTTTCTCTAGCCTTTGACACAGTGAACAAAATATCTTTGATGAAAAAATTGTTCAATATTGGTGTTCGAGGTAGTTTGCTGGAATGGATTCGGTCATATCATGTAATTATATAAGCGGATGCCACTACCATTGTGACAGCATCTGAAACTGTGGATGGTCTGTTAGATGCTGTTAGAGGTGTATGCAGTGATATGGAGTTGTGGTGTAGAAGAAATGGACTAATATTAAATATTGAAAAAATAGTCTATATGAATATATTCAATAGAAAATCTCTAGCGGCTGGATTTGACGATTCCCTTGGGGTAAATTTTGTGGAGTGGGGGAGATGTTTTGGCTTTCAGCCATCTGTTAACAATGTCGTGTCCTGGGGTTTTGTTGGTAAAAAATGTAGGCGTGTTTTTGTGAGCCAGAAGAAAATAATTCGTCTAATTTTTAATCTCGACTTTCGTAAAAGCTGTAGAGATATATTAGTACACAACCAAATCCTAACCCCGTCTGTACATATTGCGTTGTTTAACGTTTGTAAACAAAAATAGACACTTTTTTTAGGTGCTGGGATATACAAATACGTATAACAAAAGGAGTAACAGTTTACTAGTTATACCCAGTCATAAATCAACTTTCTTTGAAAACTCTCCCCTCTACATTTGCATCAGCCTTCACAATGGATTGCCTGCAAGCTGTGCGTGGCACGAGATTTGTTTTTGGGGTCAAGTCTCTTTTACTGTACAATGCAAAACAGTAAGTGATTTCTACAAGAACTGATGTTGGAGAAAGGAGGTCCTGATTGTGAAGTTTTGTGAAATTTTTATTTACATATTGTTTATTCTTTTTGTTTTTAAATTGGTATTTGACCTCTAGGATACCTGCACTAGTCTGATTGAATTGCTTGCGTGTGTTTGTTTAACTTTGACTTTTGTACGTTACTTTATATGTATTTATGTACGTATTTCTGTGCACGTATACGCTGTACTGTTGCTTAATTTAACTTGTTTTCATCTTATCTCATTTTATTTAATTTATCTGACAAGACGAACCTATGTACACCCTGTTGTATTTTGATGGTAATACATGTATTATTATTATTATTATTAAGAACTGAATTTGACTTTTTTTTAACAAAAAAATATCTTAATCCAAGCAATACAAGCCAATATTTTATTAAACACAACCGAAAGTAGGAAATAGGAAGCAAATATTATTTACAACCAAAAAGTGACATTTCGCTACACTTCACATATTGATTAAGATTGAAAATAATAAAAAATTCAATTTTCAGATTCCCTAACTCCAAGAATATTTAAAAAAACCGGCCAGGAGCAAGTCGAACTTGCGCAATTAGTGTTGCGTACGGCGATTGCTTTTAAAATAAAATCAAATCCTTACCTAGGCTAAATTAAATAAGTCACTGACATGTATATATCTAAGATCGATTTTCTCCATCCAAGTTTTCTCTCAGTCAATAATGTATAACAGTTATAGCATCTTAGCTACCTAATAGCCAATAAATCAATCTAGCTAGCCCCCCTAGAATCTAGTAATAAAAGTGGAAAATATTTGTTTAATTATAAATAAATAAAATAAAGTTATTTTATCTCGGTACCTAGTCGTTGGTTGCCAAATGCTTACAACAGTATCTCTTAGTCCCGGTTCACCATTTTATCGGTCAAATAGTTTTTTTTTTAAAAAAAACCAGAGAAGGTACACAGGACCACAAAAAAAAGTTTTGTAGTTGAAAGATGAGATACCTTGTGTGGGTTGTGCTAAAAACGAATCCAAGTCAGAATGAGTCAGAATTGACTCATCACCTAAGGATTTTGACAAAACCTCATAAAAAACCCTCGGAAATGACCAAAAATTCTTTTACAAATAAATTAAAAATGTAAGCAAACCACATGTATTTTGAGGTGCCGAAATCGAATTCAAGGTTACAATTTACCCATCACGTCAGCATTTTGACATAAACTCAGAAATACGTCTGTAAGTAAATTAAAAAATTAAATGAACAGACCATAATATCTATACGTATTTTGGGTTGCTTAAACCAATTATGCCAAAAGAATTAACCATTAAGTCAAGATCTTGAAATAACCTCAAAAAGTCCAGCCTTTTTATTCACGGGTTGCTGGATTAAGAAGAGTCCCTTCACTTCTCGCCCACTGGATGCTTTATTAAAATGATTCCCCTCACACATCACACTCGCGAGACTGGATAACAGTGAGCTCCTCGCCTCTCATCCCAGTGGAAGAATTTTACAACCAGAATTCTAAACCTAACATAACCTAATGCAAGAACTGTACTCCGAAAACTCTAAACCTAACATACTCTAATGCAAAAAACTTACACCAAGAAATCTAAACCTAACATAGCCTAAAGCAAGAAATTTACATCAAGAACTTTACACCAGGAACTCTAAACCTAACACAGCCTAATGCAAGAAACTTACGCCAAGAACGCTAAACTTAATATAGCTTAATGCAAGCAACTTACACCAAAATCTTTACACCAAGAACTCTAAACCTAACATAGCCTAATGCAAGAAACTTACAGCAAGAACTTTCCACCAAGAACTCTAAACATAAGCGAATGCAAGAATCTTACACTAAGAACTTTACACCCAGAACTCTAAATCTAACATAACCTAATAGAAGAAACTTACATCAAGAACGTTAAACTATAACCATAACATAACCTAATGCAAAAAAAATGAGCAGACAACCATATCTCTACGCATTTTGGGTCGTTGAAAGTAAATTTGTCAACAGAATCACCTATTATTTCAGGATCTTGAAATATCCTCAATTAGTCTAGACTAATTTTTTTAACTTTTATTCACCGGATGCTCGATTATGGTGAATTCCATCGCTTTTTACTCTCGGGGTTCTTTATTAAAGTGAGTCTCCTCGCCTCTCATCATTGAAGAATCACTTTAATAAAGATTGAGGGGATTGAGGAGACTCACACTAATCCAGTAACCTGTGAATGAAAAGACTGGACTTTTTGAGGTTCTTGACTTAATAGGTAAATTATTCTTTTGGCATATTCGGTTTAACCACTCCAAAATACGTATAGATATGGTGGTTTGTTCATTTAATTTTTTAATTTACTTACAGACGTAATTCTGACCATTTTTGAGGTTATATCAAAATTTTGACGTGACGAGTGAATTCTGACCTTGGATTCGATTTCATCAACACAAAATACGGTGGCTTGCTCCGTTACAGTTTTAATTTTTGGTAATTTATACAAAGAAAAGCGTGCGCAAGTATTACATCATATATATTTTTGAACTCGTGTTTTCACAAGCTTTCATTTGACACTCCACTCGATGAACTGGTAAAAATGTTTTTCACTTCCGATTTCCCTCAAAATTAACCCCTGAAGTCAAAATTTAACTTTGAAAACTATACAGCTCTGATTGGGCCATCAATTCCTCTATTTGTGCCAAATTTCCAGTTTATAAGTTAAATAGTTTCGGAGAAAATTGGATGTGACACCAGGACAGACGGACACCGAAGTAATCCCATAAGTTATCATACGGATATAATTGCGATAACTATAGGGGAATAACGGTTACAGGATCTATTAGCAGAATATACGGAAAAATACTTAAAAATAGAATAGAAACGGAATACGCAGACGTAGAAGCTGAAGAACAGGCAGGCTTTTAGAGCAGGAAGATCCACAATAGACCATCTCTTCTCACTGACACAAATCCTAGAAAAGAAAACCGCATTTGACCAGGAAGTCCATGTCTTGTTTGTTGATTTAAAAAAGGCCTACGACAGCGTGCCCCTAATGAGATTGTGGGAAACACTACAACAGAGTAATGTAAGCACCGAAATAATTAAAGCCGTAAAATCCTTATACCAAGACGCAAGAAGTAGTGTGAAAACCAAATATGGTATAACAACAGGTTTCCCGGTCACAAAGGGTCTTAAACAGGGCTGCTGTATATCCCCAACGCTATTTAAAATCTATTTGGAGAGTGCACTGAAGAACTGGAAAAGGAAATGCAGCAGTATGGGATTACCACTGGATGACGATACTACATTGTACACGCTATCATTCGCAGATGACCAGGTAGTAGTCGCTCAGGATATCGATGATATGGACTTGAAACTGGCCACAGGACACACCATCAAACACTGTGCCAGTTATAAGTATTTGGGAACAAGAATATTTAGGGACGGAACACTGGAAGAAGCAATATTCGAGAGGAATATCCATTGAAGAAAAGCGATTGCAATGCTTAATAGTATACTATGGGACAAAAACATAACCATTGAAAATAAGAAGAGAATTTACAACTCAATAGTGAAAAGTATAATAACTTACAGCTCCCAGGTGTGGCCATTAAAGGAAAGAACAGAAAAAATACTAAAAGCTACAGAAATGGATTTCTGGAGACGAGCAGCCAGAAAATCCAGAAAAGACCGCATACCAAATGACACGATAAGGCGAGCTTTAGAAATAAAGCACGATATAGTGGACCAAATCAGAACCCAACAGTTGGTATGGTACGGACATGTACAGAGAATGTCACAAGACCGACTACCTAAAAAGATTTTAAATTGGAACCCTCATGGAAAAAGAAAGCGAGGAAGACCACGCCAAAGCTGGAGAGCAGGAATCAACAAGGAAGTACTAGAGAGAGATCTGGAGGAGGAGGGATGGAGAAACCGGGAGGAGTGGAAATTAGGCATCGGAAGACGGAAGACGTTATAAAACCGATTGATATATATATATATATATATATATATATAACACATGGGC
Source organism: Pachyrhynchus sulphureomaculatus (assembly GCA_019049505.1). NCBI lineage: Eukaryota > Metazoa > Arthropoda > Insecta > Coleoptera > Curculionidae > Pachyrhynchus > Pachyrhynchus sulphureomaculatus. Next base: position 126,341,818 of record CM032449.1, on the reverse strand, counting down.
TGAAAAGTCCCGGGCATAACACATAGATGGCGCTAGTTTTATTGCAGTCACCTTTTTTTCAGTTAATACTAACCTTCAAAAGACAGCTGTTAAAATTTCATGATATTCTATTCATTAGTTTGTGAGTTATTGTGCTAAGAGTGACGCTACTTTTGTTATTTTCAAAACAATGGATCAAAAACAATTTCGTGTTTTAATTTTACACTGCTTCTTGATGGGAAAAAATACCGTTCAAGCGAAGCAATGGCTTGAAAAGTGTTATGGGGACTCCGCTCCATCAGAAACAACAATAAAACGTTGGTTTGCTGACTTCAAACGTGGTCGTAGAGACACCGATGATGCAGAACGCAGTGGACGTCCAAATGAGGCGGTAACACCAGAAAACATCAAAAAAATCCATAAAATCGTTTTGAATGATGGAAAAGTGAAGTTGCGTGAGTTAGCTGACATCGTAAAGATATCAAAAGAACGTGTTGGCTTTATATTGCATGAGCATTTGACTATGAGAAAGCTCTGTTCAAAGTGGGTGCCGCGTTTGCTCACTGTTGATCAAAAACAAGAACGTGTTGATGATTCTGAGCAGTGTTTGGCCATGTTTAAACGTAACAAACCGGAATTTTTGCGTCGATATGTGACAATGGATGAAACATGGATCCATCACTTCACTCCGGAATCAAAACGATCGTCATCTGAGTGGACAGCAACTGGTGAACCTCGTCCAAAGCGCCCGAAAGCACAACAATCGGCTGGAAAGGTTATGGCCTCGGTATTTTGGGATGTGCGTGGTGTAATATTCATCGACTATCTTGAGAAAGGAAATACCATCAACAGTGAATATTATATAGCGTTATTGGAGCGTTTGAAGGCCAAAATTGCAAAGAAACGACCGCATATGGCAAAGAAAAAAATTTTGTTTCATCAAGACAACGCACCGTGTCACAAGTCAATCAAAACAATGGCAAAACTACATGAATTGAACTTCGAATTGCTCCTACATCCACCGTATTCGCCAGATTTGGCTCCCAGCGACTACTGGCTGTTCGCAGACCTGAAAAAAATGCTCGCCGGTAAGAAATTTCGCACGAATGAAGAGGTTATCGCTGAAACTGAGGCCTATTTTGAGGCAAAAAATAAATCGTTCTACAAAAGTGGTATTGAAATGTTAGAGCGGCGCTGGAATGATTGCGTTGCTCTTGATGGAGATTACGTTGATGAATAAAGCTCATTTTGAACCAAAAAAACCGTGTTTTCTTTGTTAGGCCCGGGACTTTTCAGCCCATGTGTTATATATATATATATATATATATATATATATATATATATATATATATATATATATATATATATCGTACGGAAAAAGATCCATAAATACGATTTATAAAACTTCCCGGCGATGTCACCCGTCCAGAGTTCTCTTGCCAATAGAGAGACAGACAGACCGACGGATTTAGAATACTATATGAACCTAAAATATAGTAATGGAAGTAAAAAAAACTTAACAAATTTGTAAAATACATCACCTACAAACACAAATACTAAACTTGATTTTTTAGACTCAGGAATAAAGTTATTCAAGATATAAAGCTAAGTAGTCCAATCATTACAATTGTAAATTTTAGATGATAGGTACTTAATAACACAAAAAGAAGTTAAGCAGAAAAGGCTTCAGGGATATACGGCTGAAGCCCTTTTCTTGACCCCTCGTCTCCAACAATCCTGAAAATTCGTATAACACGATATATTCAAAGCAACCCGACCAATGTCCTCCCACGCCCCTTCAACTTCTTATAGTATGTGTGTACTAGATAATTATGTATAACCTTGTTTAATGTCCCTACTAAATACCGAGAAAAAATCTAGTAATATTATTGAAGCTATGCAAAATTTAACAAACCCTAGGCATTTCAACCCCACTTTCTGAAGCCATATCACTCAAAAACTATAGGTTCTTCACGTACTCCAGCGAGAAGAGTAAAAAAGTTGATAAGAAACAGATTATTTCGCAACAGTTTAGCTATACTAATATCAAACAATACTGGTACTGTTAGCCTTTAGCGTCATTTCCCAATTGTTACCACTATCCGTTCGTATTAATGTAGCATATATTAGACTGTTAAAATTTGACTAACTCTTAGTCATTGCCAGAAATCCATGTTAGTCGATAAGATAAATAAGGTCATGACTGATTAAGAAAGGTTCACCTTCGCTCCCTTGACTTCCTCGGTGGTATTTGAATATTTAAGCCAGTTAATGTCGGTATTCGCTCAGGATGGTAATTTCAGCAATTAGATGATTAATCAATAAATAAACGATGGTGTTTGTAAGAGATGTTCTAACATTTGTATCGCTATAGAGACAGCAGGTGTACATTATGGCTTTTTAGGTTATTATCGTTAACCACATAACCATCATCAAACTCCCGGGACTCCAGCGCTACCTCTCACTGGCAAGACATATTATTTTTGATAAAACGTCAGATTTCAAAGTTACGCCTAAACCAGGAATAGAAGTCCTAACAATAGAGAAAGTCAGCTATCCTGTCAATGAACTGACTTTAATTTTGCGAAGTGCATGCTATTTATTTGATTGTAGGTGTTGGTGCGCTGTATTTAGATTCGAGTTTAAACCTTCTACCGTTGACGCCCTTGAACCATCCCCCACTAGTAGATTTAAACCGGGCTATTTTACGTCCGGAATTTGTCCTGGCAGCTTCATTGTGCTATTCTTTGTCCATCGTGAAATGATTGGCACTACTACGAAACAGCAGAACGTACCAGGGGTATATTCTATCCAGCACTCTCTCAGAATAAAGGGCAGAATTTAGTTTATTATTCATTTTAATGTCACCTTCATAACGACTGAATGAACTAAGGAAAAAATAAAATGGTCCGACTCCATGAACGTTAAAATAGCGATAACATAGTATATTTGAAATTATCCGATCCCTTTCACCCGCTTTCCCTAAAGCCCCACTGGAAAACTATATGTTCACTTCTTATCTCATGTATTTTATTTGTATCAAAGTTAAAGTGTCTCATTTCGTTTGAAGGTTATCTTAGCAACAGACAAACCGACGAAAATAAGAAACTCTTGTTTTTCGTGATTTGGAGACGACTCGGAAATGAAAAGAAATCCAAAATCTTGAAACTCATTTGTACACGAATACAAATGGCAATCTTGTAACCTCTATTTAGTCACAAACACCTACAGTTTTCGATCTTTTAAAGGATTAACTTCAGGGAGGATCGTCAGTAAGTAAAACGCGTATACAAGTTGTAGTTGTGGTTGAAACAATAAATAACGATATCTAAGTATAAAATCTGAAAAGCATTTACAGCACACAAGAGTTGGATCATTCAATCTATTATGTAAATTAGATTTATCTGATGTGAATACTGTTTTTTTATTTCTGCAAGTACTGCTTAATTTTAAAAGTTTGTTTGTTTTCCGTTATTTTAACCACAATTACCGTTTGTACTATACATTGTATAACAGGTACCTCCTTTTTACCTACCGACGTACGCTGAGATGATCCTTAAAGGATCAAAATGCGTAGGTGCTAGAATGTGACTACATAAAGACTACCAGAACCTTTTTCATTTTTCTTTTCTTCGTCGTTATAATATCACTTTTGGCGAGCAGTTGGGGCTTTACTAGAATATTATGCATATTTAAATTAAATTCGTTTGGGAAGATAAAGTTTGTACAGATAAATAAATAAGAGATACGAAAAATAACCCCAATTTTTGATTGGGAAATGGACAAATTGTAAGCAACATTATTTATAGTCAAACAACTCTCGCCCACCTGTTTACTCAGGTAAGCGAGATGATTAGAGGAGTTGGGTTTGTACGTCGTTCTCATGGTTTTTAGAGGCGAAAGCGAAATATCTGAAAATTTTGCTATTTTTCTGTTAGTTCTAATCTGAACAAAAATAGTATGTAAGAGGATGGATTACACAGTAACATATATATATATATATATATATATATATATATATATATATATATATATATATATATATATATATATATATATATATATGTATATATATATATATATATATATATATATATATATATATATATATATATATATATATATATATATATATATATATATATATATATATATATATATATATATATATATATATATATATATATATATATATATATATATATATATATATATATATATATATATATATATATATATATATATATATATATATATATGTTATATATATATATATATATATATATATATATATATATATATATATATATATATATATATATATATATATATATATATATATATATATATATATATATATATATATATATATATATATATATATATATATGTTATATATATATAATATATATAATATATATATATATATATATATATATATATATATATATATATATATATATGTGAGGTTAGGAATGTTACAATAGAGATTTTCACGGATGGTGGAATGTGATACATTAAAATGCCGTGTTTCAATCCGTTCGTCTAATGCTGGAGCCACACTAAGAATTAATGCAGTTAATTATCGCGTTATGGACACTAAACATAGGTGTAGCCATGACTTTAGGCGTTAGGCGATAGCTCGGGTGGCGGTCTTTTTTGGCACATCAAAGAGACTTAGCGCGTTATTTAATGCGTGTAGTGGCCACACCAGCGTTTGTTATTGTGCATCGTGAGCGCGACAGGACCATACATATTTGCTGAAGTAACTGTCGATAGAGGTTAAGTACAACTATGTCAAATGAGAAAGTGCTAGATTTTCTGGAATTACTGCAGACTGAACCACCTTTATGAGATCCGCGACAAAAAAGGTATAAAAATCGTGATAGTCAAAATGATGCTTGGCGTCGAATTAAACAATCGTTACCGTTTCCAACAACCATAGAAAATATAAAAAAAAAGTATCTATCATGGAATATTACCGAGTAATGCAATAAATTCATATAATAGTAATTCACTCGCATGAAATAATACAGCGAGCAGCTTTGACCTCCATCTTAAAAATTATTAGACGCTAAATGCAAGTGTCGCCACTCGATTTAGCGCGTTATTTAGTGGACTATTTTTGCGCCCTAATTATCGCGATAATAGGCGTTTGACATAAAAATAATCATCGACGTACACAGAACAATGGTCAACTTCAAATCTCAGTCTACCCGAAGCCCATCCATATCAACAGATATTTAGACGCTGGCTCACACTTAATCTCAAATCCAGTATATATATATATATATATATATATATATATATATATATATATATATATATATATATATATATAAATTCACTTTTACATGGACTTGCACTTCAGTAGCGCAGGGCACTATTTTTTCAACAAGTTGGTACGTCCATTTACAGCGAGAATGGCTGGACCAGCTGTTTGAGGACCAGTGGATTGGACGTTATTCTGCTAATTCTTGGCCAGCAAGATCTTCGGACTTAACACCGCTCGATTTTTTTTATAGCGCTCTCAAGACCTTACAGAAATATTGAACATTTGGAAAATACAATAAGGCAGTGGGTAAATAGCGTTAATCCATACATATACATATATAGAATTGGATGATGCACGCGTCGAAATGCAAACTAGATAATTTTTTTTAAGTTTCTATATATTTTTTTTAATTTAATTTGTAAAACCTCCGTAATTTATTTCTTTTTTGTGTGCTGATTGGAAAATTTGTGTGCTGTATAGTCAATGTCTTTATTATTTTTAGTACATATTAATTTATTTTGTTTTCTTTATTTTTTTTGCAATAAAATTTTGACGCCTTAAAAAAACAAAAATCTCAAACTGCGTGCTATAGGGTAAAAATATTCGATAATTGACAGTGGGAGTTTTACGAAAATCATTATTTTTTAATTATTGGTTGTGAAAAAAATAAAATATGGCTTGAAATCGACAAATAAATTCTTCAATCTAACCAATGGATTTCAAATTGAAGAAATAAAAATCTGTTTACGATCATATTTTTCTCGGTCATAACGTTTTCATTTTGAGCAATTGTTACCTTAAAAATAAACTTAGAGTATTTAATAATAGTTTCTTGGTCTTTTTAGTGTTCCTTACAGAACACTTATGATTTCGGTGTCTGTCTGTCTGTCACACCCGATTTTCTCCGAAACTATTTGTCATAGAAAGTTGAAATTTGGTAATAATATAGGAATTGATGGCCTCATCAGAGCCGTGTAGTTTTGAAAGTTAAATTTTGACTTTAAGGGGTTAGTTTTGGGGGGTGTAATCGAAAGTGAAAAGAATTTCTTTTTACTAGGTCATCGAGTGTGGTGTCGAATGAAAGCTTGTGAAAACAAGAGTAATATATATATATATATATATATATATATATATATATATATATATATATATATATATATATATATATATATATATGTATATATATAAATATATAAATATATATATATATATATATATATATATATATATATATATATATATATATATATATATATATATATATATATATATATATATATATATATATGTATATATATAAATATATAAATATATATTTATATATATATACATATATATATATATATATATATATATATATATATATATATATATATATATATATATATATATATATCTATATATAATACTTGCGCACGCTGTTCTCTGTATTATTTTTAAAAAATTGCTGTCTCCCCACCTTATGTCGAAAAGTACTGATCAAAAAATTTTGAAAAAATTCTGGAATATTCTCCACGGGGTGTAGATTGAACGAAAATTATCAGGAGTGCATTACCTTTAACAATTTTTCTGGTATATAAAAAAAAAACAAAAATTTCAAGATCATCAGTTTTTAGTAAAAATTGGAAACAAACCAACCACCGTAACAATTTTTTTATTTTAAAAGCAATCAACGTACGGAACACTAATTGTGCAAGTTTAACTTGCACTTGACCGGTTATTTTATTTCAAATTTCAAATGACAATAATTCAGTTCAATTTAGACATATAGTATGTTAGACACATAATATCTACACTTTTTAGTAGGACTTAAGAATAAAATAATATACAAGGCTTTCTATTTAAAGGAAATTATGATTGCGTAATTTCTTCGAACTGACAGTTGAAAACATTTTATTGTCAACGTCAGCATGTGCGCCGTACACCCTATAACTTTTATTTAAACATTTTTTTGATATACTGATTAATAAATGCTGTGGAATCATTATTCCATACATATGTGCACCCTGTATATATATATATATATATATATATATATATATATATATATATATATATATATATATATATATATATATATTTTTATAATATATATATATATATATATATATATATATATATATATATATATATATATACATATGTATATATATATATATATATATATATATATATATATATATATATATATATATATATATATATATACATATATATATATATATATATATATATATATATATATATATATCTATATATATATATATATATATATATATATATATATATATATATATATATATATATATGCATTATATACACACATATTATTGGAGGATCTTTCTTATGAAAAATCTACCCATCCCCTTCCACTCATAGATTTTTGGTTTTTTGTGGTAACAGAAACATTGTAGTCGTAAAAAATCTCATTCTGAGATTGTTACATTTCTTCAGGGTTCTTAGATTACAAAAAATATAGTCTCCCTTTTCCTTGGCCTGCCTGTTTGTTGACACACTAACCCTTGAACGAAGTGAGTTGTCGATTTCCATATTTGGTTCACATACAATACTTGAAGTAAGGATGGAATCTACAATTTTTTAGCGATATCGCTTCAAGGTTGTAAAAGAGGTGGGGGGAACTATAAAAGTTACAAGTGTTATACAAATTTTGTTTAGTTTTGGATTGTGTTTTACTGCCATGTATTGGTAATTATATGCCCGATAAATAGTCAGCTATTTTTTTCTGCGACTCCTTGTACTATATTTTCTCAACCATAGGTTATTAAAACTGACAATACAGTAATGTAGAGATACGTATCTAACTAGATTACTGAATGCCGCATTATTTTTTAAACGGTTCAAGTACTTCAATTGAAAGTATTTTAGTGTCCCCAAAGAAAATAATTTATTTAATATGCTGCTTTTGAAATAACAGGTTGTGCTTAGAAATAAACGAATTTAAATTGTGATTTCCTGATAAAATACTAATTTAATATTATACGACCTTCTTTAATAATTACACAAATTTGCGTAGGTACTATCAGATACTATTACCTATACAGTGATTTATTTTAAAGTTAAAAAAAAGCGGTCAAGTACAAGTTGAACTTGCGCAATTAGTACGTTGATTGCTTTTAAAATAAAAAAATTTGTTACGGAGGTATAAAATGATCAGTGACTTCACAAAACACACCGAAAATGAGTTTTCAACAAAGTTTGTTTCCAATCTTTAATGGAAACTGATGACCTTGAATTTTTTTTTTTTTTATATATACCAGATAAATTATTAAAGGTAATGCACTCGTGATAATTTTCGTTCAATCTACACCCGGTGGTAGACCGGGGGTAGAGATATATGACAAATAGTATCGGAGAAAATCGGTGATTCGAGATAGAGGGGCGATTTTTCGCGATTTTTTCGAAATAATACAAAGAAAAGTGTGCGCATGTAAGACATTATATATATTTTTGAACTCGTGTTTTTACAAGCTTTCATTTGACACCCCACTCGATAACCTACTAAAAAGAATTTTTTTTCACTTTCGATTACACCCTTACCCCTTAAGTCAAAATTTAACTTTCAAAACTACACGGCTCTGATGAGGCTATAAATTTCTATATTAGTACCAAATTTCAACATTCTACGTCAAATAGTTTCGGAGAAAATCGAGTGTGACAGACGGACAGACAGACGGGCAAGCATACAGCAAAGTGATCTTATAAGTGTTCCGTATATATGGGCACCCTGCGTGTTTTGTGTTTTTTAATATTTCACTTTGAATTTCCTGTTCTAATTTACATAAGAAAAGTTACAATAAAATAAAAAAAAACGCCAAGTTCAAATCGGACCGGCGCAATTAGTGTTCTGTAAAAATTTTCGTTACAGGGGTATAAAATGATCAGTAACTTCACAAAACTCCACATGAATTTTCATCAAAGTTTGTTTCCGACTTTTGTTGAAAACTGATGACCTTGAAATGTTTGTCCTTTTTATATACCAGATAAATTATCAAGTAATGCAATCTTGATAATTTTCATTCACTCTACACCTTGGTAGAATAGTCCACAGTTTTTTCAAAATTTTTTGATCAGTATTTTTCAAGATAAAGGGGGGACAGCGATTTTTGGCAATTTTTTAAAAATAATACAAAGAAAAGTGTACGCAAGTATTACATCACATATATTTTTGAACTGGGTTTTCACAAGCTTTCATTTGACACTCCACTCGATGACCTGGTAAAAATGTTTTTCACTTTCGATTTCCCTCAAAATTAACCCCTGAAGTTAAAATTTAAATTTCATAACTACACGGCTCTGTTTGGGCTATCAATTCCTATATTTGTGCCAAATTTGCATTTTATATGACAAATAGTATCGGAGAAAATCGGATGTGACACCACGACAGATGGACATCGAAGTGATCTTTCATCTGACATTCCACTTGATGACCTGGTAATTTTTTTCGCTTTTGATTTCACTTCGCAAAACTGACCCCTAATTAAATTTAATTTTCAAAATTGCACGGCTCTAATTGGGCCATCAATCCCTATATTTGTGCCAAATTTCAACTTTCTATGTCAAATAGTTTCGGGGAAAATCGGCTGTGACAGACGGATACTGAAGTGTTCCGTACAGAACACTAAAAATGTAATTTTTTAACCTCCGCAGTAGCAAAAGTACCAATTTACACTATTACACATACAAAATATTCATAAGAGTTTAAAAGTCCACATATTTTCTCATTTTTGTATAGCGGAGTAATTTCATTCTTTCTCCCTTCCAGTCCCATTATACTACGATACAATTTTTGAAAGCTTTAGGTAGACCTGTTGACCATTCAACCCATAAAATCTGTTTTTTTTTGCTTGATTTTGGCCTGGGTAGTGCTGCCATACAGCCAGTCGCTAATTGGAACATACTGAGGTTTCAGTGTATCAAAAATTATTCAGAGAGTAAAGCGTTGCCACTTATTACAAAATGATAAAAAAAAGAAGAAAAAGCACTTTCCTAACAGAAATATAGATAAGTTTATTCTCGTTCTCAGCCATTTGGAGCATTTTAAAACAAACAGATCGGCCAGGGGTAACATATAAATTTAGGATTATATGAGGATTTTTAACAAACAAGATAATAGTTATCCACAATTCTAAGTTTAGTACTGTTTTTTGTGTAAATAGGAGATGAAGATCCTGTGAATTCGAAAACTGTTAAAAGTGTGAGTTCGTGTAAATAGTTTAAAAAAACCTGGTGTACAGTAGTTCTTTATTAATTTTGGGTATAGATTATCTATAATATATATAAAATGCAACGTCTCTCTGTCTGTCGGATTTATGTGCTTTTTTTTTTAAACATACATATGTTCTCTGGTCAGGTTATAGGCTATATTTTATTACATTAGGTAACATAAGGAATAAGTAGTGACGATAATAGTGAATCAAGTCGGAAAAAAGTTTGCCACTAGCTCGTTCCCCTGCAATATACTGCCATTAAATATGAAACAATATCATGTAGCAAAGAATATAATATATATATAAAATGCAACATCCCTCTGTCGGTGTGTCTGTCTATCTATTAGTGCACTTATCACTCGAGAATCACTTATCCGATTTACGTGTTTTTCTTTAATTCATACATATGTTCTCTGGCCAAATTATCTATAATCTATAATATATATAAAATACAACGCCTTTCTGTCTGTCTGTCCGTTACTGTGCTTATCACTCGAGAACCACTTATCTGATTTTTTTTTAAACATACATATGTTCTCTTATAGGATATATTTTATTACGTTAGGTAACATAAGGAATAAGCAATGACGATAATAGTGAAACAATACGCTGCCTAAACCATTAAATATGGAACAATATCATGTACTAAAGAATATATGTTGTTCTCTGGCCAAGTTATATAATAATAATAATCTACATAATGTGGAAACATGAAACCACATTGACCAAATGTGACAAAGAAGAACCAAAATAATAATAAGTTGACTTGGCTTAAGCCCGTCGCCCAAACATGAAACCACATTGACGAAATGTGAGAAAGAAGTACAAAAACAACAATATTAAAATAAAAACCAACAACACTCTCAATTAGTACAAATGGGGCTCAACACAAACATACACAAAAACATTCAGAAGTCAGTAATTTTGAAAACATGTAATATTGTCAGGTTATTCCTTAATACACAATGGTAACATGGACCACATTGACCAAATGTGAGAAAGAAGAACATTTATATAATTTATATAAAACGTAACGTCTCTCTGTCTCTCTTTCCGTTAGTGCGCTTATGACTCGAGAACCACTTATCCGATTTATGTGTTTTTTTTTAATTCATACTCTTCTGGCCAGGTTATAGGATATATTTTATTACGTGAGGTAATATAAGGAATGAGCAGTTACGATAATAGTGAATCATGTCCACGCGAGCAAAGCCTCGGGCAAGGCTACTTACTATTTATGCGACATTCAAAAAAAATATGATTCAAGTCGCCAACAAGTCCACATAACTCGCATAAGTCAGATTTTATGACATTATTTTTTTTAAGATGAGCAAGTTAACATGCATGGCCAAATTTAAGCCTTTTAATATTAATAAATCCTCTGGATACGTTCAATTGACTGTACCAATATTGTTTTGGAATTATATATATATATATATATATATATATATATATATATATATATATATATATATATATATCAATATATATATATATATATATATATATATATATATATATATATATATATATATATATATATATATATATATATATATATATATATATATATATGTGTGTGTGTGTGTGTGTGTGTGTGTGTGTATGTATTACCACTTCTTCTGAAGTTTTTCTATGTATTTTACTATTCTATGATGATTTTTCTACTTGTAGTTATATAGGTATCTGATAATCCTATTGGAAATGGTAAGAATTCACCGTCAACAATTGTCTCCTTCGGCAGTTGGTCAACCTTTTCGGTATGCGTAAGACCAGTGAGACACTTTTTTGCTCAGTGTACATTTATAGACCCATTTATGTTGGCCCTCTCCACGGAAATCTTAAGCAAAAGACGACAGATTTATTTGCTTTGTAAAGGGTCTAGCATGGCATAGTCCACCTACCACCTTCTCAAAACTCAAAATTCCATTAACGGAGAAAACAAATTATATTTATAATTTTTCAAGCCCTCAAGGATCTGGAGGGGGGCAGTGCCCTCTCCTGGCTACGCCCATGGAGTGCAGGGTAACAATTCAAATTATAACTATTAAGCATACAAATACTTGCTGGAGTTGGTTTGTAAACAATGGTGAAATGATTTTTTTGAAGAATTTTTGCGTTTTTCATAAAAACAAACTGTTTTCGTATTACATATAATTATATTGTGTCTTTACCCTGTTTCTAACACTACTTACTAGTGAGGAAGCTCAAGTATTTGTTTATGCTTCTGAACGTCAGAACGTAGAATCTTGGTTTTATTTTGGAATATTATAGCATGATGCATATTTTTTTGCCACTTTAAACTGAGAGTACCAATTCATCATTTAATATTAAATCTAGTTCTAGGATAATAACTACGGTATGTAATATTTAAAATTCGTAATATTGCTATCAAAAGGATAGAGTTCGGCTCAACAATTTCCTATAAAAATCATTTGCTTAAACATTAAGACAAGACAATTCTTATTTAAAAAAGTAAAAATAAATATATATTTGACCATCTCGATATAAAAAAAAATTGAAAATATGGTAATGTTCCGGTGTAGTTTCTATTCATCCAGATTGTGAATTTGAATAAAAAATCCTTAATATTCATCATACCATCTCGGTTAGTCTAAACACAGTCAAAAGTGTGTAACTAAATTTCTGCTGATCAAGTATAAATATAGTTACTACTATCTGTATTCAACCACGCTGAGTGCAACACCTAACTGTGCCGCATAATATGAAGACATAATTAAAATCTAAAAAAAAACAAGTTAGTTAATTTTAGTATAAAATTCAAAATTATCATATTGAAAATTAAGTCCGATAACGAAAATAACATAACTTTGTTTTTACCTAGTTCATCTACGTTTAGCCAATATAAAAAACTTTTAATTCTAACTCTATGATATGATGTAAAACCCTATATGATTTATATATAAATTTACATGATAAACATTTCGTATCTGGTTATACAATTTTGCCACAGAACCTGAACTAAAATTACATAAATGCTACTTAAAACAGAAGTAAACACTATTAAAACCTTAAAACATTTGAAACCCTTCTAGACAGAGCTTAGACTTTACCAACTTAAAAGGAGAATATACATAGTACATAATGAATTACTAGATTTATTTATATCGACTAATTGGGGGGTAAGTAATATTGTTGCCAACCATAGCAAAATTTAAAATGTTTAAGCTTACATATGAATAATTTGAGTTACTTGAGTCCAAGCATAGACGTGAAATGGAAATGGCCGCTACTCAACCAAAAATAAAAATACCCTAGTGTGGGTAACAACTTCAAATGCGTCTATTCTATTTCATCGTGTGGTGAATTGAACATACTATTGAAGTACGGTGTCCCACCTCGTGTTCACACCGTCACTGTCATTGTAAAGATTTTACCTCTCATTTTTTGTCTAAAATTTACACGGAATTACATAGTCTGATACGTAAATTTTTTCATCTATGGTCGTCCAGCCAGCTTAAAAATATCAATATACAGTCTGTTAAGTAAGAACGTGACCGCTCGTATTCTCGAAAAAATATGTTTCGAGAACATTTTTTCCATCAGTGTATTCCTTCGTGTGCTAACAACTTTGCCTACCGAGCCACGTTTTGGCAGGTCGTCGACATTTTTCATCTCGTTAAAATAACTTGCCCACTTCTTCATAAACGATACTCACTTTTTAATATATCTAGTGGCCGCGGAATGTGTCGTTTTAGGCCCCTTTGGATGGGAACAAAGAAAGACTACCTCGAACCGACACGCACGTTCTTACTTAACAGACTGTACTTACATAGCCAAATCAAGGAACTAATAAATAGGAGAAGGATAAAGACTGTGACCGAAATATGCGACTCAGACTGACGCGCAAACAAGTGACTCATTTTAGACTTTATATGATTTCGACGAAAATTCAGAATCGACTGATAATTTTACTAAAATGCGTCATAAGCAAAGGTTACCTGTACCGATTTTTTGCTTTTCGCTAGAATCGCTTCTATCAAAAATTAATTCTCGCGGACACGTTCTTACTTGACAGACTGTAGATATATAATTACATATTAAACATAAATCTGGTGACAAGGGAAATTGTTACTCCCAATTATTTCAGTAATATATCTTAATAATAATATATACATTAAATACCTTATAAAAAAAATAACAGAAGTAAATAACTTACTTGAGAATGAGCAAGAGGTTGAACAAATCGATCTACTCCAATTAGGAAATCGGATATAGCAAATAAAATACTACCTATAGAGGTACTGAGCCTTATCCACGACAATGGTTGCTAAAATTAAAAAAAAAAGTTAACGAGAAGTAAAGTTACCTTAAGTTCTATCAATGATACATTTTTCCTTTTTCCTTTAAGCCAGTGGCACAACTATACCGTTGAGGCCCGTGGCAAATTCATCGGATGGGGCCCTCCCTCAATGTAAAGAAGCTCAACCAACGTTGTAGTTTCTTTTTAATAAGTCACCACGTAAAGTACCTCCAAACGCTATTATAATTATTGTGTACATTTTTCGTTGATTTTCTAGTAACTTTTAATTTAAAGAGGGTATTGGACTGAAATAACAATTTTATTTTTAGTACAAATTTTAATTATTATAATTTATTTTCCAAAGTTCAAATTTCAAGCCATGAAATGTTCGGTAGATAGAATAGCTAAGTTGCGTAACCTTTCTTGTCCCATAGAATTTCTCAAATAAGTTTTTATCAATTTTAATTTTGAAAATGATCACTTAGCACTAGCCGTAGTCACATGAATGATTACAAATAACAGAAATTCAGTACACAGTTCAGGAAAGCTTGAAGACATAAAATGATTCTTTATGATTAATATATCCGCAAGTTCTCCTATAGAAGATGACTTTTCTATTTCGTGTCTAAAAGTGGATCGAAAACTGAGAATCCTGCCCATCTAGTTGGACTTAATGTTTTTAATATTATCAAAGTTGAATATTCCCCTTCTTTATTAGATATAAAACTTGATAATATATTCCATCTTTTGTTACTATGCCCAAAAAAATTATAAATTTGTTGTTTCAAAAAATGTTTGCATTTCTATAACCTCTTTTGCTGCATCATTAACTACCAGATTTAAATTATGAGCAGCACAATGGACATACACCGCATTTGGCTCGACATCTTTTATGAGTTTTTGATCTTCACGATAAGTGCCTTTCATGTTATTAGCACCGTCATATTCTTGTCCACGGCACTTGTCATTTATGGATTTTATAATCTGATTAGACATTGCTAAAGCAGTTTGATCCTTAACTTCATGAAATCCTAAAAATGATTATTTAATTACGAGCGTCTTTGGAGTTCCATTTTCATCTTTCTTGATCACCCAGTAACGGTAAAGTTCACACAATTGATCTGTTTTCGAAACATCTTGAGTCGTATCAAATATAATAGAGTAAAATGGTGCACTTATTATTTCATTTACCAGCGCGTTTTCCACTTTGTTCATTTTGTATTTTTGGACTTAAGTATTTTGTTTGACCATTTGGCTTACTTACAATTCTTGTAAAACAGGATCGCATTTCGCCAATAACTCAACAATACTCAAAAAATTTCCTCTTGGATTTGAATCATTGCTGTAAGCCTTTTCTCTATGGCCACGAAAAGGTAAATTACAGGTTGAATGTGTCAGAGTAACATCAAGGAGTCTAGTGAGTACTTGGCGCCAAAAAGATTTTTCTTTCTTGATTGTGGACTCTTGCTCTTCATCTAGTGTTCCATGTAACCGCCATTGTTGATATACAAGACATGAATGCAAATGATTTTTCGATGTCTCGTGTCTTTCTATGGCTTCTACAATATGTTTCCAATGGTCATAGCTTTCTATCCAAACATTTTGTATATTTTTAGATGCTCTATTTGCGAATAACCAACATGGTTGACAATATGCCTTTTGAAGCAACAGAGAATAAGACAGCCATGCACGTTCTAGTTTTATGCCAGACATAGAAACAATATAATAATATTTTTCTAAGAAAGATCCATCGTCACTGTTTTTTAAGAAGGGCCCTTTAGGTTTACAGTGCCCGTTTTCGATCACAAACCATTTCACTTGATCATTTAGTTCTTTAAAATTACCCTTATCAGTAATATATGGCAAAGATGTAATTTTTTCCATATCAAAAAATGATTTACTTTGAGTTTTGCTCGTACCTGGTTGTGATTGTTCTGGATCGAGATAATTATTGTTTTCGGGCTCTGTTTTAGTGTCACTTTTAGTCACGTCATTTTCTTCATTTCTACCGCACTGTTCATTTGATTCTTCGTCTTCATTTTTAAAGTACTGACTTATTTTAGGCAACTTTTTATTTTTTTCTTCAGACTCCTTCTTTCTCTTTCTAGAACTAGACATATTGGCAAAATTTTTATGCCAATCACTTTTTTTTTATTTTAAAATTTTAAGTTATCTAATTTCCACAATTAACTAATTAACGTTGCGACTTATCGTGGATCCGATAAATCGATAGGACAAAAACTATATGAATTAACGAAACAAATCTATGCCACAACCAATTCTCCAATCAAATGATGTATGCGTAGTGGAGCCTTTACTTACAAAACAGAAAGCGTGGATTCCCCGAGGGTCACTATTACTAGAGACAGCGCCACGAAAGAAGTCCCGCGGCGAAAATATGAACTAAAACCATGGACAAAACAAAAAAATTCTTTCATAGCTGACAGCGTTGGCTAGAGCGCTACGTCTAAAAGTGGCGAGTTATTACTACGTACGGGATGCGTTCAAAAATTGGGCGATATCTTTTTCTTACAAATGCATTCAGATCTTGATATATTTTTTTGTTAAATTTGTGTATGTGCTTTAGTAGGTAACTAAATTTATTGAATACAAAAACTAATAAATTTTACTAAATTTTGTAATAATAAATGTTAGGATCCTCCTGTGCTCACGGCCCTCTCGGGCCGGTCGGGGCCCTGGCATTTTGCCCGTTCTGCCACACTATTGTTACGCCACTGCTTTAAGTGTTCCGTACGGAACACTTATTGTGTCCGTCTGTCTGTCACACCCGATGTTTTCTGAAATTATTTGACACAGAAAGTTAAAATTTGGCACAAATATAGGGATTAATAGCCCAATCAGGGCCGTGTAGTTTTGAAAGTTAAATTTTGACTTAAGGGCTTAGTTTTGGAAGCTGAAATTGAAATTAAAAAAATATATCAGGTCATTGAGTAAAGTGTCAAATGAAAGCTTGTGAAAACACAAGTTCAAAAATATATATGGTGTAATAATTGCACACGATTTTCTTTGTCTCATTTGTCTCATTGAATGGCAAAAGACCCCTGTCTACCCACCCTATGCCGGCAAGTACTGGCCGAAAAATTTTGAAAAAACTTTGGAATAGTCTCCATAAGGTTGAGCGAAAATTATCAAGAGTGCATTAAGTTTGATAATTTATCGGGTACAAAGTTTTGAAAGTGTTTTGATAATAAAAGACGAGTTTACTTCTTTACGAAAAAATACAAAGCATAATATTGGACTTCTAATTAAACTTTATAATAATTCCAAGTTGATATTAAATAATTAAAATTTCAAAAAATAAAATAATACAAATGTCACAAATAAAAATCCGATTTTTAATCAAATTTGAACACAGGTATGGAAAAACTTTGAGGTGAAAGTTTTTAAGATTAAATGAAACTTACTATATATCTTCTAGTTCAGAAATATTTATTTTATGCCCTCTATAATTACCTGAATTCGAGCTGTGGCTCTCCAAACCATCGCATTAATAATTAATATGTAAATAGGAACTCCAAAGACAAGTACACCTGTTAATCCTTGATAGAGAAGGGAAACCACTAAAATATGAATAATATATGTAATTACAACGAAATATCCATTTTCTAATTCAATGTATTGACAATTTGATTTTAATAAATGAGTAGATTTTTATTACTAAATTAGCATTATTCAATAAAAAATGATTTGATCATAATGGATTTTATATACTGACTGGCACTAAAAATGGTATTTAACTTAAAGAAGGTACTTAAACATCAAACTAAGTAACTAAAATATTTGTTCATTTCTAGTGTTCCGCACGGAACACTTATAAGATCACTTCGGTGTCCGTCCGTCTGTCACACCCGATTTTGATGGCCCAATCAGAGCCATGTAGTTCTGAAAGTTAAATTTTGGCTGAAGGGGTTAGTTTTGGGGGTGAAATCGGAACGGAAATTTTTTTTTGTACTAGGTCAAATGAAAGCTTGAAAAATACGAGTTCAAAAAAATATATATAATATATTACTTATGCACATTTTTCTTTTTATTATTTTTAAAAAATCCCAAAAAATCGCTATCCCCCCTTATCTCGAAAAGTACTGATCCAAAATTTTGAAAAAAATTCTGGAATATTCTCCACAGGGTGTAGGTTGAACGAAAATTATGACGAGAACATTATTTTTAATAATTTATACGGTATATAAAAACAAAGACAAATTTCAAGGACATCAGTTTTGGGGCTCAATTTTTATGATAAACTCAATGGTGAAAACCGCATATCGATATCTAGTACCGTTTCAGATATACAGGGTGTTTTTCAAAAATCTGCATTTTGGAAAAATGTCTGTAATTCTTTTCCTATTGAAAATTTTTAATTTCTGTAAAAACATTCTCAAAGTACTTTTTCATGTGGATTTCAACAGTGTAAGTTATATTTTTTTACAACTAATCTTTTAATAGTTATTAACGCAAAAATATATTTTTAAACGGGATATCCTGTATATTTTTCCTTATCCGAATAGAGCTTTAAATTACCATTCTAAAAATATAGCACACTCTATATTTTGCTTAAATCTACTTCAAAATATAAAGGTTTTCAGTTTTTACGCGAGCTTTAAATGCACATTTTGTGAAGTTCGCTTTGGACGGAGCGACAATATCAATTGTTTACCGATAACAGTCAAATCGTTAAAAAAAATTCCCAGAAGTAACTCTAAGAGTCATAACTACAATGAAATTTACTAAATGCTATAATACTTTAAACTATGTATAAAATAAAACTGTACCACAATAAAACAATTTATTCCGAGTAGAGCAAACTAAAACAAAACAATTTTCTATAAAAGATGTTCGAAATATCGACTATTTTCATTTACACATCGGCGGCACCTTTTCTGGACACTTCTTACCGAGTTGATTAGTTCAAGAGGAGTAAGAGCTGCAAAACTTTGTATCACTGCGACTTCTAACTCCTGCCTGGTGTTTGTCGGCAATTTAAAAATTAGGTCTTTCAATCTTCCCCAAAGATAGACGTCCATGGGTGTTAAATCCTGTGACCTTGCCGGCCAACGGTTCGGACCTTGGTTGGCTATCCAGTTATTGTCGAAATTGGCTGATAAAAAGTTAATGATAACTGCAGCGTTATGGGAGGTGCCCCGTTGTGTTGAAAAAATATATTTCTAAGCTCCATTAACGGCAATTCATCAATGAGAGGTTCTATTTGCTGTCTTAAAATTTCTAAATATCTCTGAGAGGTGAGTGTTCCTTCGTAAATAAATGAACCCTGCCTCTAAAAATTCCTGTCCACACATTAAATCCAAATCTGCCTTGATTTCTTTGCACCACAACTAAATGAGAATTTTCTTGTGCCCACGTATAAGAATTGTAACGGTTAAAAATACCTGCCTTGCTTACATAAGCTTCGTCTGTCCAAATGCAATTTAATGAAAAATTCGGAACTTGGTTACAATTCTCCAGAAACCATTGGCAAAAATCCATACGCCGTTGAAAATCTCCGTCTCTAAGGTGATGAACTTTTCTTGTCCTATATGGCCTGAATTCTTTTCTCCTTATCCCTATTTGATGCATAATTTTTGGGTCGTTTCTTTTCAAACTGGCCACTATTAACTAGGTTATGTCGTAATCGAGCGAATATATCTTTGAAAGGTTGACGCCTCTCTCAGTTTATCATAAAAATTAGCCTCAGACACCAACATCAGTTTTCGTCTATCTCCTTTAGAGAAAGGGGTTTACCTTTAAAAGTGTCCAATTTGTACCATCCTGTACAAATGACTTTCCGAAAAGCTCAGAAGCAAATTATAAAAACTAGGCAAGTTTTGTTTTTTAACAGCTCAAAAAAATAAAAACTTCCTTAGTTACCTAAATGCAGTGTTATTATATACTTAATTAATTATTAAGTACCTGATTAATTACTGAATACTTAAATAATTAATTCTTTAAAGCTTTCTCTGTTTACTCATTTATATAAATTTTTGTGTAGTTTTATAGATTCCATATAGATCACCAATTCAAGACCCATTTTATTCACATACTATGTCAGAAATAAGTTTTAAAAATCCGTTTTTTATAATATTTTAGAATATTTCTCCAATGTGGTAATAAGTCACAAAAAATTAAATTACTAATTTGAACATTCAATGTGCTGTTGTGGACATATCAAACAGATTTAAAAACATATATTTTGTATAGGCAAAAAATGAAATGACAAAATGTTTATACTTAATTCCTTTCTTGACTCTTAAAGATCATGTACTACAGAGGCGCAATTGTTAACCAAAACAATACTGCAATTATACAAAAAAATTCTTGTTTACTTGTGTACTTTACGGTATTACTAAAAATATTTTAAATTGAAAAATTAAAATTAAACAAAAAAAAAAAGGAGAA
The DNA here is from genome assembly GCA_019049505.1 of Pachyrhynchus sulphureomaculatus. Taxonomy (NCBI): domain Eukaryota; kingdom Metazoa; phylum Arthropoda; class Insecta; order Coleoptera; family Curculionidae; genus Pachyrhynchus; species Pachyrhynchus sulphureomaculatus. The sequence goes on along the minus strand of CM032449.1, from coordinate 126,320,661 downwards.
TTTTAATTTGAAAAAAAGAATTATATTTTGAAATAATTAGAACACCACAAAAACAATCTTTCTAGGTCTAAAATTAATGTCTTTTAGTAAAATATCTTGAACACAAAATATATAAAAAAGGGAATGAGATTAATGCTCTGGAAAACGAAACAATTATTTTCTTGAAGCAGACTTAATCTTAAAAAAGTAAGATATGGATGCTTTTAATAATCTGTTATTCCAGGAATGTAACATGATGATTTTTAGTGTTCCGTACGGAACACTTATAAGATGACTTCGGTGTCTGTCCGTCTGTCTGTCTGTCTGTCACACCCGATTTTCTCCGAAACTATTTGTTATAGAAAGTTAAGATTTATTAATAATATAGGAATTGATGGCCTCATCAAAGCCGTGTAGTTTTGCAAGTCAAATTTTGACTTGCGCACACTTTTCTTTGTATTATTTGTAAAAAATCGCGAAAAATTGCTGTCCCCCCACCTTATCTCGAAAAGTACTGATCAAAATATTTTGAAAAAATTCTTGGATATTCTCCAGGGAGTGTAGATTGAAAGAAAATTATCACGAGTGCATTACCTTTAATAATTTATCTAATACATAAGAAAACAAAAATTTCAAGGTCATCGATTTTAAGTAAAGGTTGGAAAGAAACTTTGTTGAAAACTCATTTGGGATGTGTTGTTACTGATCATTTTATACCTCCGCAACATTTTTTTTTTATTTTAAAAGCAATCAACGTACGGAACACTAATTGCGCAAATTCAACTTGCACTTGACCGATTATTTTGTTTATGTTTAAACGTTATAAAACACTTTTTTAAATTAAATAAATACTCAAATATATGTGTAATTTATTTTCTTTTATAATCTGTCAAGTAAGAACGTGACCTCTCGTATTCTTAAAAAAAATGTGTTTCGAGAATATTTTCTGCCATCAATGTATTCTTTGGTATGCTGACAACGGAGCAATTACCTTAGTAAGTTATCCAATCGCCTCCTGCATCAATAATCGCGTAGCATCTTCGAGGTATGCTGAGGACGAGATTTTCTGCATACTCTACAAATTTTTCGAATCTCGCGAGACACTGAGTCTTTCCTCTGAGCTTCCTCTTCACAAAGGACCAAACCTTTTTAATAGGGTTTGCTTCCATCGATTGTGAGGGCCACTCTAGTATCTTATCGTGGGCTCAAGCGAGCGGCTTCGCGACGTATTTCTCGCCCAGCAACGTGCTTCGGAATTTTACATCATGAGCACGAGGAAGTTGTTGAACGGTCTCAGGGGACACGTTGAAACCAGATTTTCTTAATTTTGCCGCTCTTTGATGCAGCGTTAATTTCCGGTGCCGTCAAAACAAAGACACGATTCGTTTTTCGACTTTCGGAGTGACTTTGCCTATCGAGCCACGTTTTGTCAAGTCGTCGACATTTTTCGTCTCGTTAAAATGATTTACCCACTTCTTCACAAACGATACCGACTTTTTAATATATTTAGCGGCCGCGAAATGTGTCATTTTAAAGCTGTATGGATAGGAACAGAGAAAGGCTGCCTCGAACCGCAAACAAGTGACTCATTTTGGGTTTTACGTAATTTCGACGAAAGTTCAGAATCGACTGGTACTTTTATTAAAATGCGTCACAGGTTCCCTCTACCGATTTTTTGTTGAATCGCTAGAATCGCATCTACAAAAAATGAATCGTCTCGGACATGTTCTTACTTGACAGACAGTACTTCATAATATATTTCTTTTTTTAAAATTTTATATACTAATTTTTGTTTCTAATACTCCAAGAATACTAAAATTCTGAAAATGAAAGTGTAAATGATTAAATATAATATTTAATCTAGATTTTAACAGGTAATCTGGTTTCTTTGATCCAAGGAATCTGCACTCCTATATATATATATATATATATATATATATATATATATATATATATATATATATATATATATATACATATACATAAAAACGTAGGCTAAAAAGTTCTTGGTCTGACACATAGATGTCGCCATTTTCAAAAAATCTCTATGATTTTTAGCAAGTACCAACCTTCAAACGATACGTGTGATTTCTTGACATTTCGACGATTAGTTTACAAATTACAGTGGTTCTAGTGACGCTACTTTTAATATGTCCAAAGCAATGGAAAAAAATCGAATTCGAGTGTTGACTAAACACTGTTTTTTGATGGGAAAATGCCGTTCGAGCAAAGCAATGGCTTGACAAGTGTTGAAGGGACTCTGCCCCTGGAAAATAACTCATCATTTACTGGTATGTTGAATTTAAACGCACAAATAATGCTAAACGCTCTGGACGCCCAAATGAGGTGATTCAACCGGAAAACAAACAAAAAATCCACAAAATTGTTTTGGATGACCGTAAAGTGAAGTTGCGTGAGATAGCTGACACCCTAAAGATATCAAAAGAACGTGTTGGTCATATTTTGCATGAACATGTGGGCATAAAAAAGCTCTGTTCGAAATGGATACCGCGTCTGCTCACAGTAGACTAAAAACAACAACGTGTTGATGATTCTGAGCGCTGTTTGAACCTGTTTAAGGCAACATAAAGGATTTTTTCATGCGATATGTGACAATGGATGAAACATGGATCCACTACATACCGGAATCGAATCAGCAGTCAGCTGAGTGGACAGCAGCCGGTGAAAGCCGCCCGAAGCGACCAAAGGCAACAGTCGGCTGGGAAGGTTTTGGCCTCTGTATTTTGAGATGCGCATGGAACAATTTTCATTGACTATGCTGAGAAGAGAAAAACGACAATAGTGAATATTATATAAAGTTATTAGTGCGTTTGAAGGCAGAAATCGCAAAGTAATGGTCTCAAATGAACAAGAAAAAAGTGTTCTTTCACAAGACAATTCGCCATGTCACAAGTCAATGGTTACGATGGCAAAATTGCATGAATTGAAGTTCAAATTGCTTTCGCATCCACCGTATTCTCCAAATTTGGCCCCCAGCGACTATTATTTATTTGCAGACTTCAAAAAATGCTCACGGGAAAGAGATTTGGCTCCAATGAAGAAATTATCGCCGAAACTGAGGCCTATTTTGAAGGCAAAGACAAATTCTTCTACAAGAAAGTTATGGAAATGTTAGAAAAGTATAGGACCGATTGTATCGCTCTTGAAGGAGACTATATTGATGAATAAAGTCGAACTATGCAAAAAAAAGTGTTTTAAGTAGCTAGACCAAAAACTTTACAGCCTACGTGAGTGAAACATATAGAGGGAGAAGGCTTACATGGCCTATGTTCGGAAGCCTACCATATATACTTAAAAATAAGAACATTGCCTTAAAACTTGGATCAAGAGTGTTCGACCAATGTATCCTCCCAGTGCCTACGTACGAAGCTCAAACTTGGACTGGAACAAAACAAATATTAAAAAAATAGCTGTGGGGCTATGAAAAGACAAATGGTTGATGTTTCTCTAAGGGACAGGAAGGGCAATAAATAGATTAAACGAAAAACAGGGATGAAAGACGCACTTGAAAGAATCACCACCCTAAAGTGGAATTATGCAGAACATATAGCAAGATGTAGTGATTCTAGATGGAACATCACAACAATGACCTGTGCTGCACTGGATGAGAGCACTACGGTGCTGCACTGGATAAGAGAAGCACACGATAGATATAGATGGGGTGCAGTGAGGGAGGCCTATATTCAAAAAAATGGACGAGCGATATGGGTCTTTGAGATTGAGAGATTTAAAGTAAACATCAATTCAAAAGAAGATATTCTTGTTATTGTTATATGTTACTATATTAATTTTAATATCACTATATCTAACACGAATATTAGTTTTGAACTTATTTACTTACCTATCCCCCCTAAACTAAATATTATTATTCCTAACGGCAATCTTACAGGAACCATACCAAATGCCCATATGTAGTTAATGTGGCCAATTATAAAAGCTATCATCCCAGGAACAAATGTACCATTCCATAGTAACAATGCGTCACCAATACAACAAAATATTAATCCGACTAATATCCGACTAGCACAGGCATTATATCTAAAAAATAAAGTCATAACTACATTTGCACATACGAGAATAACTACAAATATTTTCTATGTAATACAAAATAAGATATTCGTCATTTCAGTAATTTAACTTTCTCAATTTTTACTTTAAAGCGTTTTACCCATTGATACGCTACAAGTATATTTTCGACGAAGATCAAATCCAGTTTTCCTATTCTACCGTAATGCTCCACCAGGTGGAATTTACAAACTTAAAATTATCTTTTAGTGGTTTCTCTTAGATTTTTGGATTACAGTTCTTGAGTTCAAATTTCTACGATACACGTCATGTTATTTTTAGTCTTTCTTATGAAACACATGGGATCACTTCGGTGTTCGTCCGTCTGTTTGTCACACCTGATTTTCTCCGAAACTATTTGGCACAGAAAGTTGATATTTGTCGCAAACATAGGAATTGATAATCCAATCAAAGCAGTGTCGTTCTGAAAAATAAATTTTGACTAAGGGGTTACTTTGGGGGGGGGGGGGGTGAATGAAATCGGAAATGAAAAACATATTTTTTGCGAGGTCATTCAGTGGAGTGTCAAATGAAAGCTTGTGAAACATGAGTTCAAAAATATACAGGTTATCCCAGTATTCCGTGTACATAGAGTTACTATGGATTTCTGGGATGAAAATATGACTCAACTTACCTTAGTCCAAAAATTCGTAATTTTTGAGATACAGGGTGCCAAAGTTACACTTTTATTTTAGTTTTTGTTAAGTAGCTCTCTTAATAATTATACTATTTGTACAAGATTCAGTGCTAAGGAGTCTTCTGAGATGAGAAATCGAAATCAGCTCACAGTTTTGTTGTAAATTGTAGGGGGCGCCACTTATTGCACTGTGTATACTTTTAATTAAATGTTCGTATTCTCCGCCTTCCCCTGTCTGAAAAAGCTCTCTTGATAAATGTTCCTTCCAGTAACAGTTTCTGAGATAATGGGATGTGTGTGTTTCCATTTTTTAATTCCATTGTCAAATTGGCGAATGCGTTCCTTCACTCATTTCTTCACATCGTATAATTACTTGGCAACCCGCAAAAATCACTCTCACAATGATGTAAGATATCATATGTTCTAGGACTTAACTGGCTTGTAGTAATACTGACAGAAAGTAATTTTTGACAGATATCAAACAAGTTTTACGAGTATTAACGAGAATTAATCCCTTTTCAAGCTCAACACTGTTTTAAATCTAGATTATTATGGAGTACACTTTTGGTGGGCAAACTGATATGATTTTAGGGGTTGGTTTTTGTAACAGCAACGGTTGCAAAAGTGTTCACATATATCACGAAAGATTTCCGCATCGTCGGACTCCTAACCATCAGACTTCTGCCAATATTGAGAAGCGACTTCGAGAAATTGGACAATTTAAGCCGATTGAGGAATAGTGCTGAGCTGCCTTCACAAGCTAGAGCACCCGACGTTGACCAGGAAATCCTTGAAATTGTACACGATAATCCTGGCATTACAACTAACCGGATCATTAGACAACAAATTATGCACCCTTTCATATACAGTCCGTCCAGGAACTCTTACCTCCAGATCTTTTATCCCGTTTGCATTTTTCACAAATTATTCGAGTACGCATAGCGACTGTTCCGGCTTTTCACGCTAAAATCCTGTTTACAGATGAAGCACGCTTTACTCGACGTGGTATAAGAAATATGTATAATAATCATGTTTACGCTGAAGAAAACCCATTTTGTGCAACAAAGACAGTTTCAACGCGAATTCAGTATTAATGTCTGGATGGGATTTGTCGCGAACTATTGCATCGGGCCGTTTAGATTACCAGATCAACTTGTAGTAACATTTACTTGAATTTCTTCCGTGAAACTATTCCTGAATTATTGGAAAACTTAGCCATTAATTTACGGCGCGACATATTTTTCATGCACGATGTGAGAATTTTTTTGAACCAAAGTTATTCGGATAAATGGATCGGAAGAGGTGAAGATGCTCCTATTCACTGGCCACCTCGTTCCCTAGACTTAAATCCATGCGATTTTTTCCTTTGGGGTGCATTGAATTCGAAAGGTTATCAAGTTCAAATCGACAACATTGAGCAATTGTGGAACAGGATTCAAAATGCTGCTAACGCTTTACGAGATGAAGACATTTTAAGAAGAGTACATTTAAATTTCCTGCGACGTATTAATTTATGCATTAAAGACGGTGGTGGCTATATTGAACATTTATTGTAATTCTTCTTAGTTGAGCGATTAAACTTTTTTCGAATTTATCAATTTGTGGGTAATCTTTTTTGCCCTTAACCAGTTGGTTTTTACATTCATACTGTTGTTGGCCCGCTGGTCTTTAAATTTATTATTGTTGTTAGCCTGTTTGCCTTTAAGCATGCTCCAAATTTCAAAGACTATTCTTTTGGGCCTGTCCTAAGCCTGGATCAAATGTGAAGGAACGCATTTGCGAATTTGACAATGGAATTAAAAAATGGAAACAAACATCCCATTATCTCAGAAACTGTTGCTCGGAGCAACATTTACCAAGACACCTTTTTTAGACAGGAGAAAGCAGAGAATACGAATATTTAATTAAAAATATCATACAGACTGGTAAAAAAAAGGTTTTAAAAGTTTAAAAGTATACACAGAACATGTAAATAGCGCCACCTACAATTTACAACAAAACTGTGAACTGATTTCGATTTCTTATCTCAGAAAACCTTACCTGAATCTTGTACAAATAGTACAATTATTAAGAAAGCTACTTAAGAAAACTAAAATAAAAGTATAACTTTGACACTCTGTATCTCAAAAATAGGTGGTCATATTTTTATTCCAGAAAGCCACAATAACTCTATGTAAACGGAATACTTGGACACCCTGTATATGACGTAATTACGGCAAAAACTTTTCTTTATATAATTTTAAAATAACTGCCAAAAATCGCTGTCCCCCCCCCCCACCCTATCTCTAAGAGCACTAATCAAAAAGTTTTGAAAAAATTCTGGCATATTCTCCATAAATTTTCCAAAATTATCACGAGTGCATTACCTTTAATAATTATCTGATATAAAAAAGAAATATTTTGCCTGACAATATGGTGAAGATTTCTTTGTGGAAAGTTGTGAATTTAACTCGTATACTTTTCAGTATATTACTGCTTTAAGCATTTGGCCAATCACAGATAAAATAAATTTCCATGGTGACTGCTGATCCACGGATAGGTACCGAGACAAAATAATTTTATTTTGTTTATTTATAGTTAAAGGTTTTGAAAGAAAAAAGAGTCTTGCTTTTGATATATTTTTGGTAATTCTTATACTAAAGATGAATGTGCACGTGACTGAATTTCAAAGAATACTTCAGCAATCACGGTACGGAACACTAATTGCGCAAGTCCGACCTGCAATTGACCGTTTTTTTTGTGAATTTAACTCGTATACTTTTCAGTATATTACTGCTTTAAGCATTTGGCCAATCACAGATAAAATAAATTTCCATGGTGACTGCTGATCCACGGATAGGTACCGAGACAAAATAATTTTATTTTATTTGTTTATAGTTAAAGGTTTTGAAAGAAAAAAGAGTCTTGCTTTTGATATATTTTTGGTAATCCTTATACTAAAGATGAATGTGCACGTGACTGAATTTCAAAGAATACTTCAGCAATCACGGTACGGAACACTAATTGCGCAAGTCCGACCTGCACTTGACCGTTTTTTTTTTTTTATATAATAATATATCAAACGCGTATAGAATGAACAGATGAATAATTCCAAAATATCAATAAACCAGCGTGAGCCACTCCGAAAATTATGCTGTTGCTTAGAAACCAAGCTGATAAAAAAAATAACGATAGCGGTAAATTGTATAAATGTATATGTCTCGAAAATAACTTTTATTTGAGTAGATGTCTTGAAGAAATTATTCCCCTTCGGTTAAATATGTTGCGGGATTTCTGCTTTTTTATCGTTCACCTCACCGCCTGAGTAGAGATTTTACCCTTTTTCATATCCTAAGGATGTCGGCGAGGATGTCGTAATACCCAAGTGCTGAAACATACATTTTTATATTTCCGAGCACCTTTTAGACAACGCGGTAGTGCTGCCACGGACGTTATTGCATTTCTGCAAACTACTACTATGTACGTGGTCAGGCCAAATATACTTAAATAAATTAATAAATAAGTATACCGACCTGCAGGATTGAACCCTCGCCACAGGTCGCCACATGCTCCGTATATACTCGGTATAAGGTTAAAACAAAACAGAAATCTAGAACTTACCCATTTCTAAATCCTACTTGCACTACAAAATACATTAAACTAACAATTGGTGTACATTTTACAATCACAGCCCATAATGAAGGATTATCATAAGGAATAAGTAAAGTAAAGTAAATACCGACGCTTGTAAAGAATGGTACCAGTTGTCTGCAAATCCATTGAGTCTAAAAAAAAAGGAAAAAAATCGGTAAAGTGATTTATCCAGTAGTTCCTCGTAAACACTTAGTTCTAAAATAAATACTGACTTTGATTTTCTTATGCTAACTCTTAAGGTTCGTAGATGAGTGCAAACTCAGCTTTTATCGGAATTTTTCTTAATTTAAAACTTTTGTTTGTTTTTTTTTCGAATTATCGTTTTCTACAATAAACTTATTATCGTTATGATTAAAGACTAACTCATACAAGCATTACAACACGATATTTTAAATGATAAACCTCTTAAAATCCTAATTATAAGTAGTTATGCCTAAAATTTGCTCATTATGCAACCAAAAATCAGGAGAAAAACGCTTGAAACTATTTAAAATTTATTAACCTCCTTCCGTTTCACCCCTGAAACGACATCACTCAAAAACTATAGATTTCTTTCTTACCTAGAGTATTCTGCGTTACCCATTTTAAAATCGATATCTCGTTTCGTTTCAGAGGTATCGTATCCGTGGACTTACCGACGCAAATTGAAAACTATGTTTTTCGTGATCTAGGCACCATAAAAACGTAAAAAATTGCAAAAATCTCCAAGAGTATTTTTTTATGTTTACAAACTTCCTTTAGTACGGGAAGTAAAAGTAAGCAATGTTATAAATAAAAGACAATTTTAATGTTCTACATTAAAAATATAAAAAAATAAGGATGTTATTAAAAAGATTACTGAAGTTTCCTGCACATTTTTACGAAATATAAAGTAATGGGCAAAATTAATGAATCAGTAAGATACAAGTTGTATTTGGCTGTTGGCAGTGAAATATTAAAAGCGTACCCGCCCTCTATTCAAGGTCGTGCCATATATTGATAAAAAAATTCATAATAAAGACGCATTTTGCAGTTACAATTGTTAAAATAACCGCTAGACGACAGCGTTTTATGCGGCCAAAATTATTTTTTTGTTTTTAGATATTTTAAATCGGGTTTTATTTCTAAATATAGCAGTGAAATCTTTTTGAAGTGTATATTTTGAAGAAAAATTGAACTTGCGCAATTAGTGTTTTGTACGTTGATTGCTTTTAAAATAAAAATTTTTGTTACGGAGGTATAGAATAATCAGTGACTTCAGAAAACACACCCCAAATGAGTTTTCAATAAAGTTTATTTCCGATCATTACTGAAAACTGGTGACCTGGTGAAATTTTTGTTTTTTTATATACCAGATAAATTATTAAAGGTAATGCACTCGTGATAATTTTCGTTCAATCTACACCCCGTGGAGAATAATCCAAAATTTTTTCATCAGTACTTTTCGAGATAAAGGGGAGGACAGCGATTTTTTCGCGATTTTTTAAAAATAATACAACGAGAAGTGTGCGCAAGTATTACATTATATATATTTTTGAACTCATGTTTTTGACAAGCTTTCATTTGATTCGATGACCTAGTAAAAAAAAAAATTTCACTTCCGATTTTACCACCCAAATCACCCTAACCCCTTAAGCCAAAATTTAACTTTCAAAACCACACGGCTCTGACGAGGACATCAATTCCATCTTAGTATCACATTTCAACTTTCTATGTCAAATAGTTTTTGGAGAAAATCGGGTGTGATAGATGGACAGACACCGAAGTGGTCTTATAAGTGTACCGTCCGGAAAACTAAAAAAAAAAACAGTATATTAAGAAAAAAAAACATGTTGAAAAAAAATTACAAAAATAATTATTGATATCTTCATCATTTCCACTACAAAGTTGGTTAAATAATCTGTCATGAAAATTGAAAATAAAAAAATTGTATAATGTTTTTTTTTTTAGACTACTCAGTATATATCACCACTACAGTTCAATCATCTTTCCTAATGAAGCTAATATGGTTAGGGAAACGCGCGCGTCGAGTGCGAAAATAAAGTGTTTGGTGTAGTGGTGATATATACTGAGTAGTGTCATTATGCCAAAGATTCTCCAATCCCAACATAAAATTTTTAGTTACATAAACTCCAAGAGCCCTAAAAAGGAGATATAAGACCATATTTAAGAAGACTAATGAAAAGATAATACAATTTTTAAATTTTTCGATTACCAAAACCATGAAAATGATACATAACGGGATATACATATATGAAGCAACCCCTCTAAGGTCTTTCCTCATCTCCTTTAACCTCTTCATGTTTAACTATAAATAATTATGCTTTAAAGTTGTTCATTACCTTAATAAAAATCAAAAAAAATTCTCATAATGTTATTGTCAACATACCAACTTTATCGATTCTCACTCCTTCCCCTAAAGTAATATTACCCAAAGCCAAATTGGGAATCGATATCTCATTTCGTTAGCGAGTTATCGTACCAACGGCTAAACCAACCGACGGAAACGGCGGGCTATGTTTTTCGTGATCCAGGGACCGTAAAACATTTCCGTATCAAGGGAAGTAATATATATTCATACATACAAATATTTCTAGTTACTCAGTTGTTAATGTAAAACAACTGAGAACGGACGAAGTCCATATTTCAGCAGTTTACCCACTGCTCTCTTATTCGTCAAATCCGTCCTGAGGCGCCTTTCAGCGTATCACGGCTCGTCAGTCAGACTAGGAATGACAAACACGAGAACAGAATAAGTACCAGTAAATTCTGTTCTCTGGTTTGTCAATCCTTGCCTGACTGTCGAGTCGTAATAGGCCGAAACGCATCTCAGGATGGATTTGACGAATAGAAGAGCAGTGGGTAAACTGCTGAAATATGGACTTCATCCATTTTCAGTTGTTTTACATTAACTATATATGCCTGGCATCTGGAAACAATACGAGGCTGGTTTGAAAAGTCCGTGCAAAAATAAAAACTACTTATGTGTTTGGGGTAAACCTTTTTTATTTTTCGACATAGTCTCCTTTTAGGCTTATACCCTTCGTCCAACGATGTTCTAGTTTGTTGATCCCTTCCGAATATTAGGATTTGTCCAAGTCTGCAAAATATCCATTAGTGTCTGCAATCACCTCCTCGTTTGAATAAAATCTTTGTCCCGCCAGCCATTTCTTCAAATTGGGGAACAAATAGTAGTCCGAGGGAGCCAAGTCTGGAGAATAGGGGGATGTGAAACGAGTTGGAATCCTATTTCCATTAAATTTGTGACCACAACTGCTGAGGTGTGTGCTGGTGCGTTGTCGTGATGGAAAAAGGACTTTCTTGTGGGCCAATCGCGGGCGTTTTTCTTGCAGCTCGGTTTTCAAACGGTCCAATAACGATGAATAATATTCACCTATAATAGTTTTACCCTTTTCCAGATAGTCGATGAGGATTATCAATTGCGAATCCCAAAAGACAGTCGCCATAACCTTTCCGGCCGAAGGAACGGTCTACGCCTTTTTTGGTGCAGATTCCCCCTTGGTAACCCATTGTTTAGATTGTTGTTTGGTCTCAGGAGTATAGTAATGTATCCATGTTTCATCCACAGTGACGAAACGACGCTTAAAGTCCTCCGGATTCTTCTGGAACAGCTGCAAACCATCCTTGCAACACTTCACACGATTCCGTTTTTGGTCAAGCGTGAGCAATCGCGGCACCCATCTTGCGGATAGCTTTCTCATGTCCAAATGTTTATGCAAAATATTATGTACCCGTTCAGTCGAGATGCCCACAGCACTAGCAATCTCACGCACCTTAACTCTTCTGTCATCCATCACCATATCATGGATTTGATCAATGATTTCTGGAGTCGTAACCTCCACAGGCCGTCCAGAACGTTCAGCGTCACTTGTGCCCATATGGCCAGTCCGAAAATTTTGAAACCACTTATAAACTGTTCTAATCGAAGGTGCAGAGTCACCATAATGTTTATCAAGCTTCTCTTTAGTCTCCTGAGGCGTTTTGCCTTTCATAAAGTAATGTTTAATCACCACACGAAATTCTTTTTCGTCCATTTCTTGAAAATCACTCGACTTCCTTGATTCATACGAATGCCAAACACAAAGAAATAGACCAATATGGCTGAAACTTGGTGTGCGTTCATTCAAGAGATGCTACTAACTAAACATGACCTCGATACGCGCTGGTGGTGCCATCTCTCGGACTTTGCACGGACTTTTAAAACCAGCCTCGTACATCACAGAACTCTTTGAAGATGACAGACAAAAATACGTTGGCGACTTAAAATGCATGGAAAAACTGCCGATAACACCAGCATAAGTTGAGAAGGCTATAAAATAATCAAAAGACGGAAAAGCCCCCGATCTATATAAAATTCACAGCGAATTTATACAACTTTTTGATGCTGACAATATCGTGTGGCTTACAAAAATATTCAACAAGATTTATGAGACTGAAAACATACCGAAAACTTTGTTAAGATCTACATTCATTACATTGCCCAAACAATCGAATGTTAAATGCTATACCGATTACCGTACTATTAGCTTGGTGAGTCACCTATTGAAGATATTCCTACGAATAATTCATCAGAGAATCTTTAAGACATGTGAAGAACAGATTAGTCGCACGCAATTTGGATTTTGTAACGCCCTCGGAACAAGAGAAGCCTTATTCAGCCTACAGGTTATGGTTCAGAGATGTAGAGACGTCCAACGCGACGTATTTGCATGTTTTATCCACTACCAAAAAGCGTTTGACAAAGTGCACATCATAAACTGATGGAAATCCTGCAAAAAAACACAGGGCTGGAAGAGCGAAATATCAGAATTATTAGAAACTTGTACTGGTTCCAAACAGCAGTAGTGCGGGTAGAAGGAGAAGAGTCGGAGGAAATCGAAATTATGCGTGGAGTGCGACAGGGGTGTGTACTATCTCCCTTGCTGTTTAATTTATACTCGGAGACAATTTTTCGAGCAGCACTGGATGAGGTAAACACTGGCATTAGGATCAATGGGAAATACATTAACAATATCCGATATGCAGACGATAAGGTTGTGTTTGCTAATAAAATCGAGGACCTGCAGGCATTGGTCACTGGCGTGGTCAATGCTAGTGGAAGGTATGGATTATCGCTCAATATAAAAAAAACTAAACTCATGATAATAGCCAAGAACAGCAACATAAATGGACAGCTTTTCGTTAACAACCAACAAATCGAAAGGATACAAAAGTATACATATTTGGGAACCACAATTAATGACGAGTGGGACCACTCCTTAGAGGTCAGATGTCTCATTGAGAAAGCAAGAGCCGCATTTAAAAGAATGTCAAAACTATTCACTTGCCATGACTTAAATTTAAATTTACTGTTGAAATGTTATGTTTTCCCGGTGCTGATGTACGGAGTCCAGTCATGGACTGTAACAGAGGCTTCCTGTAGAAGATTTGATTCATTCGAGATGTGGCTCTATAGAAGAATATTAAGAATTCCGTGGACTGCCCACGTCACTGATCTCGAGATATTAAGGAAAATGGAAGAAAAGTAAGTGGTTAAAACCGTTAAAATACGAAAACTGGAGTATTTGGGACATATTATGAGAAACAGCCAACGTTATGAACTGCTGCAGCTGATTATACAGGGAAAGATAGATGGAAGGAGAAGTCCGGGAAGAAGAAGACACTCATGGATGAAGAACTTACGCATGCGGTTTAATCAAACGACAACGGGAGTCTTTCGAGCTGCGGTGGATAAGATACAGATTGTTATGATGATCGCTAACATCCGAAGCGGATAGGCACTAAAAGAAGATAAGAAGATATATGCCTGAAGAGGATCCCTCGAAAAGCGCTACCTGGTTTTAAGCGTTGGCTGTGTTGATTACTCTGTCGGTTCGAAAGCTGCTGTGTCAGTTTTCAATAGAGTAATAGGTATGCGTACTTAGTACAATTCGTCGTATCCTACCATCGTATGGTTGTATAAAACGATAAAATTTATGTAGTTCACGTTCAAAATCTAATTGTGTAGAAAAGATATACAAAAAAACAAACAGCATAAGCAATATTATTCAGACTAACGTAAGTACGGAACATGTAAATAGTGCTTGCAAGATCTGTCAAGCAACATTTTATCTTATAAGATTATGCGGATTGTTGAATTATAACTGATAAATTATTATTCTACATTTATATTTTCATTGTTAATAAGAGAAATACTTAACAAACATTTAATTACACTGGAATTTTAAAATGAGGATAATGTATTCATAAGCACATACACACCTAACTTATATCGACAGTGAGGTACGTGCGTTATTAATTAATTTTCTAGCATAGCGAAAAATTCTTACTTTTGTTGTCTCTCACTCTTGCATATCGTCGGCGTTAGACATAATTTTTAATAAATTCATGCCTCAATATCACTTCTCAAACATGATATTAGCTATCCTAAGTTATAGTCAATTCTAGTGTTTATAATTGCGAAAAATAAATAATCTGAGTTGCTTATATCTAAATTGAGATTGCTGGAACTTTACTGAGTAGTGCAGTAAAAAAATCATTTGAAATTGCATAGTTTAGATACAGCAATATTATGATTTTATTCTCTCTGAGGTATCACTAGGAGTATTGTCCTGGACCTCGAAAAACTTAGACTCTTTTGTTTATAAACAATTGAAGTTTTCAAAACGCATTTTTTTGAGTTTAAAATGCGAATACCTCGGGTTATATATGTCGGATCGAGATAAAAGAAAACAAAGGTTTCGTAATGAAATTTTCAACAAATCCTCGTTAGTTTAAGTCGCTCAAATGTGTACATAATCTACAAAATTGAAAAAACGACAAAAAAACTGTTTTTTTTTTTTTTTAAATTCTATTGTATAGACCGACTAAGTTAACCGATCGGCTTGAAACATTTAGAAAATATGCCTTCTGTTGTAGCAAAAATATCCTGAAATTTTGGTTCAAAAATATTGAACCCAGCAGGCACAATAGAATTTCTTATTTAAAATTTGAATTGGCCGCCATTTTATGCCATTTAGTCCAAAATGGATCTTTTTTTGACAAAATTTAGGTCTTGAGGACAGCTTTCCGATGCCATTAATATAAAAAATTTTTTGTAGAGTCATTTTAACCGTTTTTTTTTTACATTTGTTTATTAATTAAATAAAAATAAACGCGTTTTTTCGATCGTTTAAAAAAAAAATTGAATTTTTTTTTATCAAATCTGGTAGAAAATCGCGAAACCTTTATTTAAAAAAAAAATCTTTTTCGTTAACATTTTTTTTTTAAATGTCAATTATTATTTGATTAATAAACAAATGTAAAAAAACGGTTAAAATGGCTCCAATTTTTTTTAATGGCATCGGAAATCTAACGTGGGAACCTAAATTTTGAAAAAAAAAGATCCATTTTGGACTAAAAGACATAAAAAAAGATCCATTTTAGACTAAATGGCATAAAGTAGCAATTCAAATTTTAAATAACAAATTCAATTGTGTCCACTGAGTCTAATATTCGTGTACCAAAATTTCAGGGTATTTTTGCTATAACAAAAAAATTATTTTCTGAAAGTTTCAAGCCGATCGGTTCACTTAGTCGACCTGTACATTGAAATTTAAAAAAAAAAAACAGATTTTTGACTGTTTTTTTTCAATTTTCTAGGTTATGTACACATTTTAGCGATTTAAAACCAAAAAGGATTTGTTGAAAATTTCATTACGAAGAGTTTAGTTTTTTTTTGGCTCGATCCAACTGATATAACCGGAGTTATTCACACTTTAAGCTCAAAAAACGCGTTCTGAAAACTTCCATTGTTTATGAACAAAAGAATACAAGTTTTTCGAAATCCCAAACTCAAGACAATACTCCTGGTGATATCCCAGAAAGGATACAATAATAATATTGCTGTATCTAAACTATGCCTATGTAATCTTTATACTCCAGTATTTTGAAGTCTTGCAAACTATTAAGTTTTACGCTCTTTTGTAATATGTAGATAGAGACTGCATTAGTAAAACAGAAACACGAATTACGAGCGTCATTAATACCTCGGTATAACTTCGTAACTCCGTCTAATTATGAGTCCAACTTATAAAATCCGTAAATATTTTGCAAATTTCTTAAATCCTTTGCCAGGAAGTACTAGGTCATTTATTAAAAATTCACAACATTTTATGGAAAAGTTGAAAATTATAAAGTTGGAGATATTCTAGTCAGCTCAGCACTGAATTACTATATACAAATGTACGAATTAACGATTCGGTTTCTATATCGGAAGCATGTCTGTCGTTTACATATTTTATTTTTCAAGGACCATTTTATGAACAAACTGCAGGATCAGCCATGAATTTTTCACTCTCTCCTGTAGTGGCGAATATATCTTTTTTAAGAAAATATCTTTAGCTCAGCTTCTCTAAAACCAAAATATACACAATTTCAAATCAACAGCGGAGTGCGCCAGGTTGATACGCTCTCTCCTAAGCTTTTCGTCACACTTCTAGAAAATATGCTACAATCAATAAACTGAGAAAAAAAGGGGGGCTTAACACTGACGGTGAAAAGTTACATCACCTTTGTTTTGCTGACGGCATTGTCTTAATAACAGCCAATATGCAAGAAGCACAAACTATGCTAGACGTGCTTCAAGAAGCTTCAGGAAGAGTTGGTTTAAAAATCAATCTATCCAAGACCCAATTTATGTCAAATTTTTTTATTAAACGATACTATAAAACTGAATAACATGGAGATCGAGCAAGTTCACCGATATAAATACCTAGGATATGAAATCAGCATAGGACGAAACAACCAAATACATGAAATTCGGCGGAGAATATGTCTCTCCTGGGCGGCATATGACAAACTGGGCTATATATTTATATCTAATCTTCCGATGTGTTTAAAAAGAAAAGTTTTTGACGGATGCATACTACACGTACCTCGCCGATACTCTCACATAACAACACAACATGTGTCATGCAAAGAAAAGGGAGCAGTCAATGTTAGGCGTTACTCTTAGAGATCACATTCCAAATCATATTATAAGGAAAAGAACGGAGGTACAACATTACATCTTAAAAGAAACTGGGCTGGGCATGGTGCTAGGTTTAAGGATGGACGATGAACAAAAAGAATTATAGAGTAGCGATCAACATTCGAAATGAAGAGGTACACCGCCAAGTCGGTGGACTGAAGATTTGAAGAGAGTGGCTGGAGATTGGGTACAAGTGGCCCAGAACAGAAAGAAATGGCAAGACTTGAGGGAAGCTTTCCTCCAACAGTGCAGAGTATAAGCTGATGATGATGATACACATTTGTTATGTGGTCACATGGTAAAGAAAACCTAAATGCCTTTTTCAATCACCTCAATAGAGCTTTATCAATATGTGATGAAAATTCTACCTCATCAGAAACAGATAACCTAGTCAATGTTCGTTTAGCTGCTTTAAAAACTTGGCTGCCAGAAACGACAGTAATAAGGATCTAGCAGTAGATAGAGCAGTTTTACCTTAAATACACGGCATTACAAACAAAATAGCAAAAATACATAAAAGTTTCAAAATTCACACATTCCTCAAAGAAAATTGGACAGTGCTTGAGATCACTGAAAGACAATCGTATACAAACAGGTGTCTATAAAATTACCTGTCGTTTAAACATGAGGATATCTCGTGCAATCGTAGATAAAGTGTCGGAAAGATATGCTAAAGTGATACTGTCTTAATCCCAAGAACCACGGTTATTGTTGTTTTAATTAATATTTTAGGCTAAACATTATCATGTTCTCTTTGTCCTTTAAAATGATTTAGTAAAGTATTATGGAAAACTAGGATAGGCCTTAATGCTTCCGAAAAGTTATTTATATTGGTCAGGTAAATTATGTTCAAAACATAAGTTATTCGCCTTTTCTTAATACGCGTTCAGAAGACCTAAGAAAACATGTTGTAATATAATTAAGAACAATAATTATTAAGCATTGCTAATTTTAAAGTCGCCCAACATAAAAAGCCACACAGCACTGATCGGGCGGAATTCCTATATTTGCCAAATTTTAACTTTCTATGTCAAATAGGTGCGGAGAAAATCGGGTGTGACAGACGGACGGACAGACAGACGGACAAACACCGAATTGATCTCATAAGTAGGAACACTAAAAGTAAATAAAACGCTACTTATTTTCTTAGCATTTATTATCTACTTAACTTGAGTTAGTCGATAAATAATGGAATCTTAATTATTGCTAACTTTGCTAATTACAACTATAATGAATCAATACTTAAAATGATTATTTATGCTATATATTAATGTAATCTACTATATTATATCTATAAATCGATATTTACCACTTTAGAATTTTATTTATTTTTAAAAGCCGTGTAAAAAAATAATACGACTTTGGATAGTAAGTCATATAATTGAATCAGACCGATGTAAATGAACGAATATTGCACACAAGAGCATCCATGTAAAAGCCAATTGCTTTTGTGTATTTTCGAGTACAATGAAATAAAACAACCTACACGAATAGTTAGAGCAACAAGTTGTGTTAGTGTAAAAAAATCTTTATTAATGTCTTCGGATATTAATGTAGTTCTATGCGGTTAGTTATTGCAACTACACGTAGTTTTATGCAACTCATTATCTTCAATTTTTATTAAAATTTTTGGTTACAAAAGCAACTTTCAGTGTTTTTATATTAAAGTTGCTCGTAATAAGTACGTTTTCTGGTTCGGTAAAGTGATTTATCTAGTATCAGGTTAGTCAATAAGTTTTGAAAGCGGCACTTATGAAGTATTACTTGGACCAAATATTGAACACCATTTTGAAGCTTCCTGTCATATGAACATACCTTAAATTTCAAGTCGCTCTATCAAAATATTCATTGTTTATCAGCTGGTTAAAGTAGACGTGTTTGAGTATTTTTAAAAAATAGGAAAAATCGAGTATAGTGCAATGATAAAATTCTTTGTTTTGGAATTTTTATCAGCAACTGAAATCCATGCAAAGCTAATGAAAGTAATAAACGAGTCTGCATTTCCAACTGTTCATAGATGGACTCTAGAGTTTAAACGTGGTCACAGAAGCGTCAGTCATGATCCACATTCAGGACGTCCAAAAACAGCAACAACTGAAGAAACTGTTGTCCAAGTACAAGATATGGTAATGGAAGACCGTCGATTAACCGTGGATGATTTAGCTGAGGCTATAGGCATCTCACATGGATCAGGATATGAGATCTAAACTAGTATTTCGGGTATGAGAAAGCTATTCACAAGATAGGTGCCGTATTTGCTAACATCAGAACAAAAACTCACTCGAGAGAAACTTTCTAAATAACATTTCGCTCATTTTGCGTCCATTTGTAGCTATGGATGAGACTTGGGTTTACCAGTATGATCATGAACTGCGACAACAAACCGCACAGTAGACTGAGCCCGGTTGATCAGCTCCAAAGTGGTCAAAGTCGTCCGAAAAAATTATGGCATCAGTTTTCTGGGATGCAAAAGGAATTTTGTTAATTGATTACCTTCAAACTGGTAAAACAACTACAGGAGAGTATTATTTCATCCTTTTGAACCAGCTGGATGAGAAAATTCGTAAAAAAAGGCCCTGTTTGCCGAATAAAAAAAATCATCTTTTATGATAACAATGCATCTGCTCATAGAAGTGCTTTGGCAACGGCAAAACTGACAGAGGAAATACAAACGCCAACCGGAATTCGACAGGGGGACTCTTTAAGCCCGCAACTGTTCAACTTAATAATGGACGAGATAATAACCCATATCAGAGACATGGAGGAAGGATATTCACTTACAACGGGTAAAATCAACATTGTCTATTATGCAGACGAAGCTGTGATCGTGGCAGAGAACGAAGACGACTTACAGCGGCTTCTGCACTCATTCTACACAAAAGCTAAAGCCCTCAACATGCAGGTATCCAACACAAAAACCAAAACCCTCGTCATATCTAAAGAGCCAATAAAATGCAAACTTGCTCTGGAAAAAAAAAACAATAGAACAAGTCATGTCATTTAAAATAGAACAAATGAAGTGAAGGACCAAGCAAACAAAGCCAGCCGAATATCAGGCGCACTTCGGGACATCATCTGGAACAACGCCTTTATGAATAAAAAGGCAAAAGTAAGCATATACATAATGTGTCAGACCCACACTTACATACGCTATGGGAAACAAGAGTAGACAATAAAAAAACAAAAAGCATTCTTCGAACAACAGAGATGAAAATACTTAAAAATATTTCGGGATACACACTAAGACATAGGAAAAGAAACACAGACATGAATGCGAAGTGGAAGACATAATCAGATGGGGACGTAAACGTAGAAGAGCTTGGAGAGATCACGTGGAGAGAATGACTGAGGAGAGACTAACGAGAATTGCGCGAGATGGTAAACCACGGACACGACGACCCCGGAGAAGATCTCCAAAGAGATGGCTCGAATCATGGACATCAACATCTCAAGAAAACTGATGAGTTGGAAACTACAGGCCTGAGGCCTACAGTATGTGGAAGAAGAAAAAAGAAAACGAATTGGAATATCTACCCTATTCTCCAGATCTGGCTCCGCCTGACTTCTAACTGTTCCGAAATCTCAAAAAGGGGGGGGACGTGGGAAGCATTTTTCAACAAATGATGAGGTGATAGCATCTGTAGATGGTAATTTTGAAGGTCCTCCGGAAAATTATTTTAGACATGGGGTAAGTGAATTGGAAAATCGCGGAAAAAAATGTATTGAGCTTAAGGGAGATTATACTGAATAACAAATGTATTTCGATTCATTAATTCATCTTGTTTCATTTCCGCTTTCAAAACTTATTGACTGACCTTACTTCTCTTGCAAACCCGCAGTTCTAAAATAAATACTAAATTTGATTTTGTCACACTAAGTATTAACTTAATGTAACTCGATATTTTAAACGATTGGTACTTTATTTAATTAACTAAAATTATTTAAAAAAATGGTAAAGTGATTTGCCACGTATTTCGCTTGCAAATACGTAGTTCTAAAATATGTAGGTACTACATACATTATGTTAAATATAACATAATTCATGCGACATATATTCATCGATTACTAGTCGATACTTCAAATGATAGGTATTTCATTTATAAAAAAAGGTTGAAATATTTATAACCTGACGTTTTCGTTTATACAGGGTGCCCCATATGTATGGAATAATGATTTTACAGTATTTTTTTTTATGGGTCTAGCACACGTGCTGCAGGGAAGTCCCTAAAGCGCTACAGGAGTGACACGTGTGCGGAAAAAGCGATTCACGTTGTTCTTGAATCGCTGTAAATTGTACTCGGTGGGAAACACAGTCCTGGGCAAATTATTCCAAAGGGATGATGTTCTCCATATAAAAAAGACTGCTTGAAAAAGCGCGACGTGTATT
The DNA here is from genome assembly GCA_019049505.1 of Pachyrhynchus sulphureomaculatus. NCBI lineage: Eukaryota > Metazoa > Arthropoda > Insecta > Coleoptera > Curculionidae > Pachyrhynchus > Pachyrhynchus sulphureomaculatus. Next base: position 126,298,929 of record CM032449.1, on the reverse strand, counting down.
TCTAAGATGCACCGCTCTGGGAGGAATTAAGCGGGCTACATCCTTCGAACACTTTCTATGAAAATACTTATAGAATAGGCTCAAGTCGCCAACCGTTCTTCGATGTTCCAGCGAATCAAGGCCGCCGGTCAGTTCCGGGTCTCCAATCAGACGAACAGCTCTTCTCTGAATAGAATCCGACAAATGCAATGTATGTTTGGGAGCAGTATTCCATAGTTGGTCGAATTTGAGCTTTGTAAAGAATTAATAATATTCCTAACTTTTGAGAAGCTCTCCTTGCTATTCCTATGCCTGCGAAATGTTCATGCTAGGATATATTTGCTCCCAAACTAACGCCCAACAAATTGAGTGACGATGTTAGAGGAATGGAGTGCCCCGTCATAACTATGTCGGGTTCAGCAACGTTAACTTTTTTTAGAAAAAACTGCCGCCTGGGTTTTTGTAGCGTTAAATTTTTCCACTTGGTTACTGTCACTCCAAGTTAGAATTTCTTCCAGGTCTTTGTTAAATTTGAACGACTTCCCGCTGTCTGCAGATATTCGTCTGAGTAGCCGATGCCCGAGCGTTCAAAGTGAATGAAAAGATAAGCGTACTGTCATTTGCAAAGCCGTAGATTGGGTTTCCGGTCTTTTCCAGCAGATCGTTAGTGTAAATGATAAAGAGAATAGGAGATAGTATAGAGCCTTGGGGCACACGGTTGTTGATAGTGCCACTCGTAAAGAACGCTCTCTGAGGAAACATGAGAACCACAAATTAGTATATCAAAAAATGTTTAAATAACAGTCATAGGGTGCATACGGGCAAATGCTGACGTTGACAATAAAATGTTTTAAATTGTCAGTTCAAAGAAATTACGCCATCTTAAATTTTTTTTAAATGGAAAGCCCTGTATATTATTTTATTTTTGAGCCCTACTAAAAATTCTAGATATTATTTGTCTAACATATCATATGTCTGAATTGAACTGTTTTGGAATTATTGATATTGGAAATTAAAGAGATCATATTAAAAAAAAAATTTAAGCTGGCTTGTGTCAAACATTTACTGTTAGCTAACGACTTAACGCGTCAAAAAATGATTTATTGACGAAAACGTTTATTACTGCATTTTGTGAAGCTGCAATTTGAACGTAGTATCATAATGGTACATTTAACAGAAACTAAAAGAATCACTTTGTTAATGCTGGTTGGTTACGAAGACCGTAGGAGAACACAACAGGAGGTGTGTGTGATCTTTTTAACGCAGAATATCCGAATCGAGAACCTATTACCCAATCCGTAGTTAGCAAAATATTAAAAGGATTTAGACAATCAGGTCATGTTAAGGATCGTTCTAAATCTGGACCTCCAAAAGTTAAAAGAAGCGATGATAAAAAGTTAGATACATACAGCCACTCGTCAGCTTTGCCTAGACCACAACATAAGTAAAGGTACCTTAAATCGTATACTGAATGAAGAAAAATTGCATCCATACAAACCCATTCTATTGTAAAAATTATCTGAAGATGACTACGATAGACGCGTTGAATTTTGCGAGGTCATGATGGAACGAATCAATAATGATCCTAACCTAATTCATAATATTGTTTTTTCTGACGAGGCCACATTTTGTCTTAACGGAAGAGTTAACAGGCAAAACTACCGGCACTGGTCTACTGAGAATCTTCACTGGATAATCGACAGTCATTCTCAAAGATCACAAAAGATAAACGTGTGGGTAGGGATTTGTGGACGTCATATCATTGGTCATCATGGAAAATCGCCAGCAGAAGACGGAATTACAAATGAACTTATAAAATACGGCAAACAAGAACTGGTAGACGAATTGCGAAAACTATTTCAAAAAATTCCAAATTGTGGAATTGTATCAACAGAATGGAAAACGAACTATAACAATTCCATTGTTCAAAAAAGGTAAAAAAATGACCCAAGATACTATAGAGGTAACCCTCTTTTAAGTACAGTGTGTATATATATATATATATATATATATATATATATATATATATATATATATATATATATATATATGTATATATATATATATATATATATATATATATATATATATATATATATATATATATATATATATATATAGTTCGTCAAGTAGTGGGAAAAGCGATCGAATATGCAAAACCAGCTTATTTTTGTTTTCTAGAATTAACAAAGGCCTTCGATCGGGCGAAACTACACAATGTACTAGAAATTCTACACGAATAGAACGTAAATAAAGACATACAAATTTTGATCAAAGATTTGAACAAGGAAATTAAAACAAAGATACGTGTAGAAGGCAAACTTTCAGAGCCAGCGCCAATGGACTCCGGCATTAGGCAAGACGATTCCGTAAACCCACTGTTCTTCAGTACATTGATGGATAAAATGATCGAACCTGTAAAACAACTGCCAGGATATAGATTGGGAAACCATCATATAAAGGTATTATGCTACGCAGATGATGTCGTACTATTAGCAGAGTCTGGGGACGACTTACAAAGAATGTTATATAAGTTCGCCATAGAGACAAAGAAATACAAGATGATGATAGCCACCGAAAAAACAAAATGCCTTGTAATTTCAAGAGAGCCACTGCGATGCGAGACAGAAGGAAAAATAATCGATAAGTGATGACATTTAAATACCTGGGAATTAGCATTACAAGTGCCAGAAATCTTAACGCCGAAGTAAAAGAACAAATCACAAAGGGGACAATAATATTAGGTTATCTGAGAGATATAACTTGGAAAAACAAATATTTAACAGTTAACTCCAAAACAAGAATCTATAAAACAATGGTACAGCCCATTATGACATATGGAGCAGAATCTCGAGCCGAGACCACCAAAACTAAACAAATGATGCAGACAACCGAAATGAATATCTTACGTTCCATTTTAGGAAAAACAAGAATGGATAGAATACCAAACCAAGAAGTGAGGCAACAATGTAACATAACAGATATAGCGAAATTTGCCAAAACTAGAAGAAAGGAATAGAACGACCACGTAAGTAGAGCGAGTGGAGACCAGCGGGACCAGCAAAACGGCGGATTGAAAGTAGGGCAACAACGTCTGAGGACACACAATAAACCGTGGATGAAAAACAGGCCAACGCCTAATAAAAGAAGAAGGAGAAGAAAATATCATTGGTCCCTTTTATATCGATGAAAATCTTACAGGACAGCGGTATTTACAGTTACTCCAAGAGCAAGTTGTTCCAACTTATGCAGGTCTTTTTCCCGATAAAAATAATTTGGATACCCATAACAGGAATCTGTGGTACCAACAGGACGAAGCACCTCCTCACTATGAAATCAATGTTCGTAGATATTTGGATGCGATTTTTCCTAATCGATGCATAGGCAGAAGAGGTGCTGTAGAATGGCCTGCAATGAGTCCCGACCGCCACTCGATTTTTTTTATGAGGTCATTTGAAAACCAAAGTTTACCGAAGTCGACCTGAAATTGTAGAAGATTTACAACAAAGAATTTAATATGAAGTAGCACAGATCACCCCGGAATCTCTGCAAAACTCTGTTCAGGCTGTTTATGACAAATTGGGTCATTGCCTCGCTGTTAACGGTAGGCCTTTTGAGCAATTGTTACCTTAAAAATAAACCTAGAGTATTTACTAATAGTTTTTTTTTTTCTTTTATTTTAAATTTCAAATGAGAATAATTCCAAAACAGTCCAATTTAGACATAAGGGTATGCTAGACAAATAATATTTAGAATTTTTAGGAGGACCCAAAAGTAAAAATAATATACAGGGCTTTCCATTTAAAAAAAAAACCAAGATGGCGTAATTTCTTCGAACTGACAGTTCAAAACATTTTATTTTCAACGTCTTTTCTTTGACACACTGATTAATTATTCCATACATATGGGCACCCTGTGTATTATTTCTGTTCAAATTAATATAAATAATCGTAAAATAACACAGTTTTCAAACTCCTCGGCTCCGGAAATCATAAAATACGCATAACTTTAACCCTTTATATGTTTGACCATAAATAAGTGAAAATATATACGAAGCTACCCTTTTAATATCTTCTCTAACCCATTGACCTCCTCATGTGATCTACTAAGAACAACTATACTTAAAATGTGTTCATTATATCATCCAAAAACCGACAATAATCCACATTGCGTCATAGAAAATATATAGAATTTCTCGGCTACCATCACCTTCACTCTCTTTCTCTATAATGATATTGCACAAAATGCATAGGTTCCATTCCTACTTAAGATGTTATGTATGTGCGAAATTTGTAATCGATATCTCATTTCATTCGGGTATTATTGTGCCAACTTACAGACAGCCCGACGGAAATGCGAGACGGTTTTTGTGATCTAGGGACCCTAAAACGTGACGATATGTAAAAAACCAAGAGAGTTTTACAAATACAAGTAAAAATAAGGTGACGCAGAAAAGGAGGGCTTCTGTTATTTTTTTATAGGTCACCACCCCACCTGAATAGGGATTTCCCTTTTTTTGGTGGTTAAAATTGGAAATAATAAAAATTAACTAAACGTTTAGATTCGTCGATTGAAAAGAGCATATAACCGATACATAGGAAACAACCCTTATAAGCCCCTTTCCCCTTTAGACCCTTATCCGTTTGACTATAGATAATAATTATGATGAAAATAAATTATTTCAGCTAAAAACCTAAAAACATATTACTACTGAAACTATACAATGTTGAACACAACTCTTCTTCCCATGAAACGATAGCTAAAAAACTATAGGTTGCTTCCCTATTTTACGTATTATGTTCCTAATTTGAAATTGATATCTCGTTTTGTTCGAGACTTATCGTACCGTACAGATAGACGTACGGAATGGAAAGCTATGTTTTTGGTGATTTAGGGACCCCGATTGTTATTGTTAACTTGACGGTAATGTTTGTGGAGCCTCGTCAAATGTACCAAAATTTCAAGCAAAGCTGAAAAGGCACGGACTGACAAGGTAAGTCGTTCTAATTCGTCCAGGAGACTTGCCGCAATATTGAAAGAAAAACGATGTTCCTAAGAATGTAAAATAAGCAATCCCTATGGCTGACATCAATTGGAAAGGCTCATTTCAACATTAAATGTCAGTATATCCCACCATCATGGATGAAACATGGCCTCTGTATTTTGGGATGCACATGGAATAATTTTCATTGACTGTGCTGAGAAGGGAAAAAAACCATAAATAGCTAGTATTATATACAGTTATATAATACTAGCTATTTATGGTTTTTTTCCCTTCTCAGCACAGTCAATGAAAATTATTCCATGTGCATCCCAAAATACAGAGGCCATGTTTCATCCATGATGGTGGGATATACTGACATTTAATGTTGAAATGAGCCTTTCCAATTGATGTCAGCCATAGGGATTGCTTATTTTACATTCTTAGGAACATCGTTTTTCTTTCAATATTGCGGCAAGTCTCCTGGACGAATTAGAACGACTTACCTTGTCAGTCCGTGCCTTTTCAGCTTTGCTTGAAATTTTGGTACATTTGACGAGGCTCCACAAACATTACCGTCAAGTTAACAATAACTTCGATAACTAACTAGCGATAACTTCTTCATTAGATCCAAATCTCTTTCCTGTGAGCATTTTTTTGAGGTCAGCGAATAGATAATAGTCGCTGAGGGCCAAATCTGGAGAGTACGGTTGATGAGGAAGCAATTCGAACTTCAATTCATGAAATTTTGCCATCGTAACCATTGTCTTGTGACAAGGTGCACTGGCTTGGTGCACTTTTTTCTTGTTCATTTGGGCCTGTTCCTTGGTGATTTCTACTTGAAGGTAGAAATCACCAAGGAACAGGCCCAAATGAACAAGAAAAAAGTGCACCAAGCCAGTGCACCTTGTCACAAGACAATACGATGGCAAAATTTCATGAATTGAAGTTCGAATTGCTTCCTCATCAACCGTACTCTCCAGATTTGGCCCTCAGCGACTATTATCTATTCGCTGACCTCAAAAAAATGCTCACAGGAAAGAGATTTGGATCTAATGAAGAAGTTATCGATGAAACTGAGGCCTATTTTGAAGGCAAAGACAAATCCTTCTACAAGAAAGGTATAGAATTGTTATATTAGAAAAGCGTTGGACTAATTGTATCGCTCTTAAAGGAGATTATGTTGATGAAATAAAGTCAAATTTTGCAAAAAAAATGTGTTTTAAGTAGCTAGACCAAAAACTTTTCATCCTACGTGTTATTTACTTAGCGACTAGCCCATTAAAAGAATTTACAGTTTAAAATAAATTGTTACGTAAAGTTGCATAAGAATGAATTTCCATTTTTTGTATAAACAATATAACGTCTAATATCAAGTTTCGCTGCAGAATAATTAGCTTGTTCACAAATATAAGAATGAGTTACAAAATCTATTGTTGATTTTGTTAATTAATAGTTATTAAAACTACTATAATTCCAAACAAAACGTTTTTCGAGGAGTTACTCAAGATTTCTTTAAAGATACTACAACCATTATCGCATAAAGTCTATTGGAGTTGTTATATCGGGTAGTTCTAGGTCTCTGGCACAAAAAATCCATTTACGGTATTTTTGTCTTCAAGTATCTTCATTATTATGTTATAATCATATATTTATTTTATTAAAAACATATTTCAGAATTGTGCCAATTAAAATATATTTAAATAAAATGAATAATTCAGAATAATAGAAACAAACCCTTAAGTTTTTACATATAAAACAAAAACAAATTATCATAAGAAAAAAGATTTTATCGAACTGTTACTTATCATTAACACAAAAATCCCGCCGAAAAGTGCATCAAAATAGTAAACAAAAGATAGTGTCTACTTACCTCACTTGCAACAACTGAGGTCATAATTTTTGGCACACACACCACTTGGCTACAAGGTTAAGGTCATCAACATACGACTGATTGCCATGAAGTTTCGCGGGGCTCAGATCGCGAAAAATCCCAAGCTTATTTCGTCGCTTTTTTGTTGTGTTTGTACGATAATATAGCAAACAAATTATTCAACCCGCTGTTCATTGTTTATTTCTCGTTTATTTCGTCACGACGAGAAAAATATATCGGGTATAAAATTGTATGGATCGTTCAACAAACTCCAATTTGCGCATGCTTTCATTCGCTCATTGTGTTCTAGTTATCATTATTACTTTATCTTCCTGTGCATTTTCAATTACTTTAACTACGATAAACTGTAATTGCTTTTATTGGACTGGTAAATGTTTCATTTTCTATGATTAAATATAACATTGTATCGCATACAATATTATGTGGATTCAAAACAGAAACAGGCAAATGGCGTTTCGTGACTCAGGGTCAAGTTGGACTGGCTCGCACAAAATAAACCATATCCTAAAAATAAGTAGTCGTTATTACGATTAATTTCTATTTATTAAAACTTGTAAAAACACAACTAACTGTTATCTGATTTATTTTTATAAATAATTGCAGTAGCGTACGTGCCTCAAACAGTGGCGCATCAACGTTTTTTTTTTTTTTTTACAACTGAGACATTCCTACTGCTCCTCATGAAAAAGTGTTGGACTGGAGCGAGAATATCTTTTGATTTTAAATAAATTTTTAAAAAAATATCGGTAGCTATAACTACGATAAAAAATGTTATTAGTCCTTTTACTGGCATTTTTGTTGTACGAGGGTTGTATGATAAGAAAAAAACATTTACCAGGTGTACAAGTATGAAATGTGGATTTTTTTTCTAAAAAAATATGTTAAATTCAGAAGAATGATAAAAAGTGCTTTATTCAAAGTATGCTCCATCGCTTGTTATACATTTTTCTCATCTTTCGGCCAATGTGTGAATACCACGCCAGTAAAAATCTTCCCTTTTGCTGCGAACCATTCATCGAGCCATTTTTCCAGGTTTTCGTACGAACCAAAGCGCTGCTCAGCAAGTGCGTGACCCGTCGATGCAAATAAGTGGTAATCGGAAGGAGCCAAGTCTGGTAAATGGTGATGGAGCATTATCATAAAGAGAAATGACTTTGTGTTGCCTCTTTCGGTATTATGGCCTTTTTTCAAGCAGCGAACGCTTCAAATCGGTCAATTGTTGTTGGTAACGTATAGTATTAACCGTTTCCCCAGGTTTCATCAGCTCATAATAGACCACGAACCCTCTGGTCCCACCAAACACAGAGCATCGTCTTTCTGCCAAAGTGATTCGGTCTTGCGGTCGATGTGGATGGTGCGCCTGGGTCTACCCATGATATTTTGCGCTTGGGATTCTCAAAGTAAATCCACTTTTCATCCCCTGTAACTATACGATGCAAAAACGACGTCCTTTTGTACCGAGCGAGCAAAATGTCACACGTGTTTTTGCGCTTTTCCATTTACCTGTCGTTCAACTCATGTGGTACTCATCTACCGGTCTTTCTGAATCTTTCCCATCTCTCGTAGCTGTTGACTAACGCCCAATTGCTCGGCGAGTTGTTTTTGTTTGCGAATCATCTTCGTCCAACAATGCTTGCAATTCCACATCTTCGTATTTTTTTGGCGGTTTTCTACGTTCCTTGTCTGCAACATGGAAGTCACCACTTCTGAAACGCCGAAACCATGGTTCACACGTATCTTTCGATGGAGCATGTTCACCATAAGCTTCTCGAAGTATTGGGTATGATTCAACAGCAGTTTTCTTCAAATGAAAACAAATGCTCTTTGTTCGGTATAAATTTCGACATATTGAACATAACAACACAACACTATGCGCAAACTAATTTATCACCCGTGCGCGTCTGACACTTGTTGATGACACAACAAAATGGCGCAGTGTCAAATCTTTATAGCACAAACTGCATTGGTGCACCATCTGTTGTCTGAAATCCGCATTTCATACTTGTACACCTGGTGGTTTTGGCTCGATACACTTAGTCCAACGGTTTTCTGTCTTTTATATCCCATCTAAAAAATACAATTTCTCCAACCCTTCAAAATAGGCGTTTGCTTCAGCAATCACCTCATCGTTTGAGCTAAATTTTTTTCCGTCTAGCCATTTTTTCATATTCGGAAACAGGAAATAATCGCTGGGGGCTAAATCTGGCGAATATGGTAGATGCGGAAGCAATTCGTATTCTAACTCATGGAATTTTGCCATGACGATAACGCAAGTGCGCATGAGTGCATTGTCTTGATGAAACAGAATTTTCTTCTTCGCCAAATGCGGACATTTTTCTTTCACGGCGTGGTTGAAACGATCCAATAAGTTGACATACTCTTCATTAATCGTTTGACCTATTCAAGGTAATCGATGTGGATTATGCCACGTGCCTCCCCAAACATTGTGGCCATGACTTTGTTGGCCGATAAAGTCGCCTTGCGCTTCTTTGGTGTCGGTTCGCCACGGAAAACCCGTGTTGCGGAAAGCTTTCTCATTTCCAAATGAGTTGTTAAAATGTTCTGTACCCGTTCAATTGGGATGCCCACAGTCTCAGCAATCTCACGCACTTTCACTCTCTGCTCATTTATCACTATATAGGTAATTTTTTCAACCATTTCTAATGTCGTGACCTCATTTGCACGACCTAGACGATCTTCATCCCTGCTTGTACGGCCCCGTTTAAATTCAGCTTTCCAATATTTTGTGGTCGATAACGAAGGTACAGAGTCCCCATAACTTTCACTGAGTTCCGCTTTTATCTCATTCGTTTTCTTTTTAAAAAACAAATATTTTATCACTGCTCGATATTCAATTTTTTTAATTGTTTGTAAAATCTAAATGCATCGTAGACAAAGATTCCCTCTAGCGATTTTTGTTGAATCGCTAAAATCGCATCTACCAAAAATGAATTATCGCGAACACGTTCTTACTTGACAGACTGTATACACCCTTAAGAATAAATAAGACATACCTCAAATTTTACCGAGTATACAGGGTGCCTCATATGGCCCAAGTAAATGTCTCCGAATTTTCTCACACCATACATTAACGCCATAATGGCCTTGATTCTGAATTCGATTAACGTTGTATGGATTCTCGTCAGCCCAGTAATGATAATTTTTTCTGTTAAGTTTGTCGTTGTTGACAAAATGATTTTCATGTATCCATAATATGATATGATTGGGAAAATAACGTTCTTCGTCAAATTTAATCATCATTTCTACTATAAAACTGAGTTGGCGTTCTAAATCAAATTCTGTTCATAGTTGAAGATTATGCATTTTATAGTTAATCGCCTGCTTGCTTGTCTAATTGAATTGTTTGGATGGTTTTGAAAATATTGCATAATTTCGGCTACTTTTTCATCTGTTAAAATAACTTTTCGTTTAGAAATACCTTTCTGCTTAGAAAATACAACCCTGTGGATCCTCAAATTTCGTTCTAATCGATAAAACATAGTATGGTCCAGGATCAAATGGAATTCCACAGCATTTATTAATCAGTGTATTAAAAAAATGTTTAAATGAAAGTTATAGGGGGTTATATGGCGCACATGCTGACGTTGACAATAAAATGTTTTGAACTGTTAATTCGAAGAAATTACGCCATCTTGATTTTTTTAAATGGAAAGCCCTGTATATTATTTTATTTTTGAGTCCTACTAAAAATTCTAGATATTATTTGTCTAACCTACCACGTGTCTAAATTGAACTGTCTTGGAATTATTGTCATTTGAAATTTAAAATAAAATAACGGTTAAATTACGGTGATATAAAATGATCAGTGACTTCACAAAACACACCCCAAATGTGTTTTCAACAAAGTTTGTTTCCAATCTTTATTGAAAACTAATGACTAGAGACCGGATTATATGCAACATAAAAATCTTGAAATATGCATGCAAATATGCATAAAAAATTTTTAAAATATGCACGAAAAGGGCAATATTAAATAATAATAAAAGTAGTAATTTTTAGTTTTTTATTTCAAAATCAGTATAAAATTAACAAGTTATCAACGATGTTTAAATTTATATAACAATTATTTAACATTTTTTTTAAAATTATTTAACACTAGCCGGGCCCGCGGCTCCGCTCGCGTGGACTTGATTCACTACTATCGTCACTGCTTATTCCTTATGTTACCCAACGTAATAAAATATCTCCCATTATTTCTCCTTATCTCCCAATATTTCTCCTTATTTCCCATTATCTCTACATAATTTCCATTATCTAGGCTTATCTCTGCTCATCTCCCACTATTTCTTCTTATCTCCCATTATTTCTCCTTATCTCCCATTATCTCACCTTATTTCCCATTATCTAGGCTTATCTCGACTTTTCTCCCATTATTTATCCTTATCTCCCATTATTTCTCCTTATCTCCCATTATCTAGACTTATCTCTGCTTATCTCCCATTATCTCTCCTTATCTCCCATTATTTATACTTATCTCCCATTATCTCACCTTATCTCCTATTATCGAGGCTTATTTCGACTTATCTCCCATTTATTTCTCGTTTATCTCCCATTATCTCACCTTATCTCCCATTATCTAGGCTTATATCGAATTATATAGAACATATGTATAAATTTATAAAAACACGTAAATCGGATAAGTGGTTCTCGAGTGATAAGCGCACTAACGGACAGACAGACAGACAGAGAGACGTTGCATTTTATATATATTGTATTCTTTGCTACATGATATTGTTCCATATTTAATGCTTTAGGGAGTGTATTGCAAGAGAACGCGACCTAGCGGCAAACTTTTCTCCGACTTAGTTCACTATTATCGTCACTGCTTATTCCTTATGTCACCTAATAAAATATATCCTATAACCTGGCCAGAGAACATACGTATGGTTAAAAAAAAAGCACGTAAATCGGATAAGTAGTTCTCCAGTGATTAGCACACTAACGGACGGACAGACAGACAGACAGACAGACGGACAGAGAGACATTGAATTTTATATATATTATAGATATTCTCTGCTACATAATATTGTTCCATATTTAATGGTTTGGACTGTGTATTGCAAGAGAACTCCCTAGTGGCAAATTTTGTCCGACTTCATTTACTATTATTGTCACTGCTCATTCCTTATGCTACCTATCATAATAAAATATAGCCTATAACCTGGCCGGAGAACATATGTATGTTTTTGAAAAAAAAAAAGTACGAAAATCGGATAAGTGGATCTCCAGTGATAAGCGCAGTAACGGACAGACAGACAGACAGAATACGTTGCATTTTTATATATATATTATAGATGTAATAAAATATATACCTCTAACCTGGTCAGAGAACATATGTATGAATTTAAAAAATCACGTAAATCGGATAAGTGGTTCTCGAGGGATAAGCGCATTAATGGACACACAGACAGACAAACATTGCATTATATATATATATATATATATATATATATATATATATATATATATATATATATATATATTATAGATATAGATTTTTATTATTATCATATAACCTGGCCAAAGAATATATGCATGAATTTAAAAAAAGACAGGTAAATCGGATAAGTGGTTCCCGTGTATAAACGCACTAATGGACAGACGGACAGACAGAGAGACATTGCATTTTTATATATATATAGATTATACATTACAGATATTCTTTGCTACATAATATTGTTCCATATTTAATGGTTTAGGCTGTGTATTGCAAAGGCACGCGCTAGCGGCAAACTTATTTCCGACATCATTCACTATTTTACGTCACTGCTCATTCCTTATGCTACCTATCGTAATAAAATATAGCCTATAACCTGGCCAGAGAACATATGTATGTTTAAAAAAAAAAGTACGTAAATCGGATAAGTGGTTTTTCAGTGATAGGCGCACTAACGGACAGACAGATAGACAGACAGACAGACAGACAGAGAGACGTTGCATTTTATATATATTATAGATTTGTATTCTTGTACACGTAAACAATAAGGTATTGTTCCAAATGTTGGGTAGTAAGATTGTGTCTTCGATCACTTAAAATATTTTTATAAGTGGAAACAGACCGTTCCACATCCACTGATGTAACTGGGCAGTATTTAAATTTGGGTGCTATGTTAGCACTTATTGTTTCTGGTAAAAGTTCACCCGTCCCATTAATAAAACTATCAATTTGACACAAAGGTTCAAAGCCTGGGTTTTTGCACAAAATATTTTCAAACTTTTCTTTAACTCTACGCGGGAATACATCTGGCAATGCGGAGTTTATTTGACGGATTTTATTCATTAACTGAATTGATTCGGTCAACGCCAAACCTCGAGTTTCAAGCTTTTTAATACCCGCAGGTATGTGGGAAAAGTGAGTGCTAATCAAAGCTTTTTTTTTTTAATATCAGAATCGTTAAATGCTTCCTTGGATTGACGAACTGCCATAGCCTCTGCACTATCGAAGTCATTTACTAAACCTTTGATGGCCTCGAAATGTTCATTGTAAAATAGTACAGCTTCAATCCATGTTCCCCATCGAGTTGCCACTGGTTCGGGAGGTAAAGGCACATTTGGCAGTTTTTCTTTATAGGCGTTATTGCGAGCAGGTGCCTTAAGAAACAGTTTCTTCTTCAGCGATGGACTCCGTGAGCAAAGCACGTCACATGAATTAAATTTGGATAAAATACTTGGAGGACTTTGCCTGCCTTGATCATATAGGGAGCAACATCTGGGAGAAATATAAACACTCTTTCATCTGCAGAAGATTCAGGAAATATTTTTTTAATACCCTCATTCAAAAATCTGGCGATCGTAGGATGATTTGTCTTGTCAAGCTCTTTGCAGGCCACCAAATAGGAAGAAGAAGGCTTTAATCTTAATGCACCCACAATTAAATTCGCAATATAGCGACCACAACTGTCGGTAGTTTCATCAGCTGAAATCCAAATAATGTCATCCTTAAGTTCATTACGTATTTCTTCCAGAACATATTGGTAAATTGTTGGTATGTAATTTTTACGCAGTGTTAATTCGTCTGGTATTTTTTGATTCCAGCAATATTTTCGCAGAAAATCTTTGAATGTAGGATTTGTAAGTTTGTGGAGAGGAATATTACTTGTAAGAAATGCTTCACATAAATTCATGATAAAGTGGTTTTTTTTGTTTGCCTATAGAAGTGGAATCACTGCTACTTGCTGCTGTTATAAGTTGTTGTCGTGGGCCTTTTTTTGCAATCCGGCGATATGAAGACTTCTCATGCTGGTCAATTTGAAACTTTTTTGTGCACGAAACATTTTTCTCGCTAACCCGACAATATAAAATAATTCCATCGTATGTAAATGTTCCAGGATAATCAGCTACCCACGAAGAGACACTTTTTTTGCAGGTGGCATGGTACACGTTAAACTTTAACACAATACGTTAAAAATTGCAAAAAGACTACACTGATGCAAGCGCGTCAACAATAATGTTAAAACTGATATCTTCTTTTAAAATAAAAATTCGTTTTCGAGAAAATTGTTTATTTGATCCACGCTCAAACAAATATTCTTATCACTTATCACTTAATATCCCGACCAAGAAACAAAGGAATAAAATACCGTCGTAATTTTGGGTATTCCCTTGGTACTATAACCTAATCGATGTTTAGACTATTGTAGGTAATGTCCCGGCGATAAGATCGGTTCCAGAAGGCGACATTAACAATACCCTGAGCAATTCAATTGCCTAGTAATACCGAGAAATATTGTAAATATAGGGAAAATATGCATCATTACTAGATTTTGGGTAAAACATGCAATAATCGGTGAAAATGGTCTAAATATGTAAATGTATATGAAAATATGCAAATGCATATAATCCGGTCTCTACTGATGACCTTGAAATTTTTGTTTTTTGTTATGTACCAGATAAATTATTAAAGGTAATGCACTCGTGATAATTTTCGTTCAATCTACACCCGTGGAGAATATTCCAGAATTTTTTCAATATTTTTTGATCGATTTCGAGATAAGGTGGAGGGACAGCAATTTGTCGCTATTTTTTAAAAATAATACAAAGAAAAGTGCGAGCAAGTATTACAGTATATATATATATATATATATATATATATATATATATATATATATATATATATATATATATATATATATATATTTTACTCCTGTTTTCACAAGCTTTCATTTGACACCACACTCGACTTAGTAAAAAAAATTTTTTTTTTCACTTCCGATTTCACCCCCAAAATTAACCCCTTAAGTCAAAATTTACTTTCAAAACTACACGGCTCCGATGAGACCATCAATTCCTATATTATTACCAAATTTTAACTTTCTATGACAAAGTTTCGGAGAAAATCGGGTGTGACAGACAGACAGACAGACAGACAGACAGACAGACAGACAGACAGGCCGACATCAAAATCATCTTATAAGTGTTCCGTATCGAACACTAACAAAGACAAAAAACTATCAATAAATACTCCAGGTTTATTTTTAAGGTAACAATTGCTCAAAATGCCTACCGTTAACAACGAGGCAATGACCCAATCTGTCATAAACAGCCTGAACAGAGTTTTGCAGATAATCCGGGGTGATCTGTGCTACTTCATATTGAATTTTTTGTTGTAAATCTTCTACAGTTTCAGGTCCACTTCGGTAAACTTTGGTTTTCAAATGACCCTAAAAAAGAAAATCGAGTGGCGGTAAGGTCGGGACTCTTTGCAGGCCACTCTATAGCAACTCTTCTGCCTATCGATTGATTAGGAAAAATCGCTTCCAAATATCTACGAACATTGATTTCATACTGAGGAGTTGCTCCGTCCTGTTGATACCACAGATTCCTGTTAGAGGTATCCAAATTATTTTCGTCGGGAAAAAGATCTGTGGAA
Organism: Pachyrhynchus sulphureomaculatus; assembly: GCA_019049505.1. Taxonomy (NCBI): domain Eukaryota; kingdom Metazoa; phylum Arthropoda; class Insecta; order Coleoptera; family Curculionidae; genus Pachyrhynchus; species Pachyrhynchus sulphureomaculatus. The sequence continues at coordinate 126,283,185 of CM032449.1, read as the reverse complement.
GTTAGAATAACTTGTTGTAACTGTAAATGCCGCTGTCCTGTAAGATTTCCATCGATAAAAAAGGGACCAATGATATGACGGCCACAAATTCCTGCCCACACGTCTACCCTATGTGATCTTTGAGAATGACGATTATCCAGTGGGGATTTTCAGTAGACCAGTATCGGCAGTTATGCCTGTTAACTTTTCCGTTAAGACAAAATGTGGCCTCGTCAGAAAAAACATTAGGCCATGATCATATTGATTCGTTCCATCATGACCTGCAAAATTTAACGCGCCTATTGTAGTCATCTTCAGATAATCCTTGCAATAGAACGGGTTTGTATGGATGAAATTTTTCTTTATTCAGTATCCGACTTAAGGTACCTTTACTTATGCTGTGGTCTAGGCAAAGCTGACGAGTGGCTGCATGGGGATTTTCTGCAATTTCCAATAAAACATCTAACTTTTTATTATCGCTTGTTTTAACTTTTGGAGGTCCAGATTTAGGACGATCGTTAACATGATTTGATTGTTTAAATCGTTTTAATGTTTTGCTAACTACGGATTGGATAATAGGTAAGGTTCTCGATTCGGATATTCCTAGTTAAAAAGATCACACACCTCCTGTTATGTTCTCCTACGGTCTCCGTAACCAACCATCATTAACAAAGTGATTCTTTCAGTTTCTGTTAAATGTAACATTATGATATTACGCTCAAATAGCAGTTTCAAGTCGTTACTTGACAGTAAATATTTGATACAACCCAGCTTAAATTTTTTTTTTTTAAATTTGATCTCCATAATTTCAAATATCAATAATTCCAAAACAGTTCAATTTAGACATATGGTATGTTAGACATATAATATCTAAGATTTTTAGTAGGACTCAAAAATAAAATAATATACAGGGCTTTCCATTTTAAAAAAATCAATATGGCGTAATTTCTTCGAACTGACTGTTCAAAACATTTTATCGTCAACGTCAGTATGTGGGCAATATAACACTCTATAACTTTTATTTAAACTTCTTTTGATACACTGATTAATAAATGCTGTAGAATCACTATTCTATACATATGGGGCACTCTGTATATGAAAGTACAGTAAATACATCTATTTTCATTATTAATGTATTATATTTATTATGAAAGAAGTAGTGGAGTAGCTTAGTCCCAAGGGTAGAAGGTGGAGGCACATGTATCCAACCATTTTTCAGGCAAAGAAAACTCATGCTGGATCCTCCGTAACAATCTTGCAACCAGGAACGTGGAAGGTGAACGTGTCGCAGAACGCGGGGTATCCCCAAGCCACGCTAACATTGGGACATGAGTGCCCTGAATAGGTGAAGAGTTACAAGGTTCAACATTCTTGGTCAAACATCGTATTATTAGAAGATTAATTTTTAAAATCATCAAGAATATCTTTATTATGTGATAAAAATTTACATCGCGGTAAATGTGAAAAAAATTGTCAATCTCTAATATAGTTCTAAACATTTTTTTTGTAGATTTTAATCGCATAGATTAATTTTACATATGTGAAAAAATGTTTTTAATAAAAAAAATCTGTTTTAAAGAGAATAATTTCTGGAGAGAAATTTGCCAGTTTTTATTCAAAGTATATTTATTTAAATAAAAAGATATATTCTGTGGTAAATTTCCTTTAAAAAAAGTTCTATGGTTAATCTAAGTGTTTCCTAGATGTTGATATCTCAAAAACTATGTTTTTGTTAATAGAGGATAACATAAATTTAAGAATTAAAATTTTGTATAGCAACAAAAATACAATAACACAATAATAAATAGTGCACTTTAGTCAAATAAAGTTACCATTACTAAATATAGAATATTTTGGCTAACCTAGTTATGCGAGAATTCAGGATATTTTATTCGTTTTAGAACTCAAATACTTCTTGAAGGCCAACTGTTGCGACACGCATCCAGCGTCTCGCTTCTACTACGGGGCGAGATCTTTTCTCTCGACACATAAGGAGGAGAACGCCCCCTGATTACGCCACTGGCAAAAAAATATCCATTTTATAAACCTTCGATTTTTATCCAGGTTGACTCGAAACCCAAAAGGATTTTTATTTTAAACATATATTAATTTTACATCCATAGCTAAAAAAAACAAATTCTTTTTGGTCTGTTGGTCTGTCAGTTTACTACTGCGATAATTCTTAACGGAACGCGATATCGATTTCAAATTATATATATATATATCTTTATATATATATATATAGGGATATCAAAAAATATATATATATATATATATATATATGTACTGATATATATATATATATATATATATATATATATATATATATATATATATATATATACATATATATACTCGAACCGATCTCCAAAAAGATTTTTATTTTAAACATATATTAATTTTACATCCATAGCTAAAAAAAAATTCTCTATTTGGTCTGTTTGTTGGTCTGTCAGTTTTTTACTGCGATAATTTTTAACGGAACGCGATATCGATTTCATATGTTAAAAAATAAATACAGATATGTAGTCTACAACAATTCTTTTAAATAAAAATCAATAATATTGTAGTTTAAATATACCATTATTGCATAAAAAACTCTTAAGAAACATAAAATTACTACAAAAAAAAAAATAACAGTGCGTCTAATAATTTGGCCAGGGACTGTATATGTATATATATATATATATATATATATATTATATATATATATATATATATATGTAAATGTATGTATGTATATATATATATATATATATATATATATATATATATATATATATATATATGTATATATATTATATATATATATATATATATAATATATATATATATTATATATATATATATATATATATATATATATATATATATATATATATATATATATATATATATATATATATATATATATATATATATATATATATATATATATATATATATATATATATATATATATATATATATATATATATATATATATATATATATATATATATATATATATATATATATATATATATATATATATTCGTAATGCCGGCGGGACCCCCCTAAAATTTGCCACTTGTTTAAAAAATAAGATTTGCACGGTTTTAGCTCAATTATATAACGTTTAACCTGTGCCTCATCGAGGTTAAAGCTGTAAAATTCGATTTTTTGCAAAAAAAATTGTGGTTTTTTCCCTCATTAAATGAAAACCATTCGTCCAGCAACCTGACTCTTATTTCATTTCATAGGAAATATTGTTGTCTTAAAGTTTTATTCCTACCACTTTCTTGTTAAAATTTTTATATTTGAAGATATTAGTCATCCAAGACCGGAATCCTCAATTTCGACCTTCGACCTGTTTAGAAAACGAAAGTGAAAAATGGCAACAAAGATACCTAACTTAAATACTTTTGACCATTTTTTGTTTCCTTCTTTGTCGCATTCTATTGCAGTTCTAATGAGGATCAATCTGGCCTAATAAGGCCCAATCAAAAGTCAATATTTATTCAGACGTAAAATTCTCGCTGTATTCCAATATGTATTAAAAGTATTGAGTTTCTATTTAAATTCGTAGACTCATAGAATCCCAACAGAGAGAGCATTAAGCCCAAAATCTAATAGGCTCATTCAATTCCGAGGGAAAAATGTTAAAACCTTTATCTGAAACATTTTTTCTGAAGTTGCCTTCCTGTCGAGTTTTTTTTAGGTTTGTCAATCTTTCTTCCAACAAAGCGCTTAGTTCTCGCTGTCTTTGACCAATATTACTCGTGCTCCGAGAAAATTTCTCAAAGATCTGTGTCATATCTAAAATTTTACATCATAAAACTTGATCTACAATGCTTCCCGTAAATTTTGAGGAACTTTTTTGAAAGGGAAACGCATTTTTTCATCCTTGATACGCACTTGACATGAGCTTGGCGGAAAACTGAAGGATTATAGGAGATTTCTATATATGGTCGCCAGTTCAAGATTTTTCTATTCCACCTGTTGTCCGGGTACCGCTCATTATGTCCTGTAAATTTCCATTTTAGTCTGGCAGCTTGTTCGGGGACGTCAATGACTAGTCTTATTTCTGATCCAGGTATTCCTTTTCTTGTCTCCTAAAGTTATTCCTAATATTTGACTTTCCATGGATCTTTGGACACTTACGAAGTTTGTCTAAATTAAATGTCATATTTGTGCGCCGTATGTCAGGACAGGTAGAATGCACGAGTTGTACACTTTGGTTCTGAGATGCAATGGGATCTTGAGATTCTTGAGGACATAAGATAATTTTCTAAACGACATCCAGCCCAATCTGATTCTTCGACTCACTTCGGCAGTTCGATTCATTTTATTTGCTTTGACTACTTGACTCAGGTAAATATATTCATCTACATATTCTATAGCTGTCGTTCCTATTTTGATAATTTCTTGGTTATCCCAGTTAGTCATTAGTTTTATTTTTGATAGATTTATTTTAAGCCCAACACTCTATGAAGCTTCATGTAGTTCATTGAGCATTGTTCTAAGGTCTTCGCAGTTATCAGATATGAGTAGGATATCATCTGCAAATCTAAGATGGTTTAGCCTTCTGGCATTTATTAATATGCCCTTGTTATCCCAATTCAGTTTCTTAAATATATCTTCCAGGGCAAGAGTAAAAAAATTAGGTGAGATAGTCTCCCTGTCGTACTCCTCTTAAAATATTTATTTGGTTAGTTTTTTAGATCTTCATCTGTAATTGTTACTTTCTTATATATGTTTTCTATTAGTGTTATGTACCTTGAATCCACTCTGCAGTTAATCAGTGCTTTTTTTACTACCCAATGCTCTATGCTATCAAACGCCTTCTTATAGGCGACAAAACCGATGTAAAGTATTAGGTGGTATTCGTTAGCTTTCTCAGTGTCAAAAGATGGTCTATAGTGCTAAACGTTTTCCTAAAGCCAGCTTGTTCAACTGGTTGGTATATTTTCGTTTTGTGTTTTAGTTTGTTCATAATTATTTTAGTAAAAAGTTTATATAACTGTGAGAGCAAGGTTATGTGTTTGTAGTTGTTTAAGTTTGACGAATCTTCTTTCTTGTGTAATAAAATAACCTGCAACACTTTTAAGCAATGCACGATATATTCTCCTCCTTCTTTAATAAGTTCAGGAATTATTTGGTCTTCACCTGCCGCTTTGTTCTTTTTCAGGTTATTTGTGACGTCTTTTATTTCTCTTTCTGTTATTTCAGGGATCTCTTCAGAATTATCATTTGTTATTGTTTTTCTTAAATTCTCTTCAGATGTATCTGATGGGTCCATTTTAGTATTATATAGTTGCTCGTAATACAATTTGGCCACATCTGTCCTTTGTATTCTGTCGCTAATGATATTTCCTTGGCTATCCTTTAAGTTTATCACTTTTTTCTTTTTCCCCGTTTATAATTTAATCCTTTTTAAGCTTTTGTTATTTTCTAATATATTCTCTATGTACTTTTCTTGTTCCTCTCTTCTTTCCTCCTTAATCTGTCTACTTATTTTTTAATTAAGTTCCTTATATTCATTTGTTTCGCGTTTGCCTTCATTAATGAATTTTCGTCTATTTGATATCATTTCTGTAGATTCTTTATCCGCGACCTTGGCTTTGTTGTTCCGTAATGTTGCTATTTCTGATACGGTCTGTACTAATGTAGTAGTAATAAGGGTATTTAAGTTGTCTAATGTTAGATGTTCAATATTTTCGTCAACTTGACCCAATTTGGTTTTATATATTTCACTTCGTTCTTGGAATAGTTCTTTATCTATTTTTAGTTTTTTCAGCATTAGTTTCTATTTCTCGGCATATTCCTAGTCACTTCTATTCTTGCCTGAATCATTCTATGGTCACTGCCAACTGAAATGTTGTTAATTATTGACACATTCTTAATAATTCATTTTTCCCTCGTTAATACAAAATCAGTTTCATTTTTTTGTTACGCCGTCAGGGGAACTCCATGTCCACTTTCTGTGATGTTAGTTCTTAAAAAACGAATTCATTTGGAATAGATTTTGAGCCTCTAAATAGTTCATCAACGTTTCCCCCCTGTTGTTTCTAATGCCTTAGCCATAGTTTCCTATATTATCTTCAGTTGCTACTCTTTTTATTCCCAACTTGTTATTAAAGTCGCCCAATACTATGGTATATTTCGTTTGTTCTGATGTTATTGCTCTTGTTATTTCTTCATAGAATGCTTGCACTTCTTCGTCCTCGTGGGTCGATGTTGGTGCGTACACTTGTATTATTTTCAGTTTTGTGTTTTTATGGAGCTTAATTATGATCAGTGTTACCCTTTCCGAGAAAGCTATGTATTTTGTGATTTGGTTGCAAATTTTCTTGTTTATTAGAAATCCTACACCGTCCAAACTTTGACGTTCTCTTTTTTTACAATAAAGAATATTTCCTGATGATAGTTTACAGAGTGTTTCTCCTCTCCTCCTAGTTTCTGCGAGGCCAATTACATCCCATCTGATATTTTCCAGTTCCGTTTCAAGTTCTTTTAGTGTTTCGTCACCAATCAATGGTCTTATATTAAGGGTTGCTATATTTAATTTTATTGCTTTAGCGAATCTTTGCCTCCCCCAGATTCCTTAAGGCTGACCTTCTTATTATTGAAGGTGTGGGATTTAACACCCACCTGGGGACCATGTCCGTTCGTTATAAGATCCGCCTATTGGAGATTTTCAGGATTTAACACGCCACACTATCCTACTGCGGGTTGGTGAGTATTTTATTCAGCCGCTTCTAACCTGGAGAACCGTCGCTGTTTGTAGCCGCTCACTCTTGAGTCAGACGCTATTTTGCTAGTTTTGGTTCGCCCCGGGTATTTCATTTCCCCGGTACCACCTATATCTATCTATATATATATATATATATATATATATATATATATATATATATATATATATATATATATATATATATATATATATATATATATATATATATATATATATATATATATATATATATATATATAATATATATATATATATATATATATATATATATATATATATATATATATATATATATACATATATATATATATATATATATATATATATATATATATATATATATATATATATATATATATATATATATATATATATATATATATATATATATATATATATATATTTATATAGAATAAAAAAAGAAAGCAAAAGATTGCCGTATCTACCAAAATTCATAAAAATAAAATCTTAGTTGGGGAACTCGGCAAAAAGGGCGTGATAAGAGATCACACAATTTTCATTAAGCCAATATTTCGGTCCTAGATTGGGACCTTCTTCAGGGCAGAAATGCGATGTGCAAAGATTTCGTTAGCCTGAATGTCCGTAGGTAGCTTATACATAAAAAGTTGGTTAATCCATAAAATATATAAAATACACACTATAACACTGTAGACAAAATTATAAAAACCAAATTTAAAACATGGATGTAATGGAGAACCCTGGATGTTGAAAACATTGTTAATTATTTCACCTGTGACCACCACACATGGCAGCTATATGGCGGTGGCCATATAGCTGCGATTGGGCACTTCTCAATTCTGCCCAGAAGAAGATCCCAATCAAGGACCGAAATATTGGCTTAATGAAAATTGTCTCTTATCACGCCCTTTTTATAGTTCCCCATTTAAAATTTTATTTTTATGAATTATATTTATATAATATATATATATATATATATATATATATATATATATATATATATATATATATATATATATATATATATATATATATATATATATATATATATATATATATATATATATATATATATATATATATATATATATATATATATATATATATATATATATATATATATATATATATATATATATATATATATATATATATATATATATATATATATATATATATATATATATATATATATATATATATATATATATAGGAGCATAAGATTTTAGCGCTTTGGAGGAAGGGAAATACGGGTGGGGAGTTCATAAATTCAGTAGCTTCCATAGTCCAAGGGAATATTTCATTATTATTATTTGATAGAATGTACAAAGTTTTATGATAATAGCAGTCAAACGTACAAGAGCTAAGTTTTGGGATGGATGGGGCCGCTTTAAATATTTGTACTATGTACGTGTTAGAATTAAGATTATTTTCGAATATCATATAGAGGGAACTGAGATGGAAGTAATAAAGTGATAATTGTCACTAAAATTATTTTTAAACAAAAATATAAGGGAAATGAAAGGGGGTACCATTTTATGTCTATTCCAGTATTATTGGAGTCAAGAAATTAGAAATTTACTGGAATTCTTGATTTCTTCCCATGTAAATTGAAACCACCAGCAGAAAAAAACTGGGATATAAGTAAAAGGGGGCCATAAGAATTTTTCACTTGTATAAAGAGACGCAAAATTTTAAATGAAATAATGGTTGAAATAATACCTAGTAATAATACGAGATTTTAAATTGGTTGAATCTTACTCACTCCATGCACAGTACCGCTAAAAACTTCTGATATGCTTAAAAAAATACCAAATTATCTCATATTATCTCACAGAGCTTTCACAAATTTAGAAATTTATATAAACTTATTAACTGTTCTATACTTACGTTTTTCTTAAATATTTCGAACAGTATTCAGTCTTCTTATCACTAAAGTCTTCCCTGTGCCCAACTTTTTGTGATATTCCACTAGGAGGTATCATTTCATTTTTTAATGCTTGCTTGCTTGAATGCTTGAATTAACAATTTATATTTGTGAAGTAATTGATGTGGAAAAGTTCTTGCCAATTTTTGAATAAGCTGCTTATCTTTAGAATCCAAAATATTCTTAACACTGATGTTACTATTCGATATCAAGTAAAACATTCTCCCGAGTTGACCAAATAATGTAATGTTACGTGTTTTTCAAACTTGTATTTAGATACCCGTATATTTATAAGTATTGCCGTCAAGGAATTTCATTATTCAAAAACATATTTCTCAGTTTTATTAATTTTATTTATATTGAGCCCAAGTATAAGTCACTGGAATTTAAAACATTGTGTTTACTTTTACTTTAAAAATGCAAACCAATCGAAAAGTTCAAATACGTCAAAATTATACTTTTATTGTAGCAGGTAATAATTTCTTGACATAATCAATTATATTTATGTCATTTTCTTGATATTTTAGAAAGATTTTATAATGTATTCTTGCCACAAAAATTCCTATTTACAAGGAAATTTTAAAGATATCAAAGCCAGTATCCTCAATCGATCAGTACAAAAAGGTAAATATTATTTTTAGTATTATCCGTGTCAAAGCAAAATTTAAATAGTTCCTGTTCTATTACTGCAGTTGAGAGAGAGGTTCGTTTGTAAAAGTAGCACATGTATTGTTTACTTGAGCATCTACGTTTCACCTCTAAAAGACTGAGTGTTCGAAGTTAACCTAAAAATTATTACTGATTAAAAAACTGAAGTTACGAGTTTTCTAGCAGGAGTTCAACAGTGACCTAGTTATTTTTCTTAAATAAAATGCATTCCTTATCAGTTAGCTGAAAAATTGCTAACTGAGGACAGTTTTTCTTTTAAATAATAGTGTACGAGTACTATCTGAAACACAATATAGGTTTTTAGCCGGCCGATTTACCAAATTCCGTGGACAATCGGAAGCCAGTGGTAGATTTAGATTTTAGTCGGTCTTTGATCCCGTTTCTGTTAAAAAGCTTCCTTATAAATGGGAGTGGTTTAGAATTAAAGGGAAATGGAAATGAAGTGAGTTCTTGATTGACAAAATAGCAGTAGGAATAATGGAAGGAGAGACTTCCTGTCAGTATAGAGCATTGAATGACGTAACTCAGGGATTCATACTTAAACTTGTCTTTTTTAATTCTGTATATATATATATATATATATATATATATATATATAAATATATATATATATATATATATATATATATATGTATATATATATATATATATATATATATATATGTGTATATATATATATATATATATATATATATATATATATATATATATATATATATATATATATATATATATGTATATATATATATATATATATATATATGTATATATATATATATATATTATATATATATATATATATATATATATATATATATATATATATATGTATATATATATATATATATATATATATATATATATATATATATATATATATATATATATATAGAAGCACATTCAAATTCGGAAATTTTAGAAAAATTTGAAAAAAGGGCAAAACATTTTACCAAGAAACAAATAGGCGTAATTACAAACAGAGAAGGAGGCCTTGTATTGTGCCGGTGTGACTGGGCAGTTCGTGCCACCAGCCTTATATTCAAAAGAATGAGAAAAAATCCTGATTTGGGGAATGGTACACCCTCTGAGAGTGTTATGACCATTCCACACTGGCTATGTTGACTCAAACTTATTTGTAAAATGGATAAAACATTTTATAAGCGTCGTAAAGCTTACCCATGAAAATAAAGTATTACTTCTGTTTGATGGAAATACACCGCATTCGAAGAGCCTGGAAGCGTTGAACATAGCAAAGGGTAATGGAATAATAATGTTACAACTGCCAGCTACTCAAGTCCCAAGTTTATTTGCAGAAGCTTACCAAAGAGCTGCTACCATTGGCACCATTGTGATCAGAGTTGAAGCAGCTTGAGCTTGAGCCATGGACAAAAACGGATTTTCCGAACATTTGTTTAAAGCAGCTGAAAATATAAATGCTCTTTCTCTATCTCAGATAAAATCCAGTAATGAAAGTACAACAATCTTACAAGACGCTTCTATTATTATTAATAATGGAAACAAGCAAATTGCTGCCCAACCTTAGAACAGATCGCCACATTTAAATAGTAAACAGTTTACTTGAAGATTTAATGCTAAATCTTAAAAAAAAAATCTTTATGCCCAGTACTACAAAAAATACTGTACAAAAAACTCTGGAAATTACAATGAGTCCTTACAAAAATATGTTGGAAGAATCATCACCAACCAAACCTAGGAAAAATACAACTAAAAAGGGTAAAGACATTAATAAACAAAAGAAGGAATCAAAAAAAAAAAATGGAAAACGCCAATACCAAAAATAATACGATTTACCCAAATCTCTACCTATTTATACTAAAAGGCTATGGACAGTCAGCAGATGTCGAAAATAAACCCTTTGAGGCCGGCATCAGTCGCCGGTAATGAAAGATTTCTTTGGGCGTTCGACAACAGATCCTTTGTAGCTTTTAGATGAAAGCCGAACAAGGTGAATGATTTTAAAAACATACACAGTTATTTATTATGCTGTCCTCTTTAGAATGAAGTAAATAAACTGTTAGCGAATTATATATTTTAAAATTTTTACTTACTATAAAAACATATTGAAATAAAAAACTTGTGTAATTAATATTTGGTGTCAGGAAATAATTATTTTAAAAGGTAACAATTCTTTATAATATTTTTTTATTAAATTTGTTTAGGAAAAATCTATTCATTATGGAGTTGTATGGTACACCAGTAGCGACGTGAAGAAAATATTCATGTCGTCATTTCTTTAAGGTTGATTTTTTCTTGATTAGATAAGATTAGCTATTTAAGGCGAATTTTCTGCAATCAGTCTTGCTACAAGGATCCGCCAGTTCCAACGTATGTAGAGAATTCCATACACCTTGTATATATATTTTTATATTTACATTTATATTTTTAAACTCTGAATTCCGCTAAGAAACTAGGAAGCCATAGCTATAAATTATCAACAGAATGCTTCAAGAAACCTTGTAGATAATATTTTCGAATAGTATAGAGTTTACCGGACCGTTTGTAAGCAGTACTTTAGAGTAGTATAGAGTTTGCCGGAGAAGAAAGAAAGTTAGTGAAATGACATTAAATTGCACTGCAAGGGAAGACGGACTCGTTCCCGAACTTATAAAATACGTGGGAGAACCTTTAATAAAAAATCTTAAAATACTACTAAACAAATACCTTGAAAAATCGTGTAAGAGCTATACACCGAAATACATAACTTACTCATAAAGAATAATAAACCTGAAGACCCCCAAACAAATTCAAGATATACACAATATAACGCTCGCACTTCGAAATATCATCGAAAAATCCCCATGTAAGAAAGATTCGTATGAATATAAAAAAAATCGTTAACTCAACCGAAATATGAGCAATTATAAATGCATTACAAAATTGCCATTAGATAAATTAGAGAAACCTAACTGAGCATCAATATGAGCAAAACAAAAATAACGAGACATCCTTCTAACATAATAACGAACCCATCATGCTGAATAGAATGAAGATATGAGTAGGACAATACATATACCTAGGAATAAATAGAAGAGTAGACAGAAAGATGAAAAATGAAAAGAATAAAACACAGGACAGCTTTAGGGAGATTACAGCATATATTAGAAAAATTTAAGATATACATAAAACCAAAAATAGTAAATCAATGTTTTATCCCAGCCTTGCTGCGTAGGGTTGAATCGTAAAAAAAAAAAATAGTACAGATATAAACTATCTAATGCCACATCGAGGGACCATTCCTAAATAAATCAATAAAGGACAAGATATCAATAGAATGGACTAAAAAACGTACCAACATGGAAGCTATCAAAAACATAATACCAAAAGCAAAATTGAGATAGTCAAGGCATAGAGCAGAAACGAAAAAATAAGGAAAAGCATGCAGAGAACAAGAAATGTGAGACGACCTATACTAAGATAACATTACGACGGTAGGGAGGTGATGGACGAACGTAGCATAGTAGAAAGACAGTTAATGCCGATTTTACCTTTGAAATAATTATGATAGTTCAAAGAAATAATATAAGGAAGTAATTTATATTGCTAGATAGGTAATTTTGTATGAGGTCACAGGTTGGTTTTCTAAGATTTTTGAACCGATAGATAATTCAGTATTTATATGTGAATCTATAGCAATGTTTCATTATAAATAGATATATTTTATGGCTTTGAAGAGAATATAGGACATTTAACAACAGAGTTATCAAAATTCCAAACATGTTTCAAGATACTATTCTCCATTATAAAGAAAAATAGCATAAAACTTTTGAGTAAACATTAAATTCGTTTAAAGTTTTTTGAATTACAACAAGTGCTAGGAATTTCGACGAACAGTGGATTTAAACGCCAGGTAGTGAAAATTTTTAAATGTAAATACTATTTATCTTCAGGAAATTAATAATTACATGTATTTTTAAGCTTTTGACTACTTAAGTATTGATGAACATGACTTCAATCCGCCGTTTAACAGATTAACCTCGGAACAACCATGCATTCCTATAGAAAATATAGATCCAACTAGAAGACCAGAAGGTTTTGGGAGATGGGCAATGCCCAAATTGGTAAGTAAGGAGAAGGGGGATAATAATGTCATTGCAAAAGAATAACTTTCATGTGATTATCACCAAAATGGTAATTTTAAGAAAAAAAAATTAATATAACATCGTTTTTTTGAAACTTTAAGAATCTATAATTTCCAGATTTTTCTGATATTCTTAAAACACCCTGAATTTAAGATTTTTTAAAATTACCTGTAAATTGCCGGTAATTTTATCAACTGTTTCTAAATCTTTTTTTTGTTTTTCGTGGTAATTTAAGTATAATCTAAAAATTTCTATCAATCCGTTGGCATCATATAGGGACACAGCTTACGATTTGACACTTCGGTCGTCTTTTCTTCAGAACGTGATCTAGTTGGTGGTGTTTTAATAGGCCTAACAACTGTCTAACTTTTTAGTCTTCAGTTTTCGGACAAGCCTAGTTGCTTGGATCTCAAGTTACAAAACTTTGGTGTTTTAAAAAGTGACAAAAAATGTTGTTTTGAAATAAATTTTATTTTTATCAAACTACTGTCAATGTCTTACGTAATCTTTTTTTTTCCTCAAGGATGACTAAAAATTCAATTGTCACTGCTAAATTCCTTTTTAGGTTATTACTTTTAAAACCTTAACAAAAAAAGATGCTTTTAATCCTTCCATACCAGTATTACAAATAATAAGCTAGAAGAGTAATATTTAAAAACAATAACCGGTAAAGTGCAAGTTGACCTTGCGCAATTAGTGTTCCGTACGTTGATTGCTTTTAAAATAAAAAATTTTTGTAACGGAGGTATAAAATGATCAGTGACTTCACAAAACACACCCAAAATCAGTTTTCAACAAAGTTTGTTTCCAATCTTTACTGAAAATTGATGATCTTGAAATTTTTGTTTTTGTTTTTTTTTATATATGCCAGATAATTTTTCGTTATTAAAGTGGAGAATATTCCAGAATTTTTTCAAAATTTTTTGATAAGTACTTTTACAGACAGAGATTTTTCGCGATTTTTTAAAAATAATACAAAGAAAAGTGCGCGCAAGTATTACATTATATATTATATATATATATATATATATATATATATATATATATATATATATATATATATATATATATATATATATATATTACTCGTGTTTTCACAAGCTTCCATTTGACACCACACTCGATTACCTAGTAAAAAAATTTCCGATTTCACCCCCCAAAACTAATTTCAACTTTCTATGACAAATAGTTTCGGAGAAAATCGGGTGTGACAGACAGACACCGAAGTCATAAGTGTTCCGTACGGAACACTAAAAATGGATTTAAGGAACAAATATTAGCTAATAAAATGTGAAACCACTCAATGTTTCTTTTCTGTCTTAGGTTGTAGATAATTATAGTGGTAAAATTGACTCCAATATATCGGTAATTTAACGGAATCTTATCGGTAACGCTATTGGTAAAATTCTTCTTATGACACCGTCTCTTCACGAAGGTTAGCGATCCATATAGCTAAATGAACTTTAGAAACTGCTGCTCGAAAAAATATCACTCGAACCACATCCAAACCATCTCAACATGTCGTTCAGCCAAGAATTCTGTCGTCCTCCGATGGATCGTTTGCCCTTTATTTTGCCTTTAAAAATTAGACATAGCAATTCGTAATTTGGACCCCTCATTATATGTCCGAAGTATTGAGTTTTTCTCATTTTTATGGTTGTTAATAATTCTTTCAATTTTTTCATTCTTCCAGTACTTAGATGGAAAAATTTATTCATATTCTTGCATGTTACTCGGGCTTGTTCAATTCGAGAATATATTTCCTTTCTTGGGCCCACTTGTCATTTATATTGGTTCCCAAATATTTAAATGTGGAGACCTGCTCTACGGTGTTGTCCCTGATTTCGAGAGATTCTGATGGTAGATTTTTCTTTGTTATTACCATCCATGTAGTTTTCCTTTTATTAGTTAATCCAAATCTTTGGCTGGCTGTTACGATTCGATCGATCAGTTGCTGGAGATATTTATTATTTTGTTAATAGCACAGTATCATCAGCAGATTGTATGTTGTACAGTGTACTCCCATTATCTGTTATTCCTTCAATGGATTCATAGATGGCCTTATTAAACACAGCATCAGAATTATGACTGAACAAAAGTGGTGAGAGAATGCATTCCTGTCTTACACCTTGAGTTATTTTTATGCTTTGGGAATTTTCCAGCCTATTTTTAACTTCTACTAATTGATTCCAGTACAGATTTTTTAAATGTTTAGATCTCTTTTGTTTATATTTGTTGTTTCTAGAATTTTTATTAATTTCTTGTGCATCACAGTCGAAAATTTTATTGGAATCTGTAAAACATGCATATACATCTACATTCATATCTTTACAGCGCTGGACCAGTAGATTCAATGAGAATAAAGCTTCCCTTGTACCCTCGCCTTTTCAGAATCAGAATTGTGTGTTAATCTATCTGGTTTCTAGTCCTATCGCCAGGTGATTTCCAAGTGTAAAACTACCTGGGTGTGAGTTTAAAAAATATGTTGCTAATAAAAAGATCATTCCCGATACAAAATTGGACGAGTCTGTCGCCTCGATCATTTGTCAGACTCAAGCCATATCACCCAGCCACTTCACCGTGCACTCCTAAACCCACCGTAGAGTTAAAATCACCTGTAATTATAGTTATTTCGCCCTTTTTCACGAGATTCACCACCTCTGCCAGTTCACCGTAAAAACGTTCAACCTCTTCATCTGAATTATTACATGTTGGAGCATAAACCTATATAATGTTCATTATTCTGTGAGTCGTTTGTAGATGTACCATCATTATTCTGTCATTATAAGGTAAAAAATTAATCAGCGATCTATTAATTTGAGGTGATAACACAATAGCAACTTCATACTAACGTTGTGGCTCTCCAAATAATATATATGTCCTTTTTCAATTCTTTGCTGACCAGTGCCAGTCCATCTAACCTCGCTCAAACCAAGAATATCGATCTTCATTAATTAATTTCCAGTCATGTATAGTGTTTGAATATTCCATGCAGCTATGCAAATTGATCTGTTAAACAATCGTGTTCTGTTGTCAAGGTTTTCCATGGTAGATGTCGGGGGTATTTTTAGCACCCTCTCTTCACTTAAGAGATGCCCCGGACTGAGAGTTACAATATTTGTATATCAGCCATAGAGATTTTTTTGTAAATATTAGTACATCAGTTTTCCGTTTGCTTTCTGTACCGCAGTATCAGATCCGCTGGAATCAAGATGCGATTGCCGCCTAAGAATAGCTAGCGTCAAGCCCTTAGGGAAATAATTTTTCAATAGTCTTAATCTAGTACTGACGTAGCTGCTTCCCAACGTCAGGGTGGCTATAAAGAGAGGAAATAATAGGATTCTGTTCTGGTCCTGGACTCTCCCAGGGATAGGAGATGAGAGAAAACCAGTAGCTACTGTAGGGCAGGGTGCGCCAAATCCTGAAGTAACCTGTCTATAGATGAACGTAGAGGAGTGCTACCCGCTATCCTATTGGTAAAATTATGGGATGAAAACGCCATAAAATCCTGAACCATTACTATCAAATTAAATCTAGTAAAATAAGTTTAATGACAGAAATACATGCTCGGTAATATTTCAGAAACTAAAAGGAAAATGTTCTTTATGTGGATATTTTTTACAAACACATGATAATTCCGAGAACGATTAAAATTTCTCTGTAATTCTCATATAAACTCACCATTTTTTAGAGAAGAGAACTTCATGATAAAGACCATCAAGTTATTCTTGCTGCTCTTACCAGTATTTGTGACTTGGTTCATAATCCTGAAAAATGTTTTGAAGCAGTCAGATTAAAAATTGTTGACAGGTAAAAATATAGTTATTCTTCAACACTTGCTTACCAACTAATAAAAATTGATTAACATAAGTTATCAAATGACAGCATATCTATCCTTTGCCTAAAAGTGAATTACGTTCTATTTAATAATAATTTATACTGATATAAGAGAAACAGAAGAATTTATTTTTGTCCGTAAAACTAGTAGCTTTCCGGTTTGCAGATATATACAAGACAAGATATACTCTTATAACAATTTACAGATATTCTGCAAACAAGACGCATCGTAATGGGATATAGCGTAATATTATATGCGTGTTGGTAGAAAATTTATGGTCATATGATTTTCTTTCAAGAAATATGTGTCTTTTTCATGTCTACAAAGCGCAAAAGTCCTGGCTTTGTATTTAAAAGAATCTATAATATATCCACTTTGTATCGGATCATACTTAACCTCGGTTGAAAGCTGATATTTGACAGTAGTAGACGTAAAAATTGTTGGAATTCATTTATTCAGACTTAAGTTAGAGCGCTTTAAAGATGAGTGAAATTTCTGCACAAATGCTGCGCAGGCCTATGAAGACATTTGTACTGTTTGTAGTCAAGATACCTTATCAAAACCAGCAGCCAAAAGATGGTTCAGTCGCTTTCGTTCTAAAAATTTCAATGTCAAAGTTGCCTCTCGCACCGGTCAACCAATGACAGAAAAAGTGGATAGAATTTTGGTAAAAGTTGAGGAAGACTCGCTTGTAAGTAGCCCTGACATCACCAAGAAACTAAACATAATAGACCACGATATTTGGCAGTTCTGCAGGCATTCCATTATGAAGGCTGATGGAACTATAGAGGGGAGAGCTTTTGAAGAAAGTTGATCTATCAATAGGGACCTTTAATACACTATTACTCCTGGTGTTATATGTATTTGTTGTTCCTAGCATCTCAGAAAGGTGTCTATTATTGTTTACAAGAGTTAAGCATCTTAATATGTACAGACATGGAAAAGTTAGGATTCGTTGTTTTATAAAAGTACCTCTGCCGCTTTCACGAAAACTTAGATTAAAAATCAAACGGAGATTATTTTCTTTTGGTTCACAAATATACGTTTACTTTTCACACCAGCAGCACCCCAGGATACAACATTATTAGACGTGTGACTAAAAGCTAATGAATAATATACATCCAAGAGACCGTTACTAGCAAGGGTACTTTTTAAGCTTAAAATTGCAAAGTAAGCTGAGTTTAATTTAGCACATATGTGATCTATATGGTGCCTAAAAGAAAACCTATGATCCACAAACGTACCGAGGAACTTGGCTTTCTCCTCAAAGTTTACACCTAGGGAATTGGCAAACATCGACGCTAATTGTTTTTTATTAAATATATTCATACAGATAGTTTTCTCAACATTCAGTACAAGGCCATTTCTTCTGCACCATGATTAAATATCCCTGCACACACATGAAAAATCATCACAAAGACCATCTACAGTGTCCGAGGCTGTTACAATGGTGGTATTGTCTGGATACATAATCACTTGCCTTGTTCTAATATGGCAGGTCATTCACATATAGTATAAATAACAAGGGTCCCAAGACAGATCCTTGTGGGACGCCAAGATCGACCGCTTTCTTTTCAGAAACAATGCCATCATATTTCACCACCATCTCCCTGTCGGTCATACATGACACTATCCAATTCACCAGGCTGCCTCGAAAGTCAATATTGTATAATTTTTTCATCAGCGATGGTTTGTGTACCGTATCAAAGGCTATAGAAAGGTAAAAAAAGCGTTATAACATATTTACCGTCATCAACGTTGCGGAAAACCTAATTTAAATAGTGGAAAGAGGCAGACTCAATTGATCTATTAGGCAAAAAACCATGTTGTGCGGAGTGTAGTATGTTGTATTTGGTAACAAAATTTATTACTCGTTGGTACACAATTGTCTCAAATATTTTTGAGAAAGAACTTAGTATAGATATTTGCCTATAATTCCCTACATTATTAAGGTCATCCCTCTTATAGACAGGGATAACATTAGCGGTTTTGAAAACTTATTAAGACTAAAATTTATTAAGAACGAAAGCGGTTTAGCGATTGAATACTTTTTTACCACTTTAGTAGTTATATCATCAGATCCAGCTGATTGTTTGTCCTTTATTTTAGAAATAATTTGGAAAACCTCAATGTCAGTAACGGATTCCATAACCATGTTATTTGATGTTACTGGCGAGAGGGTACAATTTTTCATGTTAGCTGATCCATATTTATTTCGTAGTTTTTTTCAGAGATAGTACTAAAATAATTTACAAATGTGTTTGCAACCACGATTGGTTCAGAAGTAAGCTCAGAATCTACGAGAAGCGAAATAGAACTTTGTGTGTTATTTTTATTTAAAGCATTATGAACTATAGAACAAATAGTTTTTGATTTGTCGTCAGAATTATTATTTGGTTTTTATAATAGAGTCTTTTTGTCAAATTTATTCTCGTTCTATACTTTTTTTTTAAGATTACGGTATTCAGTTATAGTCTTACTGAGTAACCCATTTAATGAAATATGTGGATTCCGACCCCAAAGTAATTTTTAAAAACTACGAAACCTAAGTGCCTATTTGTAATATTGAAATTTAAGTTATGATGGTATCAGAAATATAAATCATAATGAAAAAATATGTCTTAAATATCTGAAAAAAGAACTCTATTTTCGGAAATTTAAGTCCATTTTTTCAGTTCTGCAGTCAGATGTTTAAAGAAGCATTTTATTTAATGTTTAAATTTTTATATACCCTCTACATACTCGTATATATTCCAGACTTGTTGATCTCGTAACGCACGAAATGCCTGCTATCAGGGAAAGAGCAGCTGGAGTCCTTGCTGAGATAGGAAATATTGGCACGGGAAAAGACGCAATAATAAAAAATAAATTATTATTAGATAATTTATTAGACAGAATAGAAGATACTTATCCGGAGGTGAGAATTCAGGTAGCGGCGTGCCTGGAGGCAGTATCAAGATTTTGGTGCCGTAAGCAAATTATGATTCTTAACCTTCAGAAACTGAAATTTCAAATATATATATATATATATATATATATATATATATATATATATATATATATATATATACATAAATGCATATATATATATATATATATATATATATATATATATATATATATATATATATATATATATATATATATATAATATATATAAAATGCAACGTCTCTCTGTCTGTCTGTCTGTCCGTTAGTGCGCCTATCACTGAAAAACCACTTATCCGATTTACGTGCTTTTTTTTAAAAACATACATATGTTCTCTGGCCAGGTTATAGGCTATATTTTATTACGATAGGTAGCATAAGGAATGAGCAGTGACGTAAAATAGTGAATGATGTCGGAAATAAGTTTGCCGCTAGCGCGTGCCTTTGCAATACACAGCCTAAACCATTAAATATGGAACAATATTATGTAGCAAAGAATATCTGTAATGTATAATTTATATATATATATATATATATATAATATATATATATATATATATATATAATGCAATGTCTCTCTGTCTGTCTGTCTGTCCATTAGTGCGTTTATCACGCGGGAACCACTTATCCGATTTACCTGTCTTTTTTTAAATCATGCATATATTCTTTGGCCAGGTTATATAATAATAATAATAATAATCTATATCTATAATATATATAAAAAATGCAATGTTTGTCTGTCTGTCTGTCTGTCGGTTAATGCGGTTATCTCTCGAGAACCACTTATCCGATTTACGAGATTTTTTAAATTCATACATATGTTCTCTGACCAGGTTATAGGTATATATTTTATTACATCTATAATATATATAAAATTCAACGTATTCTGTCTGTCTTTCTGTCCGTTAGTGCGCTTATCACTGGAGAACCACTATTCTGTACTTTTTTTTTTTAAAACATACATATGTTCTCCGGCTAGGTTATAGGCTATATTTTATTACGATAGGTAGCATAAGGAATGAGCAGTGACAATAATAGTAAATGAAGTCGGACAAGGTTTGCCGCTAGCGCGTTCTCTTGCAATACACAGTCCAAACCTTTAAATATGGAACAATATTATGTAGCAGAGAATATCTATAATATATATAAAATGAAATGTCTCTCTGTCCGTCTGTCTGTCTGTCTGTCCGTTAGTGTGCTTATCACTGGAGAACTACTTATCCGATTTACGTGCTTTTTTTTTAACCATACGTATGTTCTCTGGCCAGGTTATAGGATATATTTTATTAGGTGACATAAGGAATAAGCAGTGACGATGATAGTGAATTAAGTCGGAGAAAAGTTTGCCGCTAGCGCGTTCTCTTGCAATACACTCCCTAAAGCATGAAACAATATCATGTAGCAAAGAATACAATATATATAAAATGCAACGTTTCTCTGTCTGTCTGTCTGTCTGTTAGTGCGCTTATCACTCGAGAATCACTTATCCGATTTACGTGTTTTTTATAATTTATATATATATATATATATATATATATATATATATATATATATATATATATATATATATATATATATATTATATGTTCTATATAATTCGATATAAGCCTAGATAATGGGAGATAAGGTGAGATAATGGGAGATAAGGAGAAATAATGGGAGATAAGTCGAGATAAAAGCCTCGATAATAGGAGATAAGGTGAGATAATGGGAGATAAGTATAAATAATGGGAGATAAGGAGAGATAATGGGAGATAAACAGAGATAAGGCTAGATAATGGGAGTTATGGAGAGATAATGGAAGATAAGGAGAAATAATGGGAGATAAGGAGAAATAATGGGAGATAAGTCGAGATAAGCCTAGATAATGGGAAATAAGGAGAGATAATGGGAGATAAGGAGAAATAATGGGAGATAAGGAGAAATAATGGGAGACGGGCAGAGATAAGCCTAGATAATGGAAATTATGTAGAGTAATGGGAAATAAGGAGAAATATTGGGAGATAAGGAGAAATAATGGGAGATATTTTATTACGTTGGGTAACATAAGGAATAAGCAGTGACGATAGTAGTGAATCAAGTCCACGCGAGCGGAGCCGCGGGCCCAGCTAGTATATATATATATATATATATATATATATATATATATATATATATATATATATATATAAGAAAAAGAAACAGTACGTAGAATGCAGGAGTTATATTTGCCCCATAGGTGATTAGGAAGGCAATGGCGTATGTGTGGAAGTTTTATTCACTAATGCTCTATCTTACGTGCGCCACGAAAAACGTGAAGGTGCGGGTGGCGCAGTGCAGGAGTATTGAGATAGGAGTGTTCTGTGTAGCTGCAAAACTTACAAGCTTGGACATTTTTTGTTAAAAATTGTTAGGTTACTTTAAAAGATTTATTTTTTAAAACATTACGAACAGTTTCGGTAACGTTTATACCTGATATAGTTTTAATATGTAAGGATTGAAATTTTTTAATGCATTACAAAGTTATGAAAATAGTTATTTAAATCTTACAGAGTGTAAAGTATCAAAGCGTAGTTTGTGTGAAAATTTACATGTGTTAAAATTGTTTTTTTATAAAAAGAAGTGCTTTGATGAAAAAAGAATAATTTCTTTACTGTAATTTGCCAGTTTTTATTCAGTATATTCATCTAAGTGAAAAGTTATACAATTTAGTAAAGACTGTAGTAAATTTTCTTTAAGTCTCATAGATATCTGAAGTGCAAATATTTTACTTCTTAGATGTCGATATTTGTTTTTTTATATGATATCAAAGTTAAAAATTTCAATTTTACATAAAACCCAAGAATCTTACATTATAAATTGTACTCCATTAGAAAAAGTTGCTATTTATTCAATATTGAATATTTTAAATAACTCGTTACGAGAAAATTCAAGATTCTATCCATTTTCGTGCTGATATTTACGAGCCTGTGTGGAACTACACTTATTTTTCAAGTACTATATGACTGCTAACTATTGCAACTATCCACCTATACGTATCAAATATATAATCAGGCTATTGTAACTGTAATGGCCAAGATTAGTTTACAAGTTACAGTGGTTCTAGTGACGCTACTTTCGATATTTTCAAAACAATGGATGAAATCGAATTTCGTATGTTAATTAAACACTGTTTTTTGATGGGAAAAATGTCGTTCAAGCAAAGCAATGACTTGATAAGTGTTGGAGGGACTCTGCCCCTGGAAAATCACTCATTATTTACTGGTATGCTGAATTTAAACACGGTCGTAGATACGAATGATGCTGAACGCTCTGGACTCCCAGATGAGGTGGTTACACCGGAAAACATCAAAAAAATCCACAAAATTGTTTTGGATAACCGTAAAGTGAAATTGCGTGAGATAGCTGACACCATAAAGATATCAAAAGAACGTGTCGGTCATATGTTGCATGATCATTTGGGCATGAGAAAGCTCTGTTTGAAATGGGTATCGCGTTTGCTCACAGTGGACCAAAAAAAACAACAACGTGCTGATGATTCTGAGCGCTGTTTGGACCTGTTTAAGCACAACAAAAAGGATTTTTTCATGTGATATGTGACAATGGATGAAACATGAATCCACCACTATACACCGGAATCAAATCGGTAGTAAGCTGAGCGGACAGCAGCCGGTGAAAGCCGCCCCAAGCGACCAAAGACACAACAGTCGAATGGGAAGGTTTTGGCCTCTGTATTTTGAGATGCACATGGAATAATTTTCATCAAGTGTGCCGAGAAGGGAAAAACCATCAATAGCGAATATTATATAAAGTTATTGGTGCGTTTGAAGGCAGAAATCGCAAAAAAAAAAAAAACAAGAAAATGTGCTCTTTCATCAAGATCATGTCACAAGTCAATGGTTACGAAGGCAAAATTGCATGAATTGAAGTTCGAATTGCTTCCTCATCAACCGTATTCTCCAGATTTGGCCCCCAGCGATTATTATCTACTCGCAGAAGAAGTTATCGCCGAAACTGAAGCCTATTTTGAAGGCAAAGACAAATCCTTCTTCAAGAAAGGTATAGAAATGTTAGAAAAGCGTTGGACTGATTGTATCACTCTTAAAGGAGACTATATTGATGAATAAAGTCTATATATTGAACAATTTTGCAAAAAAAATGTGTTTTAAATAGCTAGACCAAAAACTTTTCAGTCTACGTGTTACTACTTAGTTTTGTAAGTGGAAAACCATCGCAGGCCTGTGTTATTTATTATATCATAGATGGTTTAGGTTTTAACAGTGAGATTGACAATAACGGTCTAAAAGTCATACCCAGTTTAGTTGCCATAAAATCTTAAATCTACCCAGTTGACTTTTGTTTTTCATAATGTAATATAGTATATTCTAGTTTCTAATTAGATTAATTTAACAGTTACATCGTTTTACTAAAATTAGATAGTAAGTGTTTTTGTTTAAAATTCTTGATTTCGATCAAATAAGTTTGTAAAAAAGAGACGTCATCAGAAACTTCTTTTTATATTTTTTCTACCCAGAAATATTTTAGTATTTAAAATTTTCGTGTTCAAAGCATTTTTACGGACACAATAACTTTTGAATTCAAAATCTGAATAGTTAAAAGCATTTTCAATGAACCACTGTTCATTTAAATCGCCCGCCCCTGGGACATATAATTTTTCAACCAGACTCACGTGTCGTCCCTTTCAAGAAACCAACCTTATACACCGAGTTGCCTAGTTATATGATCGGAACTTACCTGAATCCCTTGCCTATGTATCTAACAAAAATAAATAAAATAACCCTGATTTTTCAAATTTGACAAGTTTTCAAATAGACCTTAAAAAACTTTGTAAAATATATTTTTAAAAAATATGTACGAAAAATACAGAAGTATTATATTAACAAATTTTCCATATTGCTCTTGTATCTGGGATGGGACAATAGAGTCTGAATACGGATAAGTAAATAGAAATATATTTTAGAATAAGTTGACGATTAAAATAGTGTGAAAGTTTATTATGATCGGAGATCCGTGTGTACTTAATGCTGCTCTATAGTGTAACTTAAAGTGGGTAAAATTTCAACAAGAAACTTTGAAATAGGCATACAGGTAATATTAATTTGGAAAAATTAGTATTAATTCAAAAAGTCTTACTTGTTTCTCCGAAATCCTACACAATATGGGTCCACCCTATTAAGCGGCTAAAATTTCACAAAATTCTATAATTTATTACTACACCAATTAATGTTTAGGTATAATTGAACTCCATTTTTTGTGACAGATTGTAACTTTTGCCAAATTCACCTAGCAGCAGACGCGAATCACGCTATAATTTCAAAGAATAAAGTCGCAGACACGTTTTACAATCGTTTCCAAGGTTTGACTCCAGAGCAAATTTATAATACGGCACCTTGTCCTGTTGTAACAAATTCAGTTTTTCTGCTAATTCTTGGTGGAGAGCCTTACCTACTGTATCATGTTTTTCACTATACCCTGAGGGAGCAATTGCCTAGCAACCTCCCGTCATATGCTCTATTGTCTCCGATGTCTATCTTACATTGATTTTTCTGAACAGGAGGATCGTGAACGATTTATTTCACATTTCAAAGATTTTGGTTGAAATAACTTGGTTATGTAGTTGCTAGTAGTTCGAAGCTAATCAAACTTGTAATTTTTGTTGGTTGTTTGCGGCGCATTTCATATTCCTCTAGCTGTAACTGTGTTGAATCGTTTGCTTCGCATATTTTCAATGTAGTAGGAAAGTTTCTTGACCGTGGAAAATAAGTGCCCAGGATTTATATTTGTTAGTCTAATTGTGTACTTAAATTCGTCAGTCCTGTACCGCTTTAAGGCCAAGGGAGCGTTGTTCTTTCAGCGATACTCTGAGGATGCTGTTTCGGTACCTTTCATGGCGTCTTTACTCCAGTTTATAATTCAAAATGTGCCGTAAATAAGTTTTTGTTGTTCAACTTCTT
This sequence comes from Pachyrhynchus sulphureomaculatus, assembly GCA_019049505.1. NCBI lineage: Eukaryota > Metazoa > Arthropoda > Insecta > Coleoptera > Curculionidae > Pachyrhynchus > Pachyrhynchus sulphureomaculatus. The sequence continues at coordinate 126,257,075 of CM032449.1, read as the reverse complement.
TGCGCAATATGCACCCTGCCACTCCTTATAAAGTTTTCAATGCAACCTTCATTATTCGCTGGCAGTTCTCACGGCTTGTTCCATACCGAAATACTTACAGGTTTGTTCTGTCTCAAACTTCTGTCCCTCCGTTTGAGCTTTTGTTATAATTATTTATTATTACTTTTTTTTTATTTTTTTTTCACATTTGGTCAATGTGGTTCCATGTTTGGCTGACGGCCTAAGCCAAGCCAGCACAAACGCTATTTCCATTGTGTATTAAGGAACGACCTGACAATGTTACGTGTTTTCAAAATCACTGACTTCTGAATGTTTTTGTGTATGTTTGTGTTGAGTCCTAATTGTACTAAGCTGGCTGATATGACGAGAGGAACAATTGGTGGCGGTGTAGTAACAGTGCATCACTGTTCTGTTCATTTCATCTGTCCACTTTAACCGCTGTCTTGGTTTGCCAGCCTTGGTAGTTGCATGTTGTCCTTGCAAAACATACGTGGCTTGGTTTGGTTTTGGTGGTTGTATTTGTCCCGCATCTGTGTCGGTTGTGTTTGGGATTGATTTCGGTGGATCCAGGCGGCGAGTAATTTTTTTCTTAGTGATTTCTTTATCAGATTTTGTGATTTTATTGTAGCAACGCATGACGTGTTCGTTGATTTCTGTGGTGCAACTCATGCGTTGCTTTGATTTTTCCGCCTTGGTGGGTGTCCGCTTACTCGCCGGCACAGCACTTTTGGAAGGTCCATTTTATTTTGCCCGGTCTTCATCGTTTTGGTCGAGCTGCCATTTCCCGCGACGTCCTCGACCATTACGTCGCTCGCCCGGTGCTTCTTTAATTGTTTTTTTAGTGTTGGGGTGTTTTCAGTGTTCTGTGGTGTCAGAAGCTCAAAGTCTCCCGAGATTGGGTTGCCTATAAGTAGAAGGTAAATAATTTTGGTGGGTTTTCCTGTACTTATTATTGTTGGACTGTCCCTAAAAGTTATTTTTGTGTCTCTTGTTCTTCGTTGTTTTGAGAAGATAGGAAGATATGTTGGGTTTCCGAGAGGACGAGTATCTCTAGGCTCGTTCCATAGGTGCCGTTTTTCCTCTGAAATAATCTGGACAACACAAGATAGCATAACATGACTTAGGTACCTCGGAATCGTCAATGCCCTTAATAGGAGAATCCTGGGATTTTCCTAGCCCCTGAGGGCTTATTATTATGTTCTTCTTTCGCACATTTGATCAATGTGGTCCCATGTTTGGCTGATGGGCCTAAGCCAAGTCATCACAAACGCTATTATTGTGTATTAAGGAATGACCTGACAATGTTACAAGTTTTCAAAATCACTGACTGCTGAATGTTTTTGTGTAGGTTTGTGTTGAGTCCTAATTGTACTAAGTGTGGTGTGAATATTGTTGTTTCCATAGCCTTTTTATTTATTTTTACATATTATTATTGTTATTATTAATATTATTTTAGATGCTGATATCTTAGTGGATGCTGGTTTTATTCAAGTGCTATTAAGTAATCTTTCTGACCAGGCAGAAATAGTAGAATTTCATTTAGAAACACTTAAAAACTTATTGCATTGTGAGGGAAAAAAAATTGCAATAGAAGAGGATGGCTTTCAAGCACTGGTATGTATGTAATTTTTAAACAAGTCTGTGGAGCATTGTGACGGCTTCTTTATGTAGAATAAATTGTAATTTCAAAAAAATCATTATTAGCTACTGTGTTTTTAGGAAACGAAAGTAAGATCGTAACTGGAAATATACTTTTATTGCACAGAACGGAAAATATTAAAGTAATGCTTTCTTCACTCGATATTCACATCCCGTTACGTTTTATTTTGTAAAGACGATGACTTAGTACATTTCTCGACTCTAAAAATTCTCATAATCCTATTAAAATTATACAAAATTTATCGACCTCACCTCTACCTCCTTCTTTTATAACAATATTGCTCAAAAAATATAGGTTCTATTCCTACTTTAAGTATTATAGCGGTACCAAATATTTCATTTTGTTAGATATTATCGTGCCGGCAGATAGACAGCCAGATGGAAATTGGAGACTGATGTTTTTCGTGTTCTAAAGGCCTTGGAACGTGAAGACATATCAGGTGTACAAGTATGAAATGTGGATTTTAGATGGTGTACCAATGCAGTTTGTGCTATAAAGATTTGACACTGCGCCATTTTGTTGTGTCATCAACAAGTGTCAGACGCGCACGAGTGATAAATTGGAAAAGTGTGTGCATAGTGTTGTGTTGTTGTGTACAATATGTCGAAATTTATACCGAACAAAGAGCATTCGCGGACAGCATTAATTTTTTGTTTGCATTTGAAAAAAAACTGCTGTTGAATCATACTGATTACTTCGAGAAGCTTATGGTGAACATGCTCCATCGCAAGATACGTGTGAACGATGGTTTCGGCGTTTTAAAAGTGGTGACTTCGATGTTGCAGACAAGGAACGCGGAAAACCACCAAAAAAATACGAAGATGTGAAATTGCAAGCATTGTTGGACGAAGATGATTCGCAAACACAAAAACAACTCGCCGAGCAATTGGGCGTTAGTCAACAAGCTGTTTCCAATCGGCTACGAGAGATGGAAAAGATTCAGAAGACCGGTAGATGGGTACCACATGAGCTGAACGACAGGCAAATGGAAAAGCGCAAAAACACGTGTGACATTTTGCTCGCTCGGTACAAAAGGAAGTCGTTTTTGCATCGTATAGTTACAGGAGATGAAAAGTGGATTTATTTTGAGAATCTCAAGCGCAAAAAATCTTGGGTAGACCCAGGCGCACCATCCACATCGATCGCAAGACCGAATCGCTTTGGCAGAAAGACGATGATCTGTGTTTGGTGGGACCGGAGGGGCGTGGCCTATTATGAGCTGTTAAAACCTGGAGAAACGGTTAATACTAAACGTTACCAACAGCAATTCACCGATTTGGACCGTTTGCTGCTTGAAAAAAGGCCAGAATGCCGAAAGAGGCAACACAAAGTCATTTTTCTTCATGACATTGCTCCATCACATACGGCAAAACCAGTTTGCGACACGTTGGAAGCACTCAGCTGGGAAGTTCTACCCCATGCGGTTTACTCACCAGACTTGGCTCCTTCCGATTATCACTTGTTTGCATCGATGGGTCACGCACTTGCTGAACAGCGCTTTGGTTCGTACGAAGATTTGAAAAAAAATGGCTCGATGAATGATTCGCAGCAAAAGGGGAAGATTTTTACTGGCGTGGTATTCACAAATTGCCCGAAAGATGGGAAAAATGTATAACAAGTGATGGAGCATACTTTGAATAAAGCACTTTTTATCATTCTTCCGATTTTAACATGTTTTTTTAGAAAAAAAATCCGCATTTCATACTTTTACTCTATATTCTCCAACTCTGATTACACAGGAACACAAAAATGTTTTTTAATGTGCCGAAGACTAGACCAGGTCTCTTATGTGGTTTCGAGGTCGCTGAAAACGAATTCAGTTTTAGTTTTGGTCTATCACCTCTCATTTTTTCCTAACCTCAAAAAAACGCTATTTTAAAGGTTTTGAAAACATGTATAACCACAATACTCGGGGGAAACGTGGATTTTATATATCAGATGACCAAGATTATATGCCTGTGAATTAGTAGGCTTCCATAAACCCAAAACCATCCAACCCTATAACCTCATAAATCCAAACTACCATGAACGCAGGTATAAAGACATGTATAACCACAAAACTCGAGGGAAATGTGGATTTTATGAATCAGATAACAAGACAAGTGAGCCAACTAGCTAACTGCATACCCTTGAACCTAATAACCCAATAGCCCTATAATCACAAAACCCTCAGCGGGCATACCCCTATAACCTCAGGTGTGCAAACTTCTATGTAACCACAAATTCCGGGGCTTGCAGACTCTTATAACCATATGATCCGATTACTCGATAACCCTATAACCTAATAACCCCATACCCTTGAACCGAATAACCCGGTAGTCACATAACCACATAACTCTGGGCGTGCAAACTTCCATATAACCAAGCGAGCTGACCTCCAATAATTACGTAATAAAGAGGACAAGAGAGCAAAGATAGCAGATTGATATATATATATATATATATATATATATATATATATATATATATATATATATATATATATATATATATATATATATATATATATATATATATATATATAATATATATATATATATATATATATATATATATATATATATATATATATATATATATATATTTACGTGTTCTTGGAATTAGATCATTAAAACTATTCTTGGATTTGTTATATATTTATTGACGTTTCGACCTTCGGAATCCGATGTACCTTACAAGCAAACATAACTTTTACAATACCATAGTAAGTAAAATACCAACTAACAACAACCATAATACATATATTGCTTTACCGTTTATAAATGAACTATCCCAAACACTCAACAAACTTTTTGAAAACTACAAAATTCGGTTATGTCACAAATCATATAATATGCTCTCATCCAATTTTTCCAGACTTAAAACCAAAACCCGAAATAATAAAAAAAGTAACATAGTCTACGAAATGAAATGTAATAATTGCGAAGGAATATACGTCGGAAACAAGCCAATACCTAGAAAATATAATCAAAGGCCATAAATACGACAAAAAAAACAGTACAGCTCTTACAAAACATGAAATGAATAAAAGTCATACCTTTGTTTTCAAAAACATCAAAATTATCAAAACCAAAATAAATACAAAAAAAAGAGAAATACTGGAATCCATACACATACAGATGACGCCCACTGCAATGAACGAAGAAACAGATGTAAATAACCTAAACCGTATCTACCTACCCGTCATATAAAGTCCTTCAAGTTATGTGGTTGTTTGTAGAAAGTAAAAATGTGTTTTTGACAGTGATTTAAAATTAACACCCCATACAATGAGCTACTTTCTAAGGTAGGGCCCTTATTAATGTATACAGTTAAGTGTCTTAAATTAAAAACTACGAAAAGCTACAAATATTTTAACCCCTAAATACACAACAAACTGATTAATTAGTTATCTATATTTAATTCTTCTGAATTTTGAAGACCTTTTCCGAAGGTCTAAACGTCAATAAATATATAACAAATCCAAGAATAGTTTTAATGATCTAATTCCAAGAACACGTAAATTATATATATATATATATATATATATATATATATATATATATATATATATATATATATATATATATATATATATATATATATATATATATATGTATATATATATATATATATATATATATATATATATATATATATATATATATATATATCACATGGGCTGAAAAGTCCCGGGCCTAACAAAGAAAACACGGTTTTTTTTTTTTTGGTTCAAAATTAGCTTTATTCATCAACGTAATCTCCATCAAGAGCAACGCAATCATTCCAGCGCCGCTCTAACAATGGCCAAACACTGCTCAGAATCATCAACACGTTCTTGTTTTTGATAAACAGTGAGCAAACGCGGCACCCACTTTGAACAGAGCTTTCTCATAGTCAAATGCTCATGCAATATAAAGCCAACACGTTCTTTTGATATCTTTACGATGTCAGCTAACTCACGCCACTTCACTTTTCGATCATTCAAAACGATTTTATGGATTTTTTTGATGTTTTCGGGTGTTACCGCCTCATTTGGACGTCCACTGCGTTCTGCATCATCGGTGTCTCTACGACCACGTTTGAATTCAGCAAACCAACGTTTTATTGTTGTTTCTGATGGAGCGGAGTCCCCATAACACTTTTCAAGCCATTGCTTCGCTTGAACGGTATTTTTTCCCATCAAGAAGCAGTGTAAAATTAAAACACGAAATTGTTTTTGATCCATTGTTTTGAAAATAACAAAAGTAGCGTCACTCTTAGCACAATAACTCACAAACTAATGAATAGAATATCATGAAATTTTTAGAGCTGTCTTTTGAAGGTTAGTATTAACTGAAAAAAAGGTGACTGCAATAAAACTAGCGCCATCTATGTGTTAGGCCCGGGACTTTTCAGCCCATGTGTTTATATATATATATATATATATATATATATATATATATATATATATATATATATATATAGGGTTATGTGGTTATAGGGTTAGAGGGTTAAACGTTATGAGGTTATGCGAGTCTAATGGTTTGGCTCACTTGGTTTGTTATCTGATTGATCAGATCCACATTTCCCTCGAGTTCCGTGGTTATACGTGTCAGCATACCTTGGCTCATGGTATTTTGGGCTTATGGGGTTTGGGTTTGGATTCATGGAATCCTACTAATCCACAGGCATATAGTGTTGGTCATCTAATACATAAAATCAACGTTTCCCCCGAGTTTTGTTGTTATACATGACTTCACAACATCTAAAATTGCGTTTTTTGAGGTTAGGGAAAAAATGAAAGGTGATGGAGCAAAACGAAAACCGAATTCGGTTGCAGCGACCCCGAAAATATATAAGAGACCTGGTCTAGTCTTCGGCACATGAAAAAATATTTTTGTGGTCCTGTGTTATTATTAATATTAGTACTTTAATTTTAAGGTAAAGCAGTTTGAAAGAGACGAGAGGGACATTTTAGCCAAAGTGTGCCAAATAGTTACTAGTTTATGTGCATTACCAGAAGGGAGAAAATTAGCACAACAGCATAACCTTTTACCTGAATTAAACCGCTTACTACATGACCAAGTAAGTAAATTAAATCAACAGCTTGAGTAAAATTTCATCTAAATTAACTTTCAATGAGAACAGCCTTATACAAAACTTGTTAACTTGACATGTTAATAATGCAGCATGTGTGTTTCAGACCACCCACAGACATTTACACTTGTGTTGTATAACGTAATTGAAAACAGATTTAAAATCTTGTAGCAATTTCGATGAAAAGTATTATTAATTACAAATTGGGAGATACTGAGTTCAATACAATATACAATTATTGATTACACAGCCCCACACACAAAAAAAAAGTGGGGTATACTTTTGATGCGATATATCAGATCCGTAGTACTTTTGACCGCTGATCACGAATCTGACGTCAGAATATCGCCATCACATCTCAATTTTTTTCTAACCTCAAAAAATAGGTAAAAATTAGTAAAAATTAAGAAAAATATACTCCTAAAAAATTGATTCAAGCTTTTTCATGAATCCAAAGATGTATTAATATGTATTCGGACACGCTAAGCTAATATTCATCGGTTGGATTAAGCCATACAGTTCTGTTTTCTTTCTAACCTCAATAAATCAGACAGATATAGTGCTTCTCGAATGCAAAAACGAATTCAAATAAAATTCAACCGATTTTTACCAAATGGGGTTTTTTGGGTTGCTGATCATGAATCTGAGGTCGGATTTGCAAAATTCAAAATGGCGGATCCAAGATGGCGGACAAAATTTTTGAAAACCAACCGATTCCTACCAAATTTGGTATACAGTTGGGGAATCCTCAAACCTGATACTCTTAAACCCTAAACCATGAAACCTTAGACTCCCACACCCTGTAACCTCAAAAAATAGACCTCAATAACCCTGTAACTTTAAAAATGAGACCCGATAAACTCAAAACCAGGACTTTTAAACCATATACTCTCAAATAGTAGACCCTTAAGCCCTAGAATTGCGAAGGTTAGACCCGCGCCTAACTTTCCTTTTTTTGGCTGTATCTTGTTCTTTTTTCCGCGAATGACCTATTCAAAGGCTTTCTGCCCAAACGCTTTTGAGGACTTGTTTCTCTTTTTAGCGACCAGCAATAGTCCGCTAGCATATGGTCATCCCATCGTCTTTGATACCGATTTTCTATGATTTTCAGATCTTGGTGAAAACGTTCCCCTTGCTCCTCACTGAAGTCACCAAGATTATCTGGGAAATCATCGATGTGGGAGTCCAGGAAATGTAATTTTAGATTCATTAAGCAACCTAATGTTTGAAAATTTTTTACCATTTCCTCGACTATTTCTTTGTACTTAGGACTTTTATTATTTCCCAAAAAGTTTGTTGCGACTTCTTTAAAACTAAGCCAAGCAGCTTTTTCAACTTTATTCATTTTAGTAACAAATAATGAATCTTGAAACAATTTTCTTATTTGTGGCCCGTCAAATACGCCTGCCTTAATTTTAGCTTCAGAAAATTTCGGAAATTTTTTATGCAAATATTTGAAACATGGGCCGTTTGTATCTAATGCTCTCGTGAATTGCTTATGCTCTCGTGAATTGCTTCATAAGTCCAAGCTTAATGTGAAGCGGGGGAATAAGAACTTTTCCTGGATCTACCAATGGTGGAAATAATACATTATTTTCACCAGGAGTGAACGATTCTCTTGTTGGCCAAATTTTTTTCTTATAATGACGTTCCCTGTCTCTGCTATTCCACAGACATTTATAACAGGGATAAAGTGTAAACCCTGACTGTTGGCCAAGCAATATTGTTACAATTTTCAGGTCTCCACAAATTTTCCGGTTATGATCAGCATATTTTATTTTTATCAAAAGCTGCTTCATTTTTTCATATTGCTGTTCCATAACTGTGGAATGAGCAATCGGAATGGGAGCGTAAACGTTGGTATTATGCAGCAAAACTGCCTTAATGCTCCGTTTAGAAGAATCAATGAACAGTCTCCATTCTTCAGGATCGTATGAGTTATTTTGAAATTCATCCATTAGACCTTTTACATCGGTACAATGTGAAAGTGACAATTCCTCGTCCATTGTGAAATATTTTCGAAATTCTTCATCTCTGTTTCTATAATAAGAAATCGTAGCTTCTAGCTTAAGTAAATGTCTTTTCTTTAAAAAGGAAGCAAGATGCTCTGAACCATCTTTGGATAAGCCTAAATCTCTGACTAGATCACTAAGTTCTGACTGTGATACGAGTATTGGGTCTGGTTTACGGTTGCTGGATGACGGATGTTGAATCAATTTTTTAGGAGTATATTTTTCTTAATTTTTACTATTTTTTACCTATTTTTTGAGGTTAGAAAAAAATTGAGATGTGATGGCGATATTCTGACGTCAGATTCGTGATCAGCGGGCAAAAAATACTACGGATCTGATATATCGTATCAAAAGTATACCCCACTTTTTTTTTGTGGGGCTGTGTTATCATTAGTTACAAATCATGAGATACTGAGTTCAATACAACATACAATTATTAATTAATTACGAGTTTAAAGTGATTATTATACATTATACACATGAAAGTCAATAGAAGCCGGGGTGAAGTATTACTACAGAGATGTTAAAAATGGGCGGCGAGAATTTAAGAGAAAGTGTAAGGATACTACTAAACAAGTGCCTATCATCATCATTAGCTTATTCCATCCACAGTCGAATGTAAGTCTCGCCACGTTGTCTCCAATGAGCTTTGTTGTTTGCTTTTTGCACCCAATTGTGTCCTGCTATTATTTTTATGTCGTCAGTCCATCTTGTCTGTGGTTTATCTCTGCATCTTTTGTGCTCTGTAGGCCTCCATTCAACTATACGGCGTGTTCATCTGTTATCATTCATCCTTGCGACACGCCCCGCCCAATTTCACCTTAATATACATATTCGTCGTATTACATGTGTCACTTTGATCTTCTTCGTATCTCGATGTTAGGAATACGATCTTGGAGTCTAATATTTAGCATTCTTCTCTCTATTGCTCTTTGGGTTACCTGGAGTTTATTTATTATATTTCTATTTAAAGCTCCCGTTTCAGTGCCATATGTTAATACCGGCAGTACATATTGATCGAATACTCTGGCTTTTATTGTATTTGGGATGTCTAATTTGAATGTAGATTGTAACCTTCCGAACGCAGACCAAGCTAACGAGACTCTTCTATCCAAGTCAGCCTTTAAATTAGTTTTCGATATTTCGATTTTTTGTTCTAAATATATGAATGTTTGTACCTTTCACTTTCACCTTCTCTTAACAATTCCTGGCTGTTATCTTCACTTTCGTTGTTCAAATATTTGGTCTTGGTGAAGTTTATTTTTAGACCTATTTCTCGAGACTTGCTATTCAACTCTATCAGCATTTCTTGCAATTCTTCTTTTGTGTTGACGATGAGAGTGACATCGTCTGCGAACCTTAAGTGATTTAATCGTTCACCGCCCATTAGTATTCTTTTATTTTCCCACTTTATCGATTTGAATATGTCTTCTGGAGTCGCCTTCTCTAATTCCTCTTTTAATTTTGATTTTATTTATTTTGTTGTACATCTTTCGTCGACTCTGCTGTTACTTAAGGCGTTAAGGACTGCCCATATCTCTACGGTATCAAATGCTTTTTCGTAGTCAATCACTGCTATCCACAAGGACCTTATATTCATTTGCTTTTTCCACTGTATCCCCGTCTCAATCCCGCTTGTTCACGTGGTTGATGACTGTTTAATTTGTTCGTTAATCTGTATTTTATGATTCTAGTTTTTATATAGTACCGATAACAGTCTGATGAGTCTGTAACTCTCAAATTTAAATTTCTTCCCCTTTTTAAAAATAAGAACAATCGACGCGTTTATCCAAGGTGTTGGTATTTTACTTTCTATTAGGCGCCTGTTAAGTAGAGCTTGAAGAGATTGTATTATCGATGTCCCTCCATACTTTATCATTTCTATAGTTATTTTATCGTCCCCTGGTTTTTTGTTGTTGTGCATATGTTGTAGGGCATTCATTATTTCATCCGTTGTTACATCGGGAAGTTCTTCAGATCTCACATTTCTTACAATCACTCTATTTGCGTCTTCTCTTCCGGAAACAAATACCTATTGTTGGGTAAAATACCCAAAAAATGGAAAAATGCTGAGGTTGTTATTATATAGAAACAAGGCGATAAAGGCGAAATATAAAATTATCATCCAATTAGTTTACTGTCCCATTTATATGTTATAAGTTACTTACAAAAATAATAACTAATAGATTGATGCACAAGATGGATTTATATCAACCTCCGGAACAAGCTGGATTTCGAAAAAGATTCAGCACAATAGACCACCTACAGACACTACCTACGGTCATTTAGAAAGCCACAGAATATAATATACCCTTACACTTGGCTCTCGTAAACTACCAGAAAGCCTTTGACTCTATAGAAATGTGGGCAGTGTTAAGAGCCCTAGATAACGTTAGGATATGCACCAGATACTCGACTCTTATTAAATATATCTATGACAATGCGTACATCCAAATACTAGTAAAAATACCGATAACCGATAAAAAGACGAGTACGTCAAGTAGATATGTATGATCTCGCCAAAACTATTCACACTGGCACTAGAGGACGTTGTTAAGACCTTAAACTGGCAAAATAAGGGGATTAACGTAGACGGAACACTTAATCATCTACAATTTGCGGACGATATACTAAGTATAGGACGGATTAATAACTATATTGGAAGAACTGCATCATGCATTGTCACAAGTTGGACTGGAAATGAACCTGAGCAAGACAAAAATAATGAGCCCAGAGCAAATAACGATTACCATCGAAAATCGGCCATTAGAGAACATATCCGAATATACAGTCAGTCCAAAATAATCTCCATACACCACCTACTTTCTATACTATTTTTCTGTTATGTTTAACTAATTAATTGGAACTATGAGAAAACATGTTTAAATTAATATTTGAAACTTAACCAACGAGGATTAGTATCAGACACAACTGCGGAACATTTTATTTAGAAATTACATCATTGTTATAAAAGTGCAAACAAAATTAATGTCAAAAAAGTGTCCATACACTCAAGAACTGCATTGAAAAAAACACGTTATAATCAGCCGCATTTTATCCAGCTATCTATTACTTGCTAAACTAAAAACAAATGAATAATTTTCGGTCATACTTTATAATCTATGACTTGCTGCTAGCAATTTTGCAGCGGGTTTTCAAAGTGGTATTAAAAAACAGCGAGAAAAATTGTGAAATTCCATTTCAAGTTCGAAAGATCATGATTGATTTGTGGCAAGATGGAAAATCGTACAGAAATATGAGAAAAATTGTCGCATGCTACTGTTCAGTACAATGTAAATGGAATCAACGGGTTCCTATAAAATTCGACCACGCTCCGGTCGTCCCAACAAACTGACTCCACGTGGAGAGGCCAGTATTGTTAAACAAATAACTATGTTCCCAAGAAAAGTGTACCAAAATTAAAAGAAGACGTACGGGAACTATTTCCGACAAATTGTTTATACAGGGCAGGCTATAGGGGGTGTGCAACCAGGAAAAAGCCGTTAATTTCGAAAGCTAAGCGCAAAAAGCGGTTAGCTTTTGCTAGAGAATACGTAATCTTTAGTGATGAAACTAAAAATTACGTATTATCCTGAATTTCGGGAATCCGTAATTTTTAGTGATGAAACTAAAATTAACCTCTTTGGGGCCTGATGGCTGAACTAAAGTTTGGAGAAAGAAGAATACCGCATTCGATATTAAAAACATTTGTTCCACGATGATACAAGGGGGTGGCAGTGTTCTGCTTTGGGGATGGATGTCCGCTGGAGGGGTTGAAAATTTACATTTTATTAATGGTATCATGAATTAGCATGTTTATCTGAACATTTTCAGAGACAATTTAAGAGAAAGTGTCCAACAATTAGCACTCGAAAAAAGATACATTTTCCAATAGGACAATGATCCGAAACATACTGCAAACTTGGTGCGAGAATGGATGATCCATAATCTGCGACAGCAGCTTCATACACCTCCGCAATCACCCGATGTTAACCCCATGGAGCATTTATGAGAGAAGAATTAAAAAACAGAATATTGAACGAATGGGAGAACATGCCAGGAGAAGTTACTAGAAAGCTGGTTGCGAGTATGACAAAAAGATTACAGGAGATTATCAAGGCCAACGGCGGTCCCACTAAATATTAATTTAAACGAAGTTGTTATTTTCTGTTAAACTCCGTCAAACTGTTATTGGTAATTGTTAAGTGTATGGAGACTTTTTTCACATTAATTTTGTATGTATATATATATATATATATATATATATATATATATATATATATATATACAGGGTATCCCATATGTATGGAATAATGATTCCACAGCATTTATTCATCAGTGTATCAAAAAAATGTTTAAATAAAAGTTACAGGGTATTATACGGTGCATATGCTGATGTTGGCAATAAAATGTTTTGAGTTGTCACTTCGAAGAAATTACGCCATCTTATTTTTTTTTTAATAGAAAGCCCTGTATATTATTTTATTTTTAAGTCCTACTAAAAATTCTAGATATTATTTGTCTAACATACCATATGTCTAAATTGAACTGTTTTGGAATTATTGATATTTGAAATTAAGGAGATAAAATTAAAAAAAAAAAATTAAGCTTGCTTGTGTCAAACAGTTACTGTCAGGTAACGACTTAATGATTTATTGACGAAAACGTTTATTGCTGCATCTTGTGAAACTGCAATTTGAGCGTAATATCATAATGGGACATTTAACAGAAACTAAAAGTTTCTGTTTTGGTAATGATGATTGGTTACGGAGACCGTAGAAGAACACAGCAGGTGGTGTGTGATCTTTATAACGCAGAATATCCAAATCGAGAACCTATTACCCAATCTGTAGTAAGCAAAACATTAAAACGATTTAGACAATCCAGTCTTTTTAAGGATCGTTCTAACTCTGGACCTCCAAAAGTTAAAACGAGCGATGATAAAAAGTTAAATGTTTTATTGGAAATTACAGAAAATCCCCACACAGCCACTCGTCAGCTTTGTCTAGACCACATCATAAGTAAAGGTACCTTAAGTCGTATACTGAATGAAGAAAAATGCATCCATACAAACTCATTCTATTGCAAGAATTATCTAAAGATGACTACGATAGACGCGTTGAGTTTTGCGACTAATTTCGAACATTGTTTTTTCTCAGGAGGCCACGTTTTGTTTTAACGGAAGAGTTAACAGGCATAACTGTGGGTACTGGTCTACTGATAATTCCCACTGGATACACCTGTGGGCAGGGATTTGTGGACGTCATATCAATGGTCCCTTTTTTATCGATGGAAATCTTACAGGACAGCGGTATTTACTGTTATTCCAAGAGCAAGTTATTCCAACTTGTGCAGGTCTTTTTCCCGATGAAGGTACCAACAGGACGGAGCACCTCCTCACTATGAAATCAATGTTCGTAGATATTTGAATGCGATTTTTTCTAATCGATGGATAGGCAGAAGAGGTGCTGTAGAATGGCCTGCGAGGAGTCCCGACCTTATACCACTCGATTCTTTTTTATGGGGTCATTTGAAAACCAAAGTTTACCGAAGTCAACCTGAAACTGTAGAAGATTTACAACAAACAATTCAATATGAAATATCACAGATCATCTATATCCAAAACAGAAAATTTCAATTTTTAGATGAACTGAAGAAGCCTAAAAATCAGGCGAAACGTTTTCAATAAATTCTAACTAGAACGTGATGTAATTTCTCTATCCCTAAAACAAAAGAACCATAAAGCCCAAGAAATTGAAAAAATATATATTCAATATTCCAAGGTTCAAGAAAGAATTCAACCCAACTTATATATATATATATATATATATATATATATATATATATATATATATATATATATATATATATATATATATATATATATATATACACCGATGAAAAATTTACCAATCTTTTCATCGTCTTGATCTAGCAACGAGGAAATGGATCTTCTTAAATTTAAAAAAAAAAAAACATAAAGAATTCAATTCAAGAATGCTTCTTGTTGCATTTTTGTAGTTAAGTGAAATTACACTTTTAAAATAATTTACCAATAATTTACTGGAATCATACTGTTAATATTAGCAATATAATTACGGCTTTAAAACCTTACTCATGCAATTATTTATTTAGTTGATAGGTTTGAATAGAAAAATGTCGAATAAAAGTTTGAGTATCTATTTATAACTAAAATGTGCATATAGCGAGACACTGCACTGGCCCCTTCTTTCTTCTCAAAATGGTGAAGACAAATAATTTAAAATTTTATACTAAGCGATGACTGAAATTTCTTTAGGAAACGTCTGCAATTAATAGCTTCATGAGCTGTTAAAAATTGACAAGAAAATTTTAAAAAATGAGAATTGGACAATAAATATAACAATAAAAAATAACAACTGAATTCAAACCCAAAAAATATATATTTTCGTAATTAACATTTAATTCTGCTTAATCTGATATCAATTCAATATGGTGTAAGAAGAAACAATTTTTAAAGCGAAAAGCAAAGCGATACGTTTACTATTTTTTTTTTAAAGTTTAATTAATGCTCATTAAAACTTGTGCAACAGTTAAGGCGGTAATATATGTCAAATTTATCCCTGGTCCTAAATAACACGTAGGCTAGCTACTTAAAACACATTTTTTTTTTGTAAAATTCTACTTTATTCATCAACATAGTTTCAAGAGCGATACAATCCGTCCAACACTTTTCTAACATTTCTGTACCTTTCTTGTAGAACGATTTGTCTTTGCCTTCAAAATAGGCTTCAGTTTCGGCGATAACTTCTTCATTGGAGCCAAAGCTCTTTCCCGCGAGAATTTTTTTGAGGTCTGCGAATAGATAATAGTCGCTGGGGGGCAAATCTGGAGAATAGAGTGGGTGAGGAAGCAATTCGAACTTCAATTAATGCAATTTTGCCATCGTAACCATTGACTTGTAAAACGGTACATTGTCTTGATGAAAGAGCACTTTTTTCTTGTTCATATGGGGCCGCTTCTTTGCGATTTCTGCCTTCAAATGCACCTATAACTTTATATAATATTCGCTATTGATGATAATCATTCCATACTCATCCCAAAATACAGAGGCCCAGCCGACTGTTGTGTCTTTGGTCGCTTCGGGCGACTTTCACCGACTGCTGCCCACTCAGCTGACTGCGGATTTGATTCCGGTGTGTAGTGGTGGATCCATTTTTCATCCGTTGTCACATATCGCATGAAAAAATCCTTTTATTGCGTTTAAACAGGTCTAAACAGCGCTCAGAATCATCAACACGTTGTTGTTGGTCCATTGTGAGAAAACGCTGTACCCATTTTGAACAGAGCTTGCTCATGCCCAAATGTTCGTGCGAAATATGACCAACACGTTCTTTTGATATCTTTAGGGTATCAGCTATCTCACAGAATTTCATTTTACGGTCATCAGCATCATTTGTGTATGTACGACTGCTTTCAGCATACCAGTCAATGATGAGTAATCTTCCATTTTTCTTATCAAAAATAGCGTCACCAAAACCACTGTAACTTGTAAACTAATCATCGAAATATCTTGAAATTTTGACACGTATCGTTTGAAGGTTGGTACTTTCTAAAAATCATATAGATTTTTTGAAAAGGGCGACATATATTCTTATAGTTTTTTCCAGCTTTACTGAGCAAGGTTTTTTTTCGATTTTTTTTTTAGTAGTTTCCTTATTTCTCTTCAACTGACTAACTTTTATTTTGCCAATATTCGTGAAATTACCTCTTATCTAGCTCCAAGTTAGTTTTAACAGGTATAATTAGTTATCTGCTTTGAATGGACATGCTTGTAATATATTCAAAACTTTTTCGACGAAGAGTCGATGACAACTGTGAGAACCCTTGTTATTATAAATTTTTAAGAACAATTGTTAACAGTGATAAAATTGAAACTGGGAAATGGTTCATCAAAAATGTTGCAACGTAGGGCTTATAACCCCAAACTCACTCCAAGTGCATTCTTAGAACACGATACCGAGCTCCATTACCTAGTCAACGTTATCTACAGGTTTTTTTTTTATTATAACCGCTTGGGACCAGTCAGTTAGATAAAGTAGTATCTGTTTAATATCCACTCCAAGTTGTTTCTTTTGCACATATGTCAGTCTAGTTGTAATCGTTAATTGAATTCATAAAAAAAATTTAGGCCCAATCACAGTCGTGTTCCAAAAAAGTCTTCATTTTCATCTGCGAATAAAGAACTTTCTGAACCACATATTTTCGGCCCTTTTAAATATATAATTAAACTAGAAAACTATGTACATACCTTTAAAGTCAGGCAGAAAATGATCAGTTATTATTTTGTTAACTACACTTAAATACAATAATACTTGACAGCAACTAATTTGCTAGTTGAACTAAGAAAACCATCAGGCTTGTCGAAGACTTGCTGCCGTAGATCTAAAATAAAGAATTCAGTACTTGCTGAATAAGCTAGAAGATCCGAAAGTACAGTTTTTAAGATAGTGCAAGAAAATTTAGATACTGACAGGAAAGAAATTTCTCAAAAAGACTTGGCCATGTTAAAGAAGCATAACTTTTTTTGCATATGGTCAAAAATGACGAGACTTCGAGTGTTCTGTGGGTATCCTGCCACGAAGCAGAAGTCAATTCATTCAATTATTCAATTCAATTCAGATCATTCCTAAGAGGTCTCCACATTTAAAGAAGACGAAAACTCAGTGGTTTTTTAGAAAGTTGATGTCGAACGTTTTTTGGAAGTGTGAAAGAGTTTTTTTTTTACTGAATATATGGGAAAAATGTAACAATTAACAGACGGAACAATGATCCAAAACCTGATGCACGCCATTGGAAAAAAACGTCCGACTTTATGGACAACCAAGACATTACTTCTGCACGGCAACTGCAGCGTACACAAAGCTTCTACCATTCAAGCCATTACTAAAAGCTTAAAACATCCACCCTATAGCC
The DNA here is from genome assembly GCA_019049505.1 of Pachyrhynchus sulphureomaculatus. NCBI lineage: Eukaryota > Metazoa > Arthropoda > Insecta > Coleoptera > Curculionidae > Pachyrhynchus > Pachyrhynchus sulphureomaculatus. The sequence goes on along the minus strand of CM032449.1, from coordinate 126,239,390 downwards.
CTGATTTAACGCTCTGTAGCTTTTAAATAACATAACTTTTAGTGTACGGAATAGTTATGAGATTACTTCGGTGTCCGTCTGTCTGGCTGTTACACCGATTTTGTCCGAAACTATTTGACACAGAAAATTGGCAGAAATATAGGAATTGATAGTCTAATCAAAGTCGTGGAGTTTTGAAAGTTAAATTTTGACTTAAGGGGTCAGTCTTGGAGGGTGAAATCGGAAGTGAAAAAAAAAAATTACTAGATCATCGAGTGGGGTGTCAAATGATAGCTTGTGAATTCGAAAATATGATGTAATACTTGCGCACACTTTTCTTTGTGTTATTTAAAAAAAAAAAATGCCAAAAATCGATGTCCCCCCCCTATCTCGAAAAGCACTGATCAAAAAATTTTGAAATATTTTCCATAAAGTGTGGATTGAACGAAGATTATCACGAGTGCATTACATTTGATAATTTATCTGGTATATAAAAAACTATTTGGCTTGACAATATGGAGGAAGACAGCTTCGCTTTTCTGGAAACTTTGATACTCAAGCAGATTTTAAAAGTATCAGCATGTTGTCTCCTAATTTTGCAAATAAAAATCCTCTCAATTCGAATGGTAAAAGTTTGTATTTTTTTTATAGAGATACGATGTACATACGGCAGCTGCAGAAGCTATTATGTTCTGTACGATAATCAGTGCAGAAAAAATTGTGGCAGCCACAATTAAAACCATGCCTAAACGATTGATTCAGTTAAGTAAAAACAAGCTGACTCCAGTAACTCAGATGTTCTGTATTCAGGTAAGCTATATTGATACATTTCAGCTGACATATATATATATGTATATATATATATATATATATATATATATATATATATATATATATATATATATATATATATATTTCTTAAATATGAAATTAGTTGGGAAACTCGGCAAAGGGTACAACATGATATATATTTATTTTTCGTACTAAAGCCGGTCTTGTCCCGGTTGTTTTCGTTCGGCTTTGGTCCTGTGGGTATAATGATCCCTTGTTTCTGTCAGATGGCTGCTTTCTGTCATCGTTGTGTCAAATATATCATACAAATTGCAAGTCTCAGGTGGTTAATTCTTTTTCTTTTCGTCTTTTTCAGTCTCCACGTTTCACCATTTATCGTCCCCTCCCGCCACTTTACTAATTACCGGTTAGCCTTTTTGATCCTCTTGTTTTCACTAAATATGGTCGCCAATTATCAACGTTTGGAATGTTTTGTTTATCTTTTGGTCCTTCTCCAAACTGTTTTCCTTTATTCTAAATTCCAGTTTGTCATATTATCCTAATCTCCATATCGGACTTAAAATTATCCTCCTTGTAATTTCTTTTCCATTCTATTGACTTTTCAATTTGATGATATATACTTATATTTCGTACTAAAGCAGGTCTTGTCTTGATTGTTTTCGTTGGGCTTTGGCCCAGTGGGTATAATGAACCCCTGTTTCTGTCAGATGGCTGCTTTCTGTCAGCGTTGTGTCAAATATGTCATAAAAATTGCGAGTCTCAGGTGGTTAATACATTGTCAACGTTTGGAATGTTTTGGTTATCTTTTGGTCCTTCTCCAAACTGTTTTTTCTGTATTCTAAATCCCAGTTTGTCATATTATCCTAATTTCCATACCGGACTTTAAACTTATCCCCCTTTTATTTTTTCCCATTTTATTGACTTTTCAATTTGATGATATATACTTATATTTCGTACTAAAGCCGGTCCTGTCCTGGTTGTTTTTCGATGGGCTGTGGCCCTGTAGGTATAATGATCCCTTGCTTCCGTCAGATGGCTGGTTCCTATCAGCGTTGTGTTAAATATGTCATACAAATTGCAAGTCACAGGTGGTTAAATAAAATTTAATGGCATCCCTTTTGTAAATGCCTTTTTACTGATTTAATATGTTAGTGTTTGGTGTAAAATTTACTTAATTGTTAGTCACATTTATGTAATTGGTTTTATGGCCATTTTTGTTATATTTATATCACACCTCTCATGTAAGTGATCTTTTCAGCTTTATTATTATATATATATTTTTCTACAACATATTAAAATTAAAATAACTTATACATTTGTTTATTTGCCCGTACTACTTCAATTGTCGTTTCGCTCTCTCTTTTTTAGTTTGTGCCCTGATGAAGGTCCCAACCTAGGACCGAAATATTGGCTAAATGAACACAGTGTGAACACTTGTTGCGCCCTTTGCCGAGTTTCCCAACTAATTTCATGTTTAAGAATTTTATTAGATACGGCAACTTTTGCTTTCTTTCTTTATTATATATATATATATATATATATATATATATATATATATATATATATATATATATATATATGATGTCCCAGTATTCCCTGTACACAGAGTTACTGTGGATTTCTAGAAAGAAAATATGACCATTTAACCTAATTTACCTTGGTCCAAAAATTCGTAATTTTTGAATTTTTAAGATACAGAATGTCAAAGTTATACTTTTATTTTAGTTTTTCTTAAGGAGCTTTCTTAATAATTGTACTATTTTCACAAGATTCGGTGCTTAGGGGTTTTTTGAAATGAGAAATCGAAATCAATTCATAGTTTTGTTGTAAATTGTAGGGGGGGGCGCCACTTATTGCACTGTGTATACTTTTAAATTGTCATAACTTTTTTATACCAATCTGTACGATATTTTTAATTAAATATTCGTATTTTCCACCTTCCCCTGTCTAAAAACACCTTCTTAGTAAATGTTGCTCCGAGCAACAGTTTCTGAAATAATGGGATATTTGTTTCCATTTTTTAAATCGCAAATGCGTTCCTTCACACGTCTCTTCACATTGTATTTTTTATTCTGGTGATCATGGAAATAGACAGACATTATTATATATATATATATATATATATATATATATATATATATATATATATATATATATATATATATATATATATATATATATTATACTTAGCCAATTATTTCATTTCCATTTTTATCTACTACCATAAAAATAATAATGTCTGTCTATTTCCATGATCACCAGAATAAAATAACGGACTACAAGCATCCTCGATTGGTAGAGTGTCTCATGTGGTGCTAAATCTTAGAGTGCACTTGGTTTCAGAAACGTCTAGTAACATGGCATAACGTCTAGTTGTGTAATTTGCAAAACAACTTCTTAAGATGAATAATGAGATGGGTGAAAAATTTAGGTGCGGATAAAGTTGATAAAGTGGAGGAGTTGCAGGACAGATGCTCGTAGATAGTGATCCTGACAATGCTCTAGAACAATTCGAATGAACTGAGAGACACAAGGATAACTTTTATGACTATTACAAAGAGTCGGAACTAATAAGAAGAGGAATTATAGTTCGTTTGTATGCAGTCTGATGTGAAAAACATACAGATTAAAAAAATCTCCAACTAAGAAATACGAGAGTACATGGCTATGTAAGGCCTCAGAAACAGCCTAAGACAACTAAGCAAATGGAAATCATTTCCCAATGAAAATATGCCATACTTCATGAGCAAAACATCAAAATACATGAAAATATATACATAAAGCCCTAATACTAAAATATCCTTTTTCAAAAAGTCATCTACAATAGCGCGTTCAATTTTTTCGGCGTTCCGTAACTCATAGACGACATCGGACAAGACCTGTCGCACAGTGAGAAATAAGTGGAAAAAACTCTAAATTTCAAAACACACAATTATTATTGTTAATTTCTATTGTAGTTTAAATCCCAAAGTTTTTTACCTCGATAAGCTTTTTTTTCCAATAGCATTTATAGAAGAAATTGCTTATAACGTTTTCCAATAGTTTCTATTCTTCAAGGAACTCGTCAAAATTAAACAATCATGCAGCGAACATGAGTACATTGCTGTATATATTACCGATTTTTTACTTCCATGAAAATGAAAGTATGGTATGGTAATAGTTTTTGTTTTGCTTGAGTTTTGAAGACTAGCTCCACTCGCCTCCAAAGAACCTCTTTGCGCAGATAGTAGGTTTTTTCTCAACTGTGCTTTACGTTTTTTGGGATGCTGAATCCGAATTTCAACTTTGCTACCTCGTAAATGTTGTCAATGTGAGTAAAATGCAAAAACAGCGAAAAAAAATGCTCTTTTTTTTGTTTTTTGCTTATAACTTCAAAACTACGCACTTTTCGATAAAGGCATTCCCATACAAAAATAAATTACAAATAGCACATATACATATATTTCCAACAAATTATGTTGTATAGGTTTTTTCTCAAGTAAACGGTTTAGCCGCAAGAGCGCGTTGAAATTTAATTTCGGACGTAGCGCTAACTCAAGAGCACGCCCGCATTTCTCGCTCGGAGTTCTATTTTTACGATATCTTTATTGAATGCAATTTAATTAGTTGATATTTAGTAAAATTATTAACCTATATTTGTGTCCAGAAAATCGAGCTCCGAGCGAGAAATGAGGGAGTTGCTCTTGGCTTAGCGCTAGGTCCAAAATTTCACTAAATTTCAAAGCGCTCTAGCAGCTAAACTACTTGTCTGACAAAAAATATCTAGAGAATATAATTTGTAGAGAATTTAATGCGGTTTATTTTTATGTAGATATACTTTTCTCGCATTTTACTCAAAACACACAACATTTACGAGGTGGCAAAGTTAAAACTCGGTTTCAGCACAAGCAAACAAGAGGTTCTTTGAAGACGAGTGGAGCTGGTCTTCAAAACTCAAGGAAAACAAAAACTATGACCGTACTTCCATTTTCATGGAAATAAAAATTAGTAATATAATATATACGGTAATGTACTGCTTTTTTTGATGAGTTCTTTGACGAATAAAAACGAAAAATGTTTTAAGCAATTTAGAGTTCACTATCTCTAAAGAACATTCCCATACAAAAATCATGTGTAAGCATGATGATCTCTGGTTCCTACCTAAATAAAATGTCTGGTTTTGAAATAGTATTCTTACTATATTTTCACATTAGTTCATCCTAGTGACACTAAAGTCCGTTTGTTTGGAGTTGATAGCACACTACATGGGTCATAAACATTAAAATGTCATAAATCATAAGCGTCCGAAATTTATCCACCAATTGTTTTTATTTTTAGTTTAAATCACCTTTATTTTCTGTCCCTATACAACAGTGGGACCTTTTTCTAAAAAATATTTTATTACATTCCTTTTAAACTTTACAATAAGCTATATAAATCAACACATTTCAAAGTTTATTTTAATGAGTAAATGATGAAAAAATTTTTTATTTGTATGATAAAGGCCTAAACGAGTACAGTTAACATTTCTTAAGAACTAGAAATCTACAGTGTTATAAAGCTTAATGATAACATAGCCCCACAAAAAAAAAGTGGGGTATACTTTTGATGCGATATATCAGATCCGTAGTATTTTTGCCCGCTGATCACGAATCTGACGTCAGAATATCGCCATCACATCTCAATTTTTTTCTAACCTCAAAAAATAGGTAAAAATTAGTAAAAATTAAGAAAAATATACTCCTAAAAAATTTAACGTAAAACAACTTAAAATAGGCAAAAAGCCCATATTTAAGCAGTCTACCCCTTTAGTGTTGGCTGTGCCAACCACTCTGTCGGCTTGTGGCTGCTGTGTCAGCCTCCGATTGAGTACTAGGTGTGCGTATTTGGTACAATTCGTTGTATCTTACCGTTGTGTTCCGTAAGTGCCGGAATAAAGTACTTAAAATTCTGTTCTCTTCTTCGTCGATCCTAGCCCGACTGATGAGCCGTGATACGGCGAAACGCGTCTCGGGATGGATGGACGAATAAGAGAACAGTGGGTAGACTGCTTAAATATGGGCTTTTTGCCTATTTTAAGTTGTTTTTACGTTAAACCACATAAGGTCTGAGGTTGATTCCTCGCAAATCTCGCTGCCTGCCTTTAGTGTTGGCTGTGCCAACCACTCTGTCGGCTTGTGGCTGCTGTGTCAGCCTCCGATTGAGTACTAGGTGTGCGTATTTGGTACAATTCGTTGTATCTTACCGTTGTGTTCCGTAAGTGCCGGAATAAAGTACTTAAAATTCTGTTCTCTTCTTCGTCGATCCTAGCCCGACTGATGAGCCGTGATACGGCGAAACGCGTCTCGGGATGGATGGACGAATAAGAGAACAGTGGGTAGACTGCTTAAATATGGGCTTTTTGCCTATTTTAAGTTGTTTTACGTTAAACCACATAAGGTCTGAGGTTGATTTCTCGCAAATCTCGCTGCCTGCCTTTAGTGTTGGCTGTGCCAACCACTCTGTCGGCTTGTGGCTGCTGTGTCAGCCTCCGATTGAGTACTAGGTGTGCGTATTTGGTACAATTCGTTGTATCTTACCGTCCTAAAAAAATTGATTCAAGCTTTTTCATGAATCCAAAGATGTATTAATATGTATTCGGACACGCTAAGCTAATATTCATCGGTTGGATTGAGCCATACAGTTCTGTTTTCTTTCTAACCTTAATAAATCAGACAGATATAGTGCTTCTCGAATGCAAAAACGAATTCAAATTAAAATTCAACCGATCCTTACCAAATTTGGTACACGGGGATTTTTTGGCTCGCTGATCACGAATCTGAGGTTGGATTTGCAAAATTCAAGATGGCAGATGTTTTCGCGCCATTTTGAACGCCGAGAAAATTCATCGGTCGATTTTTATTCTTCTACCTGCATCCAGGGCACCTCCACGTGGTGACGGTGTTACTCCACTAGCCGGCAGAGTCCCTGGATAACGGCTTAGATGCCGTCATGGCAGGTAGAAGAAAGAGAATTACGATGCAGGGACTCGGAAACCCAGTATCGGCGGTTGGTCAGGGTGGGAAAGCGGGCCCGCAGCCGTCGTCATCCAGCGACCGTAGCTCTTCATGTGTGGGTGACTTGGCTCATGTAGAGTATAATGCTACAAGAAAACGGTCTCACGGTACAAGGACTTTTCATAAGTGCGATAAAAACAGTGATTCATTTTGTTATATTTGCTGTCAACACGTATTGAGTAAAATGGGGTCACCGATAACGGATAAGATTAAAACCTTATATAAGGATTGTTTTAACATTGAAATACAGCACCAGGATACAGATTGGGTTCCCCACATCGTTTGCAGTTCTTGCAAAATAATGTTGTACATCAATAAGAAAGCGATTAAATATTCCAGACCAGCAATATTGAATAGACCATACAGTGAAAATGATTGCTACTTTTGTATGAATGTTGTATCTAGGCATAACCGAAAAAATAAAAGCACTATTACTTATAACGATGTTTCGACAGTAACAAGACCAACTAAACTAATTCCGCCTCCTGAACCACTTGATGCTGATGTTATGGAAACAAATGATTTCACCTTATCAGTTCATGCCGAAAACATTGAGACTGTCGAAAAAGATTCAAACACTGTTACTAATGAATGTTCTAGTGACAACCTATCATATACTAGTGACACAGATAAAGAATTTCTACCATACAACCGTAAACCAGAACTAATACTCGTATCACAGTCAGAACTCAGTGATCTAGTCAGAGATTTAGGCTTATCCAAAGATGGTTCAGAGCATCTTGCTTCCTTTTTAAAGAAAAGACATTTACTTAAGCCAGAAGCTACGATTTCTTATTATAGAAACAGAGATGAAGAATTTCGAAAATATTTCACAATGGACGAGGAATTGTCACTTTCATATTGTACCGATGTAAAAGGTCTAATGGATGAATTTCAAAATAACTCATACGATCCTGAAGAATGGAGACTGTTCATCGATTCTTCTAAACGGAGCATTAAGGCAGTTTTGCTGCATAATACCAACGTTTACGCTCCCATTCCGATTGCTCATTCCACAGTTATGGAAGAGCAATATGAAAAAACGAAGCAGCTTTTGATAAAAATAAAATATGCTGATCATAACTGGAAAATTTGTGGAGATCTGCAAATTGTAACAATATTGCTTGGCCAACAGTCAGGGTTTACACTTTATCCCTGTTATAAATGTCTGTGGAATACCAGAGACAGGGAACGTCATTATAAGAAAAAAAATTTGGCCAACAAAAGAATCGTTCACTCCTGGTGAAAATAATGTATTGTTTCCACCATTGGTAGATCCAGGAAAAGTTCTTATTCCCCGCTTCACATTAAGCTTGGACTTATGAAGCAATTCACGAAAGCATTAGATACAAACGGCCCATGTTTCAAATATTTGCATAAAAAATTTCCGAAATTTTCTGAAGCTAAAATTAAGGCAGGCGTATTTGACGGGCCACAAATAAGAAAATTGTTTCAAGATTCATTATTTGTTACTAAAATGAATAAAGTTGAAAAAGCTGCTTGGCTTAGTTTTAAAGAAGTCGCAACAAACTTTTTGGGAAATAATAAAAGTTTTAAGTACAAAGAAATAGTCGAGAAAATGGTAAAAAATTTTCAAACATTAGGTTGCTTAATGAATCTAAAATTATATTTCCTGGACTCCCACATCGATGATTTCCCAGATAATCTTGGTGACTACAGTGAGGAGTAAGGGGAACGTTTTCACCAAGATCTGAAAATCATAGAAACTCGGTATCAAGGACGATGGGATGACCATATGCTAGCGGACTATTGCTGGTCGCTAAAAAGAGAAACAAGTCCTCAAAAGCGTTTGGGCAGAAAGCCTTTGAATAGGTTATTCGCGGAAAAAAGAACAAGATACAGCCAAAAAAAAGAAAGTTAGGCGCGGGTCTAACCTTCGCAATTCTAGGGCTTAAGGATCTACTATTTGAGAGTATATGGTTTAAAAGTCCTGGTTTTGAGTTTATTGGGTCTCATTTTTAAAGTTACAGGGTTATTGAGGTCTATTTTTTGAGGTTACAGGGTGTGGGAGTCTAAGGTTTCAGGGTTTAGGGTTTAAGAGTATCAGGTTTGAGGATTCCCCAACTGTATACCAAATTTGGCAGGAATCGGTTGGTTTTCAAAAATTTTGTCCGCCATCTTGGATCCGCCATTTTGAATTTTGCAAATCCGACCTCAGATTCATGATCAGCAACCCAAAAAACCCCCGTGTACCAAATTTGGTAAGGATCGGTTGAATTTTAATTTGAATTCGTTTTTGCATTCGAGAAGCACTATATCTGTCTGATTTATTGAGGTTAGAAAGAAAACAGAACTGTATGGCTTAATTCAACCGATGAATATTAGCTTAGCGTGTCCGAATACATATTAATACATCTTTGGATTCATGAAAAAGCTTGAATCAATTTTTTAGGAGTATATTTTTCTTAATTTTTACTAATTTTTACCTATTTTTTGTGGTTAGAAAAGAATTGAGATGTGATGGCGATATTCTGACGTCAGATTCGTGATCAGCGGGTAAAAATAATACGGATCTGATATATCGCATCAAAAGTATACCCCACTTTTTTTTTTGTGGGGCTGTGTAATAGGCACAATAAAATTATTTGGAATTTTGGCAATTTTTGGAATATAATTAACCAAAGTACTTATCGGTAGGTAGGTGCCTAAGTACCTAAATATGCAATAAAAATATTCTGTGTAAGTATAAAAATAATATATGCTTAGTTCAAATCAGAACAGCGGTGACTTCAACTTTCAGTTTTGTCCTGGTCAAACTTCGCGGAGTCTGTAAATCTGCGAGAAAAAACAATGATCCTTAACGTCCACGATGCTCCAGTGCATCAACAGTGAAATTGTGCAAACCTATGCCAACATGACGGGGTTGGATCAGCAACTATTTATAGATTTCTAAAAGAAAGAAAACGAACCTCAGAATCACAAAGGAAAGGAGCCCTTAGAGGGCGAAGACTTTAAAAATGCAATAAGAAGAAAAGTACATCATTTTTTATTAAGAAAGAAATATTTACACTACATAAAGTTTTGCAAGAAATCAGAAAAGACAAGGACTTAACAAATTTTTAAAAAATGGAAATTATGGAAAATTCTTCATAACCTAAATTTTCGTTAGGAAAAACACAATGGAAAATCTGTTCTTATCGATAAAACAGAAATAATTTGTTGGAGAAGAGAATATCTACGAGCAATCAGAAAATTTTGAGCCGAAGGAAGAAATATTTTTATTTAGATGAGACTTGGGTTAATGAGGTACACACAGTGAAAAAATTCTGGATTAACAAAAACATTAAGAGTACCAAACAAGCTTTTATGGAAGGTTGGTCAACTGGATTACAACCCCCTTGAGAAAAAGGTCGCAGGCGAATTATAGCACGTATTGGCAGTGAAAACGGATTTCTCGACGGTGGCTTGTTGGAATTCGAATCAAAGTCAACTAAACATTACCATGAGGAGATGACGTCTGATGTTTTTGAGAAGTACTTCCAACAAATGATTGAATGTATACCAGCAGAATCAGTTATAGTATTAGACAATGCTCCATACCATTCTCGATTATTAGAATAACTCCTGACAAACTCATGGAAGAAAGCGGAGACAAAAATCTCAAACATAAAGATGGTATGTTAAAAGCGGAACTTCTCAAAATTGCGAAACAAAATAAAGATGGTATGTTAAAAGCGGAACTTCTCAAAATTGCGAAACAAAATAAAGTACATACCATTGCGAATTGACTCCCATAGAGCTAATTTTGGCACAAATGAAAGGGTTCATTGCAAGGGAAAACACCACGTTCAAACGTTCAGACGTAAGGCAATTATTATTTTCCGAAATAGAGAGGATCAAAGAGGATAATTGGAAAAATGTCATTCGACATGTTATAGAAGAAGAAAATAAAATGTGGAAACTTGACGAATACATCGAAGAAACTATGGAAATAGAACCCTTAATTATCAATTTGAGAGAAGTCAAATGTTTAGATTTTGAAGATAATGATTGTTTTTGATTGTAATTAAAGTACTTATATATCGTGAATCTTATATTTCTATAACTTTATTTTTAAGGTAATTTTATTTATTAAACACTAAAAGCAGGTTACGCTCGGACGGCTATGCTACCGATGAACTCACATTTACATTTTATGATTCTATTGTATAGCAGAGGTTTTCTGCCTAAAATAGAATGAACCTTTAAAAATAATTCAAAGCAGCTAGCAAAATTCAGTAAAATGCATAAGGAATCTCTTTTTTTGGGTGTACCCCATCATGTATTAGCATCTACAATGTGAGAATTCTGCTATCAACTTCAAACAAATATTTCGATTAAGCATGAAAATACATTAAAAATTGCACTAATTTTTAAAATTATTCAGAAAAATCACGTTTTATCGGTAATAACATTGAATAAATTAGCACAGCATACAAACCAGTTGATCCTATCAACTTGAAAATTATTCAGCACGAAAAATATATATTGGAAGTGGCACCACAAATAAATAACTGATATTACTGAAGTACTTTAGGAGATTTTTTTTTCATTTTTCGGGTGTTTTGCTCTACTGTGCATCGGTGCCTAGAAAACCCTTCCATCACAACCTTAACCATCATCTACATCAATAAATAGGCTTGACGTTGATTCGTGAATTTTATTTTTATTCTAGTAGCAAAATACTTACACATGGTATAACATCGTATATACCCAATTCTACAGATATAGTACAGAATTTATTGAACACTGCTCGGCACTTCATTTCCTTGAACGCTGCCATTTTTTGCAGTATTTTTTCTTTCGGTTGTTTTAGATAGCAAGAATTATTTCTGTAAGCTTTAATTTTATGGCCCCCATAAAAAATCAGGGCTACGTCGAGACCAGCAACTTACGTTGGTTTTGGAAATCAATTTGATCGGCACAAATGTTATATCCCTTATCCTGCTGACACCAGGTTCTCTTTTCATTTTTTCATTTTCTTTATTGACTTACAAGAAAAGCAAAGCCTCTTACTTCTATTAAATAAACGTTGGTGGGAAAATATACTTATTCTAACTTAACCTAAGTATTTACAATAGTGTTTCTAAACTAAACCTAACCCAGGAAATGTGTTTTTAGCATGATTATGACCTAACCTAACTTAATCTAGAGCCTATACTTACTTAACCTAGTTTCACATTCTTCTATCATGGTGGGTTGGGAGAGCCATCGTCTTCGTCCGAAAGAGGGTCGAGGATCTCGGGAATTGGTTGCGGGCATGGAAGAGGGTTAGGAAGGCGTCCCTAATGATTGGATTCTGATCTGGGAAGCCTTGGCCAGGAACTTCATTTGAATTTGTAATTGGTTATTTCACATAAACTAAGGGGCTCCTGTGATCATTCTCAGGGCCTTGCTCTGCAATGTCTGGACTTGTGCTCTCCTTGTCTTTGACAGCTGGCACCATGTGGGACAAGGGTAAGTAAGGCCAGCCTTCACAATTGTGTTGTAGATCAAGAGCTTGGTTTTGGTGCGCAACATGCTGGAGCGCTTTTAATTGGATATAATTTGCCCAGCAGTTGCTTAGCTTTCTCGTTGTGTCTCTGATTATAACCATTATAATTATATTACTTGTCTCCATATACCAATCCCAATCAACAGCTACTGTGCGGACACCATCCTCCTCCAACCTTAAAAAAATGTAAAAATCGTTGATGCTTCAGTTTGGATTTGTCGGACTTCAATAACGCCAATTTTGTTTATTGAAGTGACCGTTAAAGTGAAAATGTGCCTCATCCGAGAATAAGATGGTGGTATAGCCTGTCCCAAAATATAAGATCCTGTTTTTGCCGTTTTAAGTGGGCAATATAAAAATTCTGACCTTCTGTTTATGATAGGTTGCAGGGATGGACTTAAGAATTTTATTCATTAAGGCAACTAATTCGGTTTCACTATCAGTGTCATCAGCTGAGGTAATTATCAGTGGTTTTATATTATTTACATAAATATATGAATCTTCAACTTTAACAACGTGCTGAATGGAATTCTTCCAGCTTTCACAAGGTATATCATTTATAACGTTTTTTTTACTAATTCAACCACTGACACGCTTAAAGTAGTAAAAACATTTTGTGCTCTTATTTTTGATTTAACTTGATGCCAAATATGTTCAATTGGATTAAATGTACAATAATACGGAGAAAGCAGCAAAACAGTGGATCCGATTTTCTCGGTCATACTATCACAAACATATTTCTTTTTCAATTTATAGTCTTTCAAAACTTCCAAAGATCACTTTTTTTATAACTAAAGTCAAAATAAATGTCTTCTAACATATATTCCTGTATTTCCAATTTGGAGTTGGCTGCATTAGGAACCTTATTTAGTAGGCGATTATGGTAACTTTCATTGTTCATAACTATAACACTCTGTTTGAGAACATTTGGCAAAAGGGAATTTTGAAACCAATTTTCAAAAAGTTCTGCGGTCGTGTCTTCGTGGCAGTCCAAACTAGAATCTTTCATGTTTTTTTGCAGATAATAGTAGAGAATTTGATTTCAGATCCAGCATGCAAAATGGTTATTCGTTTACCTTTATCTAAAGGTGCGTTAGTCTGACATTTTGTACTGCTGTCAACCCACCCTTTTTGCACAGTGTCATGGGTATCGAACCATGTTTCGTCAAGGTAAATTATTGGCCAATTCTCTAATCGATACTTTTTAATTTCTTGTAAATAAGTATGTCGCAAAATTCGTCATCTTTGTGATTCCATCACTACTTGCCTTTTGTTGATTTTTCGGAACGTGAATCCCATTCTTAAGAGCATTCTGTGAAGGGTTGATCGGCCACAATGTATATTGGTCCCGTCCTGCACCAGTCTTAATTTTATTTTGTCTAGTGTCGGCACCAACTGCTCTTCATACATAGAATATATTTTTCTCCTGACGACGTCTTTTTCACAATCGTCTACATGATGCATTTGAAAATCTTTCCGTTTTTTCCTATTCCTGAGTGATGGTTTTCCTACAATACCCTTAATCGTAGAAATTGAGGTTTTTGTTAGTTCACTGGTTTCTTGTAAAGCACTTTGTTTATTCACATTTCTTTTAACCAAACATTTTTCACTATTTGTTTAGAGTCAAGTGAAAAATGTTTTCTCTTGCGATAGCCACTATTGCAATTTTCTCACGGACGCCACATAATTAAAATAGAACAGTTACGTTTAAGTTGTAAGTAAAACTAAAAATAAAAATTATAAAGTGTCTTTCGAATCTTAATGGGGACCTGTGGTCATTAGGCCTATATTATCAAATACTTAAAGGGCTCCAAAGAGGGTTGCCAGGTAGTAAATATATTGGTAAAAATAGATCCAATATGATTGCAGGTGCAAGTGAGGGCGGTATACAAAGCAGGTAAAATAAAAATACGTTTATCGTAATACCTGGCAACTATGCACAAAACAATAACAGGGCGGTTTATTGCTTCATTGAAAAAGCAAAAAGGCGGGATCTCATATCTTGGGATCTACTTTAAATGTTGCTCAAATATTTGATTAACGGAAGAAATCCTCTGAGCAATATCAGTTCAGTTTAATTCTTGCATCAACCCTCTCAGACAAAAATCTCTACATAGAATGCGTCGTAACGAATTCCTCGGCACATTTACAGTCTGTCAAAAAAGATCGTGATCATCGTATTCTTGAAAAAATGTGTTTTGAGGACATTCTTTGCTATCAATCTATTCTGTGTGTGCTAACAACGACGCAATTACCGTAGTAAGTTGTCCATTCGCCTCCCGCAACAATAATTGCCTGGCATGTCTGACGACAAGATTTTCTGCATACTCGTGCGGCAATAATCTCCAAATTTTTCCAATCTCACGAGACAACAGAGTCTTTCCTCTGAGGTTTCTCTTTACAAGAGACCAAACGTTTTCAATAGGGTTGGCGTCCAGCGATTGTGAGGGCCACTCTAGGCCCACTTGTGGGCCCAAGCGAGCCGTTTGGGGACGTGATTTTCGCCCAGCAAAGGTCTCTTCAACGTGCTTTGGAATTTGACATCATGAGCACGAAGATGTTGTCGAATGGTCTCATAGGACACATTCAAACCCGATTTTCTTAATTTAGCGTCTCCTTGACGTAACAATAAAGACATGATTCGTCTTTCGACTTTCGGAGTGACTGCCTCCCGAGCCACGTTTTGGCAAGCTGTCGACATTTTTCGTCTCGTAAAAATAATTTACCCGCTTCTTCACAAACGATACCGACTTTTTAATATATTTAGCAGCCGCGGAATGTGTCATTTTAGGCCCCTTTGGATGGGAACAAAGAAAGACTGCCTCAAACTGACGCACAAACAAGTGACTCATTTTGGATTTTACGCGATTTCTACGAAAGTTCGGAGTAGACTGATACTTTTACTAAAATACGTTGTAGCCAAAGGTTCCCCCTACCGATTGTTTGTTGAATCGTTAGAATCACATCTACTAAAAATGAATTATCGCGGACACGTTCTTACTTAACAGCCTGTATAGCACTTGATGGTTTGTGTATTGAGAGATCGGGATTGTCGCGAACTGCCACCCGACTCGACTGTTCTTTACATTTGCATCGCTTCTTGATATCCTTGGCTGCTGTGCTTGAAGTTTACATAAAGCCGAAACAGTTTCTTGAAGTTTCTTTACACAATTGTTAATTCGCTGAACACTCGAAACTTTATTTACATCATATAAATGATACTGAACGTAAAATTTTTGCCGCAAGGTAATTACAGCATTATTATTTTTGTAAAAATCTTCACTTTGGTAAAACACTCATTAGCAACTAAATTTCCAAGGATTGCGATTACACTCTATGCTCCCAATCAACAAATTAGAATAGATATTACTGTACTGATGACATATATTATTTTAGTCTCTAACGTGTATCTGTGAACATCCCGCAGTAAGAAAAAAAGTTTCCGAAAAATATTACAAAGATGTAGAAGAAATTCAGATATCTGAGCAACTTCCAGAAATAAAAAATTACAAGAACATCCTAATGTCTATGCTGCAATGGGTACCTCATTCAAAAGAAACTAACTAATCGAAAACATGAGTGCCTCATTGTTATTTTTACATGGTTTTATTAATCAATAAATAATTAATAAAAAATGATGTTACTGTGTCAAACTTATTTCATGGTACCCCTCCATTATATTTTAATGTTTAAATAGTTAACTTCAATATCCCTCAGAGATTTGGAGTAGAGCCAACGAGGTAAGAGTTAAAAATTAGAGATAAACAAGAATTGTATATGTTAAATACGCTATACTAAAAAAACTAATTACAAATAAGAGGGAAATTTTTTTATAATGTAACGACCGAATAAGTTTATAACTACTTTAATGGTAACTGGTCCGATACCTGTACTATATGGGGTAAAAAATCCCCAAACTTTTGAAGAAAAATCAATGTTTTTGCCAAAAAAATATAATTAACTAACTCGGCTGTTACTTCATGGAAATTCGTATTCAGTGATAATAAAACACTAAATGGGTATAGAATAAAATAAACATTTTCCAATGATTTTATAAGTAAATATTTACAGATAGGTTTTTAACTAAAGGATAACAATAAAACTTAATAATTATACAAATTATCTATTCATGAAATAAATTCAGCAATTGGGATTTTCCGAGGTCCAATCCTTTCTGTACCAACACTTTTGATAAAGCTAATGTTTTAGCGAAACAAGTGTCAAGTAAAAAATGAAGAAAGTAGAAATTTTACTAAAAATTTAGTACTGCCAAATACGGCAGATGAGGAAGCTATTCATAGACCAATTCGTCCAATTTCACCATGGATTTTATGGACTGGTGAGCTGGTGCATTATCTTGGTGATACTAATCTTCTTTCTTAGCTAAATGCGGCCTTTTTTTATTCAAACGGTCCGATAAACCACCGTAATAGTCTCTGGTGATTGTTCGCCTCCTTCTCAAGATAGTCAGTAGTTCATGTCAGTCTCAAAAAATACTTACCAAAACCTTTCCAACTGATGTTTATATTTTTGGACGCTGCGGTCGGCGTTCATGCTGTTTCAGCCACTCTGCGGACTGCCTGGTGGACTCAGGCGTATACTGGTGGATCTATGCTTCGTCCATTGTTACGAATCGGCGCAACATCTTCAGATTAGACCGAAATAGTACCAAATAGCGTTCTGAATCTTCGACACACTTGCTGTTTTTGATCTATCGGATACATAACTTTTCCATATTCCAATATTCATGCACAATATGCCTCACATGTTCTGTTGTTATTTTCACGATGTTAGCTGTCTCTCTCACTTTTACTTTGCGGTCATTCAAAACAATGTGGTGAATTTTTTTAGTGTTTTTTGAAGTGACTACCTCATTTGGATGTCCGAAACGTCATGCATTATCGGTGCTTGTACGACCGCATTTAAGTTCACTACAACACTTCTGAAGCCATTCTTGGGTTCTGGCTGTATTTTCTCCCCAAACTCTTTTTGTTCCATCGTTTTGCAAAAATCAAAAGTAGCGTCACTGAAACAGCTGTAACTCGCAAACTAATAGACAAAATGTCATGAAAATTTTACACAAATCTTCTGAGAGTTGACACTAACTGAAAATCATATGTTTTTTTTTTTGTATCGCCATCTCTTGAAAAGTCTCGGGACTTTCCACCCCATGTACTGACAGTACCTAATGTAATTAAATTTATTAATGATAGCATATAGCACCAATATATCGAGAATAAGAAGTTCAGTACCTTAAATAGTAGTGTTCCTAAGTTTAATCACCTGGTTTACTTCACCCGAGTTATTGCGATCTCTTACCAAGAAAAGTAAAGCTATAACTACCTTTGTACCAACTTTGTATACTCGACGGTATTCTAATAAGTCGGGTGTATTGTCTTAGCTGCGATAAACTTTTCTGTTGTCGTCCTTGTTAAAGTTGCAATCAGCATGAATTTAATTAATACCACGTGGGAAAATTGAAAAAGTCTAATAGATTTTTTATGTCCGAGACAGAGAGCCAACTATAATTTTCAGTGGCAAGCAACCATCTAAATATTTTGAGAAAAACACTCGTTCAGAATCCTTAAATATTAAAAATATTAGGGCGTTCAAACTTCAAATAGTATTTTTAAAATTGTGCCATGGAACAATGATTGGATTATTTTATTTTATAATATACATAATATTTAAATATTACTGAACTAAGTAGATGCCATTATTTTTGCTTTCTCATCTGAGATCATTCAGAGCTTAACGAATAGGAATATACCGAATACTTTAGTAAAACAGAAGCAGAAAATCTCTAATTTATTTCATATTTGTAAAATATTCTTGTAAATATTTCTAAATGTTTTTGGATGTTACAAATGAATGCAGCATTATTATGTCAATGTCAATGCCAATTTTTTTTTAATTTTCAATAGTGTCAAAAAATTTTATTATATCTATAATAATGGAAGCCAAAAAGCGTTTGGCGGACTTTTTAAATCCTCAGACGAAGAAAATGGTGCTTAATTTAATAAGCTACTTTGAAAAGGAGCAAAGAAAATCTACCAAAGACAGTAAGTTAATGAATCCGAAATTCATCTAGAAATAAGTATCGGAAGCTTTAAATTTAAGTATTAGAACCATACAAAGGATTGTTAATGAAGGTCGCAGCGGTATAACAGCGAAAAAAAATGTGAAAAAAAGGAAAAAAAAAGGCCAAAAACTAAGGATTTAAGCGAATTCGTGAAAATGGATGTGAGAAATTTGATTTACGACATGTATAAATCTAACATGAACATAACTCTTACGACTTTAAAAGATACTTTACGGGATAGAAAGATTATCGAAATTGGAATAAAGCCTTTGTGAAGATTAATAAAACATCTGAGATTTCGATATAAAAAAGACTGCAACCGAAGATATTTGTGTGACTCCCCAATATTGCCGGTCAACGAGAAAGATTATCGAAATTGGAATAAAGCCTTTGTGAAGATTAATAAAACATCTGAGATTTCGATATAAAAAAGACTGCAACCGAAGATATTTGTGTGACTCCCCAATATTGCCGGTCAACGAGTAACATTTTTAAGGAAGTATGTTGAAAATTTAAATTCACAGTTTAGAAAAGTATTTTTTTTAGATGAAACATGGGTTTTTTCAAACGGAAGTGGGTCCAAATCTTGGCAAGATAATTCGGCTAAATCAGTAAGGAGTGGAAAGAGGTTTATTATTTTGCATGCTGGTTCATACACCGGATCTGTACCTGGGGCCAGTTTAATATTTTTAACTACATCGAAAAGCGCCGATTACCACGATAGCATGAATAATGAAACATTCGAAAAGTGGCTAAAAGAAATGCTTATTCCAAATTTAGATCATTCCTCACTAATCGGACAATGCTTCATATCATTCTAGAATTTTGAATAAACAATTAAATTCATCGTGGAAAAAAAAACGAAATATTTTAATGGTTAGTAGAGCAAAATCAAAACCCATCTTCAAATTTATTAAAAACAGAATTACTCTTAATGGCAAAGACTTTTAAAAAACCTAAAATATAGGCGGTTAATGAAATTTTAAGGTATCATGGTTATGAGGTTTTGCGTTTGCCACCATTGCCAATTTAATGCCATAGAATTAATATAGGCAGGCGCAAAATCCTATTATGAAAAGCATATTACTGAAGCACCTACATTTCATGAACCTGAAATGGTATGGCAAGACTCTCTAGACCATATCACCGAAGAGTACTAGGAAAAGGTAGTAGAGCATACAGAAAAAGTAATTTTGGAATGGTGGGATCGAGAAAATGTTTTGGATGTTCAAGCAAACTCTGTAGTTACCCTAGTATCTAAAGATGGCAGCGATACCTCTGATGACGGATAGTGAATTTGAACTTTCCTATTTTCGATTTTTTAATTTTATTATTGTTTTTAATGTAGCATTAATGTTGCTTTTTGTTTTAACAACTGTCTGTTCAGTTTTTCTGTTTAAATTTAATGCTCCTGATATATTCTTTCTGGGTGAACTTCGAATTTATTAAGTTACCGCCTTCTAAAGGTATTCTTTGCTCCTCTTTAGAGTAGCTTAATAATTAAGCACCATTTTTGAAGTAACTTGTTACCTACATATCTATATGTAATAAATGCATAAGTTGTGTGCAGCTTGTACACACAGCGCACAGCGAGTGCGTGATGTTTCTTGCCGTCAAATGGAAAATTTGGTCCTTTAAGTTTTGCGAAAAAAGTT
Organism: Pachyrhynchus sulphureomaculatus; assembly: GCA_019049505.1. NCBI lineage: Eukaryota > Metazoa > Arthropoda > Insecta > Coleoptera > Curculionidae > Pachyrhynchus > Pachyrhynchus sulphureomaculatus. The sequence goes on along the minus strand of CM032449.1, from coordinate 126,219,353 downwards.
AATGTTCATAAAAATTTTTTGATTGTTAAATAAATAAAAATAAAATAGAACAATTTAATTTTTTATGTAGAGTGTCCTAAAAAATATGCAATAATCCAATTCGACGTAAAAAAAAACCGTAAGTTACCAGAAGGGGTGGGGATAAAACCCCACAATAAAGATTTTCTAAAAAAATATTATTTCTAACGAGCCTGTAAAAGTAATTTAAAATGTGGTTAACCGTTGCTTTAATAAGTAAGCAGTAAACATAAACTTTTGCCAATTTTCGTTCAAATTAAAATTATATACTAAATCGATTTAAAAAAAAAGACATGCATATTCTTTTTGATTAATAGAATAGATTATCGATTCTGGAAAAAGAAGTACCCCATTTCATTCAAATTTTTGAAGGTGAGCTCTCCCTTCAGAAGGGTGAGGGTGTCGCGAAAAAGAAACATTATCAAAAGTATCCCCCTTTCTTCAAATAAGTATGCTAAATGCTATTAATCTGCTATAAACTGTTGATATAAGTATATAGAACTTCCAAGATAAGGTATGTGTACAGAGTATTCTATTATTTTTCATGGATTACCCTATAGATATGTTAAACATAATAAAATAATTTGATATGTAGGAAATAGGATTCAAAGCGTCCCTTCCGCAACCTTTAAAAAAATCGCCTTGTCAAAATATTTTGTGAAACATGTCATTAAGAACAAACGGGAAGAAACTCCCGATTTCTATTTACTAAACGTGTTTGATACTTTTCTCTTTCAGCATACCTAATCGAGTATATAATATTCCTAGTTATGTAGATTTTAGTAGATGATCGTTTTTTATATTTATGGACGTTCCCTGTCATTCTGTTTAAGATACATAGTTCATTCTAATTTCAATCCTTACCTAACTTTGATTAAAGAAAAGCTTTGTACTCATTTATCATGTTTTGATGTTTTTTAAACTTAGCGTGAAGTGTTGCTAATTTTAAAACTTAACCTATTGTTAACGGTATTTTATTGAATGCTGAATGCAGCCCTTTATGGGCTATTCTTTAAATTTGACAACTGGAAAACTAAATTTGAGAAATGCTAAATTTTCTTCGCACACATTTTGGGGAATTCTGCTTTTTTCGATTTAATTCAGAAAATGAAATAACGTGTGACCCGACTTTTTAGAATGCCGTCGACTATATCCACATGGTGTTATGAGTAGGAATGGGCAGATTTTATATATCGAGAGTTGATGGTAATAATAATTTTAATTTATCAACATATGGATAGTTATCGATGTATCGATAGTTATTGATATATAATATTTGTGGTCACCTAAATAATTTATGGGAGTTTCGTTTACATTTTGTTTTTTCTTTCTTTGCTAAAAAGAATTATTGTATTTAAAAAACAATCACGCTCCGTGATTTTTTCTTTTCTTCACGTTTTAGTGTTCCTAGATTACAAAAAACAGTTTCCCCTTTCCGTCAGTCTGTTGGCATGATAACTCTCGAACGAAACCGGATATCAATTCCAATTTTGGTTACTACATAATGCAAATTTTATGCGTAATTATTTACATACATATAAAGGGTTAATGAAATTTTGACACGTATCGTTTGAAGGTTGGTACTTCGTAAATATCATATGGATTTTTTGAAAAGGGCAACATCTATGTGTCAGACCAAAAACTTTTCAGCCTACGTATTATATTTTTGTTTAGTAACAAGGTGAAAAAAGAAATATCATACATAAAATAACTGTTCAAGTAAATACAAAAATTAGATTATATAGAATTACTAAATAAATATTAAATATTCCATATTCCATCGGAGAAAATTTTTTGGCATGTTTTAGAATGTTATAACTTCTTGTTAAATTTAGAACCTTTTCAACCAACTCGAAAGAAAATAAAATCGGTCAAGTGCAAGTCGAACTTAAGCAATTAGTGCTCCGTACGGCAATTGCTGTTAAAATAAAATAAAATCCTTAGCTAGGCTAAGTTAATTAGGTCCCTGATATCTGAAGACCTAATATGTATTTTCACATTCACATTTTTTCTTAGTCATTAATGTATAATAGTTATGGCTTCTTAGCTACATAATAGCCAATAAATGAATCTAGCTCAATCTAGAATGTTTGTGTAGTAAAAGTTTAAAACAAATATTTACTACCTAAATATTTGTTTAGTTATAAACAAATAAAATAAAATTATATTTTGTCCCGGTACCTATCCATTAGGCACCAGTCATCATTGAAATTTATTTTATCTGTGATTGGTCAAATGCCAATATACTGAAAAGTATATGAGTATATTACTGATTGCACCGAATACGTATTGATATTTTGTAGCTCTTAGTCCCGGTGAAATTCACAACTTTCGACGAAAAAAACCTTCACCATATTGTCAAGACAAATAGTTTTTTATACCAGATACATTATCGAACATAATGCCCTCGTGATAATTTCCGCTCAATCTACACTTTATAGAGAATATTCCAGAAATTTTAAAAAAAATTTTTGATCAGTACTTTTCGAGATAGGGGGGCTGGGGTTTCTTGCCATTTTTTAAAAATAATATAAAGAAAAGTTTTCGCGAGTATTACATCATATAGATTTTTAGACTTGAATTTTCACAGCCCACTTGATGAACTTAGAAAAAAAAATTTCACTTCCTCCTACAAACTCCTTAAGTCAAAATTTAACATTCAAAACTAGACGGCTCTGGTTGGGCCATCAATTCCTATATATGTGCCAAATTTCAACTTTCTATGTTAAATAATTTCGGAGAAAATCGGGTATAACAGACGAACACCGAAGTGATCCGATAAATGTTCCATGCGGAATACTAAAAATCATCAAAACTGGTACATCTGGTTAAAATGTACGTGCCAAGAAGCCTTAAACCTCATCTTTCCTTAAAAGCAGCAGAAGAGTGCGTACTTGATTTTTCATAAATACCATCCGTGTCATAGTCATTAATAAGTATCCTAATTTTAAAGGTAACCAGATATTCTATGTTTACCATACTAGGTCCTTTACAATCCTACTGTCAAAATTAATAAGTAGTTGAAATCGATTTTGCCCTCCAAGAAGAAATACGAACAATTTAATTTATAACCAAATAAACTATTTAGAAATGTTACAATGTATTTTATGTAGTACTTCACCTAATTAACTACACGTGGGAAGGTTATTATGATAAGAAGTAATCATTTTTATTTTTGTTTGAATATTAATAAAAAATGACAAATAATTGCCGGAGGCGATTCAATTTATAAACATAATTTAATATCTTTATGCTGTACAGATTCTGATAAATAAACCAAATTAAAAGAAGGAAATGTTTATTAAACATAAAGATAAGAAAACGATATGCATTGACGCACGCGAATTAATGAATTTGGGAAAAAGTTGCTAACATTTTGTTTTTACAGTACTAAATATATACAGATGTTATCTATTTTTTTTTTTTTTTTTTCTTTGGAAAACAGAAAATTTAAGTAGTCACTTGTATGTTTATTTGGTAAAGCAGGTCAAGGCTATTTGTTCTTATTATTTAGTAAAGTTCTATTTGAGTAAAATAGTGGAAAATTATTTTAAAACTGTATACTAAAATTGTGAGCCAAAATTATATACTTAAAGGTTATAATACGAGAACTACCTTTTAGGTTTTTGCAAAAACAATGAAAACAATTTTTGGTACAAATCGTTTTATTGTTTCTCAAAATATTTGCCTTTAAGATTTATACACTTTTGCATGCGTTCAAACCAATTCTCGAAACATTTTTCCACTCTGAAATTGGTACCTGAAAAACATGGTTTTGGAAGGATTGAACAGCTTCCTAAGGTGATGAAAATCGCTGTCCACGCATTTTTTTGACATTCAGAAACAAAAAGAAGTCGTTAGGCAATAAATCAGGTGAATACGGCAATGAGACATTAATTCGACGTTTTTCTCCGTCAAATAATCAATTGTTTCATGTACTGTGTGAGAGCTGGCATTGTCATAATGAAGAAATATGCAAAGTTGTCGGTTGTTTTTCTGATTTCATCGATAACTTCTGGCAAACAAATTGTTGTATACCATTCAGCATTAACTGTTCTTCGATCCTCGAAAGCAATGGTTGCAACACGTCCAGTATAACCAAAGAAACAAGCGATCATTTTATTGGAGGTGCTTCGCGAACCAGTTCTGTTGGATTCAGTTCATCTTGAAACACCCAAACAGTTCATTGCTGCTTAGTTTCCGCCTCGTTGTTACGATGTTGTCTATGTATTTTGCATGTCCTCGGTCGATTTTTTTGAGCATTCTCTTACACCAATTGACAGTAGTCTATTTTTGAGTTTCGGTCGAATTATGTGGAATTCATCGGGCACAGATCTTTTTCACAGCTAAATGTTCATGCAAAATCAAATGTACTGCAGTCTTCGATATGCCTAAGGATGCCTCTATCTCACGATAAGTCACAGGCTGATCCTCTTCAATTATGTTGTGCACGGCATAGATGTTTTTTAGAACAACAACCGATTTTGGTCGATCTGCACAAAATTCATCGCTGACGGAAGCACGACCATGACGAAATTCTGCAAACCAATTGTAAACTGTTTTTTCTGATGGTGATTCATTACCAAGTTGATCGAACCGATTCGAGGCATTGTTGTTGGATTAGGCCTTTAAGAAAATCATAAAAAATCATACAACGAAAACCTTCATGTGAATGAATCATCAGAATTTGTTCACAAAACTGTTTTTTTTAAACGCTCACTGTAAACTACTTGGCCAATTTCCGAGCTGCCACTGATTTAACAATAACAAATGTACAACAGTGATAATGTCACACCGCAATAGCGCCATCTAATGGTCCTTTGTAAAAATTTAAAATGCTGCCCTCGTACCTATACCAGAAATATTGAAATTATTATATTTTAAATGAAAAATTTTAAAGGCAAAGTTTTTCTATACCACAACTAACAGCTTCGTATACAAAACCTGATATTTTCTGAAAATATAACAACTTTATTATCCACCATCGCATTGGAAATCCAGTAGTCTATTGGACAATTCTCATATGCCGCTAAGAGTATTCATATTCAGATTTCATTCCTATACCCCAGTTTTTCAACCAATTAACCTTTTTTCCTCAACTTCAGCTTGAAGCTGGAGTTTAAATTGGGCGCTTCAAAAATATATAATTCAATAGTTATTCTTCAGCGAAAGATGAAATCTTTCAGTCAAGAATCAACATGCAATTTCAATATTGTTATGAATTCAATGAACAATTTAGAATGACATGTGTGCCAATAGAACTACTTAACGTGAACATTTGGCAGATATTGCTTCATTGAACTGGTAAAGGTTATTGAAATGTATTAGATTTGACTTACAATTTTTATACAGTGTACGTTTTTATTGTTCATAATAGACCAAGAGGGTGACCCGAAATTTTCTCCTATCGACTAACCGTCTGCCTAGTTGTTTATTCTATTGAACGAGTCGAATAAAAGCCTTTAACGTGTATTTTGCTACCTCCGTGCCCTGGAATGACCAGATAAAGCCCAAAAATGAACTATAGTTTAACCACTTTAATCAAGTACCATAACATTTGTTGACACTAAAAAAGTCGAGCGCCCCAAAGGGCAGACGCCATCAAGACCGGACCCAGCTTTAGAGCCCAGAAAACGTCGATCCAAAAATGGACTATCATTTAACCATATAAAATTAATAATTTTAGTTTGTTTTCGATAAAATAAGAAGGAAGCTGCAAAAGGCCGACGCCGCCAATACCGAAGGACGAAGCTGGATACGATTTTTCCAGCCAAAAACGGTCGTTTTTCGAATTTCAAGAGGGTCCAGCTTATAGAGATATGCGTCGTTAAAAAGAGAAGGAAATGAGTCATTCTGTCTCTCTTACTCTTCCTTGTTCTTCCTTAGACATAGAGAATGGACTGAGCGTTCCGTATCTCGCTGTGAAGTAAATACGGACGCAAAAGTGTGAGAGCGACAAAGCGAATGTGCGGCCAGTAGCTGTCTCTTTCTCGTCTTGAATTCCGTCTCGGGGTACTGCGCCTTGGTTACTACAGGCCTACAAAAAGAGACAGGTATTGGCCGCACAGTCGCTTTGTCTTTTTCTAGAAAGTGGTCAATTTTCTGAGGCTTATGCTCAGTCCATTCTCTACGTCTATGGTTCTTCGCTGGCTTCGGACCAAATACGAATAACATTCTCGCACGGGACGTGCGCCGAGTAAGAGAGACAGAATGATCCATATTATTTCTTTCTCTTTCTATGAGCACCACACTTCTCGCGAGAACTTACCTGCTCTATTCTAATATCTCTATGGTCCAGCTTCGTCCTCCGCTATTGGCGGCGTCTGCCCTTTGCATGTTCCCTCTTATTTAATCAAGAACAAACTAAATTTATTGATTTTGTATGGTTAACTGACGTTTTTTGGGCCATAAAGCTGGGTACGGTCTTGGCAGCGTCTGACCTTTGAGGAGCTCGACTTTTTTGGTGTCAACAAATGTTATGGTACTTGATTCAAGAGGTTAAACAACAGTCCATTTTTGGATGTAGCATTTTAGGCCTTATATGGACATTCCAAGGAACGGGGGCCGCAAAATCAACAAAAGTTAGGCAGATGGTTAGGTCGACAAGTTAAAATTTCAGATCGCCCTCTTAGACTATAACAAGTATTGCGGATGTTCCACTGAATCCGAACAAACTATACAAACTTGATAATAATTTGTAATTTCCCGTGCTTTATTTTTACAACTGTTATCGATAAGTTGTATCTTTGTGAAACAGGCCCCTGAATATAATATAACGCTCCTTAGCCATATATACTCTATATTAAAAGCATTCTAAACAAGATAAGTAAACATTCTATACCTGATCAAACCAGGATTATAGCGAAATATGGGGACACCCATTTAAAAATTTCTAAACGTAAACATTTAATTGCAAACACCACTGGCATTGTTAATAATTTAGAATATACATGTCCTTTTTCGGCACAAAAATCTCTAGAAGCAGCATTATAACAGTTTATAATTTGGGGACTTGCAACAAGGCAAAAAAAATTCCAAATTGAAAAAATCATGTAGAGCATGCTATGCAAAATTAAATTATTTAAGAATGGTGCATATGCTATTTAACTGATATTTTAATAATTCATTTGTTGCAGACTGATAGCGACTAACAACGTAATCTGACTTTTTAGCTAGTGCTTTTAACTACTTATACCTTCTCTGTTATAATAGCGATTTTACTGCTCTAAGTTCTGCTAGCCTAGATATCCGGTATAGGATAACTAGGTCATAGAGTTTGGATCCATTCAAAGTCTCCCGGATTAACATGTGCAGCTTTCTCCTAGAAATAATGTTATGCACTGTTGTTTTGTAACACAGTCTAGATATGCAGATTCCGTCCTTATTCTGTATTGCTTGCAGTTATTCCATATTTTATACATGTTAATCCATATTTAGTAGTTATATAGGTGCCGTAACTTAACAATCCTCTTATGGTATATATTGTCAGTTTGTTCAGAAGGAAATGCCTGTTTGAAGCATTCTACAGTGGACACAGCCTCAGTGAAAAGATTCTGGCTTGAACTGTTGAAGTTGCAAACTAATATTTTTATATCAGCGTTTATCATAATGTATTACAAAATAATTTATGCATGCAAGCCTGTTACCTTCAAATGTAAGATGTCAGTGAGGCGGAGTCTAATTGGACTAGGAGAAGAAAATAGCTCGAGTATTTACAGGGTTGACGTGGATTCTCCGATGATCAAACCAATCCACCAACGTGTTTGGGTGTATCTGGAACCTACTAGTTATTATCCTACAGTTTTTTGAAACGGCTGTAATATCCGTCATCAAATAATTATTAAACGTGACGATAATAAAGAGCTTTGTGGGACTCCAATCTTCAGCGTCTTCTCCTGTGAAAACACCTATGATTCTGAGTCTTCTATCAGAGATGCAAAACTTGTCTACTTTCCAAATATGAGAGGAAAGTCAAAGCGAGTGAGTTTAAGCAGCAGAATTCATTGCTCTTAGAATTAAACTAAATTATTTATTTATCACTGAGCCCAATATAAAGTAATTAATAGGACCATATAAAGCAATAAGTCTATACTTAACAATGTAGCCCAAAAAGAACACAAAAAGCACACGTGACATGTCACTCGAAACAATACTGTAAAAGTTCATAAAACACAGGTAACATAGGAATAAGCAGTGACGATAATAGTGAACCAAGTCGGAAAAAAGTGTGCTGCTAGCGCACTCTTGCAATACGCCGCCTAACCCTTAAATATGGAACAATATCACGTAGCAAAGAAAAGAATATAATATATATATATATATATATATATATATATATATATATATATATATATGTATATATATCTATCGCAACGTCTCTCTGTTTATCTGTCTGTCCGTTACTGCGCTTATCACTCGAGAACCACTTATTCGAGTTACGTGTTTTTTTTAAATTCACATATATATATATATATATATATATATATATATATATATATATATATATATATATATATATATATATGTTCTCTGGCCAGGTTATATAATAATAATCTATAATATATATAAAATGCAACGTCTCTCTGTCTATCTATCCGTTAATGCGCTTATCACTCAAGAACCACTTATCCGATTTACGTGTTTTTTTTTAATTCATACATATGTTCTCTAGCCAGGTAATAGGATATATTTCATTACGTTAGGTAACATAAGGAATAAGCAGTGACGATAATAGTGAATCAAGTACACGCGAACGGAGCCGCGGACATGGCTAGTTCGGTTATAAACTAAACATAACATTAGTGGTAGCACTCGACAGATAGAAATAGTTTCTTGATCTACCAGAACCTCTTGGTACAACAAACTTGAGTCCTTTCAATAAAGAAGGAGAAACAACACATTAACGATTTTAAAAACATAAATGTTTGTGGTGTGTGATGTGGTAATTGCAGAATGAAAGCTTTCATGGCTTAGTTAGATGAACAATTATTGTTCTAGAAATTAGGCCCTGTCACATTAGTTTCGTCTAGAATTGCCCAAAGCATGTTTAGGGGTCTTAACGTATTAAAGCTAAAAGGCTGAATTGGCCAGATGTAACATGTTAGTTATTAAGAAAAACTTCATCAGGTTCATAGGATCTTATTTCACAATGGGACTATAGCCTAAGCCATATGCAAAGATGATGCATGTTTTTTTTAAGTAAATTTTGGAATTTATTTTTCGTTATTCCCCAGAATCCGAAATGACAGAATTGGGATTTGTATTACAGCAATAGGAGATATTGAAAACTGAAACTTGGGTTTTGGTAATAATAAGGTAGTGTTAAAAACCAATTTTGAAAGTCATCGCACCATCGCAGGTATAGCCCCAAAAGCGGAAGCAGCAATAAATTTTATATTAAAAATTTGTTTGGAGTATTGGACCCCAAACTAAATGTAGTTTGTTGTAATTTAAAAATTTGTTTAACATCTTGTTGTATGTTATTCCCAATGTCCAAATATGTATCAGTAAGATTTCTCTCTCTTTAAAAAATGTACATAAAGTATAAATTCCGACATAAAGTGAAGATTGTTTAATATAATTTAACTAGCTTTATTTGCAAAATAGTTCTGATCTTACAAATCTGAAATTGATCTAGCACAGTTTAATCAGATTTAAAGGTATTCAATTGGAATTGAAATAATTTAGCACAATCTAACAAAATAAACAATGACTGCTTATATTGAACGCACTCAATCTGCTAGAAAGGAATTTTAACAATTTTTGCATTGCTCCTTTACACTTGTTACTGTATCTTCCTTCTTGATCCATAGGCTAAATTCAATAATATTTTAAGTAACATTTGATATTTTATCAAATTTTAAATAAATTTGTGATGTAGGTGAGGCAAATCTATACTTATATCTACGTCTATATCTATGTATATATATATATATATATATATATATATATATATATATATATATATATATATATATATATATATTAAAATCCAACGTTTCTCTGTATGTCTGTTCGTAAGTGCGCTTATTACTTGAGAACCACTTATCCGATTTACATGTTTTTTTTTTAATTCATACATATGTTCTCTGGCCAGGTTTCAGTACATATTTTATTACATTGGGTAACATAAGGAATAGGCAGTGACAATAATCAAGTCGGAAAAAGTTTGCAGCCAACTTACAAAAAAACCTAAACAATAATTCTGTAGTCCACGCGAGCGAAATCGCGGGCATAGCTAGTATATTATAAAACGCAACATCTCTTTGTCTATCTGTCTGTCTGTCCGTTAGTGTGCCTATCATTCGAGAACCACTTATTCGATTAATGTGAATATATTCAAGCACGTAACAAGTTAAAAGCTTTTTAAGGGGAGTTGACAGGTATCCCCTGGGTTATCGTATAACCCAACACTTAGGGTGGGCATCTCTCGAATAAATACCGAACCCATGTTTCAAAAACAGGGTGTTAAGATAAATAAGAATAATCGAAGGGAATGCATTCTTTCATGGCAATTATAAATAAAATTTGTCGCGGGGGCACTCTTTAAGGACCGGGGGTGGAGTGGGAGGTGGGACCCCCCCTTCGATTATTATTATTGGGCGTGTAGTAGTGGATCCATGTTTCGTCCATTATTATAAATCGACGAAAAAACTCCTTTGGATTACGCCGAAACAGTGCCAAATAGCGTTCTGGATCTTGCGAGTGCACTACACCTATCGGGCAAATCGCTTTTTCATAAGCAAATATTCATGAAAAATATGCCTCACGCGTTTTCTTAATATCTTCATGATGTCAGCTATCTTTCTCACTTTCACTTTGCAGTTATTCATGACTGCCTCATTTGGACGTCCAGGATGTGGTGTAACATCGGTGCTTGTAGGACCGCATTTAAGTTTACTAACCCATCGACATCTAGTTGCTCTCGATGGAGCAGATCCCAAGCTATTCTTAGGTTCTGGCTGTATTTTTTCCCATCAGAAAGCAATTCGTACATATGTTCTCTAGCCAGGTTTTAGTAAATATTTTGTTACGTTAGGTAACATAAGGGATAAGTAGTGACGATAACAGTGAATCAAGTCGGAAAAAAGTTTGCTGCCAGTGCACTCTTGCAAAAAAACCTAAATAACAATACTGTAGTTCACGCGATCGGGGCCGCAGGCACAGCTAGTTATCTATAAAACTTTGGTTTTAAGGTTTTTCTAAATGTCTTACCTCTACGTGTGTCTAATTTTAGAATGTTAACTTTGTTAGTTTGTTGTTTGATCATATCTCTAAAGTTTACTGTCAGGCAAAGTTCTTGCACTATGCTTTCTGCCTTTATAAACCAAGAAGCTTTCACATCCTGTTAATGACTGCAGAACATCCTCAGGAAAGGAATTGAACTTCTTGCAAGTTGGCATACTAGTCCCTAATACAGTAAATCTGTTATGCATGCAAAAGCTTAAGTGCCTTCTTCCACTAACATCCATTAAATAGAGCCCAAGTATTGCTTAAATATGTACATAGTGATTGATTTAATTTCATTTTGAAGTAGCCTAAAGTATGAGGTCGTCCATAGAGTATAACCATCATCATCATTAGCTTATTCCATCCATAGTCGGATGTAAGCTTCTCAAATTGTCGCTCATGAGCTCTGTTGTTTGCTTTTTGCATCCCATCGTGTCCCGCTAATATTTTTATATCGTCCGTCCATCTTGTCTGTGGTCTACCCCTGCATCTTTTATGTTCTCTAGGCCTCCATTCAACCATACGGCGTGTCCATCTGTTACCATTCATCCTTGCGCTATGCCCCGCCCAATTCCACCTTAATATACATATTTGGTATATCCTATCTCGATGTTAGGAATACGATCTTGGAGTTTTTTTTTAGCATTTTATATATTATACTTTTATTTAAAGCCCACGTTTCAGGACCACATGTTAATATCGGCAATACATTCTGATTGAACACTCTGGCTTTTATTGTATTTGGGATATCTAATTTAAATCTGGATTGTAACTTTTTGAACGCAGACTAAGCTAACCAGACTCTTCTATCCAAATCAGCCTTTAAATTATTTTTTGATATTTCGATTTTTTTGTCCTAAATATATAAATATTTGTACCTTTCCTATTCTTTTACGTTCTATTAATAGTTTCTGTCTGTTATCTTTAGTTTTGCTATCTTAAGCGATCTGTAGCTTAGCTAGCCCAAACAAAATTCAATGAAAATGACATTTTTTTCTGAAATATCTCCCATAACCATATGTGACATTATTTTAAAATATTGTTTTTAATTTTCAGACACGTCTACCATCCAAGCGGAAAACCAATCGATAGCGAATTTCTAAAGACTGGAGAGTACCAAATTGAAATAAGAGACAAGAAATATCCTGCAACCCCCTGCGTAAAAAGTCCTTTCGATTCAACAAATCAGCGATTATTAGGAAGATACGAAAATTAGCTTGAAGAACAATTTCACTTTGAAGACTAATATTTGTGTATCTAATTTGTTATTATTTTTATTTTGTTAAGGTTGTTAAAAAATTTGAGCGGTTTATTTGAGTATTGATACACCAAAATGTACACAACGAATGGAAAAACATAAATTGTTAGACAATAAATAGCAAGAGTTTGTCTTTTGTAAAATAAATGTTTCGAGAAAACATTATTTTAGGAAAACTAAATGCATATTCCTGTGTATCCAAAGTATATATCTTTTTTTAGAAACAAACTCCGAAAAAATAAAGAAAAGCACATTCCGACCACACATTTTGAAATATTATTGCTGCGTTACAATAGTTAAGAGAACAGTTTGCTAGTTTATTGATGATAAAATGTGAAACTACACTACAGTCGCATTTTTTGGCCGCCTCCTGACAGAATTGTGATCAATCACTAATTCAGTTTTAATAATATTTTTAATAATTAAAAATTTAATTTTCCGCGATACATTATAATTAATTGCAATCAATTACAAACACCTTTTAAAAAAGGTAATTAAGTAATATATTAATTAAAGAAATTGAATTACACGAACTAAGTCCGTACTTAATAAGTATAAA
>CM032449.1:126153041-126203689 GCA_019049505.1 Pachyrhynchus sulphureomaculatus | reverse complement strand
ACAATTTTTTAAGAACACTATGCTATATACATTTTTTAATTCAATGTTTGATATAATAGCTTCATTAACACGTTTCGTTTCTGATGCGAATATTTATGTGCCAAATTAAATAATGCCACAGAACCAAAAATCTTCATAAAATTGTATCTTTATTTAGGCGTAACTATTTATCTACACTTTCCTACAATCTAAAATTAATTTTTATTAGAAGATTACATTGTTATTTATCATATCCAAATGGTTTTAAGTGCGATCAAGTGCGATTACGAGTACAATTAAATCATATATCCACGAACGTACAATTTGACTAGGTGAAAAAAGGGATATATAATCTCATAAAGGTTAAAGTTCTGCCAGTAGACGAAAAATTGCCTGTTTTATACAATTTCCTGTTAGGAGAGACACTTAAATATTCTAAATGCTAAATATAACTTGAAATATAGAGAAATTAAATTATATAAGGATAGATATAGTGCACTAGTTTTTTTATGAACTCTAGCTGTGTAGCGTATATATTAAGCCCTGAGAAAGACTCATTCATATGCGGAAGGCGTGTATATAAATGTCTTAATTCACAATCAATATACAAGAGTTGTCTGAAAATAATGGTTTTGACGAATAACACCATCTTTATGTTGAAACTCAAAACTTTTCAGACTACTCTCGTAACATATTTGAATTATCGCCGAACTATATAATGTCATTACGAACATATGTCGTCTAGGCATGAAATAAATGATTATTATGCAATCTTTCGATTGTTTTTTCCATCTACGGAATTGTGTATCTGTTTTGTTACTATGGTAATCGTTTCAGTGACCGACTCACAAATATTATGCGTTTGGTTATAACGAACGGTTATCATTTCGAGCGCGTTGAAGCTTTAGGGTTAAAACAATTTGATGTTGATAGTCCTCTTACATTTGCAACTTAGCAACATTATTAAACAATTAAAAATCAGATTTAGACAGATTTCAGTTGGCTCCGCCTATTCCCTTCATCGCATCGCTTCGCGCGCTTCCTATTATAAATGCAATTTCGAATCCAGGCGCGTTTTTTCCTTTGACGATCGAAATAAATTTTTTTATTAATATTTTTTTGTAATTAGTGCGTTCAAAAACTTATATCCCAAATTTGAACACATTCATGTACATAGATTTAATTTTGATTATTTTAATTAATTATGATATTTCTATAATTTATACCTTTTGAAACCTTTACATTTTCGAAATTTGAAAGCATACATGTCAATTTTCGAAAATTCCATCGCCATATTAAATCCGCCATTTTGAATTTTTGAAATCTGACAGCGTATTTGAATTCAGCAACCCTAAAAACCTATAATAACATGCATGATGTGAAGATCCGTCTGTTCCCCGAATTGCATGACTGAAAAGGTTAAATATATGTGTTTGTATTATGTGAATTTTACACAAGTATATTATTTTTAATTATTATAATGCTACACAAATAGTTTATGTGATCATTCATTGCATATTTAAGAAGTAATATAATTTTTGCCGCGAATCGGGCAAATGGCTCCACTGTGCGGCGTGTCTATCTGTTATCATTCATCCTTGCGCCACGCCCCGCCCAATTCCACCTTAATATACATATTCGTTGTATTACATGTGTCACTTTTTGATCTTCTTCGTATCTCGATGTTAGGAATACGATCTTGGAGTCTAATATTTAGCATTTTTCTCTCTATTGCTCTTTGGGTTACCTGGAGTTTATTTATTATATTTCTATTTAAAGCTCCCGTTTCAGTGCCATATGTTAATACGGCAGTACATATTGATCGAATACTCTGGCTTTTATTGTATTTGGGATGCCTAATCCAAATGTAGATTGTAACCTTCCGAACGCAGACCAAGCTAACGAGACTCTTCTATCCAAGTCAGCCTTTAAATTAGTTTTTGATATTTCGATTTTTTGTTCTAAATATATGAATGTGTGTACCTTTCACTTTCACCTTCTATTAACAGTTCCTGGCTGTTATCTTCACTTTTGTTGTTCAAATATTGGGTCTTGGTGAAGTTTATTTTTAGACCTAACATATTTTTCGAGACTTGCTATTCAACTCTATCAGCATTTCTTGCAATTCTTCTTTTGTGTTGACGATCAGAGTGACATTGTCTGCGAACCTTAAGTGATTTAATCGTTCACCGTCCATTAGTATTCTTTTATTTTCCCACTTTATCGATTTGAACATGTCTTCTAGAGTCAAAGTGAACAGCTTTGGGGATATCGAGTCGCCTTCTCTAATTCCTCTTTTAATTTTGATTTTATTTTATTTTGTTGTACATCTTTCGTCGACTCTGCTGTTACTTAAGGCGTTAAGGACTGCCCATATCTCTATGGTATCAAATGCTTTTTCGTAGTCCATCATTGCTATCCACAAGGTGACCTAATATTCATTTGCTTTTTCCACTGTATCCCCGTGTCAATCCCGCTTGTTCACGTGGTTGATGACTGTTTAATTTGTTCGTTAATCTGTATTTTATGATTCTAGTTTTTATATAGTACGATAACAGTCTGATGAGTCTGTAACTCTCAAATTTAAATTTCTTCCCCTTTTTAAAAATAAGAACAATCGACGCGTTTATCCAAGGTGTTGGTATTTTACTTTCTATTAGGCGCCTGTTAAGTAGAGCTTGAAGAGATTGTATTATCGATGTCTCTCCATACTTTATCATTTCTGTAGTTATTTTATCGTCCCCTGGTTTTTTGTTGTTGTGCATATGTTGTAGGGCATTCATTATTTCATCCGTTGTTACATCGGGAAGTTCTTCAGATCTCACATTTCTTACAATCACTCTATTTGCTTCTTCTCTTCCGGAAACAAATACCTATTGTTGGGTAAAATACCCAAAAAATGGAAAAATGCTGAGGTTGTTATTATATAGAAACAAGGCGATAAAGGCGAAATATAAAATTATCATCCAATTAGTTTTACTGTCCCATTTATATAAGTTACTTACAAAAATAATAACTAATAGATTGATGCACAAGATGGATTTATATCAACCTCCGGAACAAGCTGGATTTCGAAAAAGATTCAGCACAATAGACCACCTACAGACACTACCTACGGTCATTTAGAAAGCCACAGAATATAATATACCCTTACACTTGGCTCTCGTAAACTACCAGAAAGCCTTTGACTCTATAGAAATGTGGGCAGTGTTAAGAGCCCTAGATAACGTTAGGATATGCACCAGATACTCGACTCTTATTAAATATATCTATGACAATGCGTACATCCAAATACTAGTAAAAATACCGATAACCGATAAAAAGACGAGTACGTCAAGTAGATACATATGATCTCGCCAAAACTATTCACACTGGCACTAGAGGACGTTGTTAAGACCTTAAACTGGCAAAATAAGGG
Organism: Pachyrhynchus sulphureomaculatus; assembly: GCA_019049505.1. Classification (NCBI taxonomy): domain Eukaryota; kingdom Metazoa; phylum Arthropoda; class Insecta; order Coleoptera; family Curculionidae; genus Pachyrhynchus; species Pachyrhynchus sulphureomaculatus. The sequence continues at coordinate 126,200,292 of CM032449.1, read as the reverse complement.
GATTAACGTAGACGGAACACTTAATCATCTACAATTTGCGGACGATATACTAAGTATAGGACGGATTAATAACTATATTGGAAGAACTGCATCATGCATTGTCACAAGTTGGACTGGAAATGAACCTGAGCAAGACAAAAATAAGGAGCCCAGAGCAAATAACGATTACCATCGAAAATCGGCCATTAGAGAACATATCCGAATATACAGTCAGTCCAAAATAATCTCCATACACCACCTACTTTCTATACTATTTTTCTGTTATGTTTAACTAATTAATTGGAACTATGAGAAAACATGTTTAAATTAATATTTGAAACTTAACCAACGAGGATTAGTATCAGACACAACTGCGGAACATTTTATTTAGAAATTACATCATTGTTATAAAAGTGCAAACAAAATCAATGTCAAAAAAGTGTCCATACACTCAAGAACTGCATTGAAAAAAACACGTTATAATCAGCCGCATTTTATCAAGCTATCTATTACTTGCTAAACTAAAAACAAATGAATAATTTTTGGTCATACTTTATAATCTATGACTTGCTGCTAGCAATTTTGCAGCGGGTTTTCAAAGTGGTATTAAAAATCAGCGAGAAAAATTGTGAAATTCCATTTCAAGTTCGAAAGATCATGATTGATTTGTGGCAAGATGGAAAATCGTACAGAAAATATGAGAAAAATTGTCGCATGCTACTGTTCAGTACAATGTAAATGGAATCAACGGGTTCCTATAAAATTCGACCACGCTCCGGTCGTCCCAACAAACTGACTCCACGTGGAGAGGCCAGTATTGTTAAACAAATAACTATGTTCCCAAGAAAAGTGTACCAAAATTAAAAGAAGACGTGCGGGAACTATTTCCGACAAATTGTTTATACAGGGCAGGCTATAGGGGGTGTGCAACCAGGAAAAAGCCGTTAATTTCGAAAGCTAAGCGCAAAAAGCGGTTAGCTTTTGCTAGAGAATACGTAATCTTTAGTGATGAAACTAAAAATTACGTATTATCTTGAATTTTGGGAATCCGTAATTTTTAGTGATGAAACTAAAATTAACCTCTTTGGGGCCTGATGGCTGAACTAAAGTTTGGAGAAAGAAGAATACCGCATTCGATATTAAAAACATTTGTTCCACGGTGATACAAGGGGGTGGCAGTGTTCTGCTTTGGGGATGGATGTCCGCTGGAGGGGTTGGAACTTTACATTTTATTAATGGTATCATGAATTAGCATGTTTATCTGAACATTTTCAGAGACAATTTAAGAGAAAGTGTCCAACAATTAGCACTCGAAAAAAGATACATTTTCCAATAGGACAATGATCCGAAACATACTGCAAACTTGATGCGAGAATGGATGATCCATAATCTGCGACAGCAGCTTCATACACCTCCGCAATCACCCGATGTTAACCCCATGGAGCATTTATGAGAGAAGAATTAAAAAACAGAATATTGAACGAATGGGAGAACATGCCAGCAGAAGTTACTAGAAAGCTGGTTGCGAGCATGACAAAAAGATTACAGGAGATTATCAAGGCCAACGGCGGTCCCACTAAATATTAATTTAAACGAAGTTGTTATTTTCTGTTAAACTCCGTCAAACTGTTATTGGTAATTGTTAAGTGTATGAAGACTTTTTTCACATTAATTTTGTATGTATATATATATATATATATATATATATATATATATATATATATATATATATACAGGGTACCCCATATGTATGGAATAATGATTCCACAGCATTTATTCATCAGTGTATCAAAAAAATGTTTAAATAAAAGTTATAGGGTGTTATACGGTGCATATGCTGATGTTGGCAATAAAATGTTTTGAGCTGTCACTTCGAAGAAATTACGCCATCTTAATTTTTTTTTTAATAGAAAGCCCTGTATATTATTTTATTTTTGAGTCCTACTAAAAAATTCTAGATATTATTTGTCTAACATACCATATGTCTAAATTGAACTGATTTGAAATTAAGGAGATAAAATTTTTAAAAAAATTTAAGCTTGCTTGTGTCAAACAGTTACTGTCAGGTAACGACTTAATGATTTATTGACGAAAACGTTTATTGCTGCATCTTGTGAAACTGCAATTTGAGCGTAATATCATAATGGGACATTTAACAGAAACTAAAAGTATCACTTTGGTAATGATGATTGGTTACGGAGACCGTAGAAGAACACAGCAGGTGGTGTGTGATCTTTATAACGCAGAATATCCCAATCGAGAACCTATTACCCAATCCGTAGTAAGCAAAACATTAAAACGATTTAGACAATCCGGTCTTGTTAAGGATCGTTCTAACTCTGGACCTCCAAAAGTTAAAACGAGCGATGATAAAAAGTTAAATGTTTTATTGGAAATTACAGAAAATCCCCACACAGCCACTCGTCAGCTTTGTCTAGACCACATCATAAGTAAAGGTACCTTAAGTCGTATACTGAATGAAGAAAAATGCATCCATACAAACTCATTCCATTGCAAGAATTATCTAAAGATGACTACGATAGACGCGTTGAGTTTTGCGACGTTATGATGGAACGAATCAATAATGATCCTAACCTAATTTAGAACATTGTTTTTTCTCAGGAGGCCACGTTTTGTTTTAACGGAAGAGTTAACAGGCATAACTGTGGGTACTGGTCTACTGAGAATTCCCACTGGATACACCTGTGGGCAGGGATTTGTGGACGTCATATCAATGGTCCCTTTTTTATCGATGGAAATCTTACAGGACAGCGGTATTTACTGTTATTCCAAGAGCAAGTTATTCCAACTTGTGCAGGTCTTTTTCCCGATGAAAATAATTGGGATCCCCTAACAGGAATCTGTAGTACCAACAGGACGGAGCACCTCCTCACTATGAAATCAATGTTCGTAGATATTTGAATGCGATTTTTCCTAATCGATGGATAGGCAGAAGAGGTGCTGTAGAATGGCGTGCAAGGAGTCCCGACCTTACACCACTCGATTCTTTTTTATGGGGTCATTTGAAAACCAAAGTTTACCGAAGTCAACCTGAAACTGTAGAAGATTTACAATAAACAATTCAATATGAAATATCACAGATCATTCTGTTCAGGCTGTTTATGACAGATTGGGTCATTGCCTAATTGTTAACGGTAGTCATTTTGAGCAATTGTTACCTTAAAAATAAACTTAGAGTATTTATTAATAGTTTTTTTGTATGTTTTTTTTATTTTAAATTTCAAATGATAATAATTCCAAGACAATTTATTTTAGACATATAATATGTTAAGCAAATAATATATAGAATTTTTAGTAGAATTCAAAAATAAAATATTATATAAGCTTTCCATTTAAAAAAAAAAAGATGGCGTAATTTCTTCGAACTCGTTCAAAACATTTTATCATCAAAGTCAACATGTGCGCCGTATAACACCTTATAACTTTTATTTAAACATTTTTTTGATACACTGATTAATAAACGCTGTGGAATCATTATTCCATAAATATGGGGCACCCTGTATATATATATATATATATATATATATATATATATATATATATATATATATATATATATATATAAAACACCCATGAAAAATTTACCGATCTTTTCATCGTCTTGATTTAGCAACGAGGAAATGGATCTTCTTAAATTTAAAAAAAAACATAAAGAATTTAATTCAAGAATGCTCCTGGTTGCATTTTTGTAGTTAAGTGAATTTACACTTTTAAAATAAGTTTACCAATAATTTACTGGAATCATACTTAGCAATATAATTACGGCTTTAAAACCTTACTCATGCAATTATTTATTTAGTTGACAGGTTTGAATAGAAAAATGTCGAATAAAAGTTTGAGTATCTATTTATAACTAAAATGTGCATATAGTGGACACTGAACTGGCCCCTTCTTTCTTCTCAAAATGGTGAAGACAAATAATTTAAAATTTTATACTAAGCGATGACTAAATTTATTTAGGAAACGTCTGCAATTAATAGCTTCATGAGCTGCTAAAAATTGACAAGAAAATTTTAAAAAATTAGAATTGGACAATAAATATAACAATAAAAAATAACAACTGAATTCAAACCCAAAAAATATATATTTTCGTAATTAACATTTAATTCTGCTTAATCTGATATCAATTCAATATGGTGTAAGAAGAAACAATTTTTAAAGCGAAAAACAAAGCGATACGTTTACTAATTTTTTTTTTAAAGTTTAATTAAAGCTCATTAAAACCGGTGCAACAGTTAAGGCGGTAATATATGTCAAATTTATCCCTGTTCCTAAATAACACGTAGGCTAGCTACTTAAAACACATTTTTTTTGTAAAATTCTACTTTATTCATCAACATAGTTTCAAGAGCGATACAATCCGTCCAACACTTTTCTAACATTTCTGTACCTTTCTTGTAGAACGATTTGTTTTTGCCTTCAAAATAGGCCTCAGTTTCGGCGATAACTTCTTCATTGGAGCCAAAGCTCTTTCCCGCGAGAATTTTTTTGAGGTCTGCGAATAGATAATAGTCGCTGGGGGCCAAATCTGGAGAATAGAGTGGCTGAGGAAGCAATTCGAACTTCAATTAATGCAATTTTGCCATCGTAACCATTGACTTGTAAAACGGTACATTGTCTTGATGAAAGAGCACTTTTTTCTTGTTCATATGGGGCCGCTTCTTTGCGATTTCTGCCTTCAAATGCACCAATAACTTTATATAATATTCGCTATTGATGGTTTTTCCCTTCTCGGCATAGTCGATGATAATCATTCCATACTCATCCCAAAATACAGAGGCCCAGCCGACTGTTGTGTCTTCGGTCGCTTCGGGCGACTTTCACCGACTGCTGCCCATTCAGCTGACTGTCGATTTGATTCTGGTGTGTAGTGGTGGATCCATTTTTCATCCGTTGTCACATATCGCATGAAAAAAATCCTTTTATTGCGCTTAAACAGGTCTAAACAGCGCTCAGAATCATCAACACGTTGTTGTTGGTCCATTGTGAGCAAACGCGGTACCCATTTTGAACAGAGCTTGCTCATGCCCAAATGTTCGTGCGAAATATGATCAACACGTTCTTTTGATATCTTTAGGGTATCAGCTATCTCACAGAATTTCACTTTACGGTCATCAGCATCATTTGTGTATGTACGACTGCTTTCAGCATACCAGTAAATGATGAGTAATTTTCCATTTTTCTTATCAAAAATAGCGTCACCAAAACCACTTGTAAACTAATCATCGAAATGTCATGAAATTTTGACACGTTTCGTTTGAAGGTTGGTACTTCCTAAAAATCATATAGATTTTTTGAAAAGGGCGACATATATGTGTCAGACCAAAAACTTTTCAGCCCACGTGTTATATTTAAATATTCGAGTCTTTGCCACAAATTTATAATATGTAATAACTCTAAGTTGATATGCCTATTAAAAGAAGCAATTTAAAATTATGAGTTAAATTATTTATTTAGATAGTTATATTATTTCCATCACTTTTAATATCTTTGATATCAAAACGCTCTCAATTCTTATAGTTTTTTCCAGCTTTACTGAGCAAGGTTTTTTTTCGATTTTTTTTTTATTTTTTTAGTAGTTTCCTTATTTCTCTTCAACTGACTAACTTTTACTTTGCCAATATTCGTGAAATTACCTCTTATCTAGCTCCAAGTTAGTTTTAACAGGTATAATTAGTTATCTGTTTTGAATGGACATGCTTGAAATATATTCAAAACTTTTTCCACGAAGAGTCGATGACAACTGTGAGAACCCTTGTTATTATAATTTTTTAAGAACAATTGTTAACAGTGATAAAATTGAAACTGGGAAATGATTCATCAAAAATGTTGCAACGTAGGGCTTATAACCCCAAACTCACTCCAAGTGCATTATTAGAGCACGATACCGAGCTCCATTACCTAGTCAACGTTATCTACAGGTTTTTTTTTATTATAACCGCTTGGGACCAGTCAGTTAGATAAAGTAGTATGTGTTTAATATTCACTCCAAGTTGTTTCTTTTGCACATAGTTGTAATCGTTCATTGAATTCATAAAAAAAAATTTAGGCCCAACCACAGCCGTGTTCCAAAAAAGTCTTCATTTTCATCTGCGAATAAAGAACTTCCTGAACCAATATTTTCGACCCTTTTAAATATATAATTAAACGTGAAAACTATGTACCTACCTTTAAAGTCAGGCAGAAAATGATCAGTTATTATTTTGTTAACTACACTTAAATACAATAATACTTGACAGCAACTAATTTGCTAGTTGAACTAAGAAAACCAACAGGCTTGTTGAAGACTTGCTGCCGTAGATCTAAAATAAAGAATTCAGTACTTGCTGAATAAGCTAGAAGATCCGAAACTACAGTTTTTAAGATAGTGCAAGAAAATTTAGATACTGAGAGGAAAGAAATTTCTCAAAAATACTTGGCCGCGTATGGTCAAAAATGACGAGACTTCGAGTGTTCTGTGGGTACTGCCACGAAGCAGAAGTCAATTCATTCAATTATTCAATTCAATTCAGATCATTCCTAAGAGATCTCCACATTTAAAGAAGACGAAAACTCAGTGGTTTTTTAGAAAGTTGATGGCGAACGTTTTTTGGAATGTGTGAAAGAGTTTTTTTTACTGAATATATGGGAAAAAATGTAACAATTAATAGACGGAACAATGATCCAAAACCTGATGCACGCCATTAGAAAAAAAACGTCCGACTTTATGGACAACCAAAACATTACTTCTGCACGGCAACTGCAGCGTACACAAAGCTTCTACCATTCAAGCCATTACTAAAAGCTTAAAACATCCACCCTATAGCCCTGATTTAACGCTCTGTAGCTTTTAAACAACATAACTTTTAGTGTACGGAATAGTTATGAGATTACTTCGGTGTCCGTCTGTCTGGCTGTCACACCGATTTTGTCCGAAACTATTTGACACAGAAAATTAAAATTTGGCAGAAATATAGGAATTGATAGTCTAATCAAAGTCGTGGAGTTGTGAAAGTTAAATTTTGACTTAAGGGGTCAATCTTGGAGGGTGAAATCGGAAGTGAAAAAAAAAATTACCAGGTCATCGAGTGGGGTGTCAAATGAAAGCTTGTGAGTTCGAAAATATGATGTAATACTTGCGCACACTTTTCTTTGTGTTATTTAAAAAAAAAATGCCAAAAATCGATGTCCCCCCCTATCTCGAAAAGCACTGATCAAAAAATTTTGAAATATTTTCCATAAAGTGTAGATTGAACGAAGATTATCACGAGTGCATTACATTTGATAATTTATCTGGTATATAAAAAACTATATGGCTTGACAATATGGAGGAAGACAACTTCGCTTTTCTGGAAGCTTTGATACTCAAGCAGATTTTAAAAGTATCAGCATGTTGTCTCCTAATTTTGCAAAGAAAAATCCTCTCGATTCGAATGGTAAAAGTTTGTATTTTTTTATAGAGATACGATGTACATACGGCAGCTGCAGAAGCTATTATGTTCTGTACGATAATCAGTGCAGAAAAAATTGTGGCAGCCACAATTAAAACCATGCCTAAACGATTGATTCAGTTAAGTAAAAACAAGCTGACTCCAGTAACTCAGATGTTCTGTATTCAGGTAAGCTATATTGATACATTTCAGCTGACATATATATACATATATATATATATATATATATATATATATATATATATATATATATATATATATATATATATATATATATACTTCTTAAATATGAAATTAATTGGGAAACTCGGCAAAGGATGTAAAATGATATATACTTATTTTTCGTACTAAAGCCGGTCCCGGTTGTTTTCGTTCGGCTTTGGTCCTGTGGGTATAATGATCCCTTGTTTCTGTCAGATGGCTTTTTGTTAGCGTTGTGTCAAATATGTCATACAAATTGCAAGTCTCAGGTGGTTAATTATTTTTCTTTTCGTCTTTTTCAGTCTCCACGTTTCACCATTTATCGTCCCCTCCCGCCACTTTATTAATTACCGGTTAGCCTTTTTGATCCTCTTGTTTTCACTAAATATGGTCGCCAATTATCAACGTTTGGAATGTTTTGTTTATCTTTTGGTCCTTCTCCAAACTGTTTTCCTCTATTCTAAATTCCAGTTTGTCATATTTCCATATCGGACTTAAAATTATCCTCCTTGTAATTTCTTTTCTATTCTATTGACTTTTCAATTTGATGATATATACTTATATTTCGTACTAAAGCCGGTCCTGTCCTAGTTGTTTTTCGATGGGCTGTGGCCCTGTAGGTATAATGATCCCTTGCTTCCGTCAGATGGCTGGTTCCTATCAGCGTTGTGTCAAATATGTCATACAAATTGCAAGTCACAGGTGGTTAAATAAAATTTAATGGCATCCCTTTTGTAAATGCCTTTTTACTGATTTAATATGTTAGTGTTTGGTGTAAGATTTACTTAATTGTTAGTCACATTTATGTAATTGGTTTTATGGCAATTTTTGTTATATTTATATCACACCTCTCATGTAAGTGATCTTCTCAGCTTTATTATTATATATATATTTTTCTACAACAACATATAAAATTAAAATAACTTATACATTTGTTTATTTGCCCGTACTACTTCAATTGTCGCTTCGCTCTCTCTTTTTTAGTTTGTGCCCTGATGAAGGTCCCAACCTAGGACCGAAATATTGGCTAAATAAACACAGTGGGAACACTTGTTGCGCCCTTTGCCGAGTTTCCCAACTAATTTCATGTTTAAGAATTTTGTTAGATACGGCAACTTTTGCTTTCTTTCTTTATTATATATATATATATATATATATATATATATATATATATATATATATATATATATATATATATATATATAAATATATATATATATATATATATATATATATATATATATATATATATATATATATATATATATATATATACATGGCGTCCCAGTATTCCCTGTACACAGAGTTACTGTGGATTTCTAGGAAGAAAATATGACCATTTAACCTAATTTACCTTGGTCCAAAAATTCGTAATTTTTGAATTTTTAAGATACAGGATGTCAAAGTTATACTTTTATTTTAGTTTTCTTAAGGAGCTTTCTTAATAATTGTACTATTTTCACAAGATTCGGTGCTTAGGGGTTTTTTGAAATGAGAAATCGAAATCAGTTCATAGTTTTGTTGTAAATTGTAGGGGGGCGCCACTTATTGCACTGTGTATACTTTTAAATTGTCATAACTTTTTTATACCAATCTGTACGATATTTTTAATTAAATATTCGTATTTTCCGCCTTGCCCTGTCTAAAAACGCCTTCTTAGTAAATGTTGCTCCGAGCAACAGTTTCTGAAATAATGGGATATTTGTTTGCATTTTTTTAAATCGCAAATGCGTTCCTTCACACGTTTCTTCACATTGTATAGTTACTTGGCAACGTTCAAAAATCACTCTGGCAATGATGTAAGATATCATATGTTCTATGACTTAACTGGTTTGTAAGAATACTGACAGAAAATAATTTTTGACAGATATCAAACAAGTTTTACGAGTATTAAGGATATATATATATATATATATATATATATATATATATATATATATATATATATATATATATATATATATATATATATATATTATACTTAGCCAATTATTTCATTTCCATTTTTATCTACTACCATAAAAATAATAATGTCTGTCTATTTCCATGATCCCCAGAATAAAATAACGGACTACAAGCATCCTCGATTGGCAGAGTGTCTCATGTGGTGCTAAATCTTAGAGTGCACTTGGTTTCAGAAACGTCTAGTAACATGGCATAACGTCTAGTTGTGTAACTTGCAAAACAACTTCTTAAGATGAATAATGAGATGGGTGAAAAATTTAGGTGCGGATAAAGTTGATAAAGTGGAGGAGTTGCAGGACGGATGCTCGTAGATAGTGATCCTGACAATGCTCTAGAACAATTCGAATGAACTGAGAGATACAAGGATAACTTTTATGAATATTACAAAGAGTCGGAACTAATAAGAAGAGGAATTATAGTTCGTTTGTATGCAGTCTGATGTGAAAAACATACAGATTAAAAAACATCTCCAACTAAGAAATACGAGAGTACATGGCTATGTTAGCAGATTCCGCTATATTCTAAGGCCTCAGAAACAGCCTAAGACAACTAAGCAAATGGAAATCATTTCCCAATGAAAATATGCCATACTTCATGAGCAAAACATCAAAATACATGAAAAAATATATATAAAGTCCTAATACTAAAATATCCTTTTTCAAAAAGTCATCCACAATAGCGGGTTCAATTCTTTCGGCGTTCCGTAACTCATAGACGACATCGGGCAAGACCCGTCGCACAGTGAGAAATAAGTGGAAAAAACTCTAAATTTCAAAACACACAATTATTATTGTTAATTTCTATTGTAGTTTAAATCCTAAAATTTTTTTTATCTCGATAAGCCTTTTTGCAATAGCATTCATAGAAGAAATTGCTTATAACGTTTTCCAGTAGTTTCTATTCTTCAAGAAACTCGTCAAAATTAAACAATCATGCAGCGAACATGAGTACATTGCCGTATATATTACCGATTTTTACTTCCATGAAAATGAAAGTATGGTATGATAATAGTTTTTGTTTTGCTTGAGTTTTGAAGACTAGCTCCACTCGCCTCCAAAGAACCTCTTGTTTGCGCAGATAGTAGGTTTTTTCTCAACTGTTCGCACACCAAGTTTCAGCCATATTGGTCTATTTCTTTGTGTTTCGTGTGAATCAAGGAAGTCGAGTAATTTTCAAGAAATGGACGAAAAAGAATTTCGTGTGGTGATTAAACATTACTTTATGAAAGACAAAACGCCTCAGGAGACTAAAGAGAAGCTTGATAAACATTATGGTGACTCTGCACCTTCGATTAGAACAGTTTATAAATGGTTTCAAAATTTTCGGACTGGCCATATGGGCACAAGTGACGCTGAACCTTCTGGACGGCCTGTGGAGGTTACGACTCCAGAAATCATTGATCAAATCCATGATATGGTGATGGATGACAGAAGAGTTAAGGTGCGTGAGATTGCTAGTGCTGTGGGGATCTCGACTGAATGGGTACATAATATTTTGCATAAACATTTGGACATGAGAAAGCTATCCGCAAGATAGGTGCCGCAATTGCTCACGCTTGACCAAAAACGGAATCGTGTGAAGTGTTGCAAGGATGGTTTGCAGCTGTTCCAGAAGAATCCGGAGGACTTTAAGCGTCGTTTCGTCGTCACTGTGGATGAAACATGGATACATTACTATACTCCTGAGACCAAACAACAATCTAAACAATGGGTTACCAAGGGGGAATCTGCACCAAAAAAGGCGAAGACCGTTCCTTCGGCCGCAAAGGTTATGGCGACTGTCTTTTGGGATTCGCAAGGGATAATCCTCATCGACTATCTGGAAAAGGGTTAAAATTATTACAGGTGAATATTATTCATCGTTATTGGACCGTTTGAAAACCGAGCTGCAAGAAAAACGCCCGCGATTGGCCCACAAGAAAGTCCTTTTCCATCACGACAACGCACCAGCACACACCTCAGCAGTTGTGGTCGCAAAATTAATGGAAATAGGATTCCAACTCGTTTCACATCCCCCCTATTCTCCAGACTTGGCTCCCTCGGACTACTATTTGTTCTCCAATTTGAAGAAATGGCTGGCGGGACAAAGATTTTATTCAAACGAAGAGGTGATTGCAGACACTAATGGATATTTTGCAGACTTGGACAAATCCTATTATTCAGAAGGGATCAACAAACTAGAACATCGTTGGACGAAGTGTATAAGTCTAAAAGGAGACTATGTCGAAAAATAAAAAAGGTTTATCCCAAACACATAAGTAGTTTTTATTTTTGCACGGACTTTTCAAACCAGCCTCGTACATGTATTTCCAACAAATTATGTTGTATAGTTTTTTCTCAAGTAAACGGTTTAGCCGCAAGAGCGCGTTGAAATTTAGTTTCGGACGTAGCGCTAACTTAAGAGCACGCCCGCATTTCTCGCTCGGAGTTCTATTTTTACGATATCTTTATTTAATGCAATTTAATTAGTTGATATTTAGTAAAATTATTAACCTACATTTGTAACCAGAAAATCGAGCTCCGAGCGAGAAATGAGGGAGTTGCTCTTGGCTTAGCGGTAGGTCCAAAATTTAATGCGGTTTATTTTTTTATATAGATATATTTTTATATAGATATACTTTTCTCGCATTTTACTCAAAACACACAACATTTACGAGGTGGCAAAGTTAAAACTCGGTTTCAGCACAAGCAAACAAGAGGTTCTTTGAAGGCGAGTGGAGCTGGTCTTCAAAACTCAAGGAAAACAAAAACTATCACCGTACTTCCATTTTCATGGAAATATATACGGTAATGTACTGCTTTTTTTGATGAGTTCTTTGACGAATAAAAACGAAAAATATTTTAAGCAATTTATAGTTCACTATCTCTAAAGAACATTCCCATACAAAAATCATGTGTAAGCAGTGATCTCTGGTTCTTACCTAAATAAAATGTCTGGTTTCTTACTATATTTTCACATTAGTTCATCCTAGTGACACTAAAGTCCGTTTGTTTGGAGTTGATAGCACACTACACGGGTCATAAACATTAAACTGTCATAAATCATAAGCGTCCGAAATTTCTCCACCAATTGTTTTTATTTTTAGTTTAAATCACCTTTATTTTCTGTCTCTATACAACAGTGGGACCTTTTTCTAAAAAATATTATATACAGTAATACCCCGCTTAGCGCGACCCCGTTACGCGCGGTTTCACTATAACGCGAATTTCAAATTTCGCGCTCATGTAGTCATTAACTTCTCTATGGTCGCGGGGGGATCCCCGCTTTCTCTGAATATTCTCTTTGAAGAATTGGGAATTCCCTGTCCTTCGACTTTGTTCTATGGGGATTTCCTCGTTCGTTTCGTGTGTTCATTTGTTCCGTAATGTTAGTTCGGTCGGCTGGCAGTTTTGTTTTAATATTTATTGGAGATACATACATACATAATTTAACCCTACGTTAAAAATGCCGCCTGTAAAGAAAAAAGAGCGTAAAAGCGTCACTTTGGAATTGAAGATGAAAGTGTTAAGAAGAATGGAAAATGGAGGCAAAGCAACAATTGTTGGGAGAGATTTTGGACTCTCAGAATCGACTGTGAGAACGATTTATAAAAATCGGGAAAAAATTAAAATCTCCAGCGAAGGTTCAACACCTATAAGTGCAACAAAACTTTCTCGTTCGAGATCATCTATCTTAGAAAGAATGGAGAAATTACTGTCAGTCTGGATCGAAGATTTGAATAAGAAGAACACACCACTAAGTCAAGATCTCATATGCACAAAAGCAAAATCTTTGTATGAGATGCTGAAAACAAAAGAAGGAGAAGGGAGTGCCACTCCGACTTTTGCTGCCAGCAGAGGCTGGTTCCATCGGTTCAAGCAGCGTTCTAATCTTCACAATATCCACATAACAGGCGAGGCGGCCAGCGCGGACATTCAAGCTGCAGCTGAGTTTCCAGACAAGTTTCAAGACTTCGTTAGACGAGAGAAAATTCCTGCTTGTCTCATCTTCAATGTTGATGAGACCGCACTTTACTGGAAAAAAATGCCATCTCGAACATTCATTTCTAAGGAAGAACGTCAAGCCAGTGGTTTCAAAGCTGCGAAAGATCGACTAACACTTCTGCTGGGTGGTAATGCCACTGGTGATTTCAAACTGAAACCTTTACTAGTGTACCATTCAGAAACACCCCGTGCAATGCGAGGCACAGACAAGACAAGTCTACCAGTTGTGTGGCGATCAAACAGAAAGGCGTGGGTTACACGGGAAATTTTTCAAGAATGGTATTCTAATAGTTTTTGCCCATCAGTCAAATCATACTGTGACAGAAATGGGCTTGAACCTAAAGTTATATTACTCTTAGACAATGCCCCAGGACATCCAACCTCACTTGATACGCCCAGAGACTTAAAAGTGTACGTAAAGTTCCTTCCACCAAACACTACGTCAATATTACAACCTATGGACCAGGGAGCAATAGCAAACTTCAAAGCTTATTACCATCGCCGCACTTTTAGCCAACTAATTCATGAAACTGACGGGGAAGGAAGACAGTCTATGCGAGAGTGGTGGAAGTCATACAACATTATGAAGTCTATTCACAACATAGAAGAGGCTTGGAAGGAAGTTAAAATGAGTTGTATGAATGGGGTGTGGCGTAATCTTTGGCCAGATGTAGTGGAAGCACCTAGAAGAATTGTCCAGATGCAGAGACAAGTGCTTGAAGACATTGCTGCAATGATTGAGGGGTCTGAACTTGAAGATGTCACGGTAGAAGATCTCGTAGAACTTGTAGCAACGCACGACGATCCTATTAGCAATGAAGATCTGATCGAATTACAGAATAATCCTATCTACGATGAGGAAGAACAAGTAGAAGAGAAAGTTTTATCTTCAGGGGAAATACAAAATGCACTTTCAAAAATTTATTCAGGTTTGGACATATTGCAGAGTATAGACAATAATGATGACCGTGTCTTGACCGTGTGTCAAACAATTAAAAACAGTGTTGGGTGTTATGAACGTATTTTACAAGAACGTAAACAAAACGTTACCCAAAAGACAATAGATGTATTTTTCCGTAAAAAATAAGAGTATGTATTGCATAAAGTGTTCTTAGAATTAAAGTGATTGATTAAAATGATTTGTATTTTTTTGTATTAAATTTTGACTATGTTTAATCATAAACCTCGATATACGCGAATTTCAGTTAACGCGATTTTTTTCGGAACGTATCCCTCGCGTAAAGCGGGGTATTACTGTATTATTACATTCCTTTTAAACTTTACAATAAGCTATATAAATCAACACATTTCAAAGTTTATTTTAATGAGTAAATGATGAAACTAAAAATTTTATTTGTATGATAAAGGCCTAAACGAGTACAGTTAACATTTCTTAAGAACTAGAAAGTGTTATAAAGCTTAATGATAATAGGTACAATAAAATTATTTGGAATTTTGTCAATTTTTGGAATATAATTAACCAAAGTACTTATCGGTAGGTAGGTGCCTAAGCACCTAAGTAAGCAATAAAAATATTCTGTATAAGTATAAAAATAATATATGCTTAATTCAAATCAGAACAGCGGTGGCTTCAACTTTCAGTTTTGTCCTGGTCAAACTTCGCGGAGTCTGTAAATCTGCGAGAAAAAACAATGATACTTAACGTCCACGATGCTCCAGTGCATCAACAGTGAAATTGTGGAAACCTATGCCAACATGACGGGGTTGGATCAGCAACTATTTATAGATTTCTAAAAGAAAGAAAACGAACCTCAGAATCACAAAGGAAAGGAGCCCTTAGAGGGCGAAGACTTTAAAAATGCAATAAGAAGAAAAGTACATCATTTTTATTAAGAAAGAAATATTTACACTACATAAAGTTTTGCAAGAAATCAGAAAAGACAAGGACTTAACAAATTTTTAAAAAATGGAAATTATGGAAAATTCTTCATAACCTAAATTTTTGTTGGGAAAAACACAATGGAAAATCTGTTCTTATCGATAAAACAGAAATAATTTGTTGGAGAAGAGAATATCTACGAGCAATCAGAAAATTTTGAGCCGAAGGAAGAAATATTTTTATTTAGATGAGACTTGGGTTAATGAGGTACACACAGTGAAAAAATTCTGGATTAACAAAAACATTAAGAGTACCAAACAAGCTTTTATGGAAGATTGGTCAACTGGATTACAACCCCCTTGCAGGCTAATTATAGCACGTATTGGCAGTGAAAACGGATTTCTCGACGGTGGCTTGTTGAAATTCGAATCAAAGTCAACTAAAGATTACCATGAGGAGTTGACGTCTGATGTTTTTGAGAAGTACCTCCAACAAATGATTGAATGTATACCAGCCGAATCAGTTATAGTATTAGACAATGCTCCATTGCGAAATAAAATAAAGCACATACCATTGCGAATTGTCTCCCATAGAGCTAATTTTGGCACAAATGAAAGGGTTCATTGCAAGGGAAAACATCACGATAATTGGAAAAATGCCATTCGACATGTTATAGAAGAAGAAAATAAAATGTGGAAACTTGACGAATACATCGAAGAAACTATGGAAAGAGAACCCTTAATTATCAATTTGAGAGAAGTCAAGTTTTCAGATTTTGAAGATGATGATTGTTTTTGATTGTAATTAAAGTACTTATATATCGTGAATCTTATATTTCTATAAATTTATTTTTAAGGTAATTTTTTATTTATTAAACACTAAAAGCAGGTTACGCTCGGACGGCTATGCTACCGATGAACCCTCATTTATATTTTATGATTCTATTGTATAGCAGAGGTTTTCTGCCTAAAATAGGATGAACCTTTAAAAATAGTTCAAAGTAGCTAGCAAAATTCAGTAAAATGCATAAGGAATCTCTTTTTTTGGGCGTACCCCATCATGTATCATAGCATCTACAATGTGAGAATTCTGCTATCAACTTCAAACAAATATTTCGATTAAGCATGAAAATACATTAAAAATTGCACTAATTTTTAAAATTATTCAGAAAAATCACGTTTTATGGGTAATAACATTGAATAAATTAGCACAGCATGCAAACCAGTTGATCCTATCTACTTGAAAATTATTCTATGCGATTCAGCACGAAAAAAATATATTGGAAGTAGCACCACAAATAAATAACTGATATTACTGAAGTACTTTAGGAGATTTTTTTTTCATGTTTCGGGTGTTTTGCTCTACTGTGCATCGGTGCCTAGAAAAGCCTTCCATCACAACCTTAACCATCATCTACATCAATAAATAGGCCTGACGCTGATTCATGAATTTTATTTTTATTCTAGTAGCAAAATACTTACACATGGTATAACATCGTACGTGTATATATCCAATTCTACAGGTATAGTACAGAATTTATTGAACACTGCTCGGCACTTCATTTCCTTGATCGCTGCCATTTTTTGCAGTATATTTTCTTTCGGTTGTTTTAGATAGCGAGAATTATTTCTGTAAACCTTAATTTTATGGCCCCCATAAAAAATCAGGGCTACGTCGAGACCAGCAACTTACGTTGGTTTTGGAAATCAACTTAATCAGCACAAATGTTATATCCCTTATCCTGCTGACACCAGGTTCTCTTTTCATTTTTTCATTTTCTTTATTGATTTACAAGAAAAGCAAAGCCTCTTACTTCTATTAAATAAACCTTGTTCTAACATGGTGGGAAAATATACTTATTCTAACTTAACCTAAGTATTTACAATAGTGTTTCTAAACTAAACTTAACCCAGGAAATGTGTTTTTTAGCATGATTATGACCTAACCTAACTTATTCTAGAGCCTATACTTACTTAACCTAGTTTCACATTCTTCTATCATGGTGGATTGGGAGAGCCGTCCGAAAGAGGGTCGAGGATCTCGGGAATTGGTTGCGGGCATGGAAGAAGGTTAGGAAGGCGTCCCTAATGACTGGATTCTGATCTGGGAAGCCTTGGCCAGGAACTTCATTTGAATTTGTAATTGGTTATTTCACATAAACTAAGGGGCTCCTGTGATCATTCTCAGAGCCTTGTTCTGCAATGTCTGGACTTGTGCTCTCCTTGTCTTTGAGAGCTGGCACCATGTGGGGCAAGCGTAAGTAAGGCCAGCCTTCACAATTATGTTATAGATCATGAGCTTGGTTTTGGCGGGCAACTTGTTGGAGCGCTTTTAATTGGATATAATTTGCCCAGCAGTTGCTTAGCTTTCTCGTTGTTTCTCTGATTATAACCATTATAATTATATTACTTGTCTCCATATACCAATCCCAATCAACAGCTACTGTGCGGACACTATCCTCCTCCAACCTTAAAAAAATGTAAAAATCGTTGATGCTTCAGTTTGGATTTGTCGGACTTCAATAACGCCAATTTTGTTTATTGAAGTGACCGTTAAAATGAAAATGTGCCTCATCCGAGAATAAGATGGTGGTATAGCCTGTCCCAAAATATAAGATCCTGTTTTTGCCGTTTTAAGTGGGCAATATAAAAATTCTGACCTTTTGTTTATGATAGGTTGCAGAGATGGAGAATTTTATTCATTAAGGCAAATAAATAAAATTATAAGTGTTTTTGGAGATGTTTATTTATAGATGCATGTAAAAACAAATGGATAAGAAGTACAAATATACAATATGAATGAATGGGGTTTACAAGGGGGGACATATTGTATAAATAAAAATATATTTTATCTTAAGACTAATTCGGTTTCACTATTACTGTCATCAGCTGAGGTAATTATCAGTAGTTTTATATTATTTACATAAATATATGAATCTTCAACTTTAACAACGTGCTGAATGGAATTCTTCCAGCTTTCACAAGGTATATCATTTATAAGGTTTTTTTACTAATTCAACCACTGACACGCTTAAAGTAGTAGAAACATTTTATGCTCTTATTTTTGATTTAACTTGATGCCAAATAGGTTCAATTGGATTAAATGTACAATAATACGGAGAAAGCAGCAAAACAGTGGATCCCCTTTTCTCGGTCATACTATCACAAACATATTTCTTTTTCAATTTATAGTCTTTCAAAACTTCCAAAGATCACTTTTTTTATAACTAAAGTCAAAATAAATGTCTTCTAACATATATTCCTGTATTTCCGATTTGGTGTTGGCTGCATTAGGAACCTTATTTAGTAGGCGACTATGGTCACTTTCATTGTTCATAACTATAACACTCTGTTTGGGAACATTTGGCAAAAGGGAATTTTGAAACCAATTTTCAAAAAGTTCTGCGGTCGTGTCTTCGTGGCAGTCCAAACTAGAATATTTTATGTTTTTTGCAGATAATAGTAGAGAATTTGATTTCAGATCCAGCATGCAAAATGGTTATTCGTTTACCTTTATCTAAAGGTGCGTTAGTCTGACATTTTGTACTGCTGTCAACCCACCCTTTTTGCACAGTGTCATGGGTATCGAACCATGTTTCGTCAAGGTAAATTATTGGCCAATTCTCTAATCGATACTTTTTAATTTCTTGTAAATAAGTATGTCGCAAAATTCGTAATCTTTGTGATTCCATCACTACTTGCCTTTTGTTGATTTTTCGGAACGTGAATCCCATTCTTAAGAGCATTCTGTGAAGGGTTGATCGGCCACAATGTATATTGGTCCCGTCCTGCACCAGTCTTAATTTTATTTTGTCTAGTGTCGGCACTAACTGCTCTTCATACATAGAATATATTTTTCTCCTGACGACGTCTTTTTCATAATCGTCTACATGATGCATTTGAAAATCTTTCCGTTTTTTCCTATTTCTGAGTGATGGTTTTCCTACAATACCCTTAATCGTAGAAATTGAGGTTTTTGTTAGTTCACTGATTTCTTGTAAAGCACTTTGTTTATTCACATTTCTTTTTACCAAACATTTTTCACTATTTGTTTAGCGTCAAGTGAAAAATGTTTTCTCTTGCGATAGCCACTATTGCAATTTTCTCACGGATGCCACATAATTAAAATAGAACAGTTACGTTTAAGTTGTAAGTAAAACTAAAAATAAAAATTATAAAGTGTCTTTCGAATCTTAATGGGGACCTGTGGTCATTAGGCCTATATTATCAAATACTTAAAGGGCTCCAAAGAGGGTTGCCAGGTAGTAAATATATAGGTAAAAATAGATCCAATATGATTGCAGGTGCAAGTGAGGGCGGTATACAAAGCAGGTAAAATAAAAATACGTTTATCGTAATACCTGGCAACTATGCACAAAACAATAACAGGGTGGTTTATTGCTTCATTGAAAAAGCAAAAAGGCGGGATCTCATATCTTGGGATCTACTTTAAATGTTGCTCAAACATTTGATTAACGGAAGAAATCCTCTGAGCAATATCAGTTCAGTTTAATTCTTGCATCAACCCTCTCAGACAAAAATCTCTACATAGAATGCGTCGTAACGAACTCCTAGGCACATTTACAGTCTGTCAAAAAAGATCGTGATCATCGTATTCTTGAAAAAATGTGTTTTGAGGACATTCTTTGCTATCAATCTATTCTGTGTGTGCTAACAACGACGCAATTACCGTAGTAAGTTGTCCATTCGCCTCCCGCATCAATAATTGCCTGGCATGTCTGACGAGAAAATTTTCTGCATACTCGTGCGGCAATAATCTCCAAATTTTTCCAATCTGGCGAGACAACAGAGTCTTTCCTCTGAGGTTTCTCTTTACAAGGGACCAAACGTTTTCAATAAGGTCCAGCGATTGTGAGGGCCACTCTAGGCCTATGGCCTAGGTGGCCTAGGAATATGTTGTCGAATGGTCTCATAGGACACATTCAAACCCAATTTTCTTAATTTAGCGTCTCCTTGACGTAACAACAAAAACATGATTCGTTTTTTTTTTTTTTTCGACTTTCGGAGTGACTGCCTCCCGAGCCACGTTTTGGCAATCCGACATTTTTCAATTCGTAAAAATAATTTACCCACTTCTTCACAAACGATACCGACTTTTTAATATATTTAGCAGCCGCAGAATGTGTCATTTTAGGCCCCTTTGGATGGGAACAAAGAAAGACTGCCTCAAACTGACGCGCAAACAAGTGACTCATTTTGGATTTTACGCGATTTCCACGAAAGTTCGGAGTAGACTGATACTTTTACTAAAATACGTCGTAGCCAAAGGTTCCCCCTACCGAATGTTTGTTGAATCGTTAGAATCACATCTACTAAAAATGAATTATCGCGGACACGTTCTTACTTAACACCCTGTATAGCACTTGATGGTTTGTGTATTGAGAGATCGGGATTGTCGCGAACTGCCACCCGACTGTTCTTTACATTTGCATCGCTTCTTGATATCCTTGGCTGTGCTTGAAGTTTACATAAAGCCGAAACAGTTTCTTGAAGTTTCTGTACATAATTGTTAATTCGCTGAACACCCGAAACTTTATTTACATCATATAAATGATACTGAACGTAAAATTTTTGCCGCAAGGTAATTACAGCATTATTATTTTTGTAAAACTCTTCACTTTGATAAAACGCTCAATAGCAACTAAATTTCCAAGGATTGCGATTACACACTATGCTCTCAATCAACAAAGTAGAGTAGATATTACTGTACTGATGACATATATTATTTTAGTCTCTAACGTGTATCTGTGAACATCCCGCAGTAAGAAAAAAAGTTTCCGAAAAATATTACAAAGATGTCGAAGAAATTCAGATATCTGAGCAACTTCCAGAAATAAAAAATTACAAGAACATCCTAATGTCTATGCTGCAATGGGTACCTCATTCTAAAGAAACTAACTAATCGAAAACATGAGTGCCTCATTGTTATTTTTACATGGTTCTATTAATCAATAAATAATTAATAAAAAATGATGTTACTGTGTCAAACTTATTTCATGGTACCCCTCCATTATATTTTAATGTTTAAATAGTTAACTTCAATAACCCTCAGCGATTTGGAGTAGAGCCAACGAGGTAAGAGTTAAAAATTAGAGATAAACAAGAATTGTATAAATACGCTATACTAAAAAACTAATTACAAATAAGAGGGAAATTTTTTTATAATGTAGCGACCGAACAAGTTTATAACTACTTTAATGGTAACTGGTCCGATACCTGTACTACATGGGGTAAAAAATCCCCAAACTTTTGAAGAAAAATCAATGTTTTTGCCAAAAAAACATAATTAACTAACTCGGCTGTTACTTCATGGAAATTCATTTTCAATGATAACACAGCCCCACAAAAAAAAAAGTGGGGTATACTTTTGATGTGATATATCAGATCCGTAGTATTTTTGCCCGCTGATCACGAATCTGACGTCAGAATATCAATATCACATCTCAATTTTTTTCTAACCTCAAAAAATAGGTAAAAATTAGTAAAAATTAAGAAAAATATACTCCTAAAAAATTGTTTCAAGCTTTTTCATGAATCCAAAGATGTATTAATATGTATTCGGACACGCTAAGCTAATATTCATCGGTTGGATTAAGCCATACAGTTCTGTTTTCTTTCTAACCTCAATAAATCAGACAGATATAGTGCTTCTCGAATGCAAAAACGAATTCAAATTATAATTCAACCGATTCTTACCAAATTTGGTACACGGGGGTTTTTTGGGTTGCTGATCATGAATCTGAGGTCGGATTTGCAAAATTCAAAATGACGGATCCAAGATGGCGGACGAAATTTTTGAAAACCAATCGATTCCTACCAAATTTGGTATACGGTTGGGGAATCCTCAAACCTGATACTCTTAAACCCTAAACCCTGAAACCTTAGACTCCCACACCCTGTAACCTCAAAAAATAGACCTCAATAACCCTGTAACTTTAAAAATGAGACCCAATAAACTCAAAACCAGGATTTTTAAACCATATACTCTCAAATAGTAGACCCTTAAGCCCTAGAATTGCGAAGGTTAGACCCGCGCCTAACTTTCCTTTTTTTAGCTGTATCTTGTTCTTTTTTCCGCGAATGACCTATTCAAAGGCTTTCTGCCCAAACGCTTTTGAGGACTTGTTTCTCTTTTTAGCGACCAGCAATAGTCCGCTAGCATATGGTCATCCCATCGTCCTTGATACCGATTTTCTATGATTTTCAAATCTTGGTGAAAACGTTCCCCTTGCTCCTCACTGTAGTCACCAAGATTATCTGGGAAATCATCGATGTGGGAGTCCAGGAAATGTAATTTTAGATTCATTAAGCAACCTAATGTTTGAAAATTTTTTTTACCATTTTCTCGACTATTTCTTTGTACTTAGGACTTTTATTATTTCCCAAAAAGTTTGTTGCGACTTCTTTAAAACTAAGCCAAGCAGCTTTTTCAACTTTATTCATTTTAGTAACAAATAATGAATCTTGAAACAATTTTCTTATTTGTGGCCCGTCAAATACGCCTGCCTTAATTTTAGCTTCAGAAAATTTCAGAAATTTTTTATGCAAATATTTGAAACATGGGCCGTTTGTATCTAATGCTCTCGTGAATTGCTTCATAAGTCCAAGCTTAATGTGAAGCGGGGGAATAAGAACTTTTCCTGGATCTACCAATGGTGGAAACAATACATTATTTTCACCAGGAGTGAACGATTCTCTTGTTGGCCAAATTTTTTTCTTATAATGACGTTCCCTGTCTCTGCTATTCCACAGACATTTATAACAGGGATAAAGTGTAAACCCTGACTGTTGGCCAAGCAATATTGTTACAATTTTCAGATCTCCACAAATTTTCCAGTTATGATCAGCATATTTTATTTTTATCAAAAGCTGCTTCATTTTTTCATATTGCTCTTCCATAACTGTAGAATGAGCAATCGGAATGGGAGCGTAAACGTTGGTATTAAGCAGCAAAACTGCCTTAATGCTCCGTTTAGAAGAATCAATGAACAGTCTCCATTCTTCAAGATCGTATGAGTTATTTTGAAATTCATCCATTAGACCTTTTACATCGGTACAATATGAAAGTGACAATTCCTCGTTCATTGTGAAGTATTTTCGAAATTCTTCATCTCTGTTTCTATAATAAGAAATCGTAGCTTCTGGCTTAAGTAAATCTCTTTTCTTTAAAAAGGAAGCAAGATGCCCTGAACCATCTTTGGATAAGCCTAAATCTCTGACTAGATCACTAAGTTCTGACTGTGATACGAGTATTGGTTCTGGTTTACGGTTGTATGGTAGAAATTCTTTATCTGTGTCACTAGTATATGATAGGTTGACACTAGAACATTCATTAGTAACAGTGTTTGAATCTTTTTCGACAGTCTCAATGTTTTCGGCATGAACTGATAAGATGAAATCATTTGTTTCCATAACATCAGCATCAAGTGGTTCAGGAGGCGGAATTAGTTTAGTTGGTCTTGTTACTGTCGAAACATCGTTATAAGTAATAATACTTTTATTTTTTCGGTTATGCCTAGATACAACATTCATACAAAAGTAACAATCATTTTTACTATATGGTCTATTCCATATTGCTGGTCTGGAATATTTAATCGCCTTCTTATTGATGTACAACATTATTTTACAAGAACTGCAAATGATGTGGGGAACCCAATCTGCATCCTGGTGCTGTATTTCAATGTTAAAACAATCCTTATATAAGGTTTTAATCTTATCCGTTATCGGTGACCCCATTTTACTCAATACGTGTTGACAGCAAATATAACAAAATGAATCACTGTTTTTATCGCACTTATGAAAAGTCCTTGTACCGTGAGACCGTTTTCTTGTAGCATTATACTCTACATGAGCCAAGTCACCCACACATGAAGAGCTACGGTCGCTGGATGACGACGGCTGCGGGCCCGCTTTCCCACCCTGACCAACCGCCGATACTGGGTTTCCGAGTCCCTGCATCGTAATTCTCTTTCTTCTACCTGCCATGACGGCATCTAAGCCGTTATCCAGGGACTCTGCCGGCTAGTGGAGTAACACCGTTGCCCACCGTCATCACGTGGAGGTGCCCTGGATGCAGGTAGAAGAATAAAAATCGACCGATGAATTTTCTCGGCGTTCAAAATGGCGCGAAAACATCTGCCATCTTGAATTTTGCAAATCCAACCTCAGATTCGTGATCAGCGACCCAAAAAATCCCCGTGTACCAAATTTGGTAAGGATCGGTTGAATTTTAATTCGAATTCGTTTTTGCATTCGAGAAGCACTATATCTGTCTGATTTATTGAGGTTAGAAAGAAAACAGAATTGTATGGCTCAATCCAACCGATGAATATTAGCTTAGCGTGTCCGAATACATATTAATACATCTTTGGATTCATGAAAAAGCTTAAATCAATTTTTTAGGAGTATATTTTTCTTAATTTTTACTAATTTTTACCTATTTTTTGAGGTTAGAAAAAAATTGAGATGTGATGGCGATATTCTGACGTCAGATTCGTGATCAGCGGGCAAAAATACTACGGATCTGATATATCGCATCAAAAGTATACCCCACTTTTTTTTTGTGGGGCTGTGTAATAAAAAACTAAATGGGTATAGAATAAAATAAACATTTTCCAATGATTTTATAAGTAAATATTTACAGATAGGTTCTAACTAAAGGATAACAACAAAACTTAATAATTATACAAATTATCTATTCATGAAATAAATTCAGCAATTGGGACTTTCCGAGGTCCAGTCCTTTCTGTACCAACACTTTTGATAAAGCTAATGTTTTAGCGAAACAAGTGTCAAGTAAAAAAATGAAGGAAGTAGAAATTTTACTAAAAATTTAGTACTGCTGAATACGGCAGATGAGGAAGCTATTCATAGACCAATTCGTCCAATTTCACCATTGATTTTATGGACTGGTGAGCTGGTGCATTATCTTGGTGATACTAGTCGTCTTTCTGTGATGGCGGCCTTTTTTCATTCAAACGGTCCGATAAACCACCGTAATAGTCTCTGGCGATTGTTCGCCTCCTTCTCAAGATAGTCAGTATTTCATGCCAGTCTCAAAAAATACTTACCAAAACCTTTCCAACTGATGTTTATGTTTTTGGACGCTGCGGTCGGCGTTCATGCTGTTCCAGCCACTCTGCGGACTGCCTGGTGGACTCAGGCATGTACTGGTGGATCCATGTTTCGTCCATTGTTACGAATCGGCGCAACATCTCCTTCAGATTAGACCGAAACAGTACCAAATAGCGTTCTGAATCTTCGACACGTTGCTGTTTTTGATCTATCGGATACATAGCTTTTCCATATTCCAATATTCATGCACAATATGCTTCACATGTTCTGTTGATATTTTCACGATGTTAGCTATCTCTCTCACTTTTACTTTGCGGTCATTCAGAACAATGTGGTGAATTTTTTTTTGTGTTTTTTGAAGTTTTTTCACGTCCGAAACGTCATGCATTATCTGTGCTTGTACGACCGCATTCAAGTTCACTAAACATATAATTTATTTCGACGGAGCTGATCCACTACAACACTACTGAAACCATTCTTGGGTTCTGGCTGTATTTTCTCACCAAACTCTTTTTGTTCCATCGTTTTGTAAAAATCAAAAGTAGCGTTACTGAAACAGCTGTAACTCGCAAACTAATAGACAAAATATAATAAAAATTTTACACAAATCTCCTGAGAGTTAACACTAACTGAAAATCATATAGTTTTTTTGTTGTACCGCCATCTCTCGAAAAGTCTCGAGAATAAGAAGTTCAGTACCACAAATAGTAGTGTTCCTAAGTTTAATCACCTGATTTGCTTCACCTGAGTTATTGCGATCTCTTACTGAGAAAGGTAAAGCTATAACTACCTATTAAACTTTGTATACTCGACGACATTCTAATACGTCGGGTGTATTGTCTTAGCTGCGATAAACTTTTCTGTTGTCCTTGTTAAAGTTGCAGTCAGCATGAATTTAATTAATATCACGTAGGAAAATTGAAAAAGTCTAATAGACTTTTTATGTCCGAGACAGAGAGCCAACTCTAATTTCCAGTGGCAAACAACCATCGTTAAACATTAAAAATATTAGGGCGTTCAAACTTCAAACAGTATTAGAACCATACAAAAGATTGTTAATGATGGTCGCAGCGGTATAACTGCGAAAAAATGTGAAAAAAGTAAAAAGAAAAGGCCAACAACCAAGGATTTAAGCCAATTGAGTGGTGAGTGAGTGGATATGAGAAATTTGATTTACAACTTGTATAAATCTAACATGAACGTGACTCTTACGACTTTAAAAGATACTTTACGGGATAGAAAGATTATAGAAATTGGACTAAAGTCTTTGTGAAAATTAATGAAACATTTGAGATTTCGGTACAAAAAAGATTGCAACCGAAGATGTTTGTGTGACTCCCCAATATTGCCAGTCAACGAGTAACATTTTTAAGAAACTATGTTGAAAATTTAAATTCACAGTTTAGAAAAGTAATTTTTTTAGATGAAACATGGGTTTTTTCAAACGGAAGTGGGTCCAAATCCTAGCAAGATAATTCGGCTAAATCAGTAAAAAGGAAAAAGGGGTACAGTTCTGGAAAGAGGTTTATTATTTTGCATGCTGGTTCATACACCGGATCTGTACCTGGGGCCAGTTTAATATTTTCAGCTACATCGAAAAGCCGATTACCATGACAGAATGAATAATGAAACATCCGAAAAGTAGCTAAAAGAAATGCTTATTCCAAATTTAGATCAACCCTCATTAATCGTTTTGGACAATGCTTCATATCATCCTAGAATTTTGAATAAACAATCAAATTCATCGTGGAAAAAAATGAACTATTTCAATGGTTAGTAGAGCGAAATCAAAACCCTTCTTCAAATTTATTAAGAACAGAATTACTCTTAATGGTAGAGACTTTTAAAAAACCTAAAATATACGCGGTTAATGAAATTTTAGGGGAACAGGGTTATGAGGTTTTGCGTTTGCCACCTTACCATTGCCAATTTAATGCCATAGAATTAATATGGGCAGGCGCAAAATTCTATTATGAAAAGCATATTACTGAAGCACCTACATTTCATGAACTTGAAATGGTATGGCAAGACTCTCTAGACCATATCACCGAAGAGTACTGGGAAAAGGTAGCAGAGCATACAGAAAAAATAATTTTGGAATGGTGGGATAGAGAAAAAGTTTTGGTGTCCAAGCAAACCCTGATGACTCGGATAGCGAATTTGAGTTTTCTTAATTTTAGTTTTTTAATTTTATTATTGTTTTTAATATAGCATTAATGTCTATTCAGGAGCATTAAATTTAAACAGAAAAACTGCTGTTTAAATTTAATGCTCCTGATATATTCTTTCTGGGTGGACTTCGGATTTATTAAGTTACCGCCTTCTAAAGGTATTCTTTGCTCCTCTTTATAGTAGCTTAATAAATTAAGCATCATTTTTGAAGTAAGTTGTTACCTACATACCTATATGTAATAAATGCATAAGTTGTGTGCAGCTTGTACACACAGCGAGTGCGTGATGTTTCTTGCCATCAAATGGAAAATTTGGTCCTTTAAGTTTTGCGAAAAAGTTCATAAAATTTTTTGCTTGTTAAATAAATAAAAATAAAATAGAACAATTCAATTTTTTATGTAGAGTGCCCTAAAAATATGCAACAATCCAATTCGACAAAAAAAACCATAAGTTACCAGAAGGGGTGGGGATAAAACACCACAATAAGAAAAGAATATTATTTCTAACGAGCCTGTAAAAGAAATTTAAAATGTGATTAACCGTTGCTTTAATAAGTAAGCAGTAAACATAAACTTTTGCCAATTTTCGTTCAAATTAAGATTAAAATTATAAATTAAATCGATTTAAAAAAAATACATACATAGAAACGGAATACGCGGACGTAGAAGCTGAAGAACAGGCAGGCTTTAGAGCAGGAAGATCCACCATCTCTTCTCACTGACACAAATCCTAGAAAAGAAAACCGCATTTGATCAGGAAGTCCATGTCTTGTTTGTTGATTTAAAAAAGGCCTACGACGGCGTGCCTCTAATGAGATTGTGGGAAACACTACAACAGAGTAGTGTAAGCACCGAAATAATTAAAGCCGTAAAATCCTTATACCAAGACGCAAGAAGTAGTGTAAAAACCAAATATGGTATAACAACAGGGTTCCAGGTCACAAAGGGTCTCAAACAGGGCTGCTGTATATCCCCAACGCTATTTAAAATCTATTTGGAGAGTGCACTGAAGAACTGGAAAAGGAAATACAGCAGTATGGGATTACCACTGGATGACGATACTACATTGTACACGCTATCATTCGCAGATGACCAGGTAGTAGTCGCTCAGGACATCGATGATATGGAATACATGACACGGAAACTTATGGAGGAATATGAAAAATGGGGCCTGGAAGTCAATATTAAAAAGACCGAGTACATGTGCGTCGGAGGACAACAGCAGGACTTGAAACTGGCCACAGGACACACTATCAAACACTGTGCCAGTTATAAGTATTTGGGTACGAGAATATCTAGGTACGGAACACTGGAAGAAGCAATATTCGACAGGAATATCCAAGGAAGAAAAGCGATTGCAATGCTTAATAGTACAATATGGGACAAAAACATAACCATTGAAAATAGGAAGAGAATTTACAACTCAATAGTGAAAAGTATAATAACTTACAGTTCCCAGGTGTGGCCATTAAAGGAAAGAACAGAAAAAAATACTAAAAGCTACAAAAATGGATTTCTGGAGACGAGCAGCCAGAAAATCCAGAAAAGACCGCATACCAAATGACACGATAAGACGAGCTTTAGAAATAAAGCACGATATAGTGGACGAAATCAGAACCCAACAGTTGGTATGGTACGGACATGTACAGAGAATGTCACAAGACCGACTACCTAAAAAGATTTTAAATTGGAACCCTCATGGAAAAAGAAAGCGAGGAAGACCACGCCAAAGCTGGAGAGCAGGAATCAACAAGGAAGTACTAGAGAGAGATCTGGAGGAGGAGGGATGGAGAAAGCGGGAGGAGTGGAAATTAGGCATCGGAAGACGGAAGACGTTATAAAACCGATTGATATATATATATATATATATATATATATATATATATATATATATATATATATATATATATATATACATACAAACGTACTCTTTTTAATTAGTAGAAAAGATTATCGATTCTGGAAAAAAGAAGTACCCCACTTCCTTTAAATTTTTGAAGGTGATCCCCTCCCTTCAGAAGGGTGAGGGTGTCGCGAAAAAAAACATCATCAAAAGTGTCACCCTTTCCTCAAATAAGTGTGCTAAATGTTATTAATCTGCTATAAACTGCTGATATAAGTATTTAGAACTTTCCGAGATAAGGTGTACAGTGTAATTTATTATTTTACGTGAACTATCCTACAGGTATGTTATACATAATAAAATAATTCGATATGTAGGAAATAGGATTCAAGGCGTCTCTTCCGCACCCTTTAAGAAACTCGCCTAAAAAATTCTTGCCAAATATTTTGTGAAACTTGTCATTAAGAACAAACGAGAAGAAACTCCCGATTTCTATTTACTAAACTCTTTCATACTTTTCTCTTTCAGCATATATAATCGAGTACATAATATTCCTTTGTAGGTATATTTCAGTAGATGATCGTTTTTTATATTTTTGTACGTTCCCTTTCATTCTGTTTAAGATACATAGTTCATTCTAATTTCAATCCTTACCCAACTTTGATTAAAGAAAAGCTTTGTACTCATTTATCATGTTTTGATGTTTTTTAAACTTGGTGTGAAGTGTTGCTAATTTTAAAACTTAACCTATTGTTAGCTATATTTTATTGAATGCTGAACGCAACCCTTTATGGGCTATTCTTTAAATTTTGAACATACCAATATCAAATTTGACAACTGGTAAACTAAATCCCATCAAAAACATAAAATGTAAAAAAATGCCAAGTCTCGCAACGCAGTCCTTCCACCACAAAAAGTTGTGAGATCTCATGTAAAACCAAGTCAGTTATTTTAGTTAGTATCTATGGAAGCACCTATTCAACAACTTTGTCATAAATTGTTATCTAGTTTTATAGTGCCGTATCAATATTAGACATCTTTATTTCTATAATAAATATAATGACTTGGCAATCGCACGGCAACATAATCACATAAGAATAATCTACTTTTTCGATTGCTAAGTAAGTCTAAACAGTGCCCTTAAGAATAAAGTATTTTAAATAGTAGATTATTCTTATGTGATTATGTTGCCGTGCGATTGCCAAGTTATTATATTTATTATAAAAATAAAGATGTCTAATATTGATACAGTCACTATAAATGTTGGTAGGTAACTAAATAGATAACAATTTATGACAAAGTTGTTGAATAGGTGCTTCCATAGCTACTAACTAAAACAACTGACTTGGTTTTACATGAAATCTCACAACTTTTTGTGGTGGAAGGACTGCGTTGCGAGACTTGGAATTTTTTTACATTTTATGTTTTTGATGGGATCTCATTTCTTTTTGTAGGTAGTCCTCTTTTTTTTTTTCTTCTCGGGTAATATTTCTTGTACGTCAACTATGGATTTTCTTAAAACCCACTCCCTGTCTCTATTGGTTTTTCTCAAAGGCTATGATATAACAATTTTTGACAAGTCTGGACGATAAGTGCTTCTAAGTCGATTATATTCAACGATTGCGGACTGCTGAGCTTTGATACTACCGAAGTCGACATTAATTAGATGTCATCTGCCCAGACTTGTCACTCTCGAAAGTGCAACGTATGCTTGACCGCATGTCCATCAGTGCACTTTTTAGACTTAACCCCTGACTTTTGTGTATGATAATAGCATAGGCTATACATATCGGAAACTGTTCGCGATGAACATAAGCTCTATTAATAATTTCAAATTTAGTTTTGACTAGATATTCATTATTAAATGTAATATGTATTTTTTTTATTTTATTTGTATTTTCAGGATCAACCTTTACTCCTTGTACTATACCAATAGAACCGTTGACTAAGCCAAGACTCACGTCAATATTTCGTCTTAACGTGACTTTTGCTTCTATTTTAATAACTATATTCTCTTCTAGCCCTGCTGTCATGGAAGGATCATCTTCATACTTTTTTATAATTAAAATATATTTAAAGTATTTCTCTTAACAATTTTTTAATTACTAGGTAAGTATTATTAAACGAATATCTATAATATATATAAAATGCAACGTCTCTCTGTCTGTCTGTCTGTCTGTCTGTCTGTCTGTCTGTCTGTCTGTCTGTCCGTTAGTGACCTTATCACTGGAGAACCACTTATCCGATTTACGTACTTTTTTTTTTAAAACATATATATGTTCTCTGGCCAGGTTATAGGCTATATTTTATTACGATAGGTAGCATAAGGAATGAGCAGTGACGATAATAGTGAATGAAGTCGGAAAAAAGTTTATCGCTAGCGCGTTCCCTTGCAATACACAGTCTAAACCATTAAATATGGAACAATATTATGTAGTAGAGAATATCTAGAATCTATAATATATATAAAATGCAATGTCTCTCTGTCTGTCTGTCTGTCCACTGGTGCGTTTATCACGCGAGAACCACTTATCCGATTTACGTCTTTTTTTTAAATTCATACATATATTCTTTGGCCAGGTTATATAATAATAATAATAATCTATACCTATAATATAAACAAATTGCAACCTCTCTCTGTCTGTTTGTCTGTCCGTTAGTGCGTTTATCCCTCGAGAACCACTTATCCGATCGTACATATGTTCTCTGACCAGGTTTTAGATATATATTTTATTACATCTATAATTTATATAAAATGCAACGTCTCTCTGTCTGTCTGTCTGTCTGTCTGTCCGTTAGTGCGCCTATCACTGAAAAACCACATATCCGGTTTACGTACTTTTTTTTTTTTAAAACATACATATGTTCTCTGGCCAGGTTATAGGCTATATTTTATTACGATAGGTAGCATAAAGAATGAGCAGTGACGTAAAATAGTGAATGATGTCGCAAATAAGTTTGCCGTTAGCGCGTGCCTTTGCAATACACAGCCTAAACCATTAAATATGGAACAATATTATGTATCTGTATATGTATAATCTATAATATATATAAAATGCAATGTCTCTCTGTCTGTCTGTCTGTCCATTAGTGCGTTTATCACGCAGGAACCACTTATCAGATTTACCTGTCTTTTTTTGAATTCATGCATATATTCTTTGGCCAGGTTATATAATAATAATAAAAATAATCTATATCTATAAATATATATAAAATGCAATGTTTGTCTGTCTGTCTGTCTGTCCGTTAATGCGCTTATCCCTCGAGAACCACTTATCCGATTTACGTGATTTTTTAAATTCATACATAGGTTCTCTGACCAGGTTATAGGTATATATTTTATTACATCTATAATATATATATAAAACGCAACGTATTCTGTCTGTCTGTCTGTCCGTTAGTGCGCTTATCACTGGAGAATCACTTATCCGATTTTCGTAATTTTTTTTTTTAAACATACATATCTTCTCCGGCCAGGTTATAGGCTATATTTTATTACGATAGGTAGCATAAGGAATGAGCAGTGACAATAATAGTAAATGAAGTCGGACAAAGTTTGCCGCTATGCAATACACAGTCCAAACCATTAAATATTGAACAATATTATATATATAAAATGCAATGTCTCTCCGTCCGTCTGTCTGTCTGTCTGTCTGTCTGTCCGTCCGTTAGTGTGCTTATCACTGCAGAACTACTTATCCGATTTACGTGCTTTTTTTTTAACCATACGTATGTTCTCTGGCCAGGTTATAGACTACATTTTATTAGGTGACATAAGGAATAAGCAGTGACGATAATAGTGAATTAAGTCGGAGATAAGTTTGCCGCTAGCGCGTTCTCTTGCAATACACTCCCTAAAGCATTAAATGTGGGACAATATCATGTAGCAAAGAATACAATATATATAAAATGCAACGTCTCTCTGTCTGTCCGTTAGTGCGCTTATTACTGGAGAACCACTTATCCGATTTACGTGTGTTTTTATAAATTTATACATATGTTCTATATAATTCGATATAAGCCTAGATAATGGGAGATAAGGTGAGATAATTGGAGATAAGGAGAAATAATGGGAGATAAGTCGAGATAAGCCTCGATAATGGGAGATAAGGTGAGATAATGGGAGATTAGTATAAATAATGGGAGATAAGGAGAGATAATGGGAGATAAGCAGAGATAAGTCTAAATAATGGGAGTTATGGTGAGATAATGGGAGATAAGGAGAAATAATGGGAGATAAGGAGAAATAATGGGAGATAAGGAGAAATAATGGGAGATGAGCAGAAATAAGCCTAGATAATGGAAATTATGTAGAGATAATGGGAAATAAGGAGAAATATTGGGAGATAAGGAGAAATAATGGGAGATATTTTATTACGTTGGGTAACATAAGGAATAAGCAGTGACGATAGTAGTGAATCAAGTCCACGCGAGCGGAACCGCGGGCCCGGCTAGTATTTAATAAAAGAAAAATATTATTAAATATATTAATTAATAAATAATACAAATTATTCATAATTATGGATTTTTTAGTGATTAATTAACTTTATACGACGTATTATTTACCGGGACTCACGGTTGACCTTGCATTATGCTATGTATGGCAGAGCGCTGCGCGCTCTCCGCGCTCTATCTCAAAAACGGTTAAGCGTATAAAAAAATGTTTAGAACAAAATTTATAGAGAATTTTATGCTCTACAATTTTCATAATAGATGCAAATATCATTGAAACCATAGGAAGCGAGATATTTGCGAAAAAAACCGATTTTTGTCATTTTTGACATCTTATCATCTTAAGAAGCGGACACGAGATTTTATGAGACTTTTGAGACAACTTTTAGAATGCCAAAATAAAGGTTTATACAAGTTTACGGCGTATTATCTCTCATTCCGAGGTTGACCCTCTTTTTTGGCTTAAGTGACTGTACCATTTACAAAACGGGACTGAAATTTCGGGATGTGTCAGTTTTTCCTTCCTTTATAGGCTAAACACTAACTAAATTCAAATTTTGAAGTTTGTGTGTCTGCTAGAAGTACCTTAGAATTTTGATGATCGGTGAGTGTGTCAATGACAAAATTAAAGAACTTCGACTGGCGATAGTTCGTAAACTATAAGGTATAAATAGTAGGTAATTTAGGAATATAGCTAGTATAGTATGACCTCCTGATCACTGAAAATTCAGACTTCTAGCTTTATCCACAACGAAGTTACAGGCGGATCGAAAGTACCGTGAGTGGCTTCGAGAAAAGGATGGTACTGCTGTGCTTTCTGCTGGACTTGGCGGGGGCACTGCCGTGCCCCCAGATTTGAGAAATGCCAAATTTTCTTGGCACACATTTTGCTTTTTTCGATTTAATTCAGAAAATGAAATGACGTCTGACCCGACTTATTAGAATGCCGTCGACTATATCCACATGGTGTTATGAGTAGGGATGGGCGAATTTTATATATCAAGAGTCGATGGTAATAATAATTTTAATTTATCAATATATCAATAGTTATCGATAGTTATTGATATATAATACTTGTGGTCACCTAAATGATTTATGGGAGTTTCGTTTACATTTTCTTTTTTTTCTTTCTTTGCTAAAAAGAATTATTATATTTATAATACAATCACGCTCAGAAATCTTTTCTTTTCTTCACGTTTTAGTGTTCCTAGATTACAAAAAACATAGTTTCCCCTTTCCGTCAGTCTGTTGGCACGATAACTCTTGAACGAAACCGGATATCAATTCCAATTTTGGTTACTACATAATACAAATTTTATACGTAATTATTTACATACATATAAGGGGTTAACGAATGTGGGTCCTTTTCAGGACTCTTGAAAAATTAAGTTATTTTTCGTTACTTTCAGGGCTAAGGGATGTGAGTAGTTAAACATTGTATAGTTTAGAGAGAATTATGAGAAATTTTTCTCAATTTTAGTTGAGATTATGGAAAAATTTTAAGCATAAACATATAATATAAAATAGTAAAACATATAAGGAATAGAAAGGTGGAGAAAGGGATGCCTTTTTATATTATTATATAGTATTATAGTCCCTTTTCATGATTCTTGGAATGGGGGAATCTGAAAATTTTATTATTTTTTTCATTATTTTCAATATAAACAAGAAGGGGTGAGACGAAAGTGTGTTGTATAAGTGTTGTATAAGTGGAATAATATTATGAAGATTTTTAGTTGCGACAATGGAGATAATTTTAATATAATTATTTATATAAAAATACATACATACGAGGTTAGAAGGATGGAAAAAGATGTTAGTTCAGGTTAGTGGTGTATATATCGTAAAATATGACCATTTCAGGGTTTTTAGTTTCAAAGAAACTGAAAATTATATTATTTTTCATTATTCCCAACTTTATTAGAAGCCTACGTAACTTGTTTTTATCACTATTTCGCCACAAAGCATTTACGTAAATAGCCAGTTATAATGCTTGGATTAAGTTATTCTTTCGTGTGAGAAAGTCAAATTCAGTATTATTTTAAAAGTGAGTATTTGCATGAGAAGTACTAAATAAATTATTTACCAGTTTCGTTGTTATGACCTAAAACTATTTTATGACTATACTAGATTGTACACTTACCGTAGAATGGTCCTATCAGCGACAATAAGACGAGACGATATAGGGACAATATGCAAATATAAAAAGTTAAACATTTTCAATCAAATCAAAATTAATGCGCAACTAGGTTTCGTAGGTGGCAAAATTCAGAGAATTTTATAAAATTTGGGAGGGATACTCAGCAATGCTGATTATTATTATTATTATGGCAGCACTAATTCCATGCAACGAAAACAAAATTATATGTATATTACGTAGGCTGAAAAGTTTTTGGTCTAGCTACTTAAAACACCATTTTTTGCAAAATTCGACTTTATTCATCAACATAGTCTACTTCAAGAGCAATACAATCAGTCCAATGCTTTTCTAACATTTCTATACCTTTCTTGTAGAAGGATTTGTCTTTGCCTTCAAAATAGGCCTCAGCTTCGGCGATAACTACTTCACTGGAGCCATCGTAACCATTGACTTGTGACACGGTGCATGGTCTTGATGAAAGAGCACTTTTTCTTGTTCATTTGGGGCCGTTTCTTTGCGATCTCTGCCTTCAAATGCACCAATAACTTTATATAATATTCGCTATTGATGGTTTTTCCCTTCTCAGCATAGTCGATGAAAATTATTCCATGATCATCCCAAAATACAGAGGTTAAAACCTTCCCAACCGACCGTTGTGGTCGCTTCGGCCGGTTTTCACCGGCTGCTGTCCACTCAGCTGACTGCCGATTTGATTTCGGTGTGTAGGGGTGGATCCATGTTTTATCCATTGTCACATATCGCATAAAAAAATCATTTTTAAACAGATCCAAACAGCGCTCAGAATGATCAGCAAGTTGTTGCTTTTGGTCCACTGTGAGGAAACGCAGTACCCATTTCGAACAAAGTTTTCTCATGCCCAAATGTTCACGCAAAATATGACCAACACGTTCTTTTGATATCTTTAGGATGTCAGCTATCTTCACTTTACGGTCATCCAAAACAATTTTGTGGATTTTTTTTATGTTTTCCGATGTAACCACCTCATTTGGGCGTCCAGAGCGTTTAGCATCATTTGTGTCTGTACGACCGCGTTTAAATTAAGCATACCAGTAAATGATGAGTGATTTCCCAGGGGCAGAGTCCCCCATAACACTTATCAAGCCATACCTTTGCTTGAACGGCATTTTTTTCCATCAAAAAACAGTGTTTAATCAACACACGAAATTCGATTTTTTTCCATTGTTTTGAAAATATCAAAAGTAGGGTCACTAAAACCACTGTAACTTGTAAACTAATCGTCAAAATGTCATGAAATTTTGACACGTATTATTTGAAGGTTGGTAGGTACTTCGTAAAAATCATATGGATTTTTTGAAAAGGGCAACATCTATGTGTCAGACCAAAAACTTTTTAACCTACGTGTTATATTTTTGTTTAGTAACAAGACATACATAAAATAACTGTTCCAGTAAATACAAAAATTAGATTATAGAACCAAATAAATATTAAAGATTCCATATTACCACAAGTTTCATACGCAGAAAATCTTTTGGCATGTTTTAGAATGGTATAACTTCTTGGTAAGTTTAGAGGCTTTTCAGCCAACTCAAAAGAAAATAAAACCGGTCAAGTGCAAGTCGGACTTACGCAACTAGTGTTCCGTACGGTAATTGCTTTTAAAATAAAATAAAATCCTTAGCTAGGGTAAGTTAATTAGGTCTCTCTAACATCTTAAGACCTAATATGTATTTTCACATTTTTTCTTAGTTAATAATGTATAAGAGTTATAGCTTCTTAGCTACATAATAGCCAATAAATGAATCTAGCTCAATCTAAAATGTTGTAATAATAGTTTAAAACAAGTATTTACTACCTAAATATTTTTTTAATTATAAACAAATAAAATAAAATTATTTTGTCTCGGTACCTATGCATTAGTCACCAGCCATCATTGAAATTTATTTTATCTGTGATTTGTCAAATACCAATGTAGTAAAAAGTATATGAGTATCTTACTGATTACACAAAGCAAGCACAACAAACACCGAATACATATTTTGTAGCTCTTAGTCACGGTGAAATTCACAACTTTCGGCCAAAAAAACCTTCACCATATTGTCAAGACAAATAGTTTTTTTATACCAGATAAATTATCGAATATAATGCCCTCGTAATAATTTCCGCTCAATCTACACTTTATGGAGAATTTTCCAGAAATTTTTAAAAAATTTTTGATCAGTACTTTTCGAAATAGGGGGACAGCGATTTTTGGCCATTTTTAAAAATAATATGAAGAAAAGTTTTCGCGAGTATTACATCATATATGTTTTTGGACTCGGATTTTCACAAGCTTACATTTGTCACCCCACTCGACGAACTTACAAAAAAAAATATTTTCACTTCCTCCTTAAGTCAAAATTTAACATTCCAAACTAGGCGGCTCTGATTGGGCCATCAATTCCTATGTTTGCGCCAAATTTCAACTTTCTATGTTAAATAATTTCGGAGAAAATCGGATATAAGAGAGACGAACACCGAAGTGATCCGATAAGTGTTCCATTCGGAACACTAACAAGCATCAAAATTGGTACATCTGGTTAAAATGTACGTGCCGAGAAGCCTAAAAAGCATATCGATCAAACTGAGAAGCAGCAGAAAAGTGCATACTTCCTTTTAAACCGTAATAGAGACATGATTTTTCATGAATACCGTCCGGATCATAGTCATTAATAAGTATCCTAATTTTAAAGGTAACCAGATATTCTATGTTTACCATACTAGCTCCTTTACAATCACACTGTCAAAATTAATAAGTAGTTGAAATCGATTTTGCCCTCCAAGAAGAAATACGAACAATTTAATTTATAACCAAATCAACTATTTAGAAATGTTACAATGTATTTTATGTAGTACTTCACCTAATTAACTACACGTGGGAAGGTTATTATGATAAGAAGTAATCATTTTATTTTTTGTTTGAATATTAATAAAAAATGACAAATAATTGCCGGAGGCGATTCAGTTTATAAACATAATTTAATATCTTTATGCTGTACAGATTCTGATAAATTAACCAAATTAAAAGAAGGAAATGTTTATTAAACATAAAGATAAGAAAATGATATGCATTGACGCACGCGAATTAATGAATTTGGAAAAAAGTTGCTAACATTTTGTTTTTACAGTACTAAATATATACAGATGTTATCTATTTTTTTTTTGAAAAACAGAAAATTTAAGTAGCCACTTGTTTGTTTATTTGGTAAAGCAGGTCAAGGCTATTTGTTCTTATTATTTAGTAAAGTTCTATTTGAGTAAAATAGTGGAAAATTATTTTAAAAACTGTATACTAAAATTGTGAGCCAAAATTATATACTTAAAGGTTATAATACGAGAGCTACCTTTTACGTTTTTACAAAAACAATGAAAAAAATTTTTGGTACAAATCGTTTTATTGTTTCTCAAAATATTCGCCTCTAAGATTTATATACTTTTGCATGCGTTCAAACCAGTTCTCGAAACA
This sequence comes from Pachyrhynchus sulphureomaculatus, assembly GCA_019049505.1. Classification (NCBI taxonomy): domain Eukaryota; kingdom Metazoa; phylum Arthropoda; class Insecta; order Coleoptera; family Curculionidae; genus Pachyrhynchus; species Pachyrhynchus sulphureomaculatus. Next base: position 126,160,689 of record CM032449.1, on the reverse strand, counting down.
TTTTTTCCACTCTGAAATTAGTACCTCAAAAAAACATGGTTTTGGAAGGATTTAGCAGCTTCTTAAGGTGATGAAAATCGCTGTCCAAGCATTTTTTTGACATTCGGAAACAAAAAGATGTCGGTAGGCAATAAATCAGGTGAATACGGCAATGAGACATTAATTCAACGTTTTTCTCCGTCAAATAATCAATTGTTTCATGTGCTGTATGAAAGTTGGCATTGTCATGTTGGTTGTTTTTCCTGATTTCATCGATGACTTCTGGCAAACAAATTGTTATATACCATTCAGCATTAACTGTTCTTCGATCCTCGAAAGCAATAGTTACAACATGTCCAGTATAACCAAAGAAACAAGCGATTATTTTCTTGGAAGTACTTCGCCAACGAACCACTTTTGTTGGATTCAGTTCATCTTGAAACACCCAAACAGTTGACTGTTGCTTAGTTTCCACCTCGTTACAATGTTGTCTGTGGATTTTGCAGCTCCTCGGTCGAATTTTTTGAGCATTCTCTTACACCAATTGACACTAGTCTATTTTTGAGTTTCGGTCAACTTATGCGGAATTCATCGGGGACAGATCTTTTTCACACCTAAATGTTCATGCAAAATATAATGTACTGCAGTCTTCGATTTGTCTAAGGATGACTCTATCTCATGATAAGTCACAGGCCGATCCTCTTCAATTATGTTGTGCACAGCATAGATGTTTTTTAGAATAACAACCGATTTTGGTCGATCTGCACGAAATTCATCGTTGACGGTAGCACGACCATGACAAACTTCTGCAAACCAATTGTAAACTGTCTTTTCTGACGGCTATTCATTACCATAAGTTGAACGAATCGATTTGAAGCATTGTTGTTGGATTAGGCCTTTACTAAAATCATAAAAAATCATACAACGAAAACCTTCATGTGAAATTTCAATTTGTTCACAAAACTGTTTTTTTTAAACGCTCACTGTAAACTACTTGGCCAATTTCCGAGCTGCCACTGATTTAACAATAACAAATGTACAACAATGATAATGTCACACCTCAATAGCGCCATCTAATGGTCGTTTGTAAAAATTTAAAATGCTGCCCTCGTACCTATACCAGAAATATTGAAATTATTATATTTTAAATGAAAAATTTTAAAGGCAAAGTTTTTCTATACCCCCAAATAACAGCTTCGTATACAAAACCTGATATTTTCTGAAAATATAACAACTTTATTATCCACCATCGCATTGGAAATCCAGTATTCTATTGGACAATTCTCATATGCCGCTAAAAATATTCATATTCAGATTTCATTCCTATACCCCCGTTTTTCAACCAATTAACCTTTTTTCCTTGAAGCTGGAGTTTAAATTGAGCGCTTCAAAAATATATAATTCTTCAGCGAAAGATGAAATCTTTCAGTCAAGAATCAACATGCAATTTCAATATTGTTATGAATTCAATGAACAATTTAGAATTACATGTGTGCCAATAGAACTACTTAACATGAACATTTGGCAGATATTGCTTCATTGAACCAGTAAAGGTTATTGAAATGTATTAGATTTGACTTACAATTTTTATACAGTGTACGTTTTTATTGTTCATAATAGACCAAGAGGGTGACCTGAAATTTCCTCCTATCGACTAACCGTCTGCCTAGTTGTTCATTCCATTGAACGAGTCGAATAAAAGCCTTTAACGTTTATTTTGCTACCTCCGTGCCCTCGAATGACCAGATAAAGCCCAAAAATGAACTGTCGTTTAACCACCACAAGTACCATAACATTTGTTGACACTAAAAAAGTCGAGCGCCCCAAAGGGCAGACGCCACCGAGACCGGACCCAGCTTTAGGGCCCAGAAAACGTCGATCCAAAAATGGACTATCATTTAACCATATAAAATTAATAATTTTAGTTTGTTTTTGATAAAATAAGAAGGAACCTGCAAAAGACCGACGCCGCCAATACCGAAGGACGAAGCTGGACCCGATTTTTCCAGCCAAAAACGGTCGTTTTTCGAATTTCAAGAGGGTTCAGCTTATAGAGATATGCGTCGTTAAAAAGAGAAGGAAATAATATGAGTCATTCTGTCTCTCCTACTCTTCCTTGTTCTTCCTTAGACATAGAGAATGGACTGAGCGTTCCGTATCTCGCTGTGAAGTAAATTCGGACGCAAAAGTGTGAGAGCGACAAAGCGAATATGCGGCCAGTAGCTGTCTCTTTCTCGTCTTGAATTCCGTCTCGGGGTACTGCGCCTTGGTTACTACAGGCCTACAAAAAGAGACAGGTATTGGCCGCACAGTTGCTTTGTCTTTTTCTAGAAAGTGGTCAATTTTCTGAGGCTAATGCTCAGTCCATTCTCTACGTCTATGGTTCTTCGCTGGCTTCGGACCAAATACGAATAAAATTCTCGCACGGGACGTGCGCCGAGTAAAAGAGACCGAATGATCCATATTATTTCTTTCTCTTTCTATGAGCACCACACTTCTCGCGAGAACTTACCTGCTCTATTCTAATATCTCTATGGTCCAGTTTCGTCCTCCGCTATTGGCGGCGTCTGCCCTTTGCATGTTCCCTCTTATTTAATCAAGAACAAACTAAATTTATTGATTTTGTATGGTTAACTGACGTTTTTTGCCATAAAGCTGGGTACGGTCTTGGCAGCGTCTGACCTTTGAGGAGCTCGACTTTTTTAGTGTCAACAAATGTTATGGTACTTGATTCAAGAGGTTAAACAACAGTCCATTTTTGGATGTAGCATTTTAGGCCTTATATGGGCATTCCAAGGAACGGGGGCCGCAAAATCAACAAAAGTTTTTATTCGACTCGCCCGATAGAATGAACAATTAGACAGATGGTTAGGTCGACAAGTTAAAATTTCGGATCGCCCTCTTAGACTATAACAAGTATTGCGGATGTTCCACTGAATCCGAACAAACTATACAAACTTGATAATAATTTGTAATTTCCCGTGCTTCATTTTTACAACTGTTATCAATAAGTTGTATCTTTGTGAAACAGGCCCCTGAATATAATATAACGCTCCTTAGTCATATATAGTCGATATTAAAAGCATTCTAAACAAGATAAGTAAACATTTTATACCTGATCAAACCAGGATTATAGCGAAATATGGGGACACCCATTTAAAAATTTCTAAACGTAAACATTTAATTGCAAACACCACTGGCATTGTTAATAATTTAGAATATACATGTCCTTTTTCGGCACAAAAATCTCTAGAAGCAGCATTATAACAGTTTATAATTTGGGGACTTGCAACAAGGCAAAAAAAAATCCAAATTGAAAAAATCATGTAAAGCATGCTATGCAAAATTAAATTATTTAAGAATGGTGCATATGCTATTTAACTGATATTTTAATAATTAATTTGTTGCAGACTGATAGCGACTAACAACGTAATCTGACTTTTTAGCTAGTGCTTTTAACTACTTATACCTTCTCTGTTATAATAGCGATTTTACTGCTCTAAGTTCTGCTAGCCTAGATATCTGGTATAGGATAACTAGGTCATAGAGTTTGGATCCATTCAAAGTCTCCCGGATTAACATGTGCAGCTTTCTCCTAGAAATAATGTTATGCACTGTTGTTTTATAACACAGTCTAGATATGCAGATTCCGTCCTTATTCTGTATTGCTTGCAGTTATTCCATATTTTATACATGTTAATCCATATTTAGTAGTTATATAGGTGCCGTAACTTAACAATCCTCTTATGGTATACATTGTCAGTTTGTTCAGAAGGAAATGCGTGTTTGAAGCATTCTACAGTGGACACAGCCTCAGTGAAAAGATTCTGGCTTGAACTGTTGAAGTTGCAAACTAATATTTTTATATCAGCGTTTATCATAATGTATTACAAAATAATTTATGCATGCAAGCCTGTTACCTTCAAATGTAAGATGTCAGTGAGGCGGAGTCTAATTGGACTAGGAGAAGAAAATAGCTCGAGTATTTACAGGGTTGACGTGGATTCTCCGATGATCAAACCAATCCACCAACGTGTTTGGGTGTATCTGGAACCTACTAGTTATTATCCTACAGTTTTTTGAAACGGCTGTAATATCCGTCATCAAATAATTATTAAACGTGACGATAATAAAGAGCTTTGTGGGATTCCAATCTTCAGCGTCTTCTCCTGTGAAAACACCTATGATTCTGAGTCTTCTATCAGAGATGCAAAACTTGCCTACTTTCCAAATATGCGAGGAAAGTCAAAGCGAGTGAGTTTAAGCAGCAGAATTCATTGCTCTTAGAATTAAACTAAATTATTTATTTATCACTGAGCCCAATATAAAGTAATTAATAGGACCATATAAAGCAATAAGTCTATACTTAACAATGTAGCCCAAAAAGAACACTAAAAGCACACGTGACATGTCACTCGAAACAATACTGTAAAAGTTCATAAAACACAGGTAACATAGGAATAAGCAGTGACGATAATAGTGAACCAAGTCGGAAAAAAGTGTGCTGCTAGCGCACTCTTGCAATACGCCGCCTAACCCTTAAATATGGAACAATATCACGTAGCAAAGAAAAGAATATATATATATATATATATATATATATATATATATATATATATATATATATATATATATATATATATATATATATATATATATATATATGTATATATATCTATCGCAACGTCTCTCTGTTTATCTGTCTGTCCGTTACTGCGCTTATCACTCGAGAACCACTTATTCGAGTTACGTGTTTTTTTAAATTCACACATATATATATATATATATATATATATATATATATATATATATATATAAATATATATATATATATATATATATATATATATATATATATATATATATATATATATATATATATATGTTCTCTGGCCAGGTTATATAATAATAATCTATAATATATATAAAATGCAACGTCTCTCTGTCTATCTATCCGTTAATGCGCTTATCACTCAAGAACCACTTATCCGATTTACGTGTTTTTTTTTAATTCATACATATGTTCTCTAGCCAGGTAATAGGATATATTTCATTACGTTAGGTAACATAAGGAATAAGCAGTAACGATAATAGTGAATCAAGTACACGCGAACGGAGCCGCGGACATGGCTAGTTCGGTTATAAACTAAACATAACATTAGTGGTAGCACTCGACAGATAGAAATAGTTTCTTGATCTACCAGAACCTCTTGGTACAACAAACTTGAGTCCTTTCAATAAAGAAGGAGAAACAACACATTAACGATTTTAAACATAAATGTTTGTGGTGTGTGATGTGGTAATTGCAGAATGAAAGCTTTCATGGCTTAGTTAGATGAACAATTATTGGTCTAGAAATTAGGCCCTGTCAAATTAGTTTCGTCTAGAATTGCCCAAAGCATGTTTAGTGGTCTTAACGTATTAAAGCTAAAAGGCTGAATTGGCCAGATGTAACATGTTAGTTATTAAGAAAAACTTCATCAGGTTCATAGGATCTTATTTCACAATGGGACTATAGCCTAAGCCATATGCAAAGATGATGCATGTTTTTTTTAAGTAAATTTTGGAATTTATTTTTCGTTATTCCCCAGAATCCGAAATGACAGAATTGGGATTTGTATTACAGCAATAGGAGATATCGAAAACTGAAACTTGGGTTTTGGTAATAATAAGGTAGTGTTAAAAACCAATTTTGAAAGTCATCGCAGGTATAGCCCCAAAAGCGGAAGCAGCAATAAATTTTATATTAAAAATTTGTTTGGAGTATTGGACCCCAAACTAAATGTAGTTTGTTGTAATTTAAAAATTTGTTTAACATCTTGTTGTATGTTATTCCCAATGTCCAAATATGTATCAGTAAGATTTCTCTCTCTTTAAAAAATGTACATAAAGTATAAATTCCGACATAAAGTGAAGATTGTTTAATATAATTTAAGTAGCTTTATTTGCAAAATAGTTCTGATCTTACAAATCTGAAATTGATCTAGCACAGTTTAATCAGATTTAAAGGTATTCAATTGGAATTGAAATAATTTAGCACAATCTAACAAAATAAACAATGACTGCTTATATTGAACGCACTCAATCTGCTAGAAAGGAAATTTAACAATTTTTGCATTGCTCCTTTACACTTGTTATTGTATCTTCCATCTTGATCCATAGGCTAAATTCAATAATATTTTAAGTAACATTTGATATTTTATCAAATTTTAAATAAATTTGTGATGTATGTGAGGCAAATCTATACTTATATCTACGTCTATATCTATGTATATATATATATATATATATATATATATATATATATATATATATATATATATATATATATAATAAAATCCAACGTTTCTCTGTATGTCTGTTCGCAAGTGCGCTTATTACTTGAGAACCACTTATCCGATTTATATGTTTTTTTTTTTAATTCATACATATGTTCTCTGGCCAGGTTTTAGTACATATTTTATTACATTGGGTAACATAAGGAATAGGCAGTGACAATAATCAAGTCGGAAAAAGTTTGCAGCCAACTTCCAAAAAAACCTAAACAATAATTCTGTAGTCCACGCGAGCGAAATCGCGGGCACAGCTAGTATATGATAAAACGCAACATCTCTTTGTCTATCTGTCTGTCTGTCCGTTAGTGTGCCTATCATTCGAGAACCACTTATTCGATTAATGTGTTTTTTTTTAATTCGTACATATGTTCTCTAGCCAGGTTTTAGTAAATATTTTGTTACGTTAGGTAACATAAGGGATAAGTAGTGACGATAACAATGAATCAAGTCGGAAAAAAGTTTGCTGCCAGTGCACTCTTGCAAAAAAACCTAAACAACAATACTGTAGTTCACGCGATCGGGGCCACAGGCACAGCTAGTTATCTATAAAATTTTGGTTTTAAGGTTTTTCTAAATCTCTTACCTCTACGTGTGTCTAATTTTAGAATGTTAACTTTGTTAGTTTGTTGTTTGATCATATCTCTAAAGTTTACTGTCAGGCAAAGTTCTTGCACTATGCTTTCTGCCTTTATAAACCAAGAAGCTTTCACATCCTGTTAATGACTGCAGAACATCCTCAGGAAAGGAATTGAACTTCTTGCAAGTTGGCATACTAGTCCCTAATACAGTAAATCTGTTATGCATGCAAAAGCTTAAGTGCCTTCTTCCACTAACATCCATTAAATAGAGCCCAAGTATTGCTTAAATATGTACATAGTGATTGATTTAATTTCATTTTGAAGTAGCCTAAAGTATGAGGTCGTCCATAGAGTATAACCATCATCATCATTAGCTTATTCCATCCATAGTCGGATGTAAGCTTCTCAAATTGTATCTCATGAGCTCTATTGTTTGCTTTTTGCATCCAATCGTGTCCCGCTAATATTTTTATATCGTCCGTCCATCTTGTCTGTGGTCTACCCCTGCATCTTTTATGTTCTCTAGGCCTCCATTCAACCATACGGCGTGTCCATCTGTTACCATTCATCCTTGCGCTATGCCCCGCCCAATTCCACCTTAATATACATATTTGTTATATCCTATCTCGATGTTAGGAATACGATCTTGGAGTTTTTTTACCATTTTATATATTATACTTTTATTTAAAGCCCACGTTTCAGGACCACATGTTAATATCGGCAATACATTCTGATTGAACACTCTGGCTTTTATTG
>CM032449.1:126105541-126148041 GCA_019049505.1 Pachyrhynchus sulphureomaculatus | reverse complement strand
GTGAGAGTAGTTTTCACCCTTCTCGAACCCTTTCAGGTTTTTTGTGAAAGTCAAATATTAGAGCGCCTAGCAAAACATGGGCACCCTAAATCTCATTCAAATCGGAATATCGGTTCTTAAAATATCTTAAAAAATGTGTTTATTTTTTTTTTACTTTGATGCCCTCTAACGGACACACGAAGCACTTTTGTATAGAGATAAATTAAGGTAAATTATGTCCAATCGACTTATTTTCATTCCAAAAATACATGGTAGTTCTATGTCCACGGAATAATGGGACATATATATATATATATATATATATATATATATATATATATATATATATATATATATATATATATATATATATATATGTATATATATATATATATATATATATATATATATATATATATATATATATATATATATATATATATATATATATGTATATATATGTATGTATATATATGTATATATCTAAATATATATAAATATATATATATATATATATATATATATATATATATATATATATATATATATATATATATATATATATATATACATATATATTCGTTGTTGAAATATTTGGTTTTGGTGAAGTTTATTTTCAGACCTATTTCTGGAGACTTGTTATTTAATTGGATCAGCATTTCTTGTAATTCTTCTTTTATGTTGGCGATCAGAGTGACATTATGTGCGAAACTTAAGTGATTTAGTCGTTCACCGTTTATTAGTATTCCTTAATTTTTCCACTTTAGCTATTTGAACATGTCTTCTAGAGTCAACATGAACAGCTTTGTGAATATCGAGTGGCCTTGTCTAATTCCTCTTTTAATTTTGATTTTGTTTTTTCTTCAAGCATTATTTGGGATGTGTCATTTTTATATATGTGTTCACGAAGACTTATATATCTTTTGTCGACTCTACTATTACTTAAGGCGTTAAGGACTGCCCATATCTCTTGCGAATTAAATGCTTTCTCATAGTCAACCACTGCTATCCACAAGGTGACCTTCATTTGCTTTTTCCACCAGTAATCTAATTGTTGTGGTCCAACGTCCTGTATCCCGCTTGTTCACATGGTTAATAACTGTCTAATTTGTTCGTTAATCTATGTTATAATTGTAGTGAGGATTTTGTATAGTACCGAGAACAAGCTGATGGATCTGTAATTTTCCAAAATAAATTTATTCCCCTTTTTAGAAATAAGCACATTCAAGGCGTTTACGCAAAGTGCTGGTATTTTACTTTCTATAAGGCGCCTGTTAAATCGAGCTTGAAGAGATTGTATTATCGATACTCCTCCATACCTTATCATTTCTATAGTTACTTCATCGTCCCCGGGTTCTTTGTTGCTGTGCATATATATATAATATATATATATATATATATATATATATATATATATATATATATATATATATATATATAATATATAATATATATATATATATATATATATATATATATATATATATATATATATATATATATATATATTATAATTTACGTGTTCTTGGATTAAGATCATTAAAACTATTCTTGGATCTGTTATATATTTATTGACGTTTCGACCTTCGGAAGAGGTCTTCTTCAAAATTTGCCCTAAAAGATGGCATTAGAAGAATTAAATGTAGATAAGTAATTAATCAGTTTGTCGAGGTTAAGATATTTGTAGCTTTTCGTAGTTTTTAACTTAAGACACTTAACTGTATACATTAATGAGGGCCTTACTTTAAAAAGTAGTTCATTGTATGGGGTGTTAATTTTAAATCACTGTCAAAAACACATTTTTACTTTCTACAAACAAACTACTTAACTTGAAGGACTTTATATGACTGGTAGGTAGATACGGTTTAGGTTATTTACATCTGTTTTTTCGTTTATTGCAGTGGGCGTCATCTGAATGTGTATGGATTCGAGTATTTCTCTCTTTTTTGTATTTATTTCGGTGTTGATAATTTTGATGTTTTTGAAATCAAAGGTATGACTTTTATTTATTTCATGATTTGTAAGAGCTGTACTGTTTTTTTTTGTCGTATTTATGGCCTTTGATTCTATTTTCTAGATATTGGCTTGTTTGCCCGACGTATATTCCTTCGCAGTTATTACATTTGATTTCGTAGACTATGTTACTTTTTTATTATTTGGGGTTTTGCTTTTAAGCCTGGAAAAATTGAATGAGAGTAGAATATATGATTTGTGACATAACCGAATTTTGTAGTTTTCAAAAAGTTTTTTGAGTGGATGGGATAGTCCATTTATAAACGGTAAAGCAATATATGTTTTATGGTTGTTATTAGTTGGTTTTTTACTTATTATGGTATTGTAAAAGTTATGTATTTGTTGTTTGAAGATTTTGGTAAGGTACATAAGATATTTATTAAGTGTTAATGCTTCTTTAGCTTTGGTTATTGCACTCTCTCTGTATTCTATGTCAGAAAGGTTGATTGCTCTATCTGCTAGACCTATGATTACAGATTTTTTTTGGGAATTCAAGTGGTGTGATTCATAATTAAGGTATCTAGAAGACCATGTATTTTTAGTATACCATTCAGTTTTTATATTTTCATTATTGTGGTGTAAAGTTACATCTAAGAAATTTATCTTATTGTTGTCTTCCGTTCGAATGTACATTGAATATTTTTGTGGTATCCGTTGAATTTTTGTAGGATATAATTAATTTGGTTTTTAGGTATAGCGGTCAAACAATCATCAACGTATCTGTAAAAAAATGGAATGTTGAAGTTTAATTTTGGTATGACATTAGTTTCTAAGTCTTCCATTACTAATTGTGCAATCACGCTAGAAATAGATGCATCTATTTGTTCGTAAATTTTATTTTCGTATTGGAAATACATCGATTTTAGGATTAGTTCTGTTGCGTTAATAAATTCATTCATAGGGATGTCGGTGAATTGTTTAATTTTATCCCAGTTTTTCTTAATGGTTTTAACAGCTAATGCTATGGGTATACTGGTATATAGTGATATGACGTCCAGTGATATTAAGATATAATTATTTGAAAAATATAATAAAAAAAAAAATAAATAAATAAAATATATACCAAGATCAAAGAACCTTACACTCAACAAAAAAATAAAAAAAATATATATATATATATATATATATATATATATATATATATATATATATATATATATATATATGTATATATATGTATATATCTAAATATATATAAATATATATATATATATATATATATATATATATATATATATATATATATATATATATATATACACATATATATTCGTTGTTGAAATATTTGGTTTTGGTGAAGTTTATTTTCAGACCTATTTCTGGAGACTTGTTATTTAATTCGATCAGCATTTCTTGTAATTCTTCTTTTATGTTGGCGATCAGAGTGACATTATGTGCGAAACTTAAGTGATTTAGTCGTTCACCGTTTATTAGTATTCCTTAATTTTTCCACTTTAGCTATTTGAACATGTCTTCTAGAGTCAACATGAACAGCTTTGTGGATATCGAGTGGCCTTGTCTAATTCCTCTTTTAATTTTAATTTTGTTTTTTCTTCAAGCATTATTTGGGATGTGTCATTTTTTATATATGTGTCCACGAAGACTTATATATCTTTTGTCGACTCTACTATTACTTAAGGCGTTAAGGACTGCCCATATCTCTAGCGAATTAAATGCTTTCTCATAGTCAACCATTGCTATCCACAAGGTGACCTTCATTTGCTTTTTCCACCAGTAATCTAATTGTTGTGGTCCAACGTCCTGTATTCCGCTTGTTCACATGGTTAATAACTGTCTAATTTGTTCGTTAATCTATGTTATAATTGTAGTGAGGATTTTGTATAGTACCGAGAACAAGCTGATGGATCTGTAATTTTCCAAAATAAATTTATTCCCCTTTTTAGAAATAAGCACATTCAAGGCGTTTACGCAAAGTGCTGGTATTTTACTTTCTATAAGGCGCCTGTTAAATCGAGCTTGAAGAGATTGTATTATCGATACTCCTCCATACCTTATCATTTCTATAGTTACTTCATCGTCCCCGGGTTCTTTGTTGCTGTGCATATATATATATAATATATATATATATATATATATATATATATATATATATATATATATATATAATATATAATAATATATATATATATATATATATATATATATATATATATATATATATATATATATATATATATATATATATATATAATTTACGTGTTCTTGGATTAAGATCATTAAAACTATTCTTGGATCTGTTATATATTTATTGACGTTTCGACCTTCGGAAGAGGTCTTCTTCAAAATTTGCCCTAAAAGATGGCATTAGAAGAATTAAATGTAGATAAGTAATTAATCAGTTTGTCGAGGTTAAGATATTTGTAGCTTTTCGTAGTTTTTAACTTAAGACACTTAACTGTATACATTAATGAGGGCCTTACTTTAAAAAGTAGTTCATTGTATGGGGTGTTAATTTTAAATCACTGTCAAAAACACATTTTTACTTTCTACAAACAAACTACTTAACTTGAAGGACTTTATATGACTGGTAGGTAGATACGGTTTAGGTTATTTACATCAGTTTTTTTTTCGTTTATTGCAGTGGGCGTCATCTGAATGTGTATGGATTCGAGTATTTCTCTCTTTTTTGTATTTATTTCGGTGTTGATAATTTTGATGTTTTTGAAATCAAAGGTATGACTTTTATTTATTTCTTGATTTGTAAGAGCTGTACTGTTTTTTTTTTGTCGTATTTATGGCCTTTGATTCTATTTTCTAGATATTGACTTGTTTGCCCGACGTATATTCCTTCGCAGTTATTACATTTGATTTCGTAGACTATGTAGATTTTTTTTTTTTTTTTTTTTTTTTTTTTTTTTTTTTTTTTTTTTTTGTTGTACTGTTTTTTTTTTGTCGTATTTATTGTTTTTTTTTTTTTGCCTTTTGATTCTATTTTCTAGATCTCTCCTGACTGGTTTGCCCGGACGGATATATTCCTTCGCATGTTATTACATTTGATTTCGTAGACTATGTTTTTTTATTATTTGGGGTTTTGCTTTTAAGCCTGGAAAAATTGAATGAGAGTAGAATATATGATTTGTGACATAACCGAATTTTGTAGTTTTCAAAAAGTTTTTTGAGTGGATGGGATAGTCCATTTATAAACGGTAAAGCAATATATGTTTTATGGTTGTTATTAGTTGGTTTTTTACTTATTATGGTATTGTAAAAGTTATGTATTTGTTGTTTGAAGATTTTGGTAAGGTACATAAGATATTTATTAAGTGTTAATGCTTCTTTAGCTTTGGTTATTGCACTCTCTCTGTATTCTATGTCAGAAAGGTTGATTGCTCTATCTGCTAGACCTATGATTACAGATTTTTTTTGGGGAATTCAAGTGGTGTGATTCATAATTAAGGTATCTAGAAGACCATGTATTTTTAGTATACCATTCAGTTTTTATATTTTCATTATTGTGGTGTAAAGTTACATCTAAGAAATTTATCTTATTGTTGTCTTCCGTTCGAATGTACATTGAATATTTTTGTGGTATCCGTTGAATTTTTGTAGGATATAATTAATTTGGTTTTTAGGTATAGCGGTCAAACAATCATCAACGTATCTGTAAAAAAATGGAATGTTGAAGTTTAATTTTGGTATGACATTAGTTTCTAAGTCTTCCATTACTAATTGTGCAATCACGCTAGAAATAGATGCATCTATTTGTTCGTAAATTTTATTTTCGTATTGGAAATACATCGATTTTAGGATTAGTTCTGTTGCGTTAATAAATTCATTCATAGGGATGTCGGTGAATTGTTTAATTTTATCCCAGTTTTTCTTAATGGTTTTAACAGCTAATGCTATGGGTATACTGGTATATAGTGATATGACGTCCAGTGATATTAAGATATAATTATTTGAAAAATATAATAAAAAAAAAAATAAATAAATAAAATATATACCAAGATCAAAGAACCTTACACTCAACAAAAAAATAAAAAAAAAATATATATATATATATATATATATATATATATATATATATATATATATATATATATATATGTATATATATGTATATATCTAAATATATATAAATATATATATATATATATATATATATATATATATATATATATATATATATATATATATATACACATATATATTCGTTGTTGAAATATTTGGTTTTGGTGAAGTTTATTTTCAGACCTATTTCTGGAGACTTGTTATTTAATTCGATCAGCATTTCTTGTAATTCTTCTTTTATGTTGGCGATCAGAGTGACATTATGTGCGAAACTTAAGTGATTTAGTCGTTCACCGTTTATTAGTATTCCTTAATTTTTCCACTTTAGCTATTTGAACATGTCTTCTAGAGTCAACATGAACAGCTTTGTGGATATCGAGTGGCCTTGTCTAATTCCTCTTTTAATTTTAATTTTGTTTTTTCTTCAAGCATTATTTGGGATGTGTCATTTTTATATATGTGTCCACGAAGACTTATATATCTTTTGTCGACTCTACTATTACTTAAGGCGTTAAGGACTGCCCATATCTCTAGCGAATTAAATGCTTTCTCATAGTCAACCATTGCTATCCACAAGGTGACCTTCATTTGCTTTTTCCACCAGTAATCTAATTGTTGTGGTCCAACGTCCTGTATTCCGCTTGTTCACATGGTTAATAACTGTCTAATTTGTTCGTTAATCTATGTTATAATTGTAGTGAGGATTTTGTATAGTACCGAGAACAAGCTGATGGATCTGTAATTTTCCAAAATAAATTTATTCCCCTTTTTAGAAATAAGCACATTCAAGGCGTTTACGCAAAGTGCTGGTATTTTACTTTCTATAAGGCGCCTGTTAAATCGAGCTTGAAGAGATTGTATTATCGATACTCCTCCATACCTTATCATTTCTATAGTTACTTCATCGTCCCCGGGTTCTTTGTTGCTGTGCATATATATATAATATATATATATATATATATATATATATATATATATATATATATATATATATAAATATATATATATATATATATATATATATATATATATATATATATATATATATATATATATATATATATATATATATATATTATAATTTACGTGTTCTTGGATTAAGATCATTAAAACTATTCTTGGATCTGTTATATATTTATTGACGTTTCGACCTTCGGAAGAGGTCTTCTTCAAAATTTGCCCTAAAAGATGGCATTAGAAGAATTAAATGTAGATAAGTAATTAATCAGTTTGTCGAGGTTAAGATATTTGTAGCTTTTCGTAGTTTTTAACTTAAGACACTTAACTGTATACATTAATGAGGGCCTTACTTTAAAAAGTAGTTCATTGTATGGGGTGCTAATTTTAAATCACTGTCAAAAACACATTTTTACTTTCTACAAACAAACTACTTAACTTGAAGGACTTTATATGACTGGTAGGTAGATACGGTTTAGGTTATTTACATCAGTTTTTTCGTTTATTGCAGTGGGCGTCATCTGAATGTGTATGGATTCGAGTATTTCTCTCTTTTTTGTATTTATTTCGGTGTTGATAATAATTTTGATGTTTTTGAAATCAAAGGTATGACTTTTATTTATTTCTTGATTTGTAAGAGCTGTACTGTTTTTTTTTTGTCGTATTTATGGCCTTTGATTCTATTTTCTAGATATTGACTTGTTTGCCCGACGTATATTCCTTCGCAGTTATTACATTTGATTTCGTAGACTATGTTACTTTTTTATTATTTGGGGTTTTGCTTTTAAGCCTGGAAAAATTGAATGAGAGTAGAATATATGATTTGTGACATAACCGAATTTTGTAGTTTTCAAAAAGTTTTTTGAGTGGATGGGATAGTCCATTTATAAACGGTAAAGCAATATATGTTTTATGGTTGTTATTAGTTGGTTTTTTACTTATTATGGTATTGTAAAAGTTATGTATTTGTTGTTTGAAGAATTTGGGAAGGTACATAAGATATTTATTAAGTGTTAATGCTTCTTTAGCTTTGGTTATTGCACACTCTCTGTATTCTATGTCAGAAAGGTTGATTGCTCTATCTGCTAGACCTATGATTACAGATTTTTTTTGGGAATTCAAGTGGTGTGATTCATAATTAAGGTATCTAGAAGACCATGTATTTTTAGTATACCATTCAGTTTTTATATTTTCATTCTTGTGGTGTAAAGTTACATCTAAGAAATTTATCTTATTGTTGTCTTCCGTTCGAATGTAAATTGAATATTTTTGTGGTATCCGTTGAATTTTTGTAGGATATAATTAATTTGGTTTTTAGGTATAGCGGTCAAACAATCATCAACGTATCTGTAAAAAAATGGAACGTTGAAGTTTAATTTTGGTATGACATTAGTTTCTAAGTCTTCCATTACTAATTGTGCAATCACGCTAGAAATAGATGCATCTATTTGTTCGTAAATTTTATTTTCGTATTGGAAATACATCGATTTTAGGATTAGTTCTGTTGCGTTAATAAATTCATTCATAGGGATGTCGGTGAATTGTTTAATTTTATCGCAGTTTTTCTTAATGGTTTTAACGGCTAATGCTATGGGTATACTGGTATATAGTGATATGACGTCCAGTGATATTAAGATATAATTATTTGAAAAATATAAAAAAAAAATAAAAAAAAATAAATAAAATATATACCAAGATCAAAGAACCTTACACTCAACAAAAAAAAAAAAAAAAAAAAAAAAAATATATATATATATATATATATATATATATATATATATATATATATATATATATATATATATATGTTATATATATATATATATATATGTATATATATATATATATATATATATATATATATATATATATATATATATACACAGGCGACACTGTTTATAGTGAAACTCTATATAGTGAAAAACTCTTTATAGTGCAATTTTTCCAAGACCTAGAATATTTATTATACATAGCAATATATACGGATTTTTTCTTTATATAGTAAAAAACTTTCTATAGTGAAATTTCGGTCAACATTTTGGTCTTTCACTATATAGAGTGTCGACTGTATATATATATATATATATATATATATATATATATATATATATATATATATATATATATATATATATATAAAACAAAAAAAATATCAACACCTTTGACTTGACTTTGAATTGCTTTTATATAAATTGTGTTTTCAAAACATATTTTTCTTGGGTTTTAGCATAGGGTTATCGATGTTGAATTAAGACTTATTTGTACTTGAATAGTGTTGACAAAGATTATTTTAGTTAATATTAACTCTATGTTAATAATTAGACCTTGGAGGCTTAAATATAACACACAAGGGGCAAGTTGTTCGAAGAAGCAAGATATAGACAGAATTTAAGGGACATTATTGAATATAATTATCCAAAATATTAACAGCCAGATTCATTTAGAAAGGTCTAAAATTTAAACCCAATCTAACTGCCAAGGATTGATTTTATGTAATATTATTATACTGTAAATATCACCAAATGAACGTTTTTGTAGAAAATTTAGTGTCGAAATCGAGAGTTTAGAACAAGTCGGAAATATGACAGCTTTTAGAGCTTTAACACAATGTTTTATTTTTATCGGTTTAATCATAAATAAAAATTTGAAAAAAATGTTCTGGTCTTATCATGCCCAGCTTCATGACTTTAGTTAACTGACTGGTGTTCTTGTCAATTTAAACCCCTAATTGCAGTGAGTTGATGACAACTTTTCTTACCTCTGCATACCCATAAAAAAACTTCTATAACAATGAAAATAAGTAAGATTCTGTTATAGCAACGAATGGTTCAGTTGAGTTTTGTATGTGCTCGCAGGTAAAAAAATGACACGCAGTAACACTATGCAGTAGCAAAATTCTCCAAAAAAAATGTATTACTAGATGCGTATAAACGCGGGCAACTTATCGCGTAAAAATAAATTACTTTAAGGACATCATGTAAACTATAAAAATGTATCAAAAAGGTTACAGTAAACATAAAATACAGTAGCGACAGTCCGACTCAGCACCTTTGATCTCAAGGGGGTTCGAGTTTGTAATGAACACATGACCTGTCGCTATATTGTTGATATGATGCCCGCGAGTTTTTGAAATATTCAATTTCCTTCTTTCAAGAAAACTAACTCCTTTGGAGATACCACATATATTTTTACAAGCACTAACCGCACAATAAAATCTTCCTCTTGACATCTTTTTTATAATTATTTTCAATTATAACGTCAAACGAGTAATTAACTTGTTGGAAAATTATTAATAATGAATTTCGGAGCACGTTATAAAAAGATTCTCCTTGAAATCCACGTGTAAACACAACCTTTGGCCGCGCTGGCAGCCATGTTGTTGGTACGATAGGGGACGCATGCGTGATACAAAACAGGACCTAAAAATGTTCTTGAGCGTAGCTACTTTATTTTATGTTTACTGTGGTATTAGTAGGTTCAAAGTTATGACGCATGAGTCTATTTCACACTTGTTAAAGAACTAACGATTTTTCTTGTCGCTGTGGACCAGATGAGCTGATATTCATTCATTGAATATCAGATAAATCAAATACGGTAACAAAACTACTCGGGAGTTTGGAATTTTTTATTTATTATTTAAGTTATATAACTGAAAATAAGTGACCCACATCGAAGACCACAAGCGAAAACAATATTGTTGGCCCAATGAGATAATTTAACCTTTTTCAAAAACTAAACAATTTTTTGTTGCATGTTGGGTTATCAGCGATATTGACGTCATTTTAAGCATTTCTTAATAGTTTTTATGTTCATGTTTTTTATTCAAAGAAAGACATTTTTGTATAATCCTGTGACCTACATTTTAAAATTAGATAGAAAACTTGGTTGAATAATAACCGATTGAAAATTATTTGATATTAAATATTACAATTATAATATTAATTTTTACGTATAAAATTAGAACTTTGTAGGAGAGCTTGTTCTTAATTCATGATTGTAGTTTCTGCAACAGTTTCAAATGAGAGCTAGATCATTTTGTAATGATTGTACAAGAAAATTTTTTTTTTTTAAAGTAATAACTTTTGCGTAGTTATTACAGTATGGCAATAACACGCTTTTGTTAGCATTTTCTTTTGATAATTAAGAAACTGTGTTCATTTTCAAAAAAATATGGGCCAATTATCCTTTCCGACGAAACACCGCACCAAACAGTACACTTAAGTGGGTGTAATTGTCGCTGTTGAACTACTCTTGGATTTTCCGTAGCCCATATCCTGCAGTTTTGCCTATTAACGAACCTATTTAATTGGAAATGGGCTTCGTCGCTCATAATTAAATTATGAATAAAATCATGATTTTTTTCTGTTTTTTGCCGGAAATAAATTGCATAATCAAGTCGTTGCTGGTAATCTGTCGGTTTCAATTCTTTGACAAGCTGAATTTTGTATGGAAACATTCTTATTGTATGCAAAATTCTCTGCAGCGACCCTCGTGAGACGCCAAGTTGTGTCGAACGTCTCCTGGTTGATGTTTCTCCATCTTCCCGAATACTCTCCTGTACCCGTTCAATATTTTCATCCGTGTGCACCGTTCGTCGTCTGTCGGCACCAGGAAGGTTCCTTACTGCCCTTTGTTGTCGAAAATTTGCAACCAGACAGTTTATTGTTGACTCTGAGGGTCCAACCCGCACATTCAAATAACGACGATATGCACGCTGAGTCAAAACAATGGACCGTTGATTTGAGAAATTAAGTTCCACGATTTGGGCACGTTGTTCAATTGTATACTGTTCCATTTTAAATTCCCCAAGTCTTCTTTACAAAATACTGAAAAGAAATAAAAAACAAAATTATAATAAAAAAAGTTATAAGGAATTCAAACCCCTTTGGTAATTTTGGGCCACCCTGTATATATATATATATATATATATATATATATATATATATATATATATATATATATATATACATACATATATAGTAATTTGGTCATTAAAGGTCAATTAAAAGAAATTAATACGGCGGCTAAAATTTAGAAAAATATAATAAAAAAGTGGCACTCAAAATTAAAAAATTTTAGTAATTGTACTAAATAAAACATGAATTCGAGGCATGATATTTAAAAATGGCGTTTCCAATAACGTGAGTCAAAAAAAAATTTCCAGACGAAATTAATATTAATTAATTAATTAATTAATTCTAAAAACAGTAATTTAGTGATACAAAAATATCGCAATTAAGTAGTAAATAAAATATAAGATGGTGTCGAAAAATATATAAAATAAAACAATAATTAATTCATTGAAGCATAATAACCTTTTTCAAAAATACTAATAAACGAGCTTACTTTAATTTCAGTTAAAAAAGATGAAAACGAATAATAAGAGATGCTACACAAATGGCTCAATGACCCTAAAATAAATCAAAGAAAATTAGATGAAATTAGATGAAAAATCTCAAGATTTAACGTAACCCTATAAAGAGAGGTTGTAATCCGAAAAAATGTATGCTATCCAAGAACTTGAAAACAAAATCGAGAGCTTGTCTTGTGGTGTGCACAATAAAGGACCATGGATCATGTTTTTAAATACAATATAATCCCACTTCGTTATGTAAGCTTTTGATAAATTTCATGACAACTTAATACAACTGTCGCTTTGTTTTGGTGTGACAGTCAAAGCTTTGGAATACATTTTTTCGGATTACAACCTCTTTATGGTATATGGTTACATTAAGTCTGGAAGTTTTTGATCTAATTTGCTTTGATTTATTTCAGGGTTATTTGGGCTTCATTTGTGTAGCAACTCTTAGTATTCGCCTTAACCTTTTTAGTGTTCCGTATGGAACACTTATAAGATCACTTCGGTGTCTGTCCGTCTGTCTGTCCGTCTGTCCGTCTGTCCGTTTGTCACACCCGATTTTCTCCGAAACTATTTGTCATAGAAAGTTGAAATTTGGTAGTAATATAGGAATTGATGGCCTCATCAGAGCCATGTAGTTTTGAAAGTTAAATTTTGACTTAAGGGGTTAGTTTTGGGGGATGAAATCGGAAGTTGAAAAAAAATTTTTTTACTAGGTAATCGAGTGTGGTGTCAAATGAAAGCTTGTGGAAACACGAGTAAAAAAATATATATATAATGTAATACTTGCGCGCACTTTTCTTTGTATTATTTTTAAAAAATCGCGAAAAATCGCTGTCTGCGCCTTATCTGGGAAAGTACTTATCAAAAAATTTTGAAAAAATTCTGGAATATTCTCCACGGGGTGTAGATTGAACGAAAATTATCACGAGTGTATTACCTGTAATAATTTATCTGGTATATAAAAAACAGAAATTTCAAGGTCATCAATTTTCAGTAAAGATTGGAAATAAACTTTGTTGAAACTTATTTGGGGTGTATTTTGTGAAGTCACATTGATCATTTTATATCACCGTAACATAAATTTTGACTTAAGGGATTCGTTTTGAGGGGTGAAATCGGAAGTGGAAAAAAAAAAATTTTTTTACTAGGTCATCGAGTGTGATGTCAAATGAAAGCTTGTGAAAACACGAGTAAAAAATATATACATAATGTAATACTTTAATTTTCTTCGTATTACTTTTAAAAAATCGTGAAAAATCGCTGTTTTATTCTTAAAAGTATTGACCAAAAAATTTTTCTCTCGGGGTATAGATTGAACGAAAAATTATCATTAATTCTGGTATAGAAAAAAAAAAAAAAATTTTTTTAAAGATTGGAAACAAACTTTGTTTCATTTGGGGTGTGTTTTTCACCGATCATTTTATACCACCCTAACAAAATTTTTTTATTTTTTACGGAACACTAATTGTGCAAGTTCAACTTGCACTTGACCGGTTTTTTTAATTGAGATTAAAGTAAGCTGTTTTATTAGTAAAAGTTTATTATTCTTCGACAAATTAATTCTTTTTTAATTTTATTTATCTTGTCTTTTTATTTAATTGTGTTATTTTTGTGTCACTTAAATTATTGTCCACTGATTAATATCAATTTCGTCTGGAATTTTTTTTTTTTGATTCACCATGTTGGAAACGCCATTTTTAAATATCATGTCTCGAAATCATGTTTTAATTTAGTTCTTTTTGTTGTAACCATAAATAAGTTACACTATTGTTAACATTTTTGAATTTTGAGCGCCAAGTTGTTGCAGTCATTTTTTTTAAAAATTTTTATTATATATATTTTTAGCCGCCGTATTCATTATTATTATGAACTTTAACGACTAAAATACTATATATATATATATATATATATATATATATATATATATATATATATATATATATATATATATATATTCTGGTCGCATAATTTTTCGGTATTTTTTCATCATAGTATACAATAATTTCTTGAATTTTCTGATTCCAGTCTCCATTATAAGCACATTGTTAAAATCTTGCCAGCTTTCGCTTTCATGCAGAACACTTTCAGCACGATACGCACGCAGGCTGGTTTTAGGGTTTAGAGACGATCAATATCCTGAAATAATAGCAACCTTCCAAGTTAAATCTCCTAAATCTATTTTTGTTTCAGAATTATTGGAGGTTCCAGATGAGTTTGTCTCGGCGTAATGATTGCCAGACAAGACATAATTAGAGAGCCGTCTCTTTTTCTTCCAAGCACCAGTGTCCGTAAGAATTTGTCACCTTCTTCAAGCCTTTTTTTTTGTTTAATTTCAGAGACTTGGTGTCTTTAGCGTTAGGTTCTTGATTTTCCCCTATACCTTTCGTATTGTACGGGATTTCTAAAAGGAGTTCAAACCCCGAGGGGCTCATTCGAGCCCCTTGTGTCAACCATTTCATTTCCATGGACACCTACTTGGCCGGGCATCTAAACGTGGAGGCTGTTTTTACACGCTAAGCTGGCCAACAAGTTCTTGCACTCGTTTATCAGTTGTGAGCTTACTAAACGAGCACATAAACGATTCTCGACGTTTGGTCTTCCAACCACCCGTGAGAATAGATTTCTAGTAGGAAAACAGATGCAAATCCGCCCATCGATTCGATTCGATTGAAAATTCTGCCTCTGGTGAAATTAGCCCACTCTTCTTGAACTTTTCTCCGGATAGCACCATTATTGGAACAATTCTGAGTTCCCACTTTCATTTTCAACTCTTCCCACAAATGTTTTGAGGTTCAAGTCCGCGAGTTGATTTGATCATTATAAAACTCGAAGATTTTTCTTTTTGAAAAATTCTTGCAAAAGCTTGGATCGATGTTTCGGATCATTCTTTTGTTGAATCCATCCTCGTGGCATATTTCGACGTCTATAAGGAAGCATGTATTCTAAGAGAATATCTCTGTACATAAGAGCGTCCATAGTACCTTCAGTTTTCACTATTACCCCCTAAAATATAATACTACCACCACCATACTTAACAGTCGATATTTGATATCGAAAAAAAGTCTATTACCTTTTGATCGTTGAATATATCTTCTTCCATCATTTCCAAATAAATTAACTTTAGTTCCGTCTGAAAACCGCATTTTTTCTAGTCTTCAACTTTGGTGTATTTTTGCAAATTCTAATATAACCTTATTTTTTTTACTGATGAACGGTTTTTTTGCTCCAATACGTCCAAATCCAACTTGGATTAGTCTACGAGAAACAGTACTCCTACTGATGTCAGCTAAATTTTCTTCACCTAATTCACGTTCAATCAATACAGTATTTTTTTACTGCTTTTCTTTTAAATACTTTATCGACACGAATAGTTGTTTTCCTTGGTCTTCCGGAACATGGTTTATCATTCAGAGTACTTGTAGTTTCGGCATCTTCCCTCAATGATGCTGATACACAATTATGCAGTGAACTAAATTCTTGATGTTTACCTGGATTCACGATCAGAAATGTAAACATAACTAAGTAAATCACAGGTTTTTAGAAGTTGATCCGATACTTATGAACAGCCGAAAAATGTTAGTTTTGTTAACAATGATTGTTATTTATAGTTAGAAGATTTTTTTAGTTGTATATGTTGTTAGTATAATTAAAGTAGTTTATGATAGTGTATTTCGTTTTTTTCTCTTCTCCCTTTATAACTCAATTAATTACAAAAATATTTTTGCACACAACTGTATACACCAGCGGCTACTCTGCTCGAAATTTTTGATCCGTCTGTGTAATAGAATAGCAGTTGAGGAAGTTTACAATAAGATTGAAGAAACTTGTGCAAAAATCCCATCAATAGAGGTCATAATGGCGATTGGAGACTTTAATGCTAAAATTGGCGGTACAAATGATAATGACCATATACGAAATATCATTGGTAAATTTGGGATTGAGGTTAGAAATGTACGGGGAGACTGTCAGTGTGCCATTAATAACAGCTTCAATTTAACCTTCAAACATTATCCAAACCATTTTCCACATAGGTGTCACCGGACGGTACTACAAAAATCAGATAGATTATATCTGATCAGCTATATTGAATGTAAAATCCCGCCCAGGCAAGGTATGTGGTTCAAATCACAAGTTATTAAAGGCTCATGTGAGAATAAAACTAGCCATCCCTAAAAAAGCAACAAACAAGAGAATTACAGTATCAAACAGTAGTCATTTCCAAACAATAATCAACAATATCATTCCGGAAATCACAGAAGATACAGAAAAAACGTGGACAGATATTAAGAAGTGGATAACAAATGCTGCTACACCCTGCTCGGCAAAAATACAAAAACACTCCCAAAAACATTGGATGTCCAATGATACCTTAAAGCTTATAGAAACAAGTAGAAATATGATTTTAACAAACAACACATTGGATCGTCACGAGAGCATCAGATCAATCAATGAAGAAATCAAGGGGGTTTGTAAAAAGGACAAAAACGCATACTCGAATAATATATGTGAGAAGCTAGAACAACATGATACACACAATCGACCACAAGAACTTTATGAAAAAGTAAATTACCTATCGAGAGAATTCAACCCTAAAACACTAATAATCAGAGATAAGAAAAGTAGAACAGTCACCGACATGCCTTGAATCATTGGCGTTTGGAAAGACTACTGTGAAGAACTTTTTATGCCTCAACTGGTGGGCGACTGCGATTGTCGACAACGAAACCGCAGAAGTACAGGAGCCATGTGTTCTTAAATCTGAGGTCAGAAAGGCTATTCGAAAGTTAAAGAACAGAAAAGCAACAGGAACTTACGAGATAACTGCGGAAACAATAAAGATGTTGGGAGGAACCTCCGTGACTATGCTACATCAACTATGTAATGTGGTATGGAAGGCTATAGGTGTATACTTGCATTTATATCCTTGCATAAGAAAGGATCCCCTTGAGATTGCAGCAACTATAGAACAATCGCTCTGGTATCACACGATGCTAAGGTGTTTCTCTGGATCCTAAATGAAAGACTTAAAATTTTTCTGCTGCCACAAATATCTACGGAACAAACAGGCTTCATTCCAGGAAGAGGGACTAGAGAACAAATTCTCAACATACGCCAGATAATAGAAAAAGTCAGGGAATTCCAAATAACAACCTATATCTGTTTTATAGACTACTCTAAAGCTTGCGACTTTTTAACATATATAGTCAACATATAACAAGGTCTATTTTGGATGGCGGGAGTGGGGGTGTGATAATCGGTGGAAAAAAGCTAAATAACCTTAGATATGTGGATGACTGTTACACTTGCAGCAAAACCTAGAATCAATTATGGGGCGCCTTGAAATCACTAGCAAAAACTATGAATTGACAATTAATAGAACAACAACGAAAGTAACAATTATTAGTCGTAATAAAGATCTGTCACACATAAATGACATTGCTGGTTTCACTGTTGTATTTGGGATCCCTCATAACTAACAATAGTGGCTGTGAAGTAGAAGTAAAAAGATGTTTGTTTATGGCTAGAAACTCGACAATCAAATTCATTAAAGTCTGGAAAGATCCAGTTGTCACAAAAAACACAAAGTTAAGATTGCTATCCAGCCTTATATTCCCTATAACAATTTACGCATCGGAAACATGGACCATTAAACAAGCTGACAAAAATGTGGGTATATCGATCGACTAATGTATCTATTCTTAAAGAGCTTAGTATAAATGGCCGACCTTCAAACAGAATTAACAGACAGAAGTATTTTGATCACATTATGAGGAAAGTGGATGCCGTGGAAAAAAATGTAGTAACGGGGAAGGTAGAAGGTAGACGATCAAGGTGATGGTCTCCAACAAGATCATCCGACCAAGTAAGATCTCTTCTTGGTATGGGTATGCACGAGTCAAGTCAGGTCGCGCAGAAGAATGACTGTTGAGGCAGCAACTGGATAATGTCACCGATACTCCTATTGAGGTAAAAGGATTGAGAGAGAGATGTGATAAACCAGGTACTTTTGTCGAAATCTTCACCTCCATCACTGGATCGTATTCAATTCTATATAGTTTTTTTTTCCAAATTATATGACGTTGTCGTATAGTCAGATTGCGTACCCAAGAGTTTGTCGTTAATTAGATCCATAACTCCTATGTGTCCAAATTGTACAGGTTGTTGTTTTAATTCCCCATTTGTCCTCATTCGATAGGCACTATGGACATTACTTTGTCAAGCTCCGATATTTATACTCATTAATCATTTTATCCGTTCTTCAAAGATACCCAGGTTGTTGTAATTGCCTTCAATTCTTCTTTTTGCGAACGGTATAACAGCAGGCTTTACAGTGTTGACTTTTATATTTACTCTCTCATACTAACGCTGTACATTATTTCATAAGCCATAGTGACAGTATGGATAAATATAACAAATATCATCAGTATATCCCTGGGCGCAAAAGCCCATTGAGTTTAGCAGTGTTAGCAGCTCAGTTCCATAGGAGTGGCGATACTCCCACCCTTGGGTCGCCTCTGCTTGTCCTTGCACTCGTTTCTGTCCGAGCACCATATACGGTCCTTGACATTAGGTCCCGTTTCACCAAACCAAAATTGAGGATCTCATAGACTTCTGCCAGGAAAACAGATGCACATCGGTCCAGAAATGTTGATAATTTTGTCCTTATCTATGGGCAGTATGGACTCGCGTCTTTTTTTGTTTAGACTCAACTGTTCTATTGATCGAGTCGGCCCTCCCTGGTATCAGATCCTTTAAGATCTTATCGTCAAGTGCTCTTGGGAATCGTCCATTCTCGTCTCCAATAGGGGACAATCCTCCACACATACCATTCTTGAAATTGGACTGTCACTCATCGGACTCGGTCTAGTTGGAGTCCGAGCCATTTCTCTCTTACCAGAGCAGCATATGAGAGCTGTGGTTTCAATGTAACCCGATATTCTCGGCTGGAATCCCCAAGAGCAACCGAAAGCTTGCTTGCATTGCATGTAAAGTATTCTTTATTGGGAAGGCTTATGTTTCGTATCTATCAGTGGGTAATAAATTTAATTTTTACGTTAGCATCTACAGGCAGAAAAGAAAATTGAAACAGAAGAGGAAGGAACTAGTATTACAATTAGTTATTTTAAGTCTCATTTTATACCGTACGCGTTGTCGATACTAATAGGGACAACAGTTAGGAAACAACAGTAAGTCTCAAACCAATAATGTCAGTCAAATATAAATTAAATAATTAGTCTCGGCCTTTGTTTTTAAGCGGAATTTGAAGGCCGGACCGCAGTTTAACGACTGAACTATGCAAGCTTTAAAATCCCGGTAAAGGCGAGAACTTTAAACTTTAAAAATGAACTACAGCCGATTGACATTGACAAATTCATTTGACGTCCTACTTCGTCCAGCCCGAGATTTTTTAAAATCAATCAATCACGGCGAAATAATCCACGTCGACCTAGTCGATTATCTGTGGTTCTACAGATAGTCTAATTTGGCAATTAGGAGTTTGAACCAGCAAAAGTACCAGTAAGGAAACTAAACCCCAAAATAGCCAAATTAGACTAGTTTTACAGCTCAAAAACCTTTTTAGTGAATCTGACAGTTACTGCCTGATAGGCTACAAAGGTCTAACTTTAAAATTGAATCAAGGTCGATCGACATAGACAAATTCCTTTGACGTTGCTAAATTGCTGGATTCGTTTATTGACTTACTAGGTCGCTATTAGCTAATACTATTATATAATTATTGACTAAATTACCTTAGTCTAGGTAAAGATTTTATATCAATGTGTTGAGAAAACTTAGGAAATGTGAACTTAAGATATTTCATGGGCATAAAGGTTAAAATTAAACTTAAAATTAAATAAGGCTAACTTAAGCTAATCAGGGGTCCAAGGAATCTTGGGATCTGGCGGGCATGGCGGTGGGAGGGGGCGTAGGCGTTTCTGACTGTGGAGCTGGGATGGTGTATGGCTTTGTCCAGGAATTTGCACCGGGCGTTGCTCATGAATTCCCGTATCGAAACTGTGTGTTCCGTACGAACAATGGGGCTTTGGCGATGATGCCAAGGGCCTTGTTTGGACTGTCTGGAGGGTGGATCTAACTGAACGAGACATTTGGCACCATGCCGGGCTGGAGTAGGTCAGGCCTGATGATCGTTTTGTAAATTGTCAACTTATCGCGAGGTGACAATTTACTGGTCTTGTTGAGGAGAGGGTACAACTTGCCAAGAAGTTGATTAGCTTTTCTGACGAAGACGGAGGTGGTGATCTGGTCCTTTCATACTAGCCGCTTATCGTAGTGGAGGCCTTGGTACTTGATGCTGTTTGACTATTGTAGTCTTATGCCTTGGAGGATGAGATTTGTCGGTATGGTACTACAAGACTTGGTGAACATGATGGCTGGGAATTCGCTAGGTTCATCTGGATTCTCCAATGTTCGAACCAGGACCTGTGACGCCCTACTTCGTTCAGCCCAAGATTATTTAAAATCAACCAATCGCAGCGTCCTATTTTAGTGAAATAATCTACACCGACTTAAGTTGATTGTGTGTAATTCTTCAGCTGGTCTAATTTGGTAATTAGGAGTCTAAACCACCAAGGGCACCACTAAGAAACTACTCAGTATATATCACCACTACACTACACTACACACTACTAAATTTGTGAGATTGTGTAGTATAAAACCAGAAAATTCGTTATTATTTATGATGTTGGACTTTAAATAATTAAGTTTGTTAAATTTGCTTATTTTATCCTATAAAATAAAATAGTTCAAAAATGTGTTTCCTACTAAGATCAAAAGGATGTTTTAAAATATATATATTTTTTTTTAATTATTATTTTGCTTTGTTTTTTATTTCTTAAACAACTATTTAGATATAAACTCAAATTAGATAATAAAATTAATAATACCTCCTACGAAGCAATTTTATTAGATAATGATTAACTTGGAAAACGTGTTTACCACTAAAACTGATAATCCTATTGTGAATATTGGTATTTGTTTTGCGATTTTTGCGTTGAAAAATTATGATAATGAGGAGCAGCAGTTCCTCAAAAACAATACGCAATATGCTACGTGTGTAAATATTATTTGGCAAATATTATGTGCGCAAAAAGTTTTTTTTTAGATTCTAGTTCTAATTATTAAATGGACAGAAAATGGGAAATTATCCCAACCAGTTTAAGTTGTCCGAATTTGCTAATATGTACGAGGATGGATTGAAAAGTTCGCAGCCTCACCAAATAATAATTGTAATATTTTTATTATAGTACCCTCAATAAGTTCATACTTTCTTTGGTTGTCAGAGTGTAAAATTTCGTTGCTGTAGAATTTATGGTTTTTGGGTTAGGACGAGGTTAGTGAGACCAAGTGCACCGTTTTTGGATAAATGGAAAAAATTGAACAACGTGCGGTCATCAAGTACCTATTTAAAAAAGGATTTTACACCAAAGGTGAAATGATATGAAAACAACACTAGGGGAATCTGCTTCGTCATATACCACTGTGAACAGATGGGTTGAAGAATTTAAACGTGGACAACATCGGCAAAGTGTTTGATCTCATACTGCTAGACCGCAGATTAACTATCAGGGAGATTGCAGAGACTATAGGCATCTCGTATAAACGAACACAAAACATCATTGCCAACGAACTAAGATTTTCTAAGGTTTAAGCTAGGTGGGTCCCCAGATTGCTTTCAGTTGAACAAAAACAAATTCGACTCACAATTTCTCGTAACTGTTTGGAGATGTTTGAGGCTGATTCGCAAGATTTTCTTAACAGGTTTGTGACAATGGACGACACCTGGGTTCACCACTATACTCCAGAGTCAAAACAACAATCCAAGCAGTGGAAAAAATCTGGTGAACCGATCTCAAAGAAAGCGAAGGCAATTCTGTCGGCTGGAAAAGTGATGGCAGCAGTTTTTTGGGATGCTAAAGATATTATTATGGTGCACTACTTTCCGAAAGGCGAAACAATAAACTGGACTTACTATTGCACCCTTTTGCGTCGATTACGTCAAGAAATTAAAGAGAAACGCCCTGGATTACTGAAAAAGAAAGTTTTACTCCATCAGAACAGCGCTTGCATTCACACGTCTATTGAGTCTATGGTTCAAATTTACGATTGTGGTTTCGAATTGCTGCCCCACCTGGCTTATTCTCCTGATTTGGCACCTTCGGACTTTCATCTATTTCCAAACCTAAAAAAATACTTCGGTGGCCAGAAATTTTCATCAAACGAACAAGTCAAAGCTGCAGTTAACCATTATTTTGAAGACCTTGAGGAATCTTTTTTTCAAACAGGTATGAAAGTTTTGGAAAACAGGTGGAAGAAGTGCATAGAACTAGGTGGAGATTACGTCGAAAAATAAAAATATTTTTGTACGTATTTTATTTTGTTTTCTTGACTAGGCTGCGGACTGTTCAATCCATCCTCGTAAATATTATTAAATATAAAAATCCACGTCGGAACTTGAGAGGGCGGTTGTATTACATATAAATAAGATTTTTTTGACTTAACACGAAAGAGCGTTTCTCCTGAGCCAAGAGTGCCCTGGGTGCGAAAGTCTTCACAAATCAAAAATTTTGCGACTCTCTTGCGGCGAAAATTTCGATTTCAATATCATTTACACAGAATATTCAACTGATAAAAAAGTTAGTTTAGAAATTTGAAGCGTTGCAGGAAAAAAAAAAAATTGAAGGCAACTGTTACGGCTTAGAGAATTTCAAATATTTAACATTTACCAATATCTTATTGTCAGGTCAGGCACATATCCACCTGAACGGTCCCGTTACTAAACAAAATTCTCATTATCGGAGTCTAGAAAATTTAAAACTAAAGTATCAAAAACATTTACATTTTTCTAAAGTGATGACTTAGCTCTCAATGTCAACACGTAGAATAATAAGTCCGTACTTGTTTGAAGATGAGAGAGATCGCACAACTTCTTGATACCTGTTTTAGAAAATTTTAATAGCTATAACCAGATAATTCGCTTTTACGAGGATGGACCGAAATCACACCCTTCAAACAAATATTTGCCAATCATTTTTCCTAATAAAGTGATTTCCAAAAGAGGTCACTTAAGTAGACCTCCAAGTAACCCTGATTTGATACCGATGGATTTTCTCAGTATCTAAAAGTTTACAGTAACATTCCTCATTTCCTTGCATAATTAAAAAATAATATCTAGCAAGAAATAATAGCGATCACGGACAAACGACGTTGCCGAGCAGTAATCAACAATATCACCAACGGATTAGATTTAGATCTGCAAAACATCATTGTTAAGGAATAAAATCTTTGTTTTCCAAGAACTGTGGTTTGACATACAAAAAAGTTTATTTTTTATCTTTGCCAGTGTGGCTTCTTACTATAATATATTTTAAAATTAAACTTTTTTATGAAGAAGGAGCTAAAGAAAAACAACATGATTTCTCAGGAGTATAGTAATGTATTGGTCAGATTGGTCGGTTTAATGTTTTACTTCTATAATCGTCTTTAACTAACAGACATACTGTTCTAATCGAAGGTGCAGAGTCACCATTTTATATACGCCTCTTTCGTCCATTTCTTTTCAAGTGTCCTATCCGTTTTAGACATAGGCTATTAACATGACAATCCTCACCCGTTTCCCTATTATTGTCGGCGCTTCGAAACAGTTGAACCGACGTAAGAACAAACCATTGTCTTAAGTTGTATAGCCAAGAATGTCTTCTTCTCCCTGGACATCGCTTGCTATCTATCTTTTGCAGTATTACTGGCTACAAGAGACAATATTTATTGTGTCTCATGACGTGGCCAAGATATTCAAGCTTTCGCCCTTTAATTGTGAGTGCGATTTCTTTGTCACTGCCTATTCGGCGCAGAACTTCTAAGTTGGTGTTATGTTCCATCCACGAAATCTACAGAATGCGATGGTACACCCACATCTCAAAGACTTCAGCTTTTTTCATTAGTATTTCCGCCAACGGCAACGTCGACAATTCTATACCGTATAGCAAATACATAGCATTTAGCTAATTTAACTTCCAGTAGGAGTGACAAATCATTGCGTCTAAATAGTCTTCTCATACCATTAAAAGATGCTCGAGCTTTTTCGATTCTTGACTTTATTTCGACAGGTTGGTCCTACTTTGCGTTAACCACTGTCCCCAAGTAAATATAAGATTCCACCGGCTTGATTATTTGGCTATTTAACTGAAGCTATCTTGCTGCTGGTCGTGATTTATTTATCATCATCCACTTGGTTTTAGATATATTCAGGTGGAGACCATACTCTTCGCTAACTCTTTGCACTCTTTCAACAAGATCTTGAAGTTCATCGATATATTATGTTGTTAATCATCTTGCAATTTATTTTGATACCTTTGTTAACTCTCTTTAGTGCTTTGTTATAGGAGGAGAAGGGGAGATAAGGCACAACTCTGCCGTACGCCTTTTTTGATCTCCATGTTGTCATAGTAGGATTTATCTATTCTTAGCCGATTGCCCCCAATACAAATTGGCTATGATGCGAATATTTTTCATTCATGAGTATCAGTTTTTTGAAGAATTTCTATTAGTCGCCTCTAAGGATGGTAATATATTATTTTTGAAACTATTATTTCTAAAAAGTTTATTTACAAATTAGGCAACGAAAAATGAGAAAGAATGTGGCTTTGCAAAAATTACGACGGCAGACCATGAGTAATTAGCTTTTTCTTACAAAACAATCAGCTACACAAATTGTAGGGAACAACATAATCATTAAAATTTTCTATTTATTTCTTCAAAATAAGAAATTTAAATTTGTTTTTAACCCTATCAAAGATCTATTTATTTTCTTACTAAGATTGAAATATAAACTTTCATTTAAAATTATATAAAAACAACACTATGTTTTAAATTTCCAATATACTTCAGAAGTAAATTAGAAAAGAAGAAGCCTTGTATGATGAAACAATTGTCAAGTCATTTTAGATATATTGGAAATTTAAGCATAGTGTTGTTTTTATATAATTTTATTATGAATTTCCAACAAGTATCGGCTAACACAATCAAAGAAAATTTAATTTATGTTATATTAAAACTATATCTTATAAACAGGGTGAAAAGGCTTGACTACAAACATTACTTTTACTTTTTTCACTTTTCACTTACCAACTTCCACATAGCTTGAAGTCAAAAATAAGCCTTAAGTAGAAATAAAAATGGGAAAAGACTTTTAAATAAGTTAAAAAAAAAAAACTGAAAAGAAAAGGCAGAACTAGCTTGATTTTTTATTTTGTCTACTGGTAAAACAAACTAAAAAATTAGTAATGTTATTTACTCAGTACTTCCCTTCCAAATACAAGTTGCAAAGTAAATTTTGTTTTGAAGTCACAAACTTTATATATTACACAGGCCAACATTTTTGAAATCCTGAGACCAGACCATATTTTTTCGAAGGTTTTTGATACACTGAATCGAAATCCTACCTCAGAATTACTCTATCACATCAAGTTTTCGAGTTATTCAACCTAAAAATACAAAAAAAACACGGTTTTTCACTACATTCAGGATTATATTACACCGCGATTAAATTTTTGTCCACACAATTGTATAATATTAAATTTTGATTCGTTTAGTTATATTTGGTTAAAAGCTTAAGATCTGGGATTGTGTGAAATTTGATTCATTTAGAGTCGTTTATTTAGGAGCTTGAGGTGTGTACATTTCTGCTGGGATTAATTTTGATTCGTTTAGAGTCATTTGGTTAAGGGTTGTGTTAAATTTTGATGCTTTTAGGATTTGAGAATGTAATATCTTCTATCAATTTCCATTTGACGCCTGAGGTTATGTTAGGTTCATTTGCCTTTATGCTAGTTTGGGGATTAAGAGTGTAATGTCTTTTATTAATGAAGTATTGAAGAACGGAGTATTATCGAGAAAATTTTTTCAAACAAAAGTTGTGTTTTTACTAGAGAAGCATGATGCCGTCATAAAAAACATGGTTCCTGTTTAATAAATCAAAGTTGACCTTGAAATGACCTTCAAAATGATCTTCCAAGTTCATCACAATTATATCATTTTATTGCCCCTTCAAAACCCTTGAACTTTTGTCTGAAACTTTTTTTACTAAAAGTTGACATAAAAAAATTAAAAAGCCTGGTACATTAAAATGTGACACCATGTATGATATCAAAATGTTGCTACTAGAAAGATGATTTCTCCGAGAAGAAATGAGATATCTGAAAAATTCAACATGCATTTTGATGGGGAAGAGTGGTACTTTTTAATCTGCCGCTACGAGTTTTATGGAGAAAAATTAATTCGCGGTGTAATTCCGAATAAATCGAAAAACCGTGATTTTTGGATTTTTAGGTTATTATATGTCGAAAACCTGATGTGATGGAGCAATTCTGAAGTCATATTCGGATTGAGTGCACTAAAAACCTTTGGGAAAGTATACTCAGGTCTCAGGGTCTGGAGTTTCGTCCAGTTTTGCCGGCCTGTGCTATTTTTATTACGTATAGAAATAATGAAAAAATAACAATTTTTAGGTAGCACGCCTTCCAGAAACCTGAAAAGGATGTATAACATGATAAAGTCGAAGCAACTCCTTTAACCACCTTCATACTTTTCTTAGTATTTTTATGTTGTAAGATAGTTGTAGCAAGCATTATAACTGTTGTTAAATATATGCCATTGAAATTTGTACAATATAATATAGCTTCTGCCAGTCGAGGTTAGTGCGGTCGGTACAGAGCCTGCGAAATGTACCGATGGTCGCTGATTTAAATCCGGCGCTAGCTGCTGGCAAAGCCTTTTTTAACTAAAAGACAGCATTCGGTTTTGATCGCTCAAATCAAGATAAAGAAATTTTGCTTTCAATCCAATCATTTAACTGGCTCTTTTAATAAAAGATTTAAAAAAAAACAACTACTTTTTCACAATTAAAAGTTACGAATTGAACGTTTATTTAAGTATTAAGTGCATTTTGATTTGTACAGGGTGAGTCAACGATAGAGTAAAATAGAGCAAAGTTAATTATCTCATTTGTTTCGGGAATGACCAAAATATGTTAAATACAATAGTTTTAGGGAATGTTAAGGTGCACAGTTTAAAATTATTTTTGAGTATACAGAGTACTTCAAAAAAGTGTGGCCGATATAACATATGTTTTTTTAAATGGAACATCCTATTTTCTAATTTATTTTTCAATTCTGCGTAAAATTTTACAACATTTTTATTAATAATATTATATACCTAAACCTAGTAGTTTTTCTAATATTTCATTTTTTTTTTTTTTAAATACTAATTTTCAGTTTTGTAAAAAATTGCCAGTAGCACCATTGTTTCTGAAGGTGGAATATTCATAATTGGTACAAGCGTTCTATAGAAATGAAGAAAAAGATATATGTAAATAAATATGACTTAGATACTACGGGGTGTTCAAAATAAATTTATACATTTCGACTATTTTAAATTGAAAAATCTCAAATTTTTTAAATGGCACACCCTGTATATTATTATTTTTTCTGATAGATTTTACAAAACCCTCCAACTTTTATTAAGTATGTCATATACGTATTTCTAATAGTTATCGATTTATTATTTCAATTTTTACCCTTGGTTTTAATACACTTACGCTATTGTGAAGACATAAACAAATAGTTAATAATAATTTTATTATAGTTTAACTTATCTAATGATTAATTATTTTGACGTAATAAATGTTCAAAAATATGTTCGTCTACTTGAATACACATGTTCAGTTGTTTTACTATATTTTCCTTCACTTTCCTTAGCATAAAGGGCGTTATTGTCCTGCACGCATCCCGTATCCTATTTTCCATATCAACAGGTGTTGTAGGGGGATTCACATAAACACGATCTTTAATGTAGCCCCACAAAATGAGGTCTAAAGGTGTTAAGTCACATGATCGAGGGAGCCACCGAATGAATCCATCCCTACCGATCCATTTTTGTGGGTAACCAACCGTTTAAAAATTCCCGAACTTTCCGGTGGTAAAGAGCAGGAGCTCCGTCTTGTTGAATCCACATTTATTCCCTTTCAAAGTTATCAATTTCTTCAAGAAGCTGGGGTAATTCGTTTTGCAAAAAATTTAGATATCTAGGCCCGTTTAGCGGTTCGTGGAAAAAATATGGACCAATAATTCGAAAATTTTTTATTCCACACCATACATTAAGCGGTCAATGGTTTTGGTTTTGAACTTCCCGGACCCAAAATGGATTAACTGTTGAATAATAATGCATGTTATGGCTTTTAACTGCTCCATTACTGCGAAAAGTAGCTTCATTAGAAAACATTATTTTGAATAAAAAATTTGGATCGGCATCTATTGCTCCATTCATGGTGGTACAAAAATTTACACTTCGTTCAAAATCACGGTCTTGAAGTGCTTGGTGTAGTTTCATATGAAAGAGATGATACTTGGATTTTCTCGTGGTGCGATTAGCCGTAGAGTGGGATGTGTCAGATAAGTCAACTAGTTGACGGCTGCTGACCCGGCGATTATCTTCATCATGAAGTAAAATCTCCCTTTCTTTTTCCTCATTGGTAGCATTTTGGTTTACTACTTTCCGTTTCGTATACTCAACGCTACCACTACCATCAAACCGTTCCATTAAGCACTGAAAAGATTTTCTAGATGGTTTACGTCTATTAGGGTACTTCGCTCCGTAAAGCCTTACTGCCAAAAGACAATTTTTTCCCGCTTCGCCCAGTATATAAACCATATCAATTAATTCATTTTTTAGGAAAATCCATAACTATTACCTTTATACGTCACTTACTGCAGCAAATTAAACTATTTTTACTTGCTTAACAAACATGCCAAAATTTGACAATGTTTACATTTTTGTTTTGTCTTGGCAACTATGATGTTATAAAGTAAATGTATTAAAAATAAAACTGGTCAAGTGCAAGTTGAACTTGCACAATTAGTGTTCCGTACGTTGATTGTTTTTAAAATAAAAAATTTTGTTAGGGTGGTATAAAATGATCAGTGACTTCACAAAACACACCCCAAATGAGTTTTCAACAAAGTTTGTTTCCAATCTTTACTGAAAACTGGTGACCTTGAAATTTTGTTTTTTTTTCTATACCAGATAAATTATTAAAGGTAATGATAATTTTCGTTCAATCTATACCCCGTGGAGAATATTCCAGGGTTTTTAAAAAATTTTTGATCAGTACTTTTCGAGATAAGGTAGGGGAACAGCGATTTTTCACGATTTTTAGTGTTCCGTACGGAACACTTATAAGATCACTTCGGTGTCTGTCCGTCTGTCTGTCCGTCTGTCCCACCCGATTTTCTCCGAAACTATTTATCATAGAAAGTTGAAATTTGGTAGTAATATAGGAATTGATGGCCTCATCAGAGCCATGTAGTTTTGAAAGTTAAATTTTGACTTAAGGGGTTAGTTTTGGGGGTGAAATCGCAAGTATTACATTATATATATATTTTTTACTCGTGTTTTCACAAGTTTTCATTTGACACCACACTCGATGACCTAGTAAAAAAATTTTTTTTTTTTCACTTCCGATTTCACCCCTCAAAACGAATCCCTTAAGTCAAAATTTATGTTACGGTGATATAAAATGATCAGTGACTTCACAAAACACACCTCAAATAAGTTTTCAACAAAGTTTATTTCCAATCTTTACTGAAAATTGATGACCTTGAAATTTCTGTTTTTTTTTATATACCAGATAAATTATTACAGGTAATGCACTCGTGATAATTTTCGATCAATCTACACCCCGTGAAGAATATTCTAAAATTTTTTCAAAATTTTTTGATAACTACTTTTCGAGATAAGGCGGGTGGGCAGCGATTTTTCGCGATTTTTTAAAAATACTACAAAGAAAAGTGCGCGCAAGTATTACATTATATATATCGATTACCTAGTAAAAAAAAATTTTTTTCACTTCCGATTTCACTCCCCAAAACTAACCCCTTAAGTCAAAATTTAACTTTCAAAACTACATGGCTCTGATGAGGCCATCAATTCCTATATTACTACCAAATTTCAACTTTCTATGACAAATAGTTTCGGAGAAAATCGGGTGTGACAGACGGACAGACGGACAGACAGACGGACAGACACCGAAGTGATCTTATAAGTGTTCCGTACGGAACACTAACAAGGGTAAAAATTGAAAAATCCAAAATAAATCGAAACTATTAGAACTAAGTATATGACATTAATAAAAGTTGGAGGGTTTTGTAAAATCTATCAGAAAAAATAATAATATACAGGGTGTGCCATTGAAAAAATTTGAGATTTTTCAATTTAATGCATAAGTTTATTTTGAACACCCTGTATCATCTAACTCAAATTTATTTACATATATCTTTTTTTCATCTCTATAGAATGCTCATACCAATTATGAGTATTCCACCTTCAGAAATAATGGCGCTACTGGTAATTTTTTACAAAACTGAAAACTAATATTTTTTTAAAAAAATTGAATATTAGAAAAACTACTAGATTTAGGTATATAACATTATTAATAAAAAAGTTATAAAATTTTACGCAGAATTTAAAAATAAATTAGAAAACAGGATGTTCTATTAAAAAAAAAGATATGTTATATCGGTCACACTTTTTTGAAGTACCCTGTATACTCAAAAAAATTTTAAACTGTGTACCTTAACATTCCCTAAACCTATTGTAATAACATTTTTTCGTCATTCCCGAAAAAATGAGATAATGAACTTTACTCTATCGTTGATTCACCCTGTACTTGGCTTATTTCAAAACAATATCATAAATATAATATATATATATATATATATATATATATATATATATATATATATATATATATATATATATATATATATATATATATATATATATATATATATATATATATATATATATATATATATATATATACGTATATATATATATATATATATATATATATATATATATATATATATATATATATATATATATATATAGATATATTATGCATATCTTTAACACTGGCTTGAGAAAATTTGTTTTTTTAACATTTACTTTAAAACTTTTAGACTCTTCAGAAAAGTTAAATTTCTAGCATCCAAAGCTTTTAAAATTGATTAATCAGGGTGTTATGGGTATATTGGTAAGGGCACCTCCTTGCAGCTAGCCTGACTGTAGAAAAATCACCTTAAATAGCGGATCTTAATAATAGAGTAAAAAATCGACTCTAAAGAAGTAATGGAATAAATAAAAGAAGACATTGCTTTCGCTCCGCCACTGGCAAACAAAATAACTAAACAATATGGCATTGTTAACAAGAACGTGACATTTACAAAGAGAATTAACTCAGGTATGGTACGAACACTAACAATGCGCCTGTGCTTGAGCTAGGTCGTAAAATACCGGCCTTTCAGGTGAGGGTTGGTTTGGTGGTAAAATCTAGTTTTGCCATTTTTTAATTTTTCCAAAATTTTCTAGTTTGAAAAAATATTAAAGGTGCTTCTACATGACCCCACAAGTCACCCGTTTCAATATATGCAATGATTTCCATAACACCCCATATATGAATTTTTCCTTTTGACAATCGCCCCTGCCTATCTACCTGTTGGCACGATAGTTCTTGAAAGAAGTAAGGTATCAATTTCAAAGTTGGTATACAAATAAAACTTGAAATAGGAATGGAATTTTTGGGCGCAATCTGTTCTGGGGAAGAGAGTGAAAAGAATGAGGATAAATTTTATGTTTTCAGTTTTATAAAAACTATTCTTGGTTTTTGGTTGAAATAAAAACATTTTAGAAATAATGAGCAAATTTTCGAAATAAATATTTATGACCAAATATTATGGAGTTTAAAAAAGGAAGAGAGAAAGAATATCTATTGTGATTAATATCCTATTAAAAGGTATCTATTATTTAAAACATCGACTTGTAGTGTTTAGAGTTCGTTCTTTTTAGCGTCAGAAAATCAAATTGAGTACTTTTTTTGGAATTATTGGTTTAGAAAGGTAAATCACTTTACCGATTTTTTATTACCGATTCTCGTCTTTTTGTCAAAATATTGTTATGTGATTGTGTAATGAAAAATTATAGCCTAACGATAAAATCTAAATTTTACAAACTGGAACAAAACACAGTATTGAAAAAAATCCAGCGTCAGTGCTCTCTAAAAAATGAAGTCTATTTTACCTAGGGGCTCTGAAAAGTTCTCGGCCTGACACATAGATGGCGTTAGAAACTGTAAAATCATAATTATATTGTGTGGAAGGCACCAAAGAAGGCAAAGACGGTTCCATCAGCAGGGAATGTTATGCCAATAGTTTTTTTTTTTATAGGTCTAGCACACGTGCTGCAGGGAGGTCCCTAAAGCGCTACAGGAGCGACACGTGTGCGGAAAAAGCGATTCACGTTGTTCTTGAATCGCTGTAAATTGTACTCGGTGGGAAACACAGTCCTGGGCAAATTATTCCAAAGGGATGATGTTCTTCATATAAAAGACTGCTTGAAAAGCGTTTTACGAGGAGGAACAAGCTGAACCTCATACGGATGTGAAGTATCAGCGCGACGTGTATTTCTAACATGGACCGCACTGGGAGGAATTAAACGGGCCACATCCTCTGAACACTTTTCATGAAAATACTTATAGAATAGCCTCAAGTCGCCAACCGTTCTTCGATGTTCCAGCGAATCAAGGCCGCCGGTCAGTTCCGAGTCTCCAATCAGACGAACAGCTCTCCTCTGAATAGAATCCAACGAATGCAGTGTATGATTGGAAGCAGTATTCCAGAGTTGGTCGAATTTGAGCTTTGTAAAGAATTAAGAGTTGTTGTGTAGTGTAAAGCTTTCTGGTTCGAAATAATATTCCCAACTTTTGAGAAGCTCTCCTTGCCATGCCTGCAACATGCTTGGAATTACAGGGTTTTGTTGATCGATTATCTTCAGAAAAGTAAAACAATTAACTCTGAATATTGTAACCTTTTAGATCATTTGGATGCAAAAATTCGTGAGAAAAGAATTATTTTTCATCAAGACAATGTGTTCATGCAAGTGTTTCGACGATGGCAAAATTCAACCAATTAAAGTACGAACTGCTTGAACAACCAGCGTATTCACCAGATTTGGCTCCCTTCGGACTATTTGTTTCCAAAGCTAAAAAAATTCCTGGCTAGAAAGCATTTTATATCAAATAACGAAGCTATTGCAGTCGAGGATGAATATTTTGCAAACCTTCCTGAATCACACTTTAATGGTAGTATCGAATTATTGGAATAACGTTGGAATAAATGTATTGAAGTTTCAGGAAATTAGTTTGAAAAATAAAACATATTTTACCTCAAATAAAATTCAGCCTATTATGTATAAAACTTAAATAAAAAAGAAATAGACGATTAAAAACGTAATTATCTGAAACTATGTTATATTGAAATAAAAACTTAAATAATTTGAATTACAAATAAGAGCAAAATTTATAAATGGACTACAATCTTCGCTTCGACCAGGAAGGGATGAGTGATACCCTTTGTCGTCTCCGGCAAAAGCCACCAACATTTTATAATGTTTCCTAATGAGAACTTTAAAAAAATAATAATAGAAAATGTTGCTTTCTTCATTTAATTTTTCATACAGTTTAATTTATAAAAAAATAAAATTCTCAGGATTATCATTTTTAAAAATAACCGCGTATTCACAACCTTTATAAATATTTCCGTGATGAGATAGCCCTCATTAAGACACTCAGTGTGTTATATCTTAGTTCTCTTATTTAAACAAAAATGTGATACCATTGCTTCTAAGCCGTGGTCATATAAATGAGTCACAAAAGCCTATAAGAGCAAGAGGGCGACCCGAAATTTTGACCTGTCGACTAACCGTCTGCCTAGTTGTTCATTCTATTGGGCGAGTTGAATAAAAGCCTTTTACGTTGAATCAAGTACCATAACATTTGTTGACACTAAAAAAGTCGAGCTTCCCAAAGGACAGACGCCGCCGACCCAGCTTTAGGGCCCAAAAAATGTAGATAAAACATGGTCATTTTCGAGTTTTTGACCGGGCCCAGCTTTATCCTCTGGTATTGTCGACGTCTGCCTTTTGCAGGTTCCCTTTTATTTTATCAAGAACAAACTAAATTTTTCCATTTTTGGATCGACAATTTTTGGGCCCTAAAGCTGGGCTAAAGGTCTCGGCGGCGTCTCCCCCTTGATTCAAGTGGTTAAACGACGTAGTAGCATTTTGGGCCTTACCTGGTCATTTCGCCTGATAGAATAAACAACTAGACAGACAGTTAAGTCGACAGGTCAAAATTTCGGGTTGCCCTCTTGGTCTATACTGTTTGTTCTGTACATTCCTGACTGACTTATTGGTCCAGTCAATTGGGCATTCAACTGTGAATTTTGGGTACGGTGCGATTTTATTTTTTATTATGTGGAAGGTCCAACCTAAGGTTAAAGTGGAATTTTCGGGGTCGGAGGTGCACCCAATTTGCCGCCATATTGAAAATAGGAGTGTAAATGGTTTTTTCATATATTTCGGTAACCGTAAATCTGGCAAAAATTCTACAACTTTTCTTAATAACTTTTTATGTTACTTGAGTAATTAAGAAGTTATAAACAAACATGAATGAAAATTTATAGGATGAAAAACTATTATTGTTAATAACTTTTTTTTTTATTAATTTTATAAAAAATGCAATTTTATAAAAAAAAGATATTCATTTTCATTAACTAAATAGGTCTATGCACTGTGAGAAACAGAATATTACTGAACTAGGGATATTCAATACATATTGATGTTTCGAAATCATTCGATACATCGAAACGATCCGATGTTTTTCGAAGCACATGAAATATTCGATGCATCGATGTATTTTCATTCGATATATCGATATCGAATGAATAACCTAGTCAATAACTTAACCCGCCAGTCAGTTTTGCGTCCGGTCATAATACGCATTACTATGGCCAAAGCTCCTTTACCTTGTGTGTCCAAACGAGTCACGCAGAGTATAAACAAGATCAAGTCCGGGTCTCCCAACAGAACACTGCCAGAAATCCTGGATACTCTGAAACAAAAATTATCCGTATATGCCGCAAGACTTCGTAGATACAAAGAACCAAACGAGAGGAAAGATACCAACAACCTCTTCCGAAGAAGCCAAACACAGTTCTACCGGAAAACTATGCACAGCAAACAGACAGCAGTGACCGAACCACCAAACAAACAAGAACTCACAGATCATTGGAAAAGTATCTGGTCAGAACCCAAACTACCCAATAATAACACCCCCTGGATCAAAGCCCAAGAGGGCAAAGATAAACATGTGACAGAACAGGAAAATTCCACATTAACTACTGTGGGACCAAAGAGCATGGATACAAGAAGTTCCGGAGGTAGAATGGCCCCCCGTTCGGATCTCCGGGTAGAGGCTGGTTCGGAGGCGTCGACTTGCAGACATCATAATTTTAAGATGGATTTTTGCAACATACGAGGTATAAACTCGAACATAAATTCAGTGCATCAACACCTGCAATCAGATAAACCTCATGTACTCGCTCTATGTGAAACCAAGGTCAGTCCATCGACCAGCACGGCCAACTATCTCTATCCTGGGTACGACTTCTATTCCCGATTTAGGCGTAACTTTGGAATCTGTCTTTTTGTCAGAAGCGACCTCTCTTGTCAACGAGAAGAAGCTCTGGAGCCCCCAAACTTTGATGTTATGTGGTTAAAAATAACGACTCAACAAACCACAAGGTTCATCTGTATCCTGTATCGACCACCAAGTGATACCAATTTTCGAACACTTTTCGCTTCTCTTGCAGACGCCATCGATCATTTACAAAGTAACTATCCAAGTGCCGAAATTGCCATCCTGGGCGACTTTAATGTCCACAATATCAACTGGCTCAAATATTCAAATACTACCGACGAACAAGGTCGTGAAGCTGAATCATTCTCAATCAGTTATGGCTTAACTCAGCTTATTGACGAACCAACACGGATCCCTGATCGAGACGGGGAGTTCGCCAGTCTTCTTGATCTGTTTTTAACCACCAATCCGGAGATTTACACGGTCACCGTAAATCCGCCGTTAGGTTCTTCCGACCATAAACTGCTTTCGACATCGAGTATCCTGCCAATCAGTGACAGAGAGCCGCCTAGGCCGCGCAAGATTTGGCACTACAAATCTGCTAAATGGGAAGATCTCATGGAATACTTTCGAACTTTCCCTTGGATGGACGTTTTGTTTTCGATCCGATAACCCATCTGACTGCGCCAGGGAGGTCTCCGATGTTATTTTGGCTGGTATGGAAGCTTACATCCCTTTTTCGAAGAAATGCTCCTCCAACGGCAAGCCTTGGTTCGACCGAAAATGCAAAGAAGCTGTTGCTTCTAAACATATTGCCTACCGACAATGGCGTGAAAATCCTAACACCTTAAATCGAAACATCTTTGTTCATGCCCGGAACAGATGCAAGGGAATTATCGACGAAACCAAGGAGGCACACAGTCAACGAATTAGAAACAAACTTCTCGCTTGTCCCAACAATTTCAGGTCTTTTTGGGCAGTCGCTAAGGCAGTTAGTCAAAATTTTACCAGATCCACCATACCACCACTCACACGGCCAGATAATTCCATTGCAACCACACCTGTTGAGAGAGCAAACTTGTTGGCTGAACTCTTTGCTTCACATTCTACTGTCGATTTCCAAGGAAAAACACCACCTACTATTCCTATATTGCAGTCAAGGATGCCCGATATTGTCTTCAGACAGCGCATCATAAAGCGTATTTTAATGAAGCTAGACACCAAGAAGGCTTCTGGCGCTGACGGAATACCTGCCATAGTTCTCAAAAACTGTGCAAGGGAACTAACACCAGTTT
Source organism: Pachyrhynchus sulphureomaculatus (assembly GCA_019049505.1). Classification (NCBI taxonomy): domain Eukaryota; kingdom Metazoa; phylum Arthropoda; class Insecta; order Coleoptera; family Curculionidae; genus Pachyrhynchus; species Pachyrhynchus sulphureomaculatus. Next base: position 126,110,855 of record CM032449.1, on the reverse strand, counting down.
TCTGTAGACTTTTTAACCTATCCTACAGAAAGGGAATATTTCCGTCCTGCTGGAAATGTGCCACGGTTCAGCCGATACCTAAAAAAGGTAAGAAGACCTTGCCAAATAACTACCGACCAGTTGCACTGCTTTCAATAATATCGAAAGTCATGGAAAAGGTTATCAATGAGCATCTTCTAAAATATCTTGAACGATTCAATATTGTTAGCGATCACCAATATGGTTTTCGTAAACATAGATCAACAGGAGATCTTCTGACTTATGTAACACATGTTTGGAACAACGCAATTGAACACTTTGGAGAATCTCGAGCAGTTGCTCTTGACATATCCAAGGCATTCGACCGTGTTTGGCACGATGGACTGTTGGCTAAGTTGCGCTCTTATGGTATGTCTGAAAGGTTCTGTTTGTGGCTCTCATGTTTCCTCAGAGAGCGTTCTTTACGAGTGGCGGTCGATGGATTTCTTTCTAACACCCTCACTATCAACGCCGGTGTGCCCCAGGGCTCCATACTGTCTCCTACTCTCTTTCTCATTTACATTAACGATCTGCTGGAAAAGACCGGGAATCCAATCTATAGCTTTGCAGATGACAGTACGCTTGTCTCTTCATTCACCTTGAACGCTCGGACATCGGCTGCTCAGGCGAATATCCGCAGACAGCAGGAGGTCGTTCAACTTAACAAAGACCTGGAAGAAATTCTATCTTGGGGTGACAGTAACCAAGTGGAATTTAACGCTACAAAGACCCAAGCGGCAGTTTTTTCTAAAAAGGTTAACGTTGCTGAACCCGACATAGTTATGTCGGGGCACCCCATTCCCCTAGCATCGTCGCTCAATTTGTTGGGCGTTAGTTTGGGAGCAAATATGTCTTGGCATGAACATGTTGCAGGCATAGCAACGAGAGCTTCTCAAAAGTTGGGAATATTATTTAGAACCAGAAAGCTTTACACCCCACAGCAACTGCTAATTCTTTACAAAGCCAAAATTCGACCAACTATGGAATACTGCTCCCACGTTTGGGGCTCCGCTTCCAAACATACACTGCATTTGTTGGATTCTGTTCAGAGAAGAGCGGTCCGTCTGGTTGGGGACCCCGAATTGACCGGCGGCCTTGATTCGCTGGAACATCGAAGAACGGTTGGCGACTTGAGTCTGTTCTACAAGTATTTTCATGGAAAGTGTTCGAAGGATATAGCCCGCTTAATTCCTCCCAAAGCGGTGCATGTTAGAAATACACGTCGCGCTGGTGCTTCGCATCCGTATGAGGTTCAGCTTGTTACTCCGCGTACAACGCTTTTCAAGCAATCTTTTATATGGAGAACGTCATCCCTTTGGAATAATTTGCCCAACGCTGTGTTTCCCACCGAGTACAATTTACAGCGATTCAAGAACAACGTAAATCGCTTTTTTTCCGCACTCGTGCCGCTCCTGGAGCGCTTTAGAGACTTCCCTGCAGCACGTGTGCTAGACCAATAAAAAAAAAAAAAAAAAAAAACCTTGGCCTTAAATTTAAAAAAATAAACCGTCAAGTGCAAGTTTGCAAGTTGAACTTGCGCAATTATTCCGTACGTTGATTGCTTTTAAAATAAAAAATTTTGTTACGGAGGTATAAAATGATCAGTGACTTCACAAAACACACTCCAAATGAGTTTTCAACAAAGTTTGTTTCCAATCTTTACTAAAAACTGATGACCTTGAAATTTTTTTTTTTTTATATACCAGATAAATTATTAACGGTAATGCCCTCGTGATAATTTTCGATCAATCTAAACCCCGTGAAGAATATTCCAAAATTTCTTCAAAATTTTTTGATAACTACTTTTCGAGATAAGGCGGGTGGACAGCGATTTTTCGCGATTTTTTAAAAATACTACAAAGAAAAGTGCGCGCAAGTATTACATTATATATATATATATATATATATATATATATATATATATATATATATATATATATATATATAGTTTTTACTCGTGTTTTCACAAGCTTTTATTTGACACCACACTCAATGACCTAGTAAAAAATTTTTGTTTCACTTCTGATTTCACCCCCCAAAATTAACCCCTTAAGTCCAAATTTAACTTTCAAAACTACATGGCTCTGACAAATAGTTTCGGAGAAAATCGGGTGTGACAGACAGACGCACAGACAAACGGACAGACACCGAAGTCATCTTATAAGTGTTCTGGACGGAACACTAAAAAGAACATTGTCTATGCCATGGCTTGGGCGGCGCGTTAGCCGTCGGCGTATCGATCGCCATAAAAATGTTCTGTCCTCGGTTTTAGAAGTTTTGCGGCCAATAGAAGCTGTAACGAGAGAAATCTCGGGCGACAAGTACTGCACTAGCAGCAACATAATTCCATTAAACCATTGCCTGGTGTTAAAGATTAAACCCCTCAGACTGGAAGATCCTCTAACTAAACAACTGCAGTTGCTGGTCCTTGGAGAGATTGTCAAAAGAATGGGCGTTTTGGTTACAGAGAGATCGATGTCCTTAGCTGTAGCTACGATACTGGACCCTGAGATTCAAAAAAATGCATTTCACGGACCCACCTGCATGCTCAGTAGCTATCACAAGAATTAAAGACTTGATGAAAAATATCACACACAATAATGAAGCCTATAGGAAGATCATCACAAATTAGTACATAAAAGCTGGAAAACCAGGAAATCAGACGAAACTATTTCGGTGATCTTTTTATTTACCTACACAGTCCAGTGGGAAGACTGAACGAGAACCCACTAGAAATTTGGAACGACTTGAATATTCAGCTTTCAAAGCTTTATAAAATTACGTTAAAATATTTGACCATGGTGGGAATTTCCGTTCCATCTGAACGGTTGTTTTCTAAAGATGTTCAAGTAACTAATCATAAAAGAAACCGACTGAAAGGGAAACGGTTGAACAAACTATTGTTTTTGCAGAGCTTGCCTAAAGGACATTGGTAATTGGTACTTTTGTCAAACTCTGTAAAAACAAAAGTTTGTTCAATCGATAATTTGGTAAATTTTTGATATCGATAATTTGGTGTACTTACTGCTAAAATAAGAATAAAATTTCATTTCTTTAGTGTTACGGCTGTATTTTTTTTTCAAAAAATCACATCACAAATTACATTACACATAATTCATAAGATATAGGTATTCAGATTACATGACACATTTATTAATCCATGAAATAGGACTAATTAAAAGTATTCGATGTTGAGAAAACATCCATGTTTACGAATCGATATATCGAAAAACATCGATGTATGGTTTCCATATATTATATCGGAAAAAAAAAAAACATCGATGTTTTTTTTAAATGGACATCCCTATACTGAACCCTAAATATTGTATCGTGTTAAAAATAAATGCCCTCCCGTTTGGGCGCAATTTTGTAACCTTTTAATAACACCCGCGCTTTGGGGCGCAATTTTGAAACGTCTTAACTTCTTTGCTTTTAATAAATATATTATTTATTAACTAGAAGTCGTTTATTTGCCCCTTACGTATATCTTAATTTCTGAGAATGGATTGAGTGGATATTAATACTGAAAGAACTAAAGAAATTAGACATAAACTAGCTCAGTTTGTTTGGAGAGATTATGGATAGGAGATAATTTTTGTACGTCTTTTAAAAATAGTCCCTATAGTTGTTTAAAATTTTGGTTGTACAGGTTTGGGCACTATTCATTTTAAAATAAAAAAAATCTAACTTCAGCTCAAAAAAATGAAAAAAATACTGAAGGGCTATGTAGTTGTTAAAAACATTTTTAATATGGTACAATCGTTGCGTTCTGGAAGATAAAACGGGTGATTCAGTGAAACGCTACATTTAAATAAAGAAAAGGGTTTATTGATGACAAAATCAAAAGTTCTAACTTCGCTACACTTTAAAATTACTACTACTAAATAAAATCCCTTAATCTAGTAGATGGTACGATTATATAGAGTCTTTAAATCAGGATTCTAATTAAAGGCTTAGCTAAACACGATCTTAAAAGTTCGTGGAATTAACTTCACGAGTTACACGCCCTGAATAGACGAACGCAGCAGGAAGCAAGATCTATGGATGATATGCTTATGACTTACGATTTTTCTGTTAGTTTTTTTAGCCTGTCCCGATGAAATCTTCTTAACACTGATGTCTCCACCTTGGTTACCCCAGTTCCCGTTGGGCTGCGAAACATTTCTTGGCCCCTAAACTTCTGGGAATAAGCAGGATATTTCAAGGAAAAGGCCTTGAACTTGGAAACTAAAACCGTTTCTGCACTACTACATCACTAATAAACGAGTACGGCAACGTGATAAAAAAGGCTACTGGGCGGCTTACTGACGGAAAAGCCTTCTCTGGCTACATGATCAAAAAGGAGAGCTCACTGCGGCTCTATGTTGGAAAAAACCACTATTCGTGCCATCCGGACCCTTAAATATTTTTCTTCCTGCCTCAAAATCACGTCTTCAAGATGGCTACTTCCCGGAAACAAATCTTTAGCCAATCGGACGCATTCGAAGCAAATTAAATAGGTCCAGTAGGTAACCTGCAATACACACTGTAAAATAAACGGCTCAAAAATTCAAACACTGTTTTAAACTACACTGCTTAAAAGTTAGTAAATAAATATAGTAAAGTAAAAAAATATAAATTATAAGTGGAAACAGTGTCGTAACATGATTTTAAAGTCTAGGAAAAAATGAAGGTTACAATATTTTACTCAAGTAGGTATAAAATATCCAACTATAAACCTATGAGTATTATACTACCCAAGTGATGAAATTAGTTGTTCAAAAACCTGTTTTAAGGCCTAGATACATTTTCATACACACAGCCCTAGGTACATTCTGACCACAAAATTTTGATTTTTAGTAGAGTCTCTTCTGCAATACACGATTTTCAACACGTGGATACTTTGGAAAGGAATTGAATACAAATAAAATATATCAACATTAATATATCACTATAAAATATAATCATTAATTATATATTTTAATGAATTATTAAATATTAATATATTATTAATATTATATATATATATATATATATATATATATATATATATATATATATATATATATATATATATATATATATATATATATATATATATATATATATATATATATATATATATATATATATATATATATATGTATGTATATATATATATATATATATATATATATATATATATATATAAAAGGTGTTTTTTATAGAGGTATAGAACTTTGATATGGAATAAAACAAAGATGAATTTTTTAAATTGACATGAAATTTACTTTATTCGAAAGATAATCTTCTGGCATTATAATTTAAATATGACTTC
>CM032449.1:126080541-126100541 GCA_019049505.1 Pachyrhynchus sulphureomaculatus | reverse complement strand
TTTTTTTAATGTTAGCGTTTTGTTGGGTACCCTAAAATATAGGCCTGTCTCATCGGCATTATAGATGTCTCTCAGTAAATTTAATTAAAGAAGGGCATTTTTTTTCCCAGAATGATGAAACATCTTCAGCAATAATCGAAGCTCTTTCTCCTGAAATCGCTTTAAAACTTATGTTGTGGCGGATTCTAAATTTATTAAGCTAACCAGAAGAAGCACTGAATATAGAATGTTCCAGAAACTCGGCTATTTATTTTGCTTTGCATTGTATTAGCGGACCTGAAAAAAACATTAACAATAAGTTTTTTGCAAGCCTACTGATACTCTCACCCCTTTTATCCATTCTTTGAATTGATATGAAAAAAAAATCAACGCACTAATTCCAGAAAACCTTATCTAAAAAAAAAATTAATTATGTGCATACCTGTCAAAGGAATCCCCTTATGGCGAGCTGCTATAAACCAGTTATAACACAACTAGTCAATTTTGGTACTATCACCAGTCAAAAAGCTTCTTTTTTCATTCAAATTGCTGTTCGACAGCAACATCCACCTGTTTAGAAGGATTTCTTTATGTTTAATTATATCAGCAGCTAGTGTTTTTCCGATATTAAAACACTTGGATAAGTCCCTTACACTTAACTTTTCCTTATTGTGGATTTCAACAATCTCAATTTTTTGTTTAAGCGTGGGAATTTTTCTATTTGAAGCCATTTCTACAATGAATGTGTCGCCCACTATATCTCTTTTTCGCATAGACGTCAGACTAATATTAAAATCCCGTGTGTACCGAAAAATTGAGATCGGTAAATCCCCGGTTTACTTGGGGAAATTCCTCAGTGGAGGGAGGCAGCGAGGAGGCGCGAGTGGCGCGACTGGGAAACGCAACAGCGATACTTGCCACAGAAAAATGAGACAAGGCGTTTATTTTTTATTGTTTTTTGTCCGGTTAAGAAAACATTATTTTGTGTCCTCGTCCGTTCAAGAGAATGTTCGTCTAAGAGGGAGTTAACACAATGCCAAATATATGAGAGTCGGTCGGGACCATGAGAAACTGTCCGTTCAAGGGAGGTGGCCGTATAAAAGAGGAATTTTACTACATATATATATATATATATATATATATATATATATATATATATATATATATATATATTGATTTTTTTAACTCACTTTGTAATTACATTACATTTCTCCTTCATATACTGTTTCTGTTAAAACTGGAAAAAATTTTCGTATTTGCCGATTTCAAGAACCTTAAAAAAGGCATATAACACAATATAATCGAAACAACTACGCCTCATACACACATAAATTTGACTATAAATACTTATACTTAAAATTTATTCATTTGTTCAATTAAGTATCAGAAAATACTGTTATATTGTTGAAACTATAAAATTTATTCAATCTGTAGTGTAGCCAATATAACTCTCAGGACAAATAATTATTTTAGAGTAAGATTTATTCTCAATTTGGTAATAATCCATGAACTAGGAATGGTAAGGCCCATATTCAAAAAAAATAGTCCAACTTAGACCTGGTTCCACACAAGATATTTGATTGGTTTCTGACACTTTATGCATCAGTTGGAGATATCAAGAAAATCATGGGGGGACAGGGAATCTTTTTATTTAAAAACGGAATTTTAAAAATTAATTAGGCATATTTTGTTTTTTAACACATTCGAAGTTGGATTCAGAACCTCTTATTTTGAACACTCAAGAACTATTTCCTTCATGGTAGTTCTTTTTAGCGAGATGTCTCATAAAATAAAAATCTTCTGATAGAATATCGCGATACAGTTCATCTAATGTATATCTCGTCGTCTTATCTCAAAATACAGGATTGATGTTGTTTTTTGATGAATTGTGGGACTAAACTTGGCTGCCTAATTTTTGACCGTAAAGAAAAAAAACCAAGTCAATTCCTAAATCGATATTTTTGGATTTTGGATTACATTTGGTTGACACGCGTTTTCTGTGGATGTAAATGTACAAGGGTCGCTGTGTGGCCGTGTTGTTCTATAGCTCCAATTATATGATAATAAAACATTTGCGTTAAATGGCTAAGTAGTTCGAGCTCTTCTCGCTTATGAAAAAAAAAAAAACAAAAAATGGTAAAACTTACTAACTTGGATAAGGTTGGCAAATCCAGTAAGCTATATTCAAAATCTACGCAATTAATTCTTTTGTAAGCTGGAAGTGCTATCTTGCTACAGACGAATTATTATTATTATTATTATTCGGATAAAATTTAAATTCTTAAAAATTTAAGTTTTACAACTTCGTAAAACAAACAACGATAAGATAAAATTAAAAAATAATGAAAGGAAAAACATATTTCGCACGTGGCAACAACGTAGGTAGATAACATCATAAACATCTGTTTAGTCCAACGTCATTTTTGTCAGTCAGTATACGATCGAACGAGTAAAAGAGAGGAGGTGTTGGCTACGCATTCCATAAATTTAGCATTACGTATATTATTAATTGCCGAAATTGCGAATTAAAATAAATAAACAAAGCAATTTGCTGACATTACCAGTTATTATAATACAATTGGTGTTAAGGTGTTGTTACCATGAATCTGTCGTTTGCTGGTTGCGGTTTTTTGGGCATATACCATGTTGGTGTTGCGTGTTGTTTTCGCAAATATGCCCCCCATTTGTTATTAAATAAAATATCCGGAGCTTCCGCTGGTGCTATTGCTGCTTGTTGTTTGTTGTTGGATTTGCCATTGGGTAAGTTTTTAAAATTTTGCTGAAATTCAGCAAAACGAAAAAAAAAAGTCATAAAATATAGATATTCAACTGATTATTAAACACTATTGTTTAATATTAAATTATTTATTTTTATATTATTGTTTTATTACCTGTAAATTGTAAGCTTTGAATTCATCAAAATTTACCTTCTCTTTACTTCATAAAATAACAAATATTCTTTGTTTTTGAAATGAATACCAGAATTTTTTTGGTTTTGAATTGATATAATGAACAAATTTTAAGAATAATTATTGCTAACATTTAAGGAGTTACACACTCTTTTCCGTTTTCTTGAGAGTCGAGAATTTTGAAAACTGATATTTTTCCATTATTTTTGATCATTTATAATCAAAATTTACACGTTTTTTTCCAGAGTTTTGGAGACGAGAAATCTGAAAATTATATTATTTTTTCAGGTTTTTCAAATATCTACATATAAATTCATAAGGTACAGAAGGAGGATAGAAGGGTTGCTTTGTATTTATAATCTTGTAGGTTCTTAGGAATATGAAAATAGTTTTATTTTTTCATTATTTTCAATTGATCCAACATGTAAGGAATTAATGCGGCAAGGAAAGGGGATAGAGGAGTTGCTTCGAATATAAAGCATTACAACATACAGTACAAGTATGAAATGCGGATTTTTTTCTAAAAAACAATTCAGAAGAATGATAAAAAGTGCTTTATTCAAGGTATGCTCCATCGCTTGTTATACATTTTTCCCATCTTTCGGGCAACTTCTGAATACCACGCCAGTAAAAATCTTCCCCTTTTGCTGCGAACCATTCATGGAGCCATTTTTTCACATCTTCGTACGAACCAAAGCGCTGCTCAGCAAGTGCATGACCCATCGATGCAAACAAGTGGTAATCGGAAGGACCCAAGTCTGGTGAGTAAACCGCATGGGGTAGAACTTCCCAGCTGAGTGCTTCCAACGTGTCGCGAACTGGTTTTGCCGTATGTGATGGAGCATTGTCATGAAGAAAAATGACTTTGTGTTGCCTCTTTCGGTATTCTGGCCTATTTTCAAGCAGCGAATGATTCAAATCGATCAATTATTGTTGGTAACGTTTAGTATTAACCGTTTTTCCCCAGGTTTTAACAGCTCATAATAGACCACGACCCTCTCGTCCCACCAAACACAGAGCATCGTCTTTCTGCCAAAGCGATTCGGTCTTGCGGTCGATGTGGATGGTGCGCCTGGTTCTACCCATGATTTTTTGGGATTCTCAAAATAAATCCACTTTTTATCCTCTGTAACTATACGATGCAAAAACGACTTCCTTTTGTACCGAGCGAGCAAAATGTCACACGTGTTTTTGCGCTTTTCCATTTGCCTGTCGTTGAACTCATATGGTACCCATCTACCGGTCTTCTGAATCTTTCCCATCTCTCGTAGCTGATTGGAAACAGCTTGTTGGCTAACGCGCAATTGTTCGGCGAGTTGTTTTTGTGTTTGCGAATCATCTTCATCCAACAATGCTTTCAATTCCACATCTTCGTATTTTTTTTGCGATTTTCCACGTTCCTTGACTGCAACATCGAAGTCACCACTTTTGAAACGCCGAAACCATCGTTCACACGTATCTTGCGATGGAGCATATTCACCAAAAGCTTCTCGAAGTAATCGATATGATTCAATAGCAGTTTTCTTCAAATTAAAACAAAAAAAAAATTAATGCTGTCCGCGAATGCTCTTTGTTCGGTATAAATTTCGACATATTGAACACAACACAACACTATGCACACACTTTTCCAATTTATCACTCGTGCGCGTCTGACACTTGTTGATGACTCAACAAAATGGCGCAGTGTCAAATCTTTATAGCACAAACTGCGTTGGTGCACCATCTGTTGTCTGAAATCCGTATTTCATACTTGTACAACTGGTATACGTTCGTTTCAGGATTTTTGGAGTCGAGGAATCTGATAATAGTGTTTATTTTTATCTTTTTTAATTGGTCAGATATATAATGTGTTAATGGGATAGGAGGTGGTTAGAGGGGTTGTTTCCTATATATCTTAATATGTGTTAATGGGATAGGAGGTGGTTAGAGGGGTTGTTTCCTATATATCTTATTATTTGTTTTTTTTCAAGGTTTTAACTTAAGGAGTCTGAGAATCTTTTTTCAATATTTTCAATTTTAACAGTAATAGTATAAAGAGAACACTTTCAGATTTCAGTTTTCATTATCTTTAAAGCTCTTTTTCTGTGATTGATATCCTTCTATAAACTATATTATTTGGAATATCGAATTGAGTTTAAATTATTTTATAGTGATAGGTCAGTTTCAGTAGTAGTTCTCCATGTCGTAAGCGTAGTACTGGGTAATTTACTTTACCGATTTTTTTTATCTCTTAACGTTTTCAAGATCAATGTTACCACTAAAATAGAGACACACAGTATACTCGTATTGTTAAAATAACTACTTGCATCAAGTGTTTTGTTTTTTCAGAAGTAGGATAATTTATTACCAAAAATTACGCAATTTAATATTGAAGTGTTGGAAATTTCTTTTTAAGGGAAAAATTCTTATGGTACTGATAAATTAATAGAAAAACATTTTGTGACACTGACATATATTTTAAGTCTTCAAATACAAAAAAATACATAATTTTTTAAATGATTTTTTTGTAGCCTCATGGAAGCCATTTTGAAAATTTTGACTGCTGGCATGCACGATTGCACCTCTCTGGAACGTCTGAAAAAAAAATATCCTTAGAAAAATTATGACTATAGCCCTAGTATAGACTACGATTATTTTGTTTGAGCAAAAATTCACAAAATGCTGGTCCTCCAAAGTTGGTGGTCTCAAAAATAGCATTTTTTTTGTAAAAAAAAAAACATTAAAAATTGAGGAAAAATTAACCAATTTTTTTTATTCTAGTTTATACAGGGACTATTTCAGACCGATCGGTTAAATGATTTTTAAGTTATCGTGCACGCCGATTACAAAAACGCAGTCTTGAGAAATAAGCGTTTAAAGTTTTAACGAACGAATTTGTGACATATAAAATCTACTTACGTCCAATCAGGTATGCCTGCTGCGTACAAAATTCCTTCCGACTCCTCATACGCTTCGTTCGCAAGTATTTTTTCGTCTGTGTGCGATTCTGGTCTCTCTGGCGGCATCGGTGAAGTTGCGCTCAGCATCCCTGATGCTCGCTTCGTCAGGCTTCCAGGCGAGCTCAGCGACTGCAGGTCGGATTGTCGTTCCCATGACCTTCATAATTTTTAATACTGCGGTAAAACCTTCATTAAGAATACACGCAGATGTGTAAGTAGCAATTCAGTGATATTTTTGCCACAAAAAATATATTTTGGGGCTAAGTGCCGTACACAAGAATTTAATGATTCATTGTTATTTTGCAGACGATCTTTTGAAGATTGTCTGCCGTTAAATCTTCATAAATAGATTTAAGAACTTTTTGAATATCATCATCCAGAGGAGGTAGGTGCTCGAAATTACTTAAAGTACCTGCCACTTGCACCACGATTCAGCTCCAGGAGGACAATACGTATGTTATGGCCTTTCGTCGGTTGAAATCTTATGGTAAAATGTGGACCAAATTTCTTTTTTCATTTCTTCCACTGAATCTGGGTGATGTCGAATAGCTAAGCCATAGTAAAGTGATAAATGCGGCATTAAGTTATCAGCTGAATTTTTTTAGGTTCAGATCTCCTTTTTTTCGGCGTTGGCTTTTCTTTTTTAGCTTGCTTCCTTGTTTGCGTTAATACTTTTCTGGCTTCTTTTACTCTTCTATACATTCGTTTTTTAACATGCAAGACACATTCTTTTTTTTCTGTAATAAAATCATCGCCATAAGGCTGCACATCTAAAAGTGAAGGTTTTGGTATCCCCGTCACCGATGTAATACTTGTACTTTGCGTCACACCGTGGGCTAGGAATCTGATTTTTCTTTCATAGTTGTCTAGAGCCCTCAGTTATTAACGAAATCACACAATTTCTTGTAAGCGAATTCTGAACAAACGTAAGGAAACCGATTTGTAAAATACAACGTAAATTTTTTTGCAATTTTGAAAAATTTTGAAATTATATTTCGCAAATCGGCTTCCTTACGTTTGTGCGGAATTCGCTTACGAGAATTGAAAAAAAGGCCTGATTTCGTTAATAGTTGAGGGCTCTAGACAATTTTGAACGAAAAATCAGATTCCAGGCCCACAGTGCGTAGTACAAGTCTTCCGATCGCTGAAACATCTCTAGAACACCGTCGACCTCCATCTTTCCGGCGCTTCCTTTATGATTTCCTAAACTGCTCATCCCAAAATGCCTCAAATTCAACAGTATTTTCTTTTCCTTTCCATTTTCGACAAGCGTGACAAAAACTTGATTTTACAATAACGTCTAAAATATTACTATATTTACCATAAGAGATATGATGCCCAAAAGAGACGTAAAGCCACGTTTTGCCCATGGTCCGTCACTTGATACCAATAATTCATTTTCTTTATTACCAGCTGCTTTGTTTTTATTTTTCTCTTCATTGGCGGCTTCATTTATAACAACTCTGAATACAGCCTCAACTCAATATTTTTGATGATTTTATATTTGATAAAAGCCCGTTTCTAAATCTATCAGACCACAAAAAATTTTCACTCCAGCGATTTCAAATGAAATGTGTATTGATTTTATATGATTTCCCAATTTTGGGGCTAGACTCAATGAGTGTATCGTCGCATTCACACACAAAGCTTAAAACCGACTCCTCTTTCGTCTTGCTTGAAAAATTTCACGTTTCCATCTCAAACTTTGCACTTCAACTTTTTTTGGTAAAGTTGTAAAAACTAAAAATCGTTCTGTATAATAACTAAAAGTCGAATCAGTGCTTGGACTCAAATCAGGAGTTTTTACATTTTTTTCTGCAGATGTACTAGCAAAATTAGAATTACTTTCGTCTGAAAATCGATTACCATAAAACTGTCTTTTACGCGATCTGCACACTCGCTTCGAACTAAATTTTCCGTATTTTTTATCCATTTTGCACAATATTAGCCGGGACGTTTACTGAGTAATGTTAGCCCTAACGATATTTTCGAACTGAGCAGGCCAGCGTACCGTTTGCTTTGGAGCTACAGTTTTGCCTCAAACTGAAAAGATATTATACCCATTATAGTAAGCTCTCCTTTTATCTGCTTCTATCTTTCTTAGAATCATAAAAGTAGCACCAGATGTTCGACGCAAGTAGAGCAAAATCTTTGTAAACGGCCGAAAGGTAAGTTGGCACGTCGCGCGGTCGATTTGACCTGCCTTACACTTGGCTCTATAATCGTCTATAACTTCGAAAGTATTTGAAATTTTCCTCTGAAATTTTCAGAGAATATTACTATACTATATACTTTCCAATAGGATAATTTCTAAAAAGTCGATTTTTCCGACCCGAGAAAGTGTAATGTTCCCTTAAATTTGTGAAAATTTGTTGACACTTCTGTAGTGAATGGAGAAACATGCTTCTACGAAACAGCTGTAGAAAAACGCACTTCTTTTATTAAATTGGCTTTAAAAGCAAATTAGCTTTTTTAGCAAATATTAATTCCAAGGTTGTCAGTATTTATTCAAGGATGAATATTATTGAATAAAGCGGCACTCAGATGCCTTGAATAAGCAACTATTCACTATTATTAAAATTCTTGGAAGATGTAACCTATTAATCAATTAGATATAGCCCTGGAACATGATTGTAACCGCCAGAATCTCGCAACTATCCTGAAAAACGTTTTTGATATCACACTGTGTATTTTACACTTACCACAAGAACTATCATTTACGAATTTCATATAATAAAACTGACACATTTACATTCTCTACATTGCACAATTTTTACCTATTTTTAGTTTAGGTATAGCAGCTTCAGTCGTTAATTTAAAAATAGTTTTTTTCAGGGTCAAAGTATATAACTAAAAAAAAACTAAGTTTAAAATAAAACAATCCGATGAAGAAAACGACGACATATTTGAACTTTCAGTATAACATAGTAAAGTCATTTTTAGTGTTCCGTACGGAACACTTATGGGATCACGTCGGTGTCCTTCTGTCACATCCGATTTTCTTCGAAACCATTTGGCATAGAAAGTTGAAATTGGGCGCAAATATAAGAACTGATGGCCCAATCAGAACCCTGTAGTTTTGAATGTTAAATTTTGATTTAAGGGGATAGTTTTTCGGTGTGAAATCGGAAGTGAAAAAACAATTTACCAGGTCATCGAATGGTGTGTCAAATGAAAGCCTGTAAAAACATGAGTTCAAAGATGTATGGGATGTAATACTTGCTAGGTCATCAAGTAGAGTGTCAAATAAAAGCTTGTGAAAATACGAGTTTAAAAATATAAGTAATGTAATATTTGCGCACACTTTTCTTTATATTATTTTAAAAAATTGCCAAAAATCGATGGTCCCCCCTTTTCTCGAAAAGTATTGATCAAAAAATTTTGAAAAAATTCTGGAATATTCTCTCTGTAGATTGAGTGAAAATTATTACAAACGAATTGCGTTTGATAATTTATCTGGTATAAAGAAAAACTATGAAAACTATGTTCCTTAACATATGATACATTACTGTAACCGAGTGGCGAGTCTCTCTTGTACCGAGATATAATTTATTTTGTAGGTAGGTAGTAAATATTTGTTATACACTTCTATTACTAGATTTTAGATTGAGCTAGATTAATTTATTGGCTACTATGTAGCTAAGATGCTATGACTACATATTGGATCTTAAGATGTCAGGGATCTAATTAACTTGGCCTAAGTAAGAATTTTATTTTATTTTAAAAGCAATCACGGTACAGAACACTAATTGGGTAAGGCCAACTTGCGCTTGACCGTTTTTTTTTTGTTATTAATGTATCTTTACAAACACATATTTAAAGAGAATTTAGTTTAGGCGTCTCTAAGAATGGTAAATGCAGCTCTTTGATACGTTGTATTGGAGGTTAGGGATCGACCTAATTTTTTGCAGTGGGCTTTATGAGTTCATCTTAGCCGACTTAATTTATTCTAAATAGAGGCGTGCCTAATGTAATAATGAGAAATATATAAAATTTTAGACGATGTGCGTATTACTTCATTTAATATTTTACAGGCTCTTCAGAAGGTGAAGTAAGCGATATGAAGGAGCGAGTCTACAGCTAGAAATACGAAAAAACAATATCATGATTCCGAAAACGCTTCATTTTCGCGGTACAGGTCGGTAGAGTATATTTGTTTTTCAATTTTTCCTATTTATTAATCCTTTTTTTATTATAATTCATTTAAATTTGGTATATACAATTTGGAATATGGAATACATAAAAAAAATTGCAGTGAAAATACCCCCTTTCTATGCCCGCGAACTATTTTCTTATACATCCAAGGCAATTTTTTAAGCGAGCAGTTTCCTTCTTTCTTGGCAGCTTTTTGGTTACAGATTTTTTTTTGGATCTTGCATCATTTTGCTGATAACTGGCAACTACCGCTCCTTTAGCTGAAATTTACTCAAAATTTAGACTGCCTGAAATCATAGTTTGCCAATTTCTAGCAAGAGACGAAGAGAAAGCAGATAAAATAGTTAGAAAATAAAATAAGGAAGTGGCTTACTTATCAAATATTCTCCTATGGTGTACCAGGAAATGGTGTAAAATGTGGGTATATAAACAACCTTGAAAAAATAGTAGTCCCTTACATTGTTTCTCATGGTATTGTAGTTACCTCAATTTCTGAACACTCTGTGTAATAATCTACTAATAATATATCTAATCTATGTAAAAATGACTGCCGAGTTTAGGACTTCGCACTAATACGTATTAAACACATATGGATAAAAGACCCGAGATCATTTCCCAATTCATTTTAGGGTTTCTTATTTCGAGCGTTTTGTCTCCTACGCTACAAGACACAACACCAGAAAGATAACTGAGGGATGCCCCATCTCATTTCTAGTAAAAATACCAATACATAAGAAATATTCATTTAATTTGCTTTTTCTGCATGGGCATGGCTGAGACTCGGCGCATTTTTGATTACCTATTGTTTGCATCACCAGCTCTAAAATGTAAAATGAATTAATTTAAACGACATTAAGTTTCTACTTTTAAGTCCACCTCCTAAGTAAATGGCAAATATGTATATTATCTTTCAAACTTAACATTTTAGTCGCAAATACAGGCCGCCCCAACCAAATTAGCGTAATGGCGTTTTTGCTTTGATGGATTAGGTGGCGTGTAGTGACATTCCATGTAAAATATAACCCTAACAGCTTGCGGACGCAACAACTAAAAATAAAAAAAATAATCATGTATTTCTATATTATGTTGTACGGAAGCGACTAACAACAGGTATGTTGTACCGAAGCAGCTAACAACAGGAAATTAAAAAAAATGTTTACCGATTTATACTCTACGATCCAAAACAAGTATATGATCTCTTTGGTTGTTTTTCAAAGCGGAAGTATGGAAAACTTCATCACTAATTATTCAAGATCCTTATTTTCAACCATAAAAAGAGCTCATGTTAGGTAAAGCAGGTTATATACTGAATGTTTAAACAGAAACCAAATAAAGTAAATATTTATCTTTTCTCCCCAAAAATAACTATTTGGACCTATAACTCTGAAGATTTAACGCTGGATTATTAGAGGTATTTAAACCGTATGCTGAAATCTGTAAATAGAATTAAAATATAGCCAGAGTCAGAAATTTTAAAACAATGGTTTTTTTGAGTTTTTGTTTGCGTGTCTGTAATTTGCGATATTATTCTAAAATGGGTCAATGAATGCAAAATTTAGACATTAAAATACAGTAAACACTCGAATGGTTAAATCATTTCTAAGTTCTACTAAACATTCCAAACGCGCATGGTTTAGTTTAAAGTCTCTAACTAGTTTCCGAGAAACTGGCCAACAAAATATCTCATGTTCTTGACACAATGGCAAAAGAATGCACAAATTCTAAAATATGGGCAAGTTATATATATATATATATATATATATATATATATATATATATATATATATATATATATATATATTATATATATATATATGTCCAAATATATATCTATATATATCTACTCTTCTGTCATCCATATATATATATATATATATACGTTATATATATATATATATATATATATATATATATATATATATATAAACAAACAGAATAAATTATATTTCTGTACAAGAGCGTAATGTAATTTACCTAAAAGTATATTACAAGAACCACCATACGTCCAGAAACATAGTTTTTTTGTACCAGATAAATTATCAACCGTAATGCGCTCCTAATAATTTTCGCTCGATCTACACTTTATGGAAAATAATCTTTTTTCAAAAATTTTTAATCAATACTTTTCAAGATAAGAGGGGACATCGATTTTTGGCAATATATACAAAAAAGCATGCGCAAGTATTACATAATATATACTTTTGAACTCATGTTTTCATAAACTTTCATTTGTCATAACACTCGATGACCTGGTAATGTTTTTGTTCACTTCCGATTTCACCTTCATATGCCAAATAAATTTTCAAATGTAATGCACTCGCTGAATCTACACTTTATGACGAATCTTCTAGAATTTTTTCAAAATCTTTGGATCAGTACTTTTCGAGATAGGGTGGAGACAGAGATTTTAGGCCATTTTTTTAAGAATGATACAAAGAAAAGTGTACGCAAGTATTACACCATAAACATTTTTGCACTCGTGTTTTCACAAGCTTTCATTTGACACCCCACTCGATGATCTTACAATTTTTTTTTTCATTTTTTCACTATCCCTTACAAGCTAACCCCTTAAGTCAAAATTTAACTTTCAAAACTACACGGCTCTGACTGGGCCATCAATTCCTATATTTGTGCCAAATTTTAATTTTATATTCAAATAGTTTCGGATAAAATCGGGCGTGACAGACAGACACCAACCCATAAGTGTTCCGTACCGAACACTATTCGCTATTCTCGGGACCAATTGCTAGTTCTAATAACATTAGATAATTCGTGTCTGTTCATAATTAAGGTTTAAAACAGCTTATCGCTACAGCTAAAGTGCTCCAAGGGTACTTCTTTCTATTGTCGTGACCTAACATATATGTACTACGTTATTAATTATTGACCTCTTACGTCATTAGTATTTTGCATGTTGCGTAAAAATAACTTAGTAGCAAGTATTTACCACCAAACCGTAGAGTAAATGTGCCTATTTAATAGTCATTGAATTAACACTGAAATTATTTACGTCCTACTACAAGTTATAAATTATTTACTACGATTTTTAATGAATTTTAATTTATGCTACTCTCAGTAAACAACTTCTTGCTGATAACAATTGAAACAAAGCAAAATAGTATCATATATATGTATAATAAGCAACATAATAATAGGATATTCGTTCCTTGTTTTTATTTCTTCCGTATCATTTTATTAAGAATTTGTGCACCATTTCTCTTTGAACGGTAACAAGTTTAATGATAGCTAATCAGTATTACATGTAACGGGCATACCTGGGCGTTATTGGCCTGGCAAACTGTTGAACATTGAAAAACATTCAACAGCTTTAGACTATATCATAAACCCTGCTTCGGTAACATTAAAACTGTGTGAGCGTAAATCATTTATTGAAATTTTAAACTAAAGACAACACGTATTATTTTTACTAAAACACCTAGATGGTATCATTCTTAATAACATACAAAAGGTGCTAGAAAGACAACAGTAAAAGTTTATTGGGAGCTTTTACTCATAAGGTCGAGGGTTCAATCCCGCAGGTCCGGTATACTTAGTTATTAATTTATTTAAGTATATTTGGCCTGGTCACGTACATAGGTAGAGTTGTTTGCAGAAATGCAAATAACGTCCGTGGCAACACTACCGCGTTGTTTAAAAGGTGCCGTGAAATACAAAAATGTATGTTTCGGCACTTGGACAACGTTGACGGGTATTACGACATCCTCGCCGATATCCTTGGGATATGGAAAAAGGGTAAAATCCCTACTGAGGCGGGGAGGTGACCGATAAAAAAAAATGAGATACGTCTTTCTTTTTCAATAGATGAGATACAGCTTGACATTTGAGCATTTTGGTGGTAAGATAGGGTTCGGAACATCAGAATACATGTCTTCCATATGGCCTTTATCCAAGAACATAACTTTTTTTTGGTGACCTGTGTTATAGATCATGCTTGTGAGAAAAATTCAGATGTACAAGTACCATGATAGTAAAGGTGTATATAGCTTACCGATGCGAAATTTTGAGTATCATGTGCTATGTCAACATAAATAATACCAAGATTTTATTTTCCTCCAAATTAAATAATAGACTTAGTGAAATTAAGGGTCCCGGTATAACTCTGTCGAGTTCTGCAACTTTACAATTTTTAGAAGATATTTCTACTTATATATTTTTAGAGTATATATTCTTATTAGTTTTATCATTACTCCACGTACTTCATTTTTGTAGCTGTAGCTAGACTAGAAAAAACTATAGTTAGATATTATTAAATCATCTTTTACGAGGATCATTTAATAAGTAAAGAAACAATTAGTCTCAGCTTAAACACATTGAACGAAACCGCTCTATACTTCTAGGAGTGCAAGCTGGCAACCTTGTGATGAGTTTTAATCAGCTGTTCGCTCATGTAATGTAAACATAACTTCAAAATATCCAGTTTACCATGGCGAGTCCATTGGAAGACTGCACTTTAGAAGAGCAGCGTTCTGTCATCAGATTTTTAGTAGCAGAGGGTGTTAAACCAAGCGAAAACATTTTAGCATGTTACTTCAGTATGGACCGAGTTGTATGAACCGTGCGAACGTTTACAAGTGGATAGATCGATTCAAAAGTGGCCGAATAAGAGTGTGTAATGAGCAGCGAAGTGGACGTCCAGTTGAAGATTCCAATCCCTCGTTGGAATCGAGGATTGATGGACTTACTCGTGATAACAGAAGAATTACTGTTGAAGTGATAGCTCAGGAGGTTGGGGTAAGCGTTGGAACTGTTCACAATATTATTCAGAACTACATATTTACAAAAGCTTCAACAACTGGATTGGGAGATCTTGCCTCATCTCGCATACAACCCACGTGGCTCCGTGTGATTTTTTACCTGTTTGGACCGCTCACAGGTACCCTGCGTGGAAAAAGGTTTACTGAACATGAAGAAGTGAAGGAAAAAGTGCAAGAGTGGCTTCGACGTCAACCGAAAGAATTCTTTGCCACAGGAATAAAGACGCTAGCCGAAAGGTGGGACAAGTGTGTTAACGTTGGGGGGATTATATCCAAAATTAGGCCAAATTTTGTAGCAATCCAATAAACCGTTCTTGAGCTAGAGCTATTTGTCTCTTTACTTATTGAATGACCTTTATAATATAAAACTGTCAAAAATTTCATCTAGTATATAAAACAATTTAGTAGTATTAGGTTTCCAGACACAAATATATTAATAATACTTTAAAAATTAGTCATTCTTTTCAATCTACATACATACTACATAGTTATTCGTGCGAAGAAAAAACATCCTTATTATTTTATTATATGCCGTAGAAAATTATATTTTGTATAATAATAATAATAGAGTTTAATATAAGAAAATAACTTCCTTGTTGTCTGGCATGTTAGTGTGTGCAAATGGAGATTGCAAATGTAATCAAGATGATCATCAGGCAATTTGGAAACATTGTTTTTCAAGTAATGTTATTTCAAAATTCAAAACATTTTTTGTGAAAAGTCTATTAATTCACACTCAGTAAATTTAATTCCGTTTTTAAAATAACCGGTCAAGTGCAAGTTGAACTTGCGCAATTAGTGTTCCGTACATTGATTGCTTTTAAGATAAAAATTTTTCTTATGGAAGTATAAAATCCCAAATGAGTTTTCAACAAAGTTTTTTTTTCCGACCTTTACTGAAAACTGATTAAGGACGGAGCTATGTATCAAAGTACTCGTCAATATTCCACGCTCGTACTTATATATATACATCCCGTAATGTGGATCGCACGTTCACGTTCGACATACCACTATCATTCTGCACAAACCTCCGCATATTTACATTACAACACGATCAATCATCTAACATTCATTCAAAATTGGTTGATTGCATTGATTAGTAACAATTCGTAAAATTTATACTGTTGTTACATTGTCAAAATTTAAGAGATTGGTTGGTTTATCGACTTTCACAATATCAATAAAGTTTAACTTAACAAAGCATTGTTAGTTTTAGTTAATATAAAAGAAATAATAATATATTTATAATTAACAGAAAAATTTTTAAAGGTAATACACTCGTGATAATTTTCGTCATTCTACACCCTGTAGAGAATATTCCAGAATTTTTTCAAAATTTTTTGATCAGTACCTTTCGAGATAAGGGGAGGACAGCGATTTTTCGCACTTTTTTAAAAATAATACAAAGAGAAGTGTGCGCAAGTATTATATATATTTTTGAACTTATCTTTTTAGAAGCTTTCATTTCATACCTCACTTGTTGACCTGATAAATTTTTTTTTTCACTTTCGATTTTATCCCCCAAAACTAAGCCCTTAAGTCTGACGAGGCCATCAATTCCTATATTAGTGACAAATTTCAACTTTCTATGTCAAATAGTTTCGGAGAAAATCGGGTGTTACAGACAGACAGACAAGCGGACGGACAGACACATAAACTATTTCTAATAACATATTTTTCGAGGTTTTTTTTTCTGAAATTCACCTTTTCAGCTTTGGTTTTTCATCATTTACCACGTTTTTAGTGTTGCGTACGGAACACGTATAAGATCACTTCGATGTCCGTCTATCTGTCTCCCTGTCTGTCTGTCACACCCGATTTTCTCTGTCACTATTTCACATAGAAAGTTGAAATTTGGCAAGGAACTGATGGCCTCATCAGAGCCGTGTAGTTTTGAAAGTTAAATTTTGACTTACGGGGGTTAGTTTTGGGGGGTGAAATCGGAAGTGAAATTTTGTTTTACCGGGTCCCCACCTTATCTCGAAAAGTACTGATCAAAATATTTTGAAGAAATTCTGGAATATTCTCTACAGAATGTAGATTGAACGAAAATTATCACGAGTGCATTACCTCCAATAATTTATCTGGTATATAAAAAAACCAAAAATTTCAAGTTCATCAGTTTTCACTAAAGATCGGAAAAAAACTTTGTTGAAAACTCATCATTTTACACTTCCGTAACAAAAAATTTTATTTTTATAGGTCACCGAGTGTGGTGTTAAATGAAAGCTTGTGAAAACGCGAGTAAAAAATGTATATATAATGTAATACTTGCGCGCACTTTTCTTTGTATTATTTTTAAAAAATCGCGAAAAATCGCTTTCCCCGGCCTTATCTCGAAAAGTAATTTTTAAAAAATTTTGAAAAAATTCCGGAATATTCTCCACGGGTGTAGATTGAATGAAAATTATCACGAGTGCATTACCTTTAATAATTTTTCTGGTATTTAAAAAAAAACTAAAATTTCAAGGTCATCAGATTTCAGTAAAGATTGGAAACAAACTTTGTTAAAAACTCATTTGGGGTGTGTTTTGTGAAGTCACTGATCATTTTATACATCTGTAACAAAATTTTTTATGTTAAAAGCAATCAACGTACGGAACACTAATTGCGCAAGTTCAACTTGCACTTGACCGGTTTTATTGTTATGGAAAACCTATTAATCAATTTGTATTTAAACATACTCAGATAAGTTTTCATGACGAAAAGAAAAATATCAAACATAAAGTTTAACTGACCTTATATAAAGTTAAAAATTAAAAATAATACAAAACTTGAGTTGTTTTTATTTATACACTTACAGAAATTAAAAATAAAGATAGTATTTAAATTAGCCGTATCAGAATGTTATGACAAAATAATTATTTTAAAGCATGTTCGTTGATTTCTCACAACATATTAAATTTATTTGTTATAAGTAAAGGAGCAAACAAATAAAAACTAAATTAAAGTAAAGAAATTGAATACAAATATGAAATCAAGTTTTAATTTCTAATAGTTATCCTTATGAACGGTAAAATCATAATTAACTAATGATATAGTTTAGTTTATGCGCTAGACGTGATTGTTTACTTTTAGCTCGTTCCTCTTTGTAAGAGCTCTGGGTGTTTAATGTGAATTTCATGTTATTCTACCGATAGAGCAATTGAAATAACTATAAAACCAATGAAACAATTCTCAATAGTTCTTAAAGAAGACAACTTTAAAAGTCGTGATTTCGATACTCAAAGTTAAAACTGCTATATGCGCACGTTATTTGTTGTTTTTTGTGCCTGCAGTACAACTCATTTTTTTTTTAAAAGTACCGAAACAGAAAAGCTTCATTTGTATAGCTGCTTAATTGAAGCCTGTTACATTGATTAAATCAGCAGAGCTAGTTTTGAAGGGCTGACACCAACAAATGTTTTTTTAGTGTTCCGTACGGAATACTTATAAGATCACTTCAGTGTCTGTCTGTCCGTCTGTCACACCCGATTTTCTCCGAAACTATTTGAGATAGAAAGTTGAAATTTGGTATTAATATAGAAAATGATGGTCTCAGAGCCGTGTAGTTTTGAAAGTTAAATTTTGTCTTAAGGGGTTAGTTTTGGGGGGTAAAATCGGAAGTGAAAAAAAAAATTTACTAGGTCATCGAGTGGGGTGTCAAATGAAAGCTCGTAAAAACCCGAGTTCAAAAATATATATAATGTAATATTTGCGCACACTTTTCGTTGTATTATTTTTAAAAAATCGCCAAAAGTCTCTGTCCCCCCTTTTATCTCGAAAAGTACTGATCAAAAATTTTGAAAAAACTCTGGAATATTCTTCACAAGGTGTAGATTGAACGAAAATTATCACGAGTGCATTACCTTTAATAATTTATCTGGTATATAAAAAATAAACAAAAATTTCGAGATCATCAGTTTTCAATAAAGATCGGAAACAAACTTTGTTAAAAACTCATTTTGGGTGTGTTTTGTGAAGTCACTGATCATTTTATATCTCCGTAAAAAAAATTATTTTCAAAGCAATCAACGTACGGACCCTAATTGCGCAAGTTCAACTTGCACTTCACCGATTATTTATTTTCCTCTCTTACTTTTAAAATAACCCATTATTTAATTTGTAATTGTGTATCACAAACGTCGTCTTATATTTTTATTGGTTAAAGAGTTTTCAACATATTAAGCTTCAATATTAACAAAACTACATTAAGTGTCAATACCCCATACAAATTTGATAAATAATACATCTTGATGTTGTAAAGCATTATATATATATATATATATATATATATATATATATATATATATATATATATATATATATATATATATATATATATATAAATAAATTCGTTTGGATAAGAAAGTAAGAATTTTTCAAACTTTGTTTAAGTCCCGAAAAAATGTTTCGAACCTTTGTAGTCCATGATTTAACACTTCAACATACCAGGTTTACAAGTATGAAATGCGGATTTTTTTCTAAAAAAAACATGTTAAATTCGGAAGAATGATAAAAAGTGCTTTATTCAAACTATGCTCCATCGCTTGTTATACATTTTTTCCCATCTTTCGGGCAATTTGTGAATACCACGTCAGTAAAAAATCTTCCCCTTTTGCTGCAAACCATTCATCGAGCCATTTTTTCACATCTTCGTACGAACCAAAGCGCTGCTCAGCAAGTGCGTAACCCATCGATGCAAACAAGTGGTAATCGGAAGGAGCCAAGTCTGGTGAGTAAACCGCATGGGGTAGGACTTCCCAGCTGAGTGCTTCCAACGTGTCGCGAACTGGTTTTGCCGTATGTGATGGAGCATTGTCATGAAGAAAAATAACTTTGTGTTGCCTCCTTCGGTATTCTGGCCTTTTTTCAAGCAGCGAACGGTTCAGATCGGTCAATTGTTGTTGGTAACGTTTAGTATTAATCGTTTCCCCAGGATTTAACAGCTCATAATAGACCACGCCCCTCCGGTCTCACCAAATACAGAGCATCGTCTTTTTGCGATTCGGTCTTGCGGTCGATGTAGATGGTGCGCCTGGGTCTACCCATTATTTTTTGCGCGTGGGATTCTCAAAATAAATCCACTTTTCATCCGCTGTACCTATACGATGCAAAAACGACTTCCTTTTTTACTGAGCGAGCGAGCAAAATGTTACACGTGTTTTTGCGCTTTTCCATTTGCCTGTCGTTCAACTCATGTGGTACCCATCTACCGGTCTTCTAAATCTTTCCCATCTCTCGTAGCCGATTGGAAACAGCTT
>CM032449.1:126070541-126075541 GCA_019049505.1 Pachyrhynchus sulphureomaculatus | reverse complement strand
CACGTTCTTTTGATATCTCAGGCCCGCAATTTCACTTTACTGTCATTCAAAACGATTTTGTGGATTTTTTTTATGTTTTCCGGTGTAACCATCTCATTTGAGCGTCCAGAGCGTTCAGCATCATTTGTATCTGTACGACTGCGTTTAAATTCAGCATACCAGTAAATGATGAGTGATTTTCCAGGGGCAGAGTCCCCGTAACACTTATCAAGCCATTGCTTTGCTTGAACGGTATTTTTTCCCATTAAAAACAATGTTTAATCAACACACGAAATTCGATTTTTTCTATTTTTTGAAAATATCAAAAATAGCTTACTAAAACCACTGTAAATCGTCGAAATCTCATGACATTTTGACACATATCGTTTGAAGGCACTTCCTTAGGCCAGCCTTCGGGTATATTTATTTATATATATATATATATATATATATATATATAGTATACATATATATATATATATATATATATATATATATATATATATATATATATATATAGTATATATATATATATATATATATATATATATATATATATATATATATATATATATATATATATATATGTATACTATATATATATATATATATATATATATATATAATATATATATATATATATATATATATAATATATATATATATATATATATATATATATATATATATATATATATATATATATATATATATATATATATATATATATATATATATATATATATATATATATATATATATATATATATATATATATATATATATATATATATACTATATATATATATATATATATATATATATATATATATATATATACTATATATATATATATATATATATATATATACTATATATATATACTATATATATACTATATATATATATATATATATACTATATATATATATATATATATATATATATATATATATATATATACTATATATATACTATATATATATACTATATATATATATATATATATATATATATATATATATATATATATATATATATAAATATATATATAAATATATATATACTATATATATAATATATATATATATATATATATATATATATATATATATATATATATATATATATATATATATATATATATATACATATATATATATATATATATATATATATATATATATATATATATATATATATATATATATATATATATATATATATATATATATATATATAAATATATATATACTATATATATAATATATATATACTATATATATATATATATATATATATATATATATATATATATATATATATATATATATATATATATATATATATATATATATAATTTTTAACCAAACATAAGGCAAAGTTTAGTTACGTTGTAGGTATAATATAAGATATAAGTTTTATTTGAAATTGTTATTCGTGTAACAAACTACAGCAAATCATTTTGATTTTTATTACAGGTAAAAATGTAATAGTATCTCAATTTGATACTAGAGAAGAACTAATTCAGGCACTACTAGCATCAGCATTTATTCCGGTATTTTCTGGAATTTTTCCACCAAAATTTAAGGGCGTACGATATATGGACGGAGGTTACAGTGATAATTTGCCAACGTTAGATGAAAATACTATTACAGTTAGTCCGTTTTGTGGCGAAACTGATATATGCCCAAGAGATGACAGTTCACAACTGTTTCATGTAAGTATACGTCTAATTATATGTTTAAGCAGAGTAGCTGTTCACTAAGATGCTAAACAATTCTTTTTTTGTTGTTTATACACATATTAACATTATTCGACCTCTACACGCCGGACCACCTCTCTTACTATTGAACCCGTTCCATTGAATTTTAGATAACAAAGGTGTAAATTTAAAATCATATTGATAAATAAAATAATATGTTCTTTCTACATCAAAGTACAGTCCTTGGAAAATTAGTTCTCCTCCAAATATGAGCTGATACTTATCGGCTCTTTCCCAAATAAGCGATAAAAATATTAATTACGGCTCGGCAAGTCGTTTCTGTGATCGCTACCATTTCTTGCCGGATATTTCCTTTAAATTGGAAGGAGAGCGAGAATTGTTACTGTAAACTTTATTTTTAACTAACCCCACAAGAAAAGATTCATCGGCGCCCAAACAGGACTACGCGTAGGCCAACTTATGTCACCTCTTTCGGAAATCAATTTATTCTAGAAAACTTGTCGAATGTTTGTTGTTGTGAAGTATTCATCATCGTCAAAAAAGTACTGGCTGATTATTCCACGTGCCGATATTACGGTTAAAGGCTTTTAATTCTTTAGTTTTGAATTTGTTTGACTCCAATAATGGCAGTCTACATAAAAGTTAAAAAATTAAGTTGATATGACCTTTTAAAATTATTTAATTTATTAGTTTAAATAGGGGCTTGAAAACAGCTGTAATATGCGCCTAGTTTAATAGGTCATTGAACTTGTCAGTCCCGTTTAATTTCACGTAAAAATTAAGCTAATAAAAGAAACTGTTAGGTTATAAATATATTAGCAATGATGTCGTTCTCACGAGGAATTAACGGGTACCCTAGTTATTCAGCGCATTTTTATACCTTTTTAAGACAGCTTTTTAGTGTTCCGTACGGAACACTTATAAGATCACTTAGGTGTCCGTTTGTCTGTCTGTCTGTGTGTCTGTCTGTCTGTAACATCAGATGTTCTCCGAAACTATTTGACGTAGAAAGTTGGCAGTAATATAGGAATTGATGACCTCATCCGAGCTGTGTAGTTTTGAAAGTTAAATTTTGACTTAAGGGATTAGTTTTGGGGGTGAAATCGGAAGTGAACAAATTTTTCACCAGGTCATCGAGTGGGGTATCAAATGAAAGCTCAAAAATATATATAGTGTAATACTTGCGCACAATTCTCTTTGTATTATTTTTAAGAAAGTGTGAAAAATCGCTGTCCCCCCACCTTATCTCGAAAAGTACCGATCAAAAAATTTTGAAAAAATTTTGGAATAATCTTTACGGGGGTGTAGATTAAACGAAAATTATCACGAGTGTGATAATTTAATAATTTATCTGTTATATAAAAAAAAACATTTTAAGGTCATTAGTTTTCACTAAAGATCGGAAAAAAACTTTGTTGAAAACTCATTTGGAATGTGTTTCGTGAAGTCATTGATTATTTTATACTTCCGTAACGAAAATTTTTATTTTAAAAGCAATCAATGTACGGAACACTAATTGTGCAAGTCCAACTTGCACTTGACCGGTTATTTTAAAATAATCTTTTGAGAACCTTTATATAGTCTATATTTATATGTATTTATGTTGCTATAACTAGGTAGAAACATTTGTAAATTAAATATATATCTTGTATTTAATTTATTGTATCATATGTATATATACTTATATATTTTGAATAATATGATTTAATGAACATGTGCCAGAATAAACATGTCTTCCTTAGTAGGTACAACAAGAAATATTGTTCACAATCTAAGATCTTCTACATTAAGTTTATATACATTTTTTTAACATTGCAATTTTTTTCAGATTAACATAGCTAACACCAGCATAGAACTTTCAAAACACAACATTTACCGAATGGTAAGAATCCTTTTTCCTCCACCGCCAGAAACCCTAGCGAATATGTGTAAACAAGGATTCGATGATGCTTTGAGATTTTTGCATAGAAATAATCTAATCAATTGCACAAAATGTCTTGCCGTTCAATCTACGTTTGTTGTATCAGACACAATTGAAGAAAACTTAGTTTATGATCCACAATGTAAAGACTGCAATACACACAGACAGGTACAGTATTAAATACGATTATTTTTATGTAAAAATATATAGCCTGCATCTTCAGTTATTGCTTGAAGACTCCAATGATCTTTTGATTGATCTAATTGACAAATAAAGTTATTTTTTTGGCAGTTTTTAGAATGAATTTCAGTTAATTGAAGGATAGTATCATTATATTTGCATAAGGGACTTCATAGTAAAACTAGATCTATTTCTACTATGGTCTTACTAATAAAAATAAATTAGTATGCAACAAGAGATAAGAGAAAATCAATTTTTTTTTACATATATATATATATATATATATATATATATATATATATATATATATATATATATATATATATATATTTATTAGCTTTAATTTAAAAAAAAAATTAATTTAAACACTTTCGGGCAATTTCAACAACAATAACTTTTATTAACAATTGCAATCAGACATCTAACAAAGCTGGTCTACTACTTCGGCTGTCTAAACCATAACTCATAGTGCGTACCAAAAATATCCCTGTTACCTAAATCTCATTAGGATTACATAAACACTTTTTATAAGCTGTGGTCATATCTGTCGTAATAACTAAAATTAATGGTTTTGGGACATATCAGTAACAGTAACTTAAGTATAGTTAAATGTACATAATGTAAACAAGCCAGTCTGCCTGAAAACAATTATAAATAATTAATATTCTCCTTCTCATATTGCATCGTTCGGCCTATCCTAATTTTTTTCAACGAGGCCTGGAACGGGGTTTTTTCCATATAGAAAATGCTGACAGCTAATACGGCCGTCCTGAGGAGGAAGCGTCCTCGCGACATCTTCATTTTATTTTCACCTAAAAGAAATTAACGAACAGTATCTTTGCTATATTTAGTTGGATTGCCACTAATATATTTTTTTCAGACCTAATAGGATTGCCATTAGTATTTTTTTAATTATTTTTCTTATAGTGGGATGTATTTTAATCTTATAGTGGGATTGCTACTATCCTGGTCAAGTGCAGCTACCGTGATTCGCTATCCTTTTTTATATAGTCGGTATTTCTCGTTTTGATTTTTTACTTTTTTGTATAATTATTTTGGAAACCATGACCTCAACTGGTCATGTGCATCCACTGCGATTTACTGACCCTTCTCATGTAGTCGGTATCTCTCAATTGGATTTTCACCTAAAAAAAATTCACAAACAGTATCTTTGTTATGACTAGCATGCATAGT
>CM032449.1:126015541-126065541 GCA_019049505.1 Pachyrhynchus sulphureomaculatus | reverse complement strand
TATTTACTTAAAAAATAGGAACTAACAAAATAAATAAATTCTTAATGCATTAAAAGCATGTTTGTTGTAGGAGGCCCTAGTTTCAAATGTACCTGACACAGTTTTAAATGTATTCCAAGACGTTATAGAAACGGCAAATAAGGGAGTTTTAAATTGGATTTTTAAACACAGAGGAATGAAACTTCTTTCCGTATTAAGTTTACCATATACGTTACCAGCTGACTTAATGTATGCCACGTTCACCAAGTAAGTATATAAAATTTTTATACTACCATTATAACTGTCAGTAATGTATTCATTTTGTCGTTGGTTACTATCATGAGTAGTAAATCGTTAGCTTAGGCAGAGGTCATGTAGAAATCACACTACAAACTAATAGGCAAAAATAATATACAAAATTTCTACTTTACTTGAAATTCATTTTTTCTGATTTAACGTTATGTATAAAACTGCTTTTTAGCGTTAATCAATTCCAGTTGGCATGTTTATATCACAGAAATTAATCTTGTTAATATTCAATTAAGTTATAGACTTTTTAAAATTTCAGTTTTGGGTTCATAAGATTAGTAAATACCGATGTTTTTTTCCTTGCGTGTTTTATAGTGTTGTAATAGGTCGTGTACAATATGGTAAGGATGAACTACTTGATTCATCTAACCTAAAATTAGTTATTTATAACACATGGGCTGGAAAGTCCCGGGCCTAACACATAGATGGCGCTAGTTTTATTGCAGTCACCTTTTTTTCAGTTAATACTAACCTTCAAAAGACAGCTGTTAAAATTTCATGATATTCTATTCATTAGTTTGTGAGTTATTGTGCTAAGAGTGACGCTACTTTTGTTATTTTCAAAACAATGGATCAAAAACAATTTCGTGTTTTAATTTTACACTGCTTCTTGATGGGAAAAAATACCGTTCAAGCGAAGCAATGGCTTGAAAAGTGTTATGGGGACTCCGCTCCATCAGAAACAACAATAAAACGTTGGTTTGCTCACTTCAAACGTGGTCGAGACACCGATGATGCAGAACGCAGTGGACGTCCAAATGAGGCGGCAACACCAGAAAACATCAAAAAATCCATAAAATCGTTTTGAATGATCGAAAAGTGAAGTTGCGTGAGTTAGCTGACATCGTAAAGATATCAAAAGAACGTGTTGGCTTTATATTGCATGAGCATTTGACTATGAGAAAGCTCTGTTCAAAGTGGGTGCCGCGTTTGCTCACTGTTTATCAAAAACAAGAACGTGTTGATGATTCTGAGCAGTGTTTGGCCATGTTTAAACGTAACAAACCGGAATTTTTGCGCCGATATGTGACAATGGATGAAACATGGATCCATCACTTCACTCCGGAATCAAAACGATCGTCATCTGAGTGGACAGCAACTGGTGAACCTCGTCCAAAGCGCCCGAAAGCACAACAATCGGTTGGAAAGGTTATGGCCTCGGTATTTTGGGATGTGTGTGGTGTAATATTCATCGACTATCTTGAGAAAGGAAATACCATCAACAATGAATATTATATAGCGTTATTGGAGCGTTTGAAGGCCGAAATTGCAAACAAACGACCGCATATGGCAAAGAAAAAAATTTTGTTTCATCAAGACAACGCACCGTGTCACAAGTCAATCAAAACAATGGCAAAACTACATGAATTGAACTTCGAATTGCTCCCACATCCACCGTATTCGCCAGATTTGGCTCCCAGCGACTACTGGCTGTTTGCAGACCTGAAAAAAATGCTCGCCGGTAAGAAATTTCGCACGAATGAAGAGGTTATCGCTGAAACTGAGGCCTATTTTGAGGCAAAAGATAAATCGTTCTACAAAAGTGGTATTGAAATGTTAGAGCGGTGCTGGAATGATTGCGTTGCTCTTGATGGAGATTACGTTGATGAATAAAGCTAATTTTGAACCAAAAAAACCGTGTTTTCTTTGTTAGGCCCGGGACTTTTCAGCCCATGTGTTATGTTCTATACTTTGATGTCTAAATCACTAGTTATGTAAATATTTACTTAGGAATTTATTACAAATTAGTTAGGATCATTGAACAAAAGTTATTGTTTGATAAGAAAACACCTTCATTTTGTCACAGGGTCAATATTTTTCTACTTTTGATCATACACCAATATAATTTATCCATGTAATTAAATATACTCTATTATATATATTTTAATGTTGCATTTTTCTGATAAAAGGTTTTGTTCCGGTACAAAGTGATGTAATATGTAAAAGCTAATCTGTGAATTCGTTCACTAAATGAAAGCACTCATTTTTTAGGAACACTTTGATTAAATGTTTTCAGATGTCGATTTCTTCAAAATATTCGTAGCGAACCACAGTTTGATTGTATGCTCTTATCCTATATATCTTGGACTCATCACTTCAATTGATGATAAAAGTTTGATTATTCCGTTTATTATAATTGTAGATTTGAGATATTTAAGTTCCTAATTTAA
Source organism: Pachyrhynchus sulphureomaculatus (assembly GCA_019049505.1). Taxonomy (NCBI): domain Eukaryota; kingdom Metazoa; phylum Arthropoda; class Insecta; order Coleoptera; family Curculionidae; genus Pachyrhynchus; species Pachyrhynchus sulphureomaculatus. The sequence goes on along the minus strand of CM032449.1, from coordinate 126,063,082 downwards.
ATACTTTTACGTATAAGCCCAGTGAATAGAAGTTTTTTTTTTATGGGTCTAGCACAAGTGCTACAGGGAAGTCCCTAAAGCGCTACAGGAGCGGCATGTGTGAGGAAAAAGCGATTCATGTTGTTCTTGAATCGCTGTAAATTGTACTCGGTGGGAAATACAGCCGTGGGCAAATTACTCCAAAGGGATGATGTTCTCCATATAAAAGACTGCTAGAAAAGCGTTGTACGCGGAGTAACAAGCTGAACCTCATACAGATGTGAAGCATTAGCGCGACGTGTATTTCTAACATGCACCGTTCTGGGAGGAATTAAGCGGGCTACATCGTTCGATTACTTTCCATGAAAATACTTGTAGAACAGACTCAAGTCGCCAACCGTTCTTCGATGTTCCAGCGAATCAAGGCCGCCGGTCAGTTCCGGGTCTCCAATCAGACGAACAGCTCTTCTTTGAACAGAATCCAACAAATGCAGTGTGTGTTTGGGAGCAGAGCCCCAAACATGGGAGCAGTATTCCATAGTTGATCGAATTTGAGCTTTGTAAAGAATTAACAGTTGTTGTGGAGTGTAAAGCTTTTCTGGTTCGAAATAATATTCTCAAGCTGTCCTTGCTATGCCTGCAACATGTTCATGCCCGGACATATTTGCTCCCAAATTGACGCCTCACAAATTGAGTGACGATGCTAGGGGAATGGGTTCGGGTTCAGTAGTGTTAACTTTTTTAGAAAAAACTGCCGCCTGGGTTTTCGTAGCATTAAATTCCACTTGGTTACTGTCACCCCAAGATAGAATATCTTCCAGGTCTTTGTTAAGTTGAACGACCTCCTGCTGTCTGCGGATATTCGCCTAGTAAAATAGCCGATGTTCGAGCGTTCAAAGTGAATGAAGAGATAAGCGTACTGTCATCTGCAAAGCTGTAGATTGGATTCCCGGTCTTTTCCAGCAGATCGTCAATGTAAATGAGAAAGAGAGTAGGAGACAGTATGGAGCCTTGGGGCATACCGGCGTTGATAGTGAAGGTGTTAGAAAGAAATCCATCGACCGCCACTCGTAAAGAACTCTCTCTGAGGAAACATGGGAGCTACAGATGAAAAAGCCGTTATTCCTAAATTTTTAAAAAAGGCCAGGCAGGTATCTTGGTTTCGTACTCGGACCCTATAAGGTATAGAAGCTGCATCCCAGTGCACTATTCTAAACCATTACCGACTGAGTGAGTCCATGGTACAGTCTGTCAGGAACGTGACCGCTCGTATTCTTGAAAAAATGTGTTTCGAGAACATTTTTTGCCATCAATGTATTCTTTAGTGTGCTAACAATTACCTAAGTAAGTTATCCAATCGCCTCCTGCATCAATAATTGCCTGGCATCTTCGAAGCATACTGTCGACGAAATTTTCTGCATACTCTGTAAATTTTTTGAATCTCGCGAGACAACTGAGTCAAAGTCCTCAGAGTCTTCCCTATGAGGTTTCTCTTTACAAGGGATCAAACTCTAGATCTTATCGTGGGCCCAAGCGAGCCGCTTCGCGACGTGATTTTCGCCCAGTAAAGGTTTCTTCAACGTGCTTCGGAATTTGACATCAAGAGCCCGAAGATGTTGTCGAATGGCCTCATGGGACACATTCAAACTTGATTTTCTTAATTTTGCCGCTCCTTGATGCAGCATCAATTTCCGGTCCCGTGAAAATAAAGACATGATTCGTTTTTCGACTTTCAGAATGACTTTGCCTACCGAGCCACGTTTTGAGAAGTCGGCGATATTTTTCGTCTCATTAAAATGATTTACCTACTTCTTCACAAAAGATACCGACTGCGAAATGTAGAATCGTTTTAGGTCCCTTCGGATGGGAAAGACTGCTGTTTCGAACCGACGCGCAAACAACTCATTTTGGATTTTACGTGACAAGGGTTCCCTCTACCGATTTTTTGTTGAATTGCTAGAATCGCATCTACCAAAAATGAATTATCGCGCGACGTTCTTACTTGAGATACTATATATGAGTATATAAAACATCTTAGATGCTTTATACTAAACAAGACGGAGAACTAAGTTTGAGAAGAATTTTTTTATGGATGTCAATTTCTGATTCATGTTTAATTCAGAAAATTTTGTTGTATTTACTGTCCTACTCCTAATAAAAGAGTTGAATTGAAAGACGTCTTTTTCCGGCAATTTCCATTTGATTTTATGAAGTTCTATACCATTAGTTTCTGTAGGTACTTTAAAAAGTATTACATCCACCGAATTTAAATGAATTTTCTTTAAAAATATTCAAAATAAGTAGGAAATATCAAAAAAATGGTAACACGTTATTACCCAATACACAAATTTTTGTTTTAAAATTGAGTATATCCTAAAGTTTGGCCACAACACTCTCTATATTAATCAACGTACAATAATGCTAGGTATTATTACTCAACAGTGATAAACTTTTTTGCAACCAAGCGTCTGAGGTTTGAATTTCGTAAAGTATAACAATATCTAATCTGTAAATTAAGGTCATTAATTATTTATCAATATGCATAAAGCAGATAACACAATTGCGAATAATACGTTAATATGCGACAAAAAAAGAAAAGTTTGTACTTGCAAAATGTGACAAAAATGTTGATAATCAATAGGAGTACACGCACAACCTAGATTATACGAGGGCTACCTTTTAAGTTTTTACAAAAACAATGAAAGAAAAAAAAATTGCTACAATTGTTTTCAAAAGATTTATACAGTTTTGCATGCGTTCGAACCAATTCTCGAAACATTTTTTCCACTCTCCGAAGTTGATACTTCAAAAACAAGGTTTTGGAAGGATTCAACAGCTTCTTGAAGTGATGAATTTCGCTATCTACGCTTTTTTTTGAGATTCGGGAACAAAAAGAAGTCGTTAGGCGATAAATTAAGTGAATACGGACAATGAGACACTAATTGAATGTTTTTCTCCGTCAAATAATCAATTGTTTGACGTGCTGTGTGAGAGCAGGCCTTGTCATGATGAAGAATGATACGACGTTTTCGGTTGTTTTCCCTCATTTCATCGATGACTTCTGGCAAACAGATGTTGTATAATAACATCCAGCATTAACTGTTCTTCGATCCTCTAAAGCAACAGTTGCAACATGTCCAGTATAACCAAAAAAACAGGCGATCATTTTTTTCAATATGCTTCGCGAACGAACCACTTTTGTTGGATTCAGTTCATCTTGGAACACCCAAACAGTTGAATTTTCATCTCCTATTACGATGTTGTAGTCGTAATTTTGCATGTCCTCGGTCGAATTTTTTAAGCATTTCCTTACACCAATTGATACGAGCCTGTTTTTGAGTTTTGGTCAAATTATGAGAAATCCATCGGAAACAAATCTTTTTCACAGCTAAATGTTCATGCAAAATCGAATGTACTGCAGTCATAGAAATGCCTAAGGATGCCTCTACATCACGGTAAGCCATATGCCAATCCTCTTCGCCGCAGAGCATCGATGTTTTTTAGAACCGATTTTGGTCGACCTTCACGAAATTCATTGCTGACGGAAGCACGACCATAACGAAATTCGACAAACCAATTCTAAACAGTCTTTTTTGATGGTGATTCATTACCAAAAGTTGAACGAAGCGATTCGAGGCATTGTTGTTAATTTAAGCCTTTACTAAAATCGTTAAAAAATCATCCAACGAAAACCTTTATGCGTGAAATTTCCATTTGTTCACAAAACTGTTTTTTTAACGCTTACTGTCAACAAACTACTCGGCCAATTTATGAGCTGCCACTGTTTTAACAATAACACATGTCAAGTTTTACAATAATGGTAATGTCACATCAGTACCGCCATCTAGTGGTCGTTTGTAAAAACTTAAAAGGCGGCCCTCGTAAAATTTTAATTATTCCTTTGAATGTAACAAAAATAAAACATAAATCTGTTAATTTTCGAACATCTAAAGATATTATTTTACCCATGCAAGGGCTAGATATTATGTTGTATTGAGCCTTTTAAAGTCAAAATTCTTTTTTATATTTAAACGAACTTTATTAAACCAAATATATGCCATTTTGTTCGATGACCTTGTGCCATTTTTCTGGCAACATCTGGGCAAAAAAACTGTGACAAGTGCTTTTCACAGGCCTCTTTTTAAAGAAACTTAACACCATTCAGGAAGTTCTGTAGAGACTGAAACAAAAAGTAGTCTCACGGTGCAAGGTCCGGGCTATACGATGGGTGCATTAACACTTCCCAGCAAAGCTCCCTTAATTTTTGACGAGTCATCAAATATATGTGTTGTCTGGCGTTATCTTGGTGGAAGACGACATCCTTTCTGTTGACTACTTTCGGCCAATTTTTGTCAGTCGCTTGCTCCAGTCTTGTCGACTGTTGCTACAATAAAGTACAGAATCAACTGTTTGGGCAGACTGCAGCAGCTTATGATTTCCGATTCCCTTCTAATTCCACCAAACACACAGCATCACCTTTTTTTGGCATCATTCCTGGCGTCGTATGTGATCCACTTTTCATCGCCCGTGATGGACCCCTTCAGAAATGGCTCCATTTCATTACGATTCGCAGATGGAGCGTCTTTTGGTAGCCAGCTTTCTCCAAATGGTTTAAAACTGTTTGTTGATGGATGTTTAGTTCCTTGTCGATGTCATGGTAACTTACATGCCAGTCTTCCGCCACTTTTGCCCAAATTCTATCAACTTTTTCTGTTATTGGTCGACCAGTGCGAGGAGCAACTTTGACATCAAAATTTCCATAACCAAAGCAACTGAACCATCTTTTGGCTGTTGGCTTTGATAACGTATCTTTACCATAAACAACACAAATTTATTCATAGACCTGCGCAGCATTTGTGCCTTTATCGAAATAAAATTATAAAATGTAAAATTTCACTCATCTTCAAGGCGCTCTAAATTAAGTCTGAATAAAAAAATTGCAGAAGTTTTCGTACGTCTACTACAGCGAAATGTCGGCTTTCAGCCGACTCTATGTATGACCCAATGCGACTTATATTACCCAAGATAACACTTAGGCTGAAAAGTTTTTGGTCTAGCTACTTAAAACACATTTTTCTTGCAAAATTCGACTTTATTCATCAACATAGTCTCCTTCAAGAGCGATACAATCAGTACAATGCTTTTCTAACATTTCTATACCTTTTTTGTAGAAGGATTTGCCATTGCCTTCAAAATAGGCCTCAGTTTCTTCATTGGAGCCAGATCTCTTTCCTGCGAGCATTTTTTTGAGGTCTGCGAATAGATAAGAGGCGCTGGGGGCCAAATCTGGAGAATACGGTGGATAAGGAAGCAGTTCGAACTTCAATTCATGTAATTTTGCTATCGTAACCATTGACTTGTGACACGGTGCATTCTCTTGATTAAAGAGCATTTTTTCTTGTTCATTTGGGGCTGTTTCTTTGCAATTTGTGCCTTCAAACGCACCAATAACTTTATATAATATTCGCTATTGATGGTTTTTTCCATTTTCAGCATAGTCGATGAAAATTATTCCATGCGCATCCCAAAATACAGAGGCCAAAACCTTCCCAGCCGACTGTTGTGTCTTTGGTCGCTTCGGGCGAGCTTCACCGGCTGCTGTCCACTCAACTGACTATCGATTTGATTCCGGTGTGTAGTGGTGGATCAATGTTTCATCCATTGGCATTGTCCCATATCGCGTGAAAAAATCCTTTTTATTGCGCTTAAACAGGTCAAACAGCGCTCAGAATCATCAACACGTTGTTTTTTTTAGTCCACTGTGAGCAAACCCATTTCGGGCAGAGTTTTTCTCATGTCCATATGTTTAGGGTGTCAGCTATCTCATGCAATTTCATTTTACGGTCATCCAAAACAATTTTGTGGATTTTTTTGATCTTTTCTAGTATAACTATCTCATTTGGGCGTCAAGCGTTCAGCATCATTTACATCTGTACGACCGCGTTTAAATTCAGCGTACCAGTAAATGATAACTGATTTTCCAGGGGTAGAGTGCCCGTAACACTTATCAATCCATTACTTTACTTGAACGGTATTTTTTCCCATCAAAAAACAATGTTTAATCAACACACGAAATTCGATTTTTTTATTGTTTTGAAAATATCAAAACTAGCGTCACTAAAACCACTTTAACTTGTAAACTAATCTTCGAAATGTCATGAAATCTAACAAAAAAGGCCAATATTTTTTCATTTTGACACGTATCGTTTGAAGGTTGGTACTTCCTAAAAATCATATGGATTTTTTGAAAGGGCATCAATGTGCCAGATCAAAAACTTGCCTACGTGTTATATGACACTAAAGCTATCTAACAATGGTGAAAAAAGGCCCAATATTTTTTCGTCTACCCTTGATAATGAATTTTACATAAATTGATTTTCCAAAAATAAACAAATAAACGATTTAAATTAAGAAACATGTCAAAAAAGCTGTTGAGTTAGACATTCTCGAGTTAATACATATCTACCGAGTTAGTTCGAAAAAAGGTTACAATTACGTCTAATATATTATAGTGAGTTGGCAATGTCGAAAAAGTATTTTTTACAGCTGGCAACGGCAACGTTGGTTCTGTTAAGGCAGTTTTGACGGCATCACCTAAATAGGTGATTTCAAAGGTTAACGACTGAGAAATTTAAAGCGCTAGCCATGGAAACAAAGTTTTGCAATTTGTTATCTGAAGTCTGAAATCTTAAAAGATAAAAGAGTCTACAAATAAATCATGATTGTCAAGTTAAAAACTCTTATCAGTTATTACTTTTAAAAAATGACATATTAGTCACCCAAAATTAACAAAAAAATATTTTAAATCTTTTATTTATTTTAAATCCCTTTTATATATTTTGAAATAATAAAAAATTAAACCAAAGCCATTTAAAAGCTTTCGCTACATGTCAGAAATAAATAACGTTAGCTTAAAATTTATACGCAGTTTTTGTTTTTATTACTTCACTTAACATTGTTAGTTTTTTAAATTAGACTACCTTAGTGCGTCACTATTTTCGTGGCACTCGAGTAATATGCCTGAAAAAATTATTTTATTTCTTAATTTGTCTACTACGAGGATTGTATGATAATCATTTATTTCATTTTTCAACATAGTCCAACGTTTTTCTGTCTTCTGTATCCCATCTAAAAAATACGATTCCTTTAACTTTTTAAAATAGGCGTTTGTTTCAGCAATCACCTCATCGTTTAAGCCAATTTTTCATATTCTGAAATAGGAACTAATCGCTGGGGGATAAATCCGGCGAATATGGTGGATGCGTATCCAAACTCGTGGAATTTTGCCATGGAGATGACACAAGTGTGCACGCGTGCCTTGTCTTCATGAAAGAGAATTTTTTTCTTCGCCAAATGCAGACGTTTTTCTTTCACAGCATGGTTGAAACGATCCACTAAGTTGATAAACACTGTGGCCATAATTTTGTTGGTCGATAAAGTCGCCTTGACTTTCTTTGTCGCCGGTTCGCCACGGAAAACCCACTGTTTTGACTGTTCTTTGGTCCCTGGAGTGCTGTGATGAATCCATGTTTCGTCAGCGCTTATGAATCGGCGACAAAAATCATTCCGATTGCGCTTTAACATCGCTAGACATTCTTTTGAAGTTGACACACGTGCATGTTTATTGTCACTTGTGAACAATTGCGGCACCCATCTTGCGGAAAGCTTTGTCATATTCAATTGAGTTGTTAAAATGTTCTGCACCCATTCAGTGGAGATGCCGACAGTCTCAGCAATTTCACGCCCTTTCATTCTCCGATCATCACTAAATCGTGAATTTTTTTAGTCATTTCTGATGTGATGACTTCATTTGGTCGACCTGGACGTTTTTCATCAAAAATGCTTGTACGGCTGCGTTTGAATTCAGCTGTACAATATTTTATGGCCGATAGCGAATGTGCAGAGTCCCCATAAACTTCGCTGAGTTCCGCTTTTATCTCATTCATCATCATCATACGTTTTCTTTTACAAAAACAAATATTTTATCTGCTCGACATTCAATTTTTTCCACTGTAAAATCACAAAAGTTGTTATATTTAAATGACTGCCACTCACAAACTAAATCATTCAGCGACTCGTAAATTTGACAGGATTCTTGATAAAGGTTATGTTTACGAAAAATATTATTTTTTTGAATAGTAGTAGCGCCATCTCTGACCGAGGTCAGGTATTTATCATACAATACTCGTATATACTTAATATATCTAGATTGCGAATTCTCTGAGTAAAAATAATTAAACACGAAAGAAACAAGTTCTCCCCCAGAACATGCTGGAGATTAAAAAAAGGGGCTAGGTTAGAATAACCTTTACCATCAATATTTTTAGGCTGTACCTTTTGAAACCCATTGCACCCTCAGTCACCCGTAGATTAGTTTATCGTAACATTACCAAGTTTGAGCTAATAAAATCTATTGGAAATCAATTTGAAACTCATTTGTATGAGTACAGACCGTGCCAAGCACTCGTTTTACCACATAGTAATGCTGCATGCGGTAGGGTGCATGAAAGGTGACTAACAATTTTGTTATTAATGCTTTTATAAATGTAATCTTTGCACACTCAAAAAATGTTATTATATGTCTGTCTGGTTACGGCGCTATCTGTTGCATGCATTAAATTATAATATTCTGTCATATAAAAAGTATAACACGTTACAAAGTACGTTCCGTACAAAAACACAGTTGTTAAACGCACAGATCAACCCTTGGAAAAAGCATACCGGCAATTCAATTAAGAGAAAAAGTTTCGTCAAAAAATGCATATGGTGATTTTACCAAATTATGTTATGCAGTGCTCTGAAAATTTATTATTTTCAGAAAATACAATTTTTTGTATGATTTCCCCTAGCTATCCAGAACAGGCTGGATTTCGAAAGATACACAGAATAGACCACCTACAGATGCTCGTTGAGAAAGCCATATAATATCCCCTTACACTTGGTTTTCGTAGACTACCAGAAAGCCTTTGACTCTATAGAAATGTGGACAATTTTAAGAGCCCTAGATAACTCTAGGATAGACAAATGATATTCGACTCTTATTAAATATATCTATGACAATGCGTACGTTCAAATACTAGTAAATGAAGACATGAACACCCCAAAAATACCAATAAAAAGAGAAGTACGTCAAGGAGATACAGTCTCGCCAAAACTGTTCAAACTGGCACTGGTGAACGTTTTTAAGACGTTAGACGTGCAAAATAAGGGGATTAACATAGACGGAGTACGACTTATTCATCTACGATTTGCGGACGATATCGTTCTAATCGGTACTATACCCAAAGACAATGTTGGAAGAACTGCATCACGCATCGTCACGGGTCGGACTGGAAATAAACCTGAGCAAGACAAAGATATGATTAGCCCGCGTGTACTGCCAGTTCTCACTTACGGTCTTGAAACGATGTCGTTAAGACGTAAGTCAATGAATAGACTCAAGTGGCGCATTGTGCAATGGAGAGAGCTATGCTTGGAGTGAGTTTGAGAAAATCCCAAATGAGGAAATATGGAGAAGAACACGGCTAACGGATGCCCTGAAAAGAGCGGCTCAACTAAAGTGGAGATGGGCTGGCCACGTAGCGAGAGAAAACAACCCCAGATGGGCCTAAAAGCTTACAGTGTGACGCTCAAGGGAGAGTAAGAGGAGTGTGAGAAGACCCAAAGAAGGTGGTATGACGACATACATATCGCGGAAAAAAATTGGAACAGAACGGCTCTGGATAGGAAGATATGGAAAGATTTGGAAGAGGTCTACATCCAGGAGTAGATGAGAGCAGGCTGACAAGAAGAAGAAGATGGGATGTGTTTACCAATATTTCGTTTCGGCCGTGCAAATTTTGACAAATAAATATTTATCAAAATTTGCATGGCATGCAAAATTATTTATAATTTTTTATGAATGTACAAAAAATGTGTGTAGTATGTCCAGAAAGTGACAATGTTTTAGCAGGACTCTCCGAACTACTGTGTCGTCCTGAAATCTGCTTACTCGTCCTGCAAAATAGAACTGGGAACTTGGCCCATAAATCACTATTTACTATTCTAAACTTTATTATAACCAATTTATTATATTTGCGTGTGCAAAGAATAAAATACGCTGGTTATTCTCATGGTTCGTTTTTTTTTTACTTTTCACTTTAACTGAATTACTTCATAATTTTTTTATTGTAGACTTATGGCTACAGCTCCACAGGTCGGTAACACACTTTGGGATGCCAGTAAAGTAGTATTAGATCAACTGTCAACTGTCCTACATAGAGTCAACAAAAAAAGACAGCAGATAAGTGCCAAAATTACTTGCCAGTTGGCCATTACTGAATACGGAGGAAGTAAGTAAAATTTACATATATTTATAGTATGATTTAAGTGAGTGGTAACAGGAATAATTAAACATTTCATAGTCAGTACCGAATAGCATACTAGCAGCAAATTGATGGTCATAACTTTCTCTGCTTTATGCACTTTTGGCAGCTGTGTGACTAAGTTCATAGTCAGTTAACAAATTATTTATAATATTTTACAGTACACCAAACTTCTACTGTTATATGTTAAATTTATTCAATTTAGTAATTCATAATGATTTCTGTTAAAAAAATTATCTTTGATTTATCAAATGTTTCGTTTTTTTTAGGTAATACAGATGTAGACCACGATCACGACCTCGTTGAAAACAAGATGAATTTGAACTTCACCTTAAATTTGGATGACAGGTTGGTATTTATCGGTTTTAATTTATCAAATACCACAATAAATAAATTTATTGGATCAAAGGTCAATTGATGCGACGACAAACATTTACACTTGTAGAAAACAAATAAAAAGTACTTGGTTGGCCAATATTTATTTAGAGATACAGCAAAAAATATTTCTAAAAAAACAAAGCCTCTGTGAAATTATTTTAGGCAGCCAACCGCACCAAACCCCCCATTATAAAATACTCTTTATACACATTTCTTCTTGATACACCAAATCCGAGACCAAATTATTATGTTCTCCCTTCCTTGCAATATAAAATCGCCCGATTTTATTTATTTATAGAATTTATAGAAAACTAGCACTATTAAAGTTCCCGATATTTTTTTCTCTGCCATTTCGTCAAGTTGTTAGCTACAGATTCGGGTAGATTCCTTAAGTACCGATATTTATCCGTATTTCCTAGAAATTTCATCAGAATTTACTGCAATAGAAAAAAAAATAGCCCACCTGGTTAATAGAATTAAACATAGAAAAGAAACTTCCCTAGAATAACACAGTAGAGCCATAAATTCTGCGAATCGCGCGTCGAAGTCGGGAATTTTACTTGCAAACCATTGCAGACAGGTTATTTGACACTTCGTGTGTATACAGGCATCGACACGATTGTATTCACATTTTTATTTTGTCGCCAAGGATGGGGAGAAAATACGAAACCCGTATTAGCGTTTTAGCGTTATTCAATATGGGGAACAGTACGCGGGAGATGTTTTTTGTCAAAATCGTTGCAAGGCATAAAGAAACTCAAAAAGTTTGTTGATAGACTACCAGAGAGCCCTCTTTGATCTTCTCAAACAAGAAAGTTGTGAAATCTGTTCATTCCTCAATCGGCAGAAAATCTTTGGAGTTATTAAAGATTTAGAAATGAGGGCGTATAAAAGACTTACTAACCATTAATTAAAGAATTAAAGAAAATAAGAAACGCTAAGGCTATGATAACATAATACTGGCTAGAAAGTAGTGTTTCATAAATTTGGTAAGACTAGCCCAAATTTGAACACACGTGACCACAGACTATTCTTAAAGAAAATACTTACCCAGCGAAATTTGGAGTCCCTTAAAATGTATTGTCAGCACAACTGCCGAAATTCGGATGATCCATCATCAGTCAAAAAAACCCAAAACGTTTGTTATAATAATAATAGCAGACATTTTGCATTACCGTATCTGGTTTTAAAGCATTTTTAATGTAATTTTTAAATACATATTTTTTCACGTTTTTAATTGAATCATTAATTTTAATATTTGTATTAAAAATACAGATTATACGGCTAGACTACAGATATGTGTAATGACGGACGATTTGGTGCAGTCAATCCTTGGACTGTAATAACATATGAAAATAATAAATTAGTTTGTTAAAAACAAAGATAGGCTTAATTAATTTTTTTTATTTTTATTTATTTTTAGCGATCTTCCACTCGAACAAAGTCCGGAACGTAAATTCAAAACAAGGCAGATCTTGCAACGTAGACCTAGCGTTACGATAAACAAGACTGACACGATGGATGACGACACGTTCGAACATATCTTACAAGTTACGTCACATCATGAGGCTATTATGGCTTACTATTATTTGGACGAAAATAATAAGGTATATATAATTTATTACTGATGGAGTACTTCCAATAGTACTCAAAAAATGCCCAAGCGAACTAACTCCAGTTTTCTGTAAACTTTTCAACCTACAGAAAAGGAATATTTCCTTTCTGTTGGAAATGCGCTATAGTTCAGCCGATACCCAAAAAAGGCAAGAAGACCCTGCCAAAAAACTACAGACCAGTCGCACTGCTTCCAATAATATCGAAAGTTATGGAAAAAGCTGTCAATCAGCATCTTTTAAATTATCTAAAAGAATTTAACATTATTAGCAGTCATCAAAGATCAACAGGAGATCTTCTAACTTATGTAACACATGTCTGGAACAACGCAATTGAACATATTGGAGAAGACCAGAAATTCAATTGGCAGCTTTGCAGATGACAGTACGGTTATTTCTTCATTCACTTTGCACGCTCGAACATCGACTACTCATGCAAATACCAAGTATACAAGTATGAAATGCGGATTTTTTTTTCCTAAAAAAACATGTTAAATTCGGAAGAATGATAAAAAGTGCTTTATTCAAAGTATGCTCCATCGCTTGTTATACATTTTTCCCATCTTTCGGGCACTTTGTGAATACCACGCCAGTAAAAGTCTTCCCCTTTTGCTGCGAACCATTCATCGAGCCATTTTTTCACATCTTCGTACGAACCAAAGCGCTGCTCAGCAAGTGCGTGACCCATCGATGCAAACAAGTGGTAATCGGAAAGAGCCAAGTCTAGTGAGTAAGCCGCATGGGATAGAACTTCCCAGCTGAGTGCTTCCAACGTGTCGCGAACTGATTTTGCCATATGAGATGAAGCATTGTCATGAAGAAAAGTGACTTTTTGTTGCCTCCTTCGGTATTCTGGCCTTTTTTCAAGCAGCGAACGGCTCAAATCGGTCAATTGTTGTTGGTAACGTTTAGTATTAACCGTTTCCCCAGGTTTTAACAGCTCATAATAGACCACGCCCCTCTGGTTCCACCAAACACAGAGCATCGTCTTTCTGCCAAAACGATTCGGTCTTGCGGTCGATGTGGATGGTACGCCTGGGTCTACCCATGATTTTTTGCGCTTGGGATTCTCAAAATAAATCCACTTTTCATTCCCTGTAACTATACGATGCAAAAACGACTTCCTTTTATACCGAGCGAGCAAAATGTCACACGTGTTTTTACGCTTTTCCATTTGCCTGTCGTTCAACTCATGTGATACCCATCTACCGGTCTTCTGAATCTTTCCCATCTCTCGTAGCCGATTGGAAACAGCTTGTTGACTAACGCCCAATTGCTCGACGAGTTGTTTTTGTGTTTGCGATTCATCTTCGTCCAACAATGCTTGCAATTCCACATCTATTTTTTTGGCGGTTTTCCACATACCTTGTCTGCAACGAAGTCACAACTTTTGAAACGCCGAAACCATCGTTCACACGTATCTTGCGATGGAGCATGTTCACCATAAGCTTCTCGAAGTAATCGGTATGATTCAACAGCACTTTTCTTCAAATGAAAACAAAAAATTAATGCTGTTCGCGAATGCTCTTTGTTTGGTATAAATTTCGACATATTGACACAACAACACAACACTATGCACACACTTTTCCAATTTATCACTCGTGCGCATCTCACACACCTGTTGATGACACAACATAATGGCACAGTGTCAAATCTTTATAGCATAAACTGCGTTGGTGCACCATCTGTTGTCTGAAATCCGCATTTCATACTTGTACACCTGGTATCCGTAGACAGTAGGAAGTCGTTTAACTTAACAAAGACTTGGAAGAAATTCTATCTTGGTATGACAGTAACTAAGGAGAATTTAACCTGGGTGGCAGTTTTTTCTAAAAAAGTTAACGTTGCGGAACGCAACAGTTACATCGTCACTCAAGTTGCTGGGCGTTAACTTAGGAGCAAATATGCTGGGAATACTATTTCGAACTAGAAAGCTCTATATTTCATTACAACTGCTAATTCGGTACAAAGCTCAAATTCGACCAACAATAGATTCTATTCAAAAGCTGTTCGCCTGATCGGAGATCCAGGATTAACCAGAAACCTGGGAACGCCGAAGAACTGTGTCTATTCGACAAGTATTTTCATAGAAAGTGTTCGATCACATCTGTATTAGATTTAGCTTGTTACTCCTCGGACAACACTTTTGAACCGGTCTTTTATATGGAGAACATCATTCCTTTGAAATAATTTACCCAGGACTGTGTTTCCACCGAGTACAACTTACAGCAATTTAAGACCAACATGGATCCCCTTTTCCGCATGTGTCGCTCCTGTAACGTTTTTAGCGATTTTCCTGCTGCACGTGTGTTACGCCCTTAAAAAGAAAACTTCGATTTTTAAAAGTAGGGAGTTGCTTCATAGGAGACCGAAAAAAACGCCGAAATATTATGGCTATTACCACAAAGGCCCAAAGTAGGTTTACAAACAAATAATAATTTCACTTTAAAATTAAAAATTTTATTTTCTCCCGGGCAAAAAGAGCATGAATACACATTTAGTTGTTCTTTCACTACTTAAGCCATATTTTTTGTTAAATGATAAAGGAAATATTATGCAACATTTCTTATTTATTTTTTAATAACCGCACTGAAATCTTAAGTTTCAAAAGACAAAAATTATAGGAAGCCCAATCGATGTTACCCACAATGCCGTGTGCGTCAATACATAGGTATCAGAAACATGATTCAAAGAATGAGGTATGAAACCAGCTTAATATTATGGACAGTAGTTAAAATCGATATTACAATTATCTGGGTAGTATCGTATTCCACTGAAGTTACCTTACAATAAATGAAGTAAAATAAAACAAACTTTAATAAACATAAAGTTTTGTAAATGTCTGTTGTAATTGAGATGTTATATATTATCATACGACTGTCTCACTAAGATGTCAACCTTCGATGCGGGAGGCGGTGCCACTCAATGTTATCCGGTCCCACCCTAAATGTATCAAAAAAATGTATATTAATATTATATCAGAAAAAGAACTCTTTCATTGCTGCTATTTTTCAAACACAAAACGCATTTTAATTATTGATTGATTTCGTTACTGTATATATCAATTATTACTACAAAATTATTTTATTTTTTTTAGGTTAAAGTCACGGAAATATTTGACGTAACTGAAAATGAATCGCCAGTGCTCCAAACACCCGATGAAAGAGATTTAAATACAAATTTAGAGTTTGATAATGATTGGGTAGATCACACACATACACAACATGAATCACTCGAAGATGGTAAGTATTATTTTATTCTTATTTTGCGCTATTTTACTAGCGGTATTTAATATTTCATTGTTTTTAATTGACATAATGAAGTTAATCAAAGATAATTCATAATGATCAAGAGGTGGAGGAAAGGGGGGAGGTGGCTTCAAATACATTTATGTGCGAAGGTTTTAAAAGTTATATTAGCCTCTTAATTCTCATTTTGTAATTTATCTGGGTATGTCCATATCCACCGCAATAGTCTCATCACCATTACTGATATGAAAGGGTTTAGAATATTTTCATTTGCAAAATTGGTGTGCGATTTGACATTTATCTATTTGAGCTTCTCACAACGTGAGCTGCTACTGAGCAATCTAGTATTTTCAGCTCTTACCGGAGTAGATTAAAATAGTTGAACCAAAGAATAAATTCAATAAATTGGCACCTTTATGTTACCTTATCCTGAGGTTATAGCTAGTATATTTTCTTTTACCAGGTGTACAAATATGAAACGCGGGTTTCAGACAACAGATGGTGCACCAATGCAGTTTGTGCTAAAAAGATTTGACACTGCGCCATTTTGTTGTGTCATCAACAAGTGTGATAAATTGGAAAAGTGTGTGCATAGTGTTGTGTTCAATATGTCGAAATTTATACCGAACAAAGAGCATTCGCGTACACCATTAATTTTTTGTTTTCGTTTGAAGAAAACTGCTGTTGAAGCATACCGATTACTTCGAGAAGCTTATGGTGAACATGCTCCATCGCAAGATACGTCTTAACGATGGTTTCGGCGTTTCAAAAGTAGTGACTTCGATGTTGCAGACAAGGAACGTGGAAACCCGCCAAAAAAATACGAAGATGTGGAATTGCAAGCATTGTTGGACGAAGATGATTTGCAAACACAAAAACAACTCGCGGAGCAATTGGGCGTTAGTCAACAAGCTATTTCCAATCGGCTACGAGAGATGGGAAAGATTCAGAAGACCGGTAGATGGGTACCACATGAGTTGAACGACAGGCAAATGGAAAAAGCGCAAAAACACGTGTGACATTTTGCTCGCTCAGTACAAAAAGAAGTCGTTTTTGCATCGTATAGTTACAGGGAATGAAAAGTGGATTTATTTTGAGAATCCCAAGCGCAAAAAATCATGGGTAGACCCAGGCGCACCATCCACATCGACCGCAAGACCGAATCGCTTAGGCAGAAAGACGACGTTCTGTGTTTGGTGGGACCAGAGGGGCGTGGTCTATTATGAACTGTTAAAACCTGGGGAAACGGTTAATACTAAACGTTACCAACAACGTTCGCTGCTTGAAAAAAGGCCAGAATACCGAAAGAGGCAACACAAAGTCATTTTTCTTTATGACAATGCTCCATCACATACGGCAAAACCAGTTCTCGACACGTTGGAAGCACTCAGCTGGCAAGTTCTACCCCAAGCGACTTACTCACCAGACTTGGCTCCTTCCGATTACCACTTGTTTGCATCGATGGGTCACCCACTGGCTGAGCAGCGCTTTGGTTCGTACGAAGATGTGAAAAAATGGCTCGATGAATGGTTCACAGCAAAAGGGGAATATTTTTACTGGCGTGGTATTCACAAATTGCCCGAAAGATGGGAAAAATGTATAATAAGCGATGGAGCATACTTTGAATAAAGCACTTTTTTTATCATTCTTCCGAATTTAATATGTTTTTTTAGAAAAAAAATCCGCATTTCATACTTGTATACCTGGTTTTCTAAAATTAATAGTTTTGTAATTTTAATTTTTTTAATATAAAATAATTGGTAAAATTTAGCTAGTACTTCCCAGTCAAACGCGTACTTCTAAATTACACACACAAAAGAAAAAGTAATTAAAAACTTGATATTTTATGCCGTCAGTATTTTATAGTGAGCTATTAATTACAAGAAAAACTTGAACAGAACAAGGGCTTCGATGTTATTTACAACTGAAAACTGACATTTTCCTCTATGTAGTATCTCTGCTAAAATTGGAAATAATAAAAAATTAACATAGTTTTTAGATCCTTTGACTCCAAGAACACTGAAAAGGATAAAAATGCAATAATTTCAGATGATAATTTTTTCACGAATATAATACTTTCTTTTAACAAGGAAATATAATCAAGTTCAGGCCTATTTAATACCCAATGTTTTACTGATTTAAGTACGCAGAACCTCAGGCGATTACTTTTCGATGCATTTTAAAGCAAATACATACAAACATGTTCTAAATTGTGTCATTTTTAGGATATAGGGTGTTTGATTTAATAAAGCATAATTTACAAAAGAAAGGGGAAGAAGCAATAGAGCTTTCAAATAAAATTTGTTTGAATTTATTGGTGCACTAACCTGACCTGAAATAATATATTTTCTTTTAGTACGTAATTGTAAGAAATAGTGGCACATCACTGTTTATTGATATCCTGATCAGTTTTATACAAGATGCTCGTCAAAAGTAGTATACTAATTTTGCAAGCGAAAATACTCTTGTGACGTCGTCTACGATTACGATTGGATCAAATTTTAATTACTTCTCGCTATTTCATCAGTGATTGCAAGGAACATCTTCAGAGATGTTTACTCGTCTTATTTAGAAAACAGGATGAGTCTGAGGAATCATAAATAAATTGTTTACGTTCAAGTCAGGTACATAAATTTAGGAAAAATATTTAAAAAAAAAAACGTTTAATATCAGGGATATGTACTATATCGATTGGCACCAAGGGGGATCTATCTTGATATAAAGCTTCAAAGTGATTAAACACGTCTTTAATTGCTCTATAACTTCACTCTTTAATGACTTGCTAAAATGAAACGTATGTGATGTAACGTAGGGAGTTACGCCACCTTAGCGCTCGGAAAAATTGGTATAAAATATATATTTTTTTAACGTAATTATTGTATATATATATTTAATATATATATATATATATATATATATATATATATATATATATATATATATATATATATATATATATATATATAAATTAAAAAATGGCGGAGATCTTGTAGCACCTTCTTTTGAAAATCCTTGCCAACGGTGGAATTTTTTTCTCAGTCAGGAATCGTCTAAAAACTAAAACAAATAATTTTTGATTGTTAAGAAAGGTCATAGCTAAGTGGCCAATTATGGAAAAAGTTTTAAATTTTTTTTTGTAGACCTGAAGCCGTTCGAGAATAAACTCGGATTTTTCACAAGAATTTTGAGCTTTAAAAATTAATAAAAAATGAACGGTGTATCCAATCGAAAAAACCTTATGTCAACTTCAAGATAATATTATAAGGAATATGTGGTGTAAATTCTATCAAAATCGGTTCAGTAGATCTCGAGATATTTTGTCCACGAGTTTCTAAAAAGTAGTTTCGAGAAAAGCGCAAACGAAAAAAGCACCGCGTCCGTCTTAAAAGTCTGGTAGTAGTAAAGTAGATTTAAATACTTATTTCTACTTGCATTTACAGTGGTTTCTCTCTCTGTAAACAAGGTGCCATCACATATGAAATCTGATTATTACACCGAGTTGCTGTCCAGTAGGAGTAAGAGTAAATATTCCTGACAATGTCTCGCGCAATCCTAGACAAAATATCGGAACGCCTCGAGATGTTATCCCTAATTTCTCATCTTATCGAATCTGTGAATGCGTCTATTTCATTAAATTAATTAATTATTGCATTTGCTTTATTTCAGAAATGTCAGAATACTCAATCGAAGACATGTTGGAAAACGAAAAAAAAATATTTTCTCCGATCCTGAAAGCGAATGGACAGGGTCTTGTAAAGTCGACGAGCCTGAAGATGATTCTACTTATATAAATAATCCGAATGATGCTAGACCTGAATCAGAAAGAGTAACTATTAGCAATAGTGCTAGTCAAGCTTTGACAAATAGATATACAGTACCATCGTTTACTTATGAGGAAATTGATTTCTAGTGTTTAAACATTTAATTTTGGCTGCAAGTAGAAGATAATGTAGTGAACATACATATTCAGTTTTTAGGTCGTTAATCTTTATTGCAACAAACTGTATACAAAACGTAAATTGTCTTGTTAATGAACAAAATAAGGAGCTAATAAAGCCACATTAACCAACTTTTTAATTTCTATATGCAATTTTCTATCAGTTGTAAAACTAAAAGGTAGTGAAGTTTTCTGGTTGAAAAATCAACAAGAAAATAATTGCTTACAATAGATCTTTGGCTTTTAATGGAAAACCTCATTTAAATAAAAAATGATGGAAAGCCTTACGTCCTGAATTTTGTGTTTCCTTTATATGGCTTCAATGAGAACAATTCTTTTACTTCAAGCTAGAGGTTGTGTTAAAAAATAAATAGCAGTTACTTTTACTTTCCCAACTATTAGCTTATTAGTTTGTTTAAAAAATGTAAAAAGGAATTGTAATATTGATTTATTATTATTTAATCATTATTAAGACATATTTATTTATTATAAGGCAAGAAATATGTGATATAGCCAATAACTGAGTACCAAGATGTTTTTAAATATATATTTTATTATTATCCGAGGTTAGGAAAATTAAAGAAAAACGTAAAATTAAAGGTCTAGTGAGATTGTATGTTTTGTGATAAATAAATGTTAAGGATTAGGTATTTCAAATTAGTATAAAAACAAGAGAATCCTGGCATATGCAAGATTTGCTATCAGACAGAAGTAAATTCTGGTACTTACCTTTGAAATAACTTCTATTTTAAACATCATAATAAAATTCTTAAAAAAACTTGATTGTTTATAGGCACCAAAGTGGCACTTTTACTAATCAGTTATTGTTTCCTGTGCCATTATCATAATAGAAGATCAATTATAACACTGCCAACTGCAAATATGAAATTAAAACTTTCTTGACTACTATAATTTTTAACAGTTGACAATATACCTTGTCTGTCAGAAAACTGTCAATCTTCACATGGAAAAAATTTAAATTCTTTTTTTTTGTGGTAGAATTTTCTTCATGTAGCTAAATCTAATTTATAAAAGTTAAATTTTAGATAAATTATGCTTCCCTATAATCCCGTAATCGTATATTTTAGAAAAACAGAATTTTTTTCTTGTTAGGAAAAGATTTTATTTTGAACACATCAGAACTTTAAAGTGGCTACTTTATTTAAATAGCAAATTAAATTTAGCTATAGGCAGAAATTCTTAACTACCAAAGGTTAAACAAAAATCAACAAACTAATTTTCTCCATGGTGCAGATTTTAGGCGGACCCTATAAAGATATTTGTGCTAAAAACATGACATTCGAGAACATTTTGAAATTAATAATTTTAAATTCAAAATTATTTATATTTATATTGTGAATGAAATGTGATATAATGTATTAGGTTACTTAAGTAGGTTATTTATATAATTTTATTAAAATATTTTTGATTAGTTTAAATTTGCAGGGTGTTTTTTATATTGGGGAATTATTTTCATGCGGTCACTAAATTTAGTCAGTTCGATATAGATAACACACACAAAAGTTTTAAAATAACTCTTTTAAAAACCTCGCTTAAATGGCATAAAAATACAATCCTACCTTATCCTATTTTTAACATCTCAGGACGAGCTAAATCGCATAAAGATAAACAGATAAACCGAATGAATTATCTTCAAACCACGATATTTTTACCATATTTGATTGACAAAATAAACAAAGTAAGAAAGTAGGGCTGCTTCCGTTCCATAATTCGAAGTTGACCTTAGGGCATTTTGGGACTAAACATCGTGAAACACAATTCGCCTAATAGGAAATTAATGACGATAGATTGCTAAGGGGTCGATTCCCCTTATGTCGGTTTGTGGGCACGAATTAAGCAGGTGGTTGAACACGGACGCCTGGCCGTAATTTTAGAATAATGTCCTTGGACTGGCAAAAGACAATTATATCCGACAATCGGTAGTGTTTCTAAGGGAATCCTTTATTGGTGCTTTTACGAGTCTTTTAATGTTTAGCAAGAAATCAGAGAAATACACAGGTTCGACTACTTCGTTAAGTATAATATGCAAACTGATATAAAACATCTCTAATGGGTCGCCCGAGCACTACTTAAGCATGAGACGGGTGTTTTTAAGTAAATCCATCTAGTGCGAAGCTCACAACTAAAAGCGACAGCAAAAGTGAAAACAGCGACCCATTGTTTTTTTAGAGCTCAGTGACATGTTTATTACGACCAAATGGGATTTATTCAGATGCATACTTTTTAAGTAATTTCGAGGCCCGGTATGTTAATTATTGTCCAATTTTTACATAGGCTCTATTTGTTTTAGTGAGTAATTTAACATATTAAAATAATGTCTCAACATAGAAAACACCCTGCGTAACGCTAATCAAACTTTTAACAGTTAGTTATGAGAGATGCTGTTGTTATTTTCTCTTTGTTGTAGCTTTTAGTTTATATGAACCAAAAGGTAAATTAGATTTTGGGCATCTGCAATATAAATCGTTAAAGCTCTAGGCGATTTTTGTTTATAGTTGAAATATTTTTTTATAAAATTTATTTGCAATTGTTTCTTAGTCGTCATAATATTAAGAATAATTAAGCTAGCTATGGATATTTTTGAAGAGTAATTAGGATAAAAAAAACATATTTAATAACTGTATTAAGTCGAAAGCAAAGTACTTCTTGAAAAATCTTTATATGAAATATGTTGAGGTATTCTGTTATTCAAAAATAAGATAATAAAAGAATAAAATGTGTGTTTTATTATCCCTTGCGATCCAAAATACCGTTTGTTTTAACAGATACATAAAACTGCATTTAATCATTTCCTGCTGTCCTATTTCTTTTAACATCTTAGGTTGAGATGAATGATCTCAAAACAAACGTGAGTTGTCTTTCCTACCCGATATGTCCTTTATCTTAGCTTACAGAGGAACCAATGACTAAATAATTAGCTTTTGATCATCTTTAATTCTAATTAATCTTAGATCGAGAGTATTTTGTTCATGAGAAAAATAAGTTTTTTTTTTGTAAAATCTTTCCGCACATCCAAAGATTCCGTCAGATGCAAGCTGGTGGTAGAAAACAACCCGATCGAACAGGTTATGCAGTTTAATTATCTTGTTGTAAACCTGTCGAGCAACCAGAACCCCACAAATGAAATGAGATCTCAAGTTAATAAAGCTGCCCTCATATCAAGCGCACTACGCGACGTATGGAACAATACATTTATGACTACTTAAAGCAAAGTAAAGATATACAAAACATGCATATGACCTGTACTAACATACGGTATAGAAACCAGAGCAGATAACGAATTAAAAAACATTCTGAGATAGACGGAAATGAAAACACTAAGAGCAATATCAGGAAAGACACTACAAGACCGGATAAAAACGAAGTCATGGCAGTCATGTGCGGTCTATGACGTGGCGAGATGGGGAAGACGGACGCGATGATTCTGGCGTGAGCATGTCGAGCGAATGAACCCTGACAGAATAGTAACACTAGCTCTGGAAGAAAAACCACCGGGACAACGCCCGCAGGGAAGACCTCCTAAAAGGATGGATAGCTGGCATTCTGGATCCTAACAGACCCCATAAGACCCTGAATGTTAAACAGACCAAGTATATCAAGGATGAATAAGATTTTTTCAAACATCTTTTAGTCGCCACGTAAGTAGGTAAATTAAATAGGAACGACACTTTTCCTGAGCGGAAAATATTGTTCGGACTGGGTGCCCGTTTCTAGGCGTAGAGTGACGATGTTAGGAGTGGGAAAAGCAGACGATTAGCCTCGCCGGACACATTCGTCAGAACCTGAACTAACTCGTTATTAAGATACAATAATTGGCATCTCTGGCTGATGTAAGCCTAGCTTTGATTTATTATTCTGTGAGAGGAACTGTCAAACTGAGGTCATAAAAAAACAGTGGGAGCCACATAACATTGGGAATTAGACAAATAAAAATAGTGAACAATTACTCACTACGTAAATTTGGAATAAAATTTAAGATACAAAACATACGATATCAAAATCGATACTAAACTAAAATGTTTATGAAATAAAAGTACGCTCCGCCTCCTTGCCTCTTTAGCTGTCATGTCGGTACCCTAGTTATAACGCTCTTGCCAAACACCGTATTTTGCTGACATGCCGCTGGTTCATCTCTATTATTTTTTCTGGAAGGATATATTGACCATTCTCGGTGTAAAATTTAAAAGCTGCTTTTGGAACCATTTTAGGATTTTTTGGTAAGTTTTATATTGTGGTCTTCATTTAAAAGTGTACATGCATATATGTATACAGGCTGCCCCACATGTATGGAATAATGATTCCACAGCATTTATTAATCAGTGTATCAAAAAAACGTTTAAATAAAAGTTATAGGATGTTATACGGCGCACATGCTGACGTTGACAATAAAATGTTTTGAACTGTCAGTTCGAAGAAATTACGCCATCTTGATCTTTTTACACGTAAAGCCCTGTATATTATTTTATTTTTGAGTCCTACTAAAAATTCTAGATATTTGTCTAACATACCGAATATATCGAAATTGAACCGTTTAGGAATTATTGTCATTTGAAATTTAAAATTAAAAAAAAAAACTATTAAGAAATACTCTAGGTTTATTTTTAAGGTAACAATTGCTCAAAATGCCTGCCGTTAACAGCGAGGCAATGACCAAATCTGTCATAAACTGCCTGAACAGAGTTTTGCAGAGAATCCCGGGTGATCTGTGCTACTTCATATTGAATTATTTGTTGTAAATCTTTTACAGTTTCAGGTCAACTTCGGTTAACTTTAGTTTTCAAATGACCCCATAAAA
The DNA here is from genome assembly GCA_019049505.1 of Pachyrhynchus sulphureomaculatus. Taxonomy (NCBI): domain Eukaryota; kingdom Metazoa; phylum Arthropoda; class Insecta; order Coleoptera; family Curculionidae; genus Pachyrhynchus; species Pachyrhynchus sulphureomaculatus. The sequence goes on along the minus strand of CM032449.1, from coordinate 126,038,747 downwards.
AAAATCGAGTGGCATAAGGTTGGAACTTCTTGCAAGCCATTCTACAGCACCTTTTCTGCCTACCATCGATAAGGAAAAATCGCATCCAAATATCTACGAACATTGATTTCATACTGAGGAGGTGCTCCGTCCTGTTGATACCACAGATTCGTGTTAGGGGTATCCAAATTATTTTCATCGAGAAAAAGACCTGCACAAGTTGGAATAACTTGCTCTTGGAGTAACTGTAAATACTGCTGTCTTGTAAGAATTCCATCGATAAAAAATGGACCAATGATATGACGTCCACAAATTCCCTTCCACACGTTTATCTTTTGTGGTCTTTGAGAACGAGTGTCAGTTATCCAGTAGGGATTCTGAGTAAACCAATACCAGCAGTTATACCTGTTAACTCTTCCGTTAAGACAAAATATGACCTCGTCAGAAAAAAAACAATAATATGAATTAGGCTAGGATCATTATTGATTCGTTTTTGACGCGTTAAGCCGTTCTCTGACAGTAAATGTTTGACACAAGCCAGCTTATTTTTTTTTTTTTAATTTGATCTCCTTAATTTCAAATATCAATAATTCCAAAACAGTTCAATTTAGACATATGGTAAATTAGACAAATATCTAGAATTTTTAGGACTCAAAAATAAAATAATATACAGGGCTTTTCATTTAAAAAAATTTAAGACGGCGTAATTTCTTCGAACGACAGTTCAAAACATTTTATTCTCAACGTCAGCATATGCGCCGTATAACAGCCTATAATTTTAATTTAAGCATTTTTTGATAAACTGATTAATAAATGCTGTGGAATCATTATTCTATACATATGGGGCACCCTGTATGTATTTGTACCAAAGAAATGCATGTGCCACTGTAGTGTACGGTCTACCTGTAATAAATACATTTCTAAGTAAAGCTATAAATTAATGGGGTAAGTTTCGTTATTAATGACAGTGACAAGTTGCTAATATACATATTTCAAAGGAAGCCATGCTTTTTGTGAGATTTATATATATATATATATATATATATATATATATATATATATATATATATATATATATATATATATATATATATATATATATATATATATATATATATATATATATATATATATATAGATATATATATATATATATATATATATATATATATATATATATATATATATATATATATAATATATATATATATATATTTTATATTACTTTTAACGAAAATGCAACCGAGACTTTTTTGCAAACGTATAATCTACTTATGCAGAATGACGAAAATAACATCTGTGATAGGAGTGGTGAGGAAAAGTAAAGAAAAAGGAAACGCGATCGTGGAGGAGCATTTCGTCCAGTGTTACGTTGTCTTAGAAAAGGCTGCCAAACAACAAAATCGTTTAGAAGCAGAAATGAATTCTTCTATTATATGGACTTGAACGGCAAGTTACATTGTAATTTAAGCTTTTGTCATATCTTGGAATTGGTGTTTATGTTCGTGCACGACATTCCGAGTACATGTGAAAAACTGACTGGAAGGTCGTCGCATACAATAAGTGATTGGCGTAACATGTGCCGCGTAGTGTGCTCCTCAATTGTGTCAGTTAATCGCAGAGGACAATTAAATACCAGCAACGACGATCGATCTTATACAAATTGAGGAAGCGCGATTCGCGGGTCGCTGAAAATATAACAGGGGAAGGCTCTTACAAGGTGATCAACAACCTGAATCTGAAGATAGCGATGCACCGATTCAAAACAATCGAAACCATGGTAGACGAATAGATGGACCATGGGTTTTTAGTTTCAAAACAAAACCAGAAGTACGATTTTTTATTGTGGAAAGGAGACATGAAAAGACTAATGCCAATTATAGAAAGAGAGGTTCAATTTCAATCTGTTATTCATTCAGACGAGTGGCCAGCGTATAGGAATCTTGGCAAGCGACGTTTCAATCATCAAGTTGTTAATTACCCGCAAAATTATGCTGATCTGCTCACAGCTCATACACAAGGTATTGAACGGTCGCGGCTAGATGCCAAAATTTACATTTGAAAATGAGGAGAGTACAATTAAACCATCTTCAATCACATCTGGACCATTTATCCTGGAAGATATTAAGGAAGAATGAAGACGACCAATTTGTCAGCTTTTTATAGGATATTGCCTCCGTAGATATTAGTTGTAAGTATATTCGTAATAAAATCATTACTAACAACAAATTGTTCGTCTTATCAATTATTATTGTATAGCAATGTTATAGCAGATCTCAATTTTTTTGGTAGACCGCACGCTACAGCGGCACCGAAATGCACACCTCGTATTTGGTACTCCATCGGAGGCGGATTATAGAGATATTAGGATTATGAAAGCGTGGCGTCTTTAAAAAGAAAAAGAAATAATGAGTCATTCTGTCTCTGTTACTCGTTCTTCGTTGGCTCCGGCCGGACGAAATACGAATAACATTCTCGCATGGGTACGAACTCTAACTTAGTGTTATGAGCGTGCGCCGAGTACGAGATACAGAATGACATATTATTTCCTTCTCTTTCTATGAGCACTACGCTTTTCGCAAGAACTTACCTCCTTTATTCTAATATCTCTGAGGCGGACTCGCTGCAGCCATACAAGACCACCTCAGGCATATGTGGCTCAATGTACACCTAAAAACGAACGAGGCTCCATATTTGGGCAGTCTACCCGCTGTTCTCTTATTCGTCAATCCATGCCGAAACGCGTTTCTCCGTATCACGGCTCATCAGTCGGACTACGATCGACAAACCAGCGAACAGAATTTTCTAGTACTTATGCCAGTACTTACGGCCAAATTGGCATATATTCTGTGTTCACGATATCTAAGCAAAAGGTTCAACCGTCCGTTGCGCAGCGCATCAAACCAACTTAAATTTCCCAGAAACTGACAGTACAGTCCTGAAATGAAACACTGAAATGGCCTCGTATTTTGCCTAATACAAGAAGTTGATGTTGGACTGTGAAGGGGTCGAAAACGAGTGCCACGATCGCCATCCACGAACGAGCTATATGGAGGAAAACATCAACGCGATTGTTCGACTGTATTGCGACTGATTGATAACACAGCCCCACAAAAAAAAAGTGGGGTATACTTTTGATGCGATATATCAGATCCGTAGTATTTTTGCCCGCTGATCACGAATCTGACGTCAGAATATCGCCATCACATCTCAATTTTTTTCTAACCTCAAAAAATAGGTAAAAATTAGTAAAAATTAAGAAAAATATACTCCTAAAAAATTGATTTAAGCTTTTTCATGAATCTAAAGATGTATTAATATGTATTCGGACACGCTAAGCTAATATTCATCGGTTGGATTGAGCCATACAGTTCTGTTTTCTTTCTAACCTCAATAAATCAGACAGATATAGTGCTTCTCGAATGCAAAAACGAATTCAAATTAAAATTCAACCGATCCTTACCAAATTTGGTACACGGGGATTTTTTGGGTCGCTGATCACGAATCTGAGGTTGGATTTGCAAAATTCAAGATGGCAGATGTTTTCGCGCCATTTTGAACGCCGAGAAAATTCATCGGTCGATTTTTATTCTTCTACCTGCATCCAGGGCACCTCCACGTGGTGACGGTGGGCAACGGTGTTACTCCACTAGCCGGCAGAGTCCCTGGATAACGGCTTAGATGCCGTCATGGCAGGTAGAAGAAAGAGAATTACGATGCAGGGACTCGGAAACCCAGTATCGGCGGTTGGTCTGGGTGGGAAAGCGGGCCCGCAGCCGTCGTCATCCAGCGACCGTAGCTTTTCATGTGTGGGTGACTTGGCTCATGTAGAGTATAATGCTACAAGAACACGGTCTCACGGTACAAGGACTTTTCATAAGTGCGATAAAAACAGTGATTCATTTTGTTATATTTGCTGTCAACACGTATTGAGTAAAATGGGGTCACCGATAACGGATAAGATTAAAACCTTATATAAGGATTGTTTTAACACTGAAATACAGCACCAGGGTACAGATTAGGTTCCCTACATCATTTGCAGTTCTTGCAAAATAATGTTGTACATCAATAAGAAGGCGATTAAATATTCCAAACCAGCAATATGGAATAGACCATACAGTGAAAATGATTGCTACTTTTGTATGAATGTTGTATCTAGGCATAACCGAAAAAATAAAAGCACTATTACTTATAACGATGTTTCGACAGTAACAAGACCAACTAAACTAAGTCCGCCTCCTGAACCACTTGATGCTGATGTTATGGAAACAAATGATTTCACCTTATCAGTTCATGCCGAAAACATTGAGACTGTCGAAAAAGATTCAAACACTGTTACTAATGAATGTTCTAGTGACAACCTATCATATACTAGTGACACAGATAAAGAATGTCTACCATACAACCGTAAACCAGAACCAATACTCGTATCACAGTCAGAACTTAGTGATCTAGTCAGAGATTTAGGCTTATCCAAAGATGGTTCAGAGCATCTTGCTTCCTTTTTAAAGAAAAGACATTTACTTAAGCCAGAAGCTACGATTTCTTATTATAGAAACAGAGATGAAGAATTTCGAAAATATTTCACAATGGACGAGGAATTGTCACTTTCATATTGTACCGATGTAAAAGGTCTAATGGATGAATTTCAAAATAACTCATACGATCCTGAAGAATGGAGACTGTTCATTGATTCTTCTACACGGAGCATTAAGGCAGTTTTGCTGCATAATACCAACGTTTACGCTCCCATTCCGATTGCTCATTCCACAGTTATGGAAGAGCAATATGAAAAAATGAAGCAGCTTTTGATAAAAATAAAATATGCTGATCATAACTGGAAAATTTGTGGAGATCTGAAAATTGTAACAATATTGCTTGGCCAACAGTCAGGGTTTACACTTTATCCCTGTTATAAATGTCTGTGGAATAGCAGAGACAGGGAACGTCATTATAAGAAAAAAATTTGGCCAACAAGAGAATCGTTCACTCCTGGTGAAAATAATGTATTGTTTCCACCATTGGTAGATCCAGGAAAAGTTCTTATTCCCCCGCTTCCCATTAAGCTTAGACTTATGAAGCAATTCACGAGAGCATTAGATACAAACGGCCCATGTTTCAAATATTTGCATAAAAAATTTCCGAAATTTTCTGAAGCTAAAATTAAGGCAGGCGTATTTGACGGGCCACAAATAAGAAAATTGTTTCAAGATTCATTATTTGTTACTAAAATGAATAAAGTTGAAAAAGCTGCTTGGCTTAGTTTTAAAGAAGTCGCAACAAACTTTTTGGGAAATAATAAGTCCTAAGTACAAAGAAATAGTCGAGAAAATGGTAAAAAATTTTCAAACATTAGGTTGCTTAATGAATCTAAAATTACATTTCCTGGACTCCCACATCGATGATTTCCCAGATAATATTGGTGACTACAGTGAGAAGCAAGGACCATGGGATGACCATATGCTAGCGGACTATTGCTGGTCGCTAAAAAGAGAAACAAGTCCTCGAAAGCGTTTGGGCAGAAAGCCTTTGAATAGGTCATTCGCGGAAAAAAGAACAAGATACAGCCAAAAAAAGGAAAGTTAGGCGCGGGTCTAACCTTCGCAATTCTAGGGCTTAAGGGTCTATTATTTGAGAGTATATGGTTTAAACGTCCTGGTTTTGAGTTTATTGGGTCTCATTTTTAAAGTTACAGGGTTATTGAGGTCTATTTTTTGAAGTTACAGGGTGTGGGAGTCTCAGGTTTCAGGGTTTAGGGTTTAAGAGTATCAGGTTTGAGGATTCCCCAACTGTATACCAAATTTGGTAGGAATCGGTTGGTTTTCAAAAAATTTTGTCCGCCATCTTGGATCCGCTATTTTGAATTTTGCAAATCCGACCTCAAATTCATGATCAGCAACCCAAAAAACCCCCGTACCAAATTTGGTAAGAATCGGTTGAATTTTAATTTGAATTCGTTTTTGCATTCGAGAAGCACTATATCTGTCTGATTTATTGAGGTTAGAAAGAAAACAGAACTGTATGGCTTAATCCAACCGATGAATATTAGCTTAGCGTGTCCGAATACATATTAATACATCTTTGGATTCATGACAAAGCTTGAATCAATTTTTTAGGAGTATATTTTTCTTAATTTTTACTAATTTTTACCTATTTTTTGAGGTTAGAAAAAAATTGAGATGTGATGGCGATATTCTGACGTCAGATTCGTGATCAGCGGGCAAAAATACTACGGATCTGATATATCGCATCAAAAGTATACCCCACTTTTTTTTTTGTGGGGCTGTGTAATGTGGTTGTTCTTCGTGACAACGCTGGGCTCCACACAGCAGCGCTCACATGAAAAACTGGGGCAAATGCGTTAGACGTCACTGGAACACCCTTCCTACAGCCCTGCGATTTTCATCTTTTTGGGTCACTGACATAAGCTCTGGGAGGCCAACGATTCTCTGACGACAATGAATTGGGAGCTTTCGCGCAATTGGCTTGATACCATCTTCTTCATTTTATTATGACAGCATTACCTTATATCACAAAAGTTCCGATAGGCTGGGAAAAGTCAATTTCCAAAAGGGGAGAATATGTAGAAAAATAATACTTTTTTGTTAATCAAATAGAAAAATTTATAAAAAGTCTGGTTTACATTTCATTTCGCTAGGATGATAAACAAAAAAATATGTTTAATAACAGTTCTAAGTCCAAAGCGGTAGCCAGTACTTTTAAAAAAATCATTATATTAAACACGTCGAGATATTCTGTTGAGAAACTTAAATTTAGTTTGTTACAAGTTGTAAAAGAGGACAGATTGAAGACAAAGTTGTAAATGAAACAAAGTATTTCTGCAGAAATATCACTTGAAGATAACTAAAGCTAGAAAAAACAGTTGAACATGAACATTTTTGAAATAGTTTTAAAATATATTTATTTTTAAATTGGACACCCTTTTCCATTTGACACCCCTTCTTATGGTTTATTAAAAATCGGTACAAAACTGTACCACAAGCTGAACATGCGAGAAGGAAAGTCCAACGCATAAAAAGGTGTATAATTGATGAAATTGCTGTAATTTTAACATCACAGATTTCTAAACATACGTCAATACACTGAAACAAAAACAAACTGCAAACTGTTGATAAACGAGTTCCTAGGCGTTGACAACCTATACAGAGTAGCTATGCCTGAAATGCGGGTTTCAATTTATGTCTTATTCCACTAAACAAAAATGACAGTAATGATAGAGATCATGTGACTACAGCAGCTAAAAACTAAAAAGGAAAACATGATGTACGTGGTTTTTCTTTCTACGTAGGTTAGGTAACAAAAAAAATTGTGTTTATTATTTACTTTATTTATTACCTTACATCTACCTTTATCACAATTTAACCAAAGGGTATTGGAACGAGATACGGCTCGAGTTATTACCAGATGCCGTATTCTGACAACTAAGCATGGGCACATTGATTTTCGAATACCGCTATTTGCATTAGACGAAAAAGAGTTTTGTCATGATATGATCTGTAAAAAGCCTACGAAACACTTTCCTGCAAAGTGCATTCAATATTAGGAAAACATAAACAATATTTGTTCTGAATTAATGTACTTTTTTGCAGATGTATTGGGAGTCGAGTTCTTACATAATTTTCTCTAATGGATGATATATTTTGAGAGCGATCTTTAATTATGTCATAATGGAAACTGTTTTCTCCAAGATATATTAGTCATTATATTACTTTACAAAAAGAAAACTATATGACAATTTCAATAAAAAGTCGATTCTGAAGACACATCTTATTGCAAGCTACTTAAAAATGAATGTGCACATTTAGCTGCCTTTATTAACTTACCCATATCTTATATCTAATAAATTACCCATATTTCTTATACCTAATTTGTTAGACAAGGAATTAGTCTCAATAAAATATTTTGTCATTGTTAAGAGTTGTTTTGTAATAAACGTCTCAACAAGGTGTGATTTCTTATACTTAAAACACTGACCAATCTATAGTCAAAATTCACCACCAGTAAACCAATATTCCGCATATAGATAATAATAATACTAAAAAAATATATCTACCCGTTTTTCAAGCCTAGGTCATTAATTATAACTATTTTTCCCCAATTTATGATAATAAAATTGGAAAAATATAATGTCTAATGAACCGAATTATAAAAGTATTTCCATTAATAGAAAAAACATGTAGACTAAGTCTAAACTTAGATTGAAAATTTAAAAAATATAATTCAGATATAGTTACATCATATACTAAACATAAACAACTAATTCAAGATTTCCTGGGAGCTAAGGAGCTTTTAAAAATAAATTCTGCAAAATATTTTTCATTACCTTTTTTTTAGGTTTTCTTATGGTCCAGTACCCTTAATAACGATCTAGTAAAGAATATTCTAAAAAATGGGCTAATTCATACAAAGAATGATAAAACCATGCTTGTTCAATATAAATCCCATTACTCTGTCCTTTAACACCTTATCAATAGGGAAAAACATTTACAGGTAATTCTGTGGGGGGAGGGGGGATTGGCTTGGTCTAGAACCCCAGAGGCAAAATATCTTCTGGAAATATTGTTTGGGCAAAGATAAGCGAACATTAAAAGTTGAAAAATCGTAAACACGCCGAAAGTAGTTTTTTAACATTATGAACTTAATTTTTCAATAACTCCTTTTATTGTTTTACCAGGGTACCACCATACTTCTCTACCAGAATTACCCGTCCTCCTCCGTCACTCTTACCCCCTTTCCCTCCTCTGTCCCTCTTGTATATTCTAGCGCGGTGATTTCTCATGTTGACTTGCAGGGGTAGTACCTCTCACTTGTTGGACCCTTTGGACATCATGACGTAGGTGTGTGCGCATATTCCTTCTAGCGCCTTTACCCTCTCTGTTTCGTAACTTAAAACAAAGGGGGAGGGAGTAAAGGGCGACAGAAGAGATCGGGAAATACTGAGTTAGAAGTTCAGTTGGATGTGGGAAGGTATGGTGGAGATAACAGGCATAACACTATAGTGCAGATGGGCAAACCAGCAAAACACCCTGCCGCGTAGTTAGAACAAAAATTAATTGTTCTATTGGTTGACGCGATTAACGTTTCTAATTTGGCAGTTCATTAAGTTAAATTAAATGCTTTGAAACTAAAAATTTTGAATTGCAAACTATCACTTAATATCAGATTAAACGCTGGCTCTATTTCGTCCAAAATCAATACTTTTCAATCAAATTTTGTATCTTCAGTTCTTAGGCGAAGCCAAACCCACATACAAAATTTCGGGCAAGCCGGAGACTTGATTGCCAAAGTATCTCGAACCCCATGTAATGACCCAACAATAGATATATCCTCACTTCCTACAATCATGTTGACCACATATAAAAATAGTTACTTTGCCAGAAAGGCACATACATCATTAATGGTTGACAAATTATTCTTACAAGGGGCAAATTGTTGCTTAAAGCAGTTAAGAAAGCATTGATTTTATCTTCACTATATTTTTCATAGACAGGCGAACGGATTAAATATAACAATAACAGTACAGTTCGTTTTGACAACTGTAGTTTCTGTTTTTGCGAAAGAGCATTAGGCTTTTTCTGTGTTGATTTGTAAAGCTGCAAACTAAAATAAAATAGACCAATATTAATAAATAATAAAACCGGCCAATTAGTGTTCCGTACGTTGATTACTTTTAAAATAAAAATTTTTATTACAGAAGTATAAAAATGATCAATGATTTCATAAAAGACACGAGTTTTCAACAATTTTTTTTTCCGATCTTTACTGAAAACTGATGACCTTAATACTTCTTTTTTTATATACCAGATAAATGAGTAAAGTCATGATAATTTTCGTTCAATCTACACCCTGTGGAGAATATCCAGAATTTTTTCAAAATTTTTTGGTTAGTACTTTTCGAGATAAGGGGGAGACAGCGATTTTTAGCAATTTTTTAAAAATAATACAAAGTAAAGCATGCGCAAGTATTACATTATATATATTTTTGAACTCGTGTTTTTACAAGTTTTCATTTGACCACCATTCAATGACCTGGTAAAGAAAAAATTCACTTCTAATTTCATCCCCCAAAACTAACCCCTTAAGTCAAAATTTAACTTTCAAAACTACAGGTCTCTGATGAGGCCATCAATTCCTATATTAGTGCCAAATTTCAAGTTTTTATATCAATAGTTTCGGAGAAAATTGGGTGTGAGAGACGGACAAACAGACAGACGGACAGACAGAAGTGATCTTATAAGTGTTCCGTACGGAACACTAAAAATATACTTATTAAATTCAACCCTATTCTTCTTTACAATATTTCTGAATGTATAATTTGGACCAATTTTTTTGTTCAGACAGTTTAGACAAAAATTTTGTCGTAGCTAAACACAAATGTGCAGTTTCCTTAGTCAAAAGTTGTTGCAATGGTATTATGTGGCGGTGTAAGTGGTAGTATAGTGAATTTAGTGAAATTTTGACTAATGGCTTTAGCGACTAACCAATAGGGACAGACAAGAAGTGCGTTTTTAATTATAAGGAGTGTAAATTAATTTTAAAGGATTTCTAAGTAACTTGTATTATATCGCATCGGGGCATACTGTTGCTATATTCATGATGTCATGATGAAGCACCACATTAGACTTTAATTTTTAGTATATGTTGTTATTGAATATGTTGAATTACGTACCAACCAAACACCATTCGCGTGAAGCGTTACTTCTCTTGTTTAATTCGAAGAAAAGCGCTGCTGTAACATAAGTCATCGATTGCTATCGGAAACCTATGGTGAATATATTCCATCGCTAAAAACATGTGAGTACTGATTTCGACACGGAAAACAAAGAACGTCCAGGCCAGCCGAAAAAAATTAAAGATGAAGAATTGGAGGCATTACTGGATGAAGAACCGTTCCAAATGGAAAAAGAACTTGCAGAATCATTAGGAGTTGATCGCACAACCATTTCCAAGCGCTTACATGTACTGGGAATGATTTAAAAGTAAGGAAATTGGGTGCCCTACGAATTGAAACCGAGAGATGTTGAAAGGCGAGATTTGACCTATGAACGACTGCTTCAATCGCACAATTGGAAAGGTGTTTTGCATCGTATCGTAACTGATGATGAAAAATGGATACGCTACGATAATCTAAAGCGCAAAAAATCATGGGTGAAGCCCGGTGTATTATGAGCTGCTCCAACCCAACGACATTATTACTGGGGAACGTTATCAATTTCAATTGATGTAATTGAGCCAAGCGTTGAAGGAAAAACGACCACAATATGCTAAAAGACATAACAAAGTGATTTTTCAACGCTTGGCCACATTGTTGCAAAACCCGTCAAGGAAAGGCTAGAAGCGCTTGGATGGGATGTCCTATCTCACCCGCCGTACTCACCAGACATTGCTCCTTCTGATTATCACTTGTTTCGATTGATGACGCACGGCCTGTCTGAATAGCGCCTCCATTCTTATGAGGAAACCAAAAAATAGGTCGATTCGTAGATAGCCCCAAAAGATGAGGCGCTCCTTCAACGTGGTATTCATATGCTGCTACAAAGGTAGGAGAATGTAGTGGCTAGCGATGGACACTACTTTGAATAATCAATTTGTAACCATTTTTTTACAATAAACCGAAAAATTCCTCAAAATTAATTCAAAAATTCCTCAAAATTGATTCAAAAATTCCTCAAAATTAGTTAAAAAATTCCTCAAAATTAATTCACACACCCAATATTTGATTGTCTGCCTCCTTGCTTTCGTCGAAAATTTCTTTGCACCTGTTTCTGATACAAACGAAGATGTTACGATTTATGACGTCAGGATTTTCACGTCATTGTCGGTAGGCAAGATGTTTAGAAACAATAGCTTCTTTGCATTTTCGATGGAATCAAGGACTGCCGTTGAAAGAGCATTTCTTCGAAGAAATGATGTAAGCTTCCATGCCAGCCAAAAGAAACCTCGTTAGCACGATTAGATGAGTCATGGAATCTAAAACAAACGTCCAAACAGTTCGAAAATATTCCATGAGTTCTTCCCCTACAGCAGATTTGTAGGACCACATCTAGCGCAGTTTTAGCTCATCTCTGTCACTGATCGGTAGAACACTCGATGTCGAAAGAAATTTATGGTGGAAAGAACCTAACGGCAGATTTACGGTGTCAGTGTAAATCTCTGGATTAGTGGTTAAAAAACAGGTCAAGAAGACTGGCTATGTTTTGATTGTGGGAGCATCACCATATCATTCTCTTGCTACATGAAATCCGGGAACATCGACACAGTTACGAAACGTTAAGCAACTTCAAGCAGCTTAAGTCGATATCATGGTATCACATCGGGCGATGCCCGATGAGATTCAGGCATCTATCTAGTTTGTTCTTTTAATCGTCTTCTATAACGAGCAATATGTACCGAGGATGGTATTTTCTCTCGCACCCCCACGGACAATTTATCGACCTCACAAACACGGCCACATCCTATATAAATTTACGGCTTTAACTCGGAACAGACATAAACTGCTCAGAGGACAACATTGTGGCAATAAATTACCACATGAAGGGTTCGGAAGGAAGCTAATAAACCTTCTTGAAGGGACGATGCTTATATAACGAAAAGAGGGGAGCACAATAAGCCAAGAGGCTGTAGTGCATAATTGCCTACCCTGCCTAAAACCAACTAAGCAAGATTATTTTAAAATGATTTAGCTTTTGTAAAAATATAATTTTGCTGTTTAGTAAGCTTTCCGAAAAGTTAGGTTTATTTATGTCATTAACGTGAATAGTGTATCTTTTTACTTAAATATAATAACAACTAAAATTATAATGTGAATTGTGTGTGACAAATTATAATTTATTATAATGCATGATCTTTCAAACTAATGTGAATTTATGTCAAAGGTTATGTAACCCTATTTAGAGATTACTGATAATATTTCTGTGAAGACCAGACTACCGTAACTTTTGCATGCAACTATCTTTTAGGCTGACCAAATAGCCCCTACCATATATTCACTCACATAATATCTACAATTACATTCAAAAATATGATACAAGTATTGTATGAAGGAGTTTAAAGTGTAGGTATAGGGTGTTTTAAAATGACCTGACATTTTAATTTATTAATAAAATGTATTATTTATTTGAAAAGTACGAATGTTTTTATTTTAATATACGGTACAAATAAGGAGGTTATGTGTGGAACATAATATCCGACAAATGGCCGCCTCGACCCTGTTTGCAAACGTTCACTCTTTTGACGAAATTTTCAATAACATTTTGGCATAATTGGAGACTAATTTCATTAATGGTGCGTCTAATTTCTTTCCGGAGCTCCGGAATGGTCTGTGGATTATTGGCATACACTTTTCCTTTCAGAGAACCACAAAGAAAGAAGTCCAATGGCTTCAAATTGCACGATCTTGGTGGCTAATTCATATCGCCACGGCACACGACCATGAAACTTCGTCTGCAATAACTGCATTGTTTCGCTCGCAATGTGGCAGGTTGCGCCATCTTGTTCAAAGAATATGTCTTCCAAGTCCATACCGTTCAATTCATTCCATAAAAAGTTGATTATCATGTCACGATAACGAACACCATTGATGGTAACCGTATTTCCAGCCGCATTCTCGAAAAAGTACAGCCCAATCACTCCTCCAACCCAAAATCCGCACCAAACAGCGACTTGTGGTGGATGCATGGGAAGCTGTTGGATCACTTGCGGATTTTCGGTCCCCCAAATTCGATTTTGTTTATTTACATAGCCACTAAGTTGAAAATGCGCCTCATCCCTGAAGATGATTTTCTTCGAAAAATTACCATCGATTTGTTGATGCTCCAATAACCAATTGGCAAATGTACGGCGCTGCGCATGGTCTGCTGGCTGCAGTTCTTGTGTGATGTTTTGTCAAAATTCGCTGCATAGAGCATCTTGAAATGTTTAGTTGCTGAGCACGATGGCGAATCGAGGTGGAAGGACTTTCGTCAACACTCACACTCACTGCGGCTATGTTTTCATTCGACCGGCTGGTACGAGGACGGCCACTGCTTTTCGCGGTCAGGACATAAAAATATCAGAATAGAGGAGGTAAGTTCTTGTGAAAAGCGCAGTGCTCATAGAAAGAGAAGGAAACAAGATGAGACTCATTCTTCAGACTTACTCGAGGCCGGAATTCAGCCCTTAAGTGCAAAGTAAGAGACACAGAATTGTCTCATACTATTTCCTTCTCTTTTTAACAACTATACGCTTTCACTTACAGCAGGCTATATACTCTCTCCACTATTCTAATATCTCTATGGGTCAGAATTGAACCCCTAACCTCAAATTTTTTGATTAACTGTACCACACTGTTGCAAGATGATGCGGTATGATGACCAAAAGACGTGCGGACTTTTTAAATCGTCTTCGCAAAATTTTCACCATTTTTGTAGTGATTTTTCACAATTTCTATGCGTTGCTCGAATGTGTAATTCTCCATGACTAAACACATGCCGCTCCTGGAGAGCACTTAAGGACTTCCCTGCAGCACATGTGGTAGATCCATAAAAAAAAAATAAATCGTAATACTTCCTGATGCCAGTTGTGAAAGATTAGTACTCTATGTTAGCCATAAAAAAAATGCAATGCGCAATTTAAAATGTCAGGTCATGAAACACCCTTTAGTATAAAGAATTCTGAAAAATATAAGTCAATCAAAAAGTTTAATTTTAAAATAGACATAATAAGAAACAAATTAATAAACCATAAAAAACTATTTCATAAAAATAATGTTATTGAAATATGAACTGTTACATTTCTGACATGTTTGGAAACAAGTAGAGAAATTATTGATCATTATCTTGCATGTCACTGCCATTTGAAGTTGCCATTTTTTGCCAAATATTGCTTTTCAATTGTTCCAGAGAGCTTTGGTTTTGCGATATCCCAACAAAAAACCCATTGGCTCTGTGGAGGTCAACTCTTTTCAAACAAAATTTAATCAGACAAATTTCTCAAATCATTAACAAAACTGTGTTTAAAGTGTGTGATGTCATTCCATCCTAGTATGAGTAGATTCTCTAGTTATAACCATCAAAATTTTATAATGCAAGTGTGATGAGGTTGTCAGTCATCTATACACACATGACAGTTGTCGAGCTGCCCTAGTCATTCTCAACAAGTAGGGTCAATTAAATGTCTGCATGCTGGCCCAAGCCATTACTTTAGAGACATACGATATGGAAGACTCTTGATTCTATAGTTTCGCATAGTGTCAACATTACACTGAAGAGTCACCTCATCCAACAAAAAATGTAAATGTTAAAAACCATTCAAACATTTGATTAAACCTCTAAACAGTATCAGTTGGCTTTTAGTTATACACTGGGTATATCTTGTAGGAGTGGAAACATTATTTTTCATGAAGAATACATTGTAACAAACTCCTCGATACATTTAGGGCACTTAAACATTTGTTTATTAAGAGGTGAGGATCTGCTGTAATATTAAACAAACAATGCCATGCCATGATTCAAGAATTACTGTCACACAGATAAATGGCCCACTCCATTATATTACCTAGCACTAAATTCCTAGGGACCAGGATTAGGCTCTGTGCTTCTATCTCTCACCGCTAGAAAAACATATTCTAATATATGCCAATAAATCAAATCACATAGTGATTAGTTATGCTTTGATGTTATCACAATTTATAATATATATTGCATCATCAAACTTGTAAAATTAATGCTGAAAAAATATTTTAAAAGGCAAGTAACATGGTATGAAAGTTGTCTACGAAATGAAAAACCTTTTCCTGCTTTAGTTGGTGTAATGTTAACAATAATAATAGGAAACTTTATTTGCAATTTTCCACAATTCTGATTTTCATTAAACTCTCATTAGAAAAAATTTTCATGGACTGATATAATTGTTTAAAAATTAAACTGAATATGCCAAAATTAAAAAAAAACTATAAAATTTCAGTATGCGGGCTTTTCAGAAAAATGGAGGTTTGTTTTTTTAAAATAGGGTTAAAATGGCCTAATTTTGAAAAACTTACGAGAAAAAATCAGGGGGAGGCCATTTTTGCTAACCTGAATTAAATAATTAGTAAGTACAAAATACATTAAATAATGAAAAAAAAAGTCCTACCTTAATGTGAAAAAAATGATATATGTGCCATATTAGTGACTGGAGACCAAGTTAGTTGAGGTTAGTAAAATAGAAATTTTACCAAAAAAATATATGTATGTATCTGAATTTAACACTTTCAAAATATCACAATTAAATACCACAAAAATGCAAGTAACACAGGTTTGTAAAATAATACTACTAATATTTTTGGATTGAAAACTTGTAATTTTCCTATTTTTAAAACTAATCTGTTCAAAAACAATATTTTCTATAAAAAATATTAGACTTTATCCTTGTGTTTTTTTGCCCTTTAATTCTGATTTCCTGACTTACAGGAATTTTTTTCAAGTCAAAAAAGGTTTTCCTTAATCTCCTTAAATCTAACTTTGAAACAAAAAAAAAAGTTTCACTTGTTCCAAATTTTTTTTACTATCCAGAATAAAATAAAAGAATTTATTGAGGTTACAAAATTTTAAACATTAAATCAAATATACTAATGGAACTATGTTTTATCATAAATATATTTTCCTTACCTAGTAAGATCCATGGCTAGTGAAATCATCCAAGGTTTCCAAGTCCTTGTTCCAAAAATCCCCATGGACATCAAATGAATAATTGGTTTACTGATATATATTGATTCAGCTACCAACTGTCTTTTTAACAAAACACCTTCATTTAGTTGATCATTTTCTATATGTGGAACCCTTTTTTCTACTTCTACAGGTTTCCAATTTCTTAAACCTAAAGGTGGTGAAGACTCAACTTTTCTAATAGTTCGACCTGATCTTTTAAGAGTAAAAGTGGAAGAACTGGCCATACTTAAATCAGAAAAATCTCTAGAATTTGAGTTTCCATCTTTATCAATTTTTTTTCTTTCTAAAGGTGGTACAGGAGGATTTTCTATAATACTCTCTTTATACTTATAAATAAGCAGAAATCTTGCAATACATCTAAAAATTAAAAAAAAAAGTTAAAACAAAATGAAAAATTAAAATTTGTTTTACATACTTGAATACTTGTATTGCAACAATGATTAGCCATTTTCCAGTATTTCCCCATACCTTCTGTACCGAAAGTTCACAAAATACTTCTGAATATTCGACCACAGTCAACCATAGTTTTATTTTTTCTGAAGCACTTGCGACTTTTAAGTTAATGCTTTTTCTTATGATCCCATCATTAAACAAAACCAGTAAATTGGATAAACAATACACCAGTTCAGAAACAATATGTGAATTATGTATTCGACCTACAAAGTTGACCAATGTTAAGGTTTGATTAAAAATAATTAAGAAATAAAAACTTACCAGCAACAAAATAGGATATCCATTTAGCGGAGGTCTCGTAATCACCAACAATTTGTGGATTTTTACTAACCCAAGATTTGTATGAATTAATTATTTCAGGTAAAGAAAGTAGTAGAGAACTCATTTTATTACTTAAAAAGTTGTTTTGCTTAAAAGTAAAACATGAAAATACAACTGAAAATAAAAATTACACTACTTGGAACAACAAAATTTTATCGTCAAACACATCATCCAAAAGACAAATTCCAAATTACACGTCAAAACGAGTTCGGTAATTGCATTACAGTGTACAAAGAGCTCACGAATGGATTAACTGTCATTTGAATCTCACGGAGTCGGGAGACACTGATAAAAACGTGAAAAGAATGGATGAAGAAATTTAGATTTTTAAATGTAGCCTAAGTTAAATTAATTTGGTTTTGTTAAAAATTTCTGTTGTATTGCAAAACTACCAAAGATCCTCGTATGTTTATACGTTTATTAACTCATGAAGTCACATTGACTTCTAAATATATCATTATAAAAATACTATTGATTACAACCAAAATTAAAGTATATTAGAAAATCATTGGCACTTGTTTCTTAAGGAAAATCTGCTCTAATTTTAGTTACATATCAATAAAATAAAAAAAATCTCATAAGGATATCAGATCTTTAACGTTTATTATAACCCTTGCTTATTTAACAGTTAATCTTTTCACAAAAATTATTACTACCAAATTTTGAACTTTTATTTGACTTAGATCTCAAGATGACAATCATGACAACATTTATAGTGTGTTGAATTGTTCATCGGAAAAATAAGTTATATTTTCCTCCGATTTTTCTGTATTATTCATTAGATTACTATTTCAGGCAATTTTGACGTCACAAATGTATAGAACAATAAAGAAACGTCGAAAAGTGATATGCAGAAACCAGAAAGTTGATTAACTAGTGGCTGGATGTTGACAAACCATATAAAAAAATATCAATTTAATTAGACTAGGGATCTTTATTTATTAGGTTTTCATGCGATTAATAAAGAAACCATGCAAATACATGTACTTTGTAAAATTAACTGATCAAAGTGAAACAGGCAACAATTGATTATATGGAGAAATATTGTTTCATTTATTCCCGGCTACTAATCGTTATGTGCTAAATGATAACTATCTACTAAGATGACTTCAGTGTTTATGCTTATAGCAACCCGTTTCATTTAATTCGTTTTTTAATTTCACACTTCTGCAAGTTTGTGAATTCAGTCATAGATAAGTACGACAATTCGTCACATTTTACAGTTTCCAATCGTAGACAATTCCGATAATTTATCATTGCTAGATCAGTTGGGAGCTTAGTTTGAATGTACCCTACAATAGGTTGAGAGTCAATGGTGGGCGGATGACAGGTTTCTGACAGGTCGACGTGTAGTTTCTGCAAATTTACTTTATATGAAATGTAAATCACAAATCTAGTAGATATAGTTTTAAAACTACTTTACTGAAAATTTAAGTCTTTACAAAATGTCTTCATCTGCTATTTATATTTTGGACATTAAGGGCAAGGTCCTTATTTCAAGAAACTACAGAGGAGACATCGATTTAAGTGTTATTGAGAAATTTATGCCCCTTTTAATGGAAAAGGAGGAAGAAGGACTATTAACACCTATTTTACAAACCAATGAGTGCACTTTTGGGTATATAAAAACTAATAATCTATATATTGTAAGTACTACTAAAAAAAATGCTAACATAGCACTAGTGTTCGTCTTTTTACATAAAATTGTCCAGGTGATGACTGAATATTTTAAAGAATTAGAAGAAGAAAGTATTAGAGACAATTTTGTTGTTATTTATGAGCTATTAGATGAATTGATAGATTTTGGTTATCCTCAAACAACTGACAGTAAAATTTTACAAGAATACATTACACAAGAAGGACATAAGTTAGAAATTCAACCGCGCATTCCAGTTGCAGTCACTAATGCAGTATCTTGGCGATCTGAAGGTATAAAATACAGGAAAAATGAAGTATTTTTGGATGTAATAGAATCGGTTAACCTTCTTGCTAATGCAAATGGTAATGTACTAAGGAGCGAGATTGTAGGTGCAATCAAAATGAGAGTATATTTATCAGGAATGCCAGAGTTGAGACTAGGTCTTAATGATAAGGTTCTTTTTGAAAGTACTGGTCGAGGTAAATCAAAATCTGTTGAACTTGAAGATGTTAAATTTCATCAGTGTGTAAGATTATCTCGATTTGAAATTGACCGAACCATATCATTTATACCTCCAGATGGAGAGTTTGAGCTTATGTCTTATAGGTTAAACACACACGTGAAACCTCTGATTTGGATCGAGTCAGTGATAGAGAGGCATGCTCATAGTCGTGTTGAGTATATGATTAAAGCAAAATCACAGTTTAAACGAAGATCTACAGCAAATAATGTTGAAATAGTCATTCCAGTGCCACCAGATGCTGATTCCCCTAAATTTAAAACTACTATTGGTAATGTTAAATATGCACCTGAACAAAATGCTATTACTTGGACTATTAAATCATTCCCCGGAGGTAAGAGTTACTAAGTATTTATACAGTCAATCCAAAGAGTCTCCATACACTACCTGCTTTTTATACTATTTTTCTGTTATGTTTAACTAATTAATTGGAGCTATGAGAAAACATGTTTAAATTAATATTTGAAACTTAACCAACCATTTTTTTTAGATATTGCATCATTGTTATAAAAAATGTAAACAAAATTAATGTCAAAAAAGTCTTCATACACTTAACAATTACCAGTAATAGTTTGATGGAGGTTAATGGAAAATAACAACTTTGTTTAAACTAATATTTAGTAGGACCACCTTGATAATCTCCTGTAACCTTTTTGTCATGCTTGCAACCAATTTTCTAGTAACTTCTGTTGCCATGTTCTTCAATTCGTTCATTATTCTGTTTTTTAATTCTTCTATATTTGAAACCTTATGTTTGCGAACACGCCATTTAAGTTCCTCTCATAAATGCTTGATAGGGTTAACATCGGGTGATTGCGGAGATGTATGAAGCTGCTGTCGCACATTGTGGATCATCCAATCTCGTACCAAGTTTGCTGTATGTTTTGGATCATTGTCCTGTTGAAACATATATTTTTTTCGAGTGCTAATTTTTTGACACTTTCTCTTAAATTGTCCCTTAAAATATTCAGATAAACATGCTGATTCATGGTACCATTAATAAAATGTAAATTTCCAACCCCTCCAGCAGACATGCATACCCAAAGCAGAACACTGCCACCCCCTTGTTTCACTGTGGAACAAATGTTTTTAATATCGAATGCGATATTCTTTTTCCAAACTTTAGTTCTGCCATCAGACCCAACCAGGTTAATTTTAGTTTCATCATTACAGATTCTCAAAATTCAGGAGGTTTAGTAACATATTCTCTAGCACAAGCTAGCCGCTTCTTGCGATTAACTTCCGAAATTAACAGCTTCTTCCTGGCTGCATACCCCTTATAGCCTGCCCTGTCTAAACAATTTCTCACTGTTTGTGACCAACATTTTTCAAAAATAGTTCCCATACTTTTAATTTTGGTGCACTTTTTTTGGAATCTATAATTATTTGTCTAACAATATTGGTCTATTCACATGGAGTCAGTTTCTTGGGACGACCGAAGCATGGTCAAATTTTATAGGGACCTGTTGATTTATACTAGTTTACAATGTACTGAACAGTAGCATATGACTTTTTAACAATTTTTCCTATATTTCTATATGATTTTCCATCTTTCCACGAATCAATTATGATATTTCGAACTTGAAATGGCATTTCATAATTTCTCTTGCTCATTTTTAATACTACTTTGTAAACTCACTGCAAAATTACTAGCAACAAGTGATAGATTATAAATTATGGCTGAAAATTATTCATTTGTTTTCAGTTTAGCGAGCAATAGATAGCTTAATAAAATGCTGCTGATTATAACATGTTTTTTTTTAATGCAGTTCTTGAGTGTATGGAGACTTTTTTTGACATTAATTTTGTTTACATTTTTATAACAATGACGTAACTTCTAAATAAAATGTTTCGTAGTTGTTTTTAATACTAATCCTGGTTGGTTAAGTTTCAAATATTAATTAAAACATGTTTTCACATAGTTCCAATTAATTAGTTAGACATAACGGAAAAATAGTATAGAAAGCAGGTGGTGTATGGAAACTTTTTGGACTGACTGCATATAATAATTAATTATAAGTGAAATTAAGATTTTTTGGATTGACAGTATATCATAATTAATTATAAGTGAAATTAAAATTTGTAGTTCAATTTTTAAGTCATTCTTAACATTTTATTTTTTAATTCTATTATGTAATAAAATAGCTATTACTTTGCTGATTTTTATCAATCAAAAAATTCATTGTCATTCCAAAAAACATTCTATAGAGAGAAAAAATATCTTTCTAACTTCTATCAGCAAACTAGTATTTTAAGTTAAAAAGAAGGTTAAGACTTTAGGTTAACTCTGTAAAGCCAATGCTCAATTTTTGTTGTAATTAGTATCTCAGCACAAAGTACCGACCATTTATTATATTGAGTTGTAATGCTAGTATAAAGGTTTTTTTTAGTGTAATATATATAAGTATATGTAAATTCGTTGTTTACTTTACAACTAATTTTTTTATAGAGTATCAAGCCTTTAAATTCAGCTATTTTCAAAATATTTATGATTTATTTTTTGTTGTATGCCTTACTGACACTTATTGCAATTAAAAATGAAATTCTTGCAGCACCTAATAGAATTTACTAGTGTCCTGAGTTGGGATTTTAGCAGTCTGCTAATGTGCTTAACTTAGTGCCGGCAAGAATATCCATTTGGCATGCTATAGCTTAGTTTCTTGTATGTTCCTACCCTGTTTTTATTTTTTTTTTCAAAATATAAATGCTGTTATGCGTAAATGAAAATATTTTACTATACATAGTAGTTAAAACGTACAGGAAATAAATAAATATGTGTATATTTTTTAAGATCACTTTATTCAACTTTGAAATTGTAAAAATATACAAGGGGAAACATTAAAAGGTAAAAATTTAAATTGTAGCATTACCACATAAATTGCTATTGAAGGTAATGATTATATTAAAATTAAAGTTTCATTGATAACTTAAAGATAAAAAATAGTGATTGTTCAAAGAATTTTTTTATGTTATAACTTAAAAATTCTTAGACTTCACCAATATATTCCTCATTTAATCATCATATAAAGGTGAATTTTGACCCACAGACAGTCTAGGTTTCAAATACAGCATTTTGAGTAGTTCGTTGGTTCAGGTTAGCGAACCAAGCAACTAACTATGGCATTTTGAAATTTTGGAGATATTTTGAATCATGTTTGTGCATTTTACTATTCTTTTCATATGATTTCTGTTTATGTAATTTTTAACTGTATGATATATATATATATATATATATATATATATATATATATATATATATATATATATATATATATATATTTCATACTCTAATTTATTAAAAAAAAAATGATTTTTAATCATTATGAGATGTGAGTATGAGATATAGGAAACAAAATAATATAGTAAAAGAATATTATTTATGTTTGTGAATATATTTATTATTATTATTCTTATATTTATATGTGAAAAAGTTTTTCCGCCCACTTTGTACTACGAGAAAAAAAAATTATTAGTCTATATGCTCTATAATAGACTTAAATTATATTTTTATGTTAATATTTTGTACCCATACCTTTTGCAGCGATAACAGTCACACAACGATGTGGCGTTGACTCAGTTAATCGATTA
>CM032449.1:125912406-126010441 GCA_019049505.1 Pachyrhynchus sulphureomaculatus | reverse complement strand
TAAAGAGAAGCTTGATAAACATTATGGTTACTCTGCACCTTCGATTAGAACAGTTTATAAGTGGTTTCAAAATTTTCGGACTGGCCATATGGGCACAAGTGACGCTGAACGTTCTGGACGGCCTGTGGAGGTTACGACTCCAGAAATCATTGATCAAATCCATGATATGGTGATGGATGACAGAAGAGTTAAGGTGCGTGAGATTGCTAGTGCTGTGGGCATCTCGACTGAATGGGTACATAATATTTTGCATAAACATTTGGACATTGGAAAGCTATCCGCAAGATGGGTGCCGCGATTGCTCACGCTTGACCAAAAACGGAATCGTGTGAAGTGTTGCAAGGATGGTTTGCAGCTGTTCCAGAAGAATCCGGAGGACTTTAAGCGTCGTTTCGTCACTGTGGATGAAACATGGATACATTACTATACTCCTGAGACCAAACAACAATCTAAACAATGGGTTTACCAAGGGGGAATCTGCACCAAAAAAGGCGAAGACCGTTCCTTCGGCCGGAAAGGTTATGGCGACTGTCTTTTGGGATTCGCAAGGATAATCCTCATCGACTATCTGGAAAAGGGTAAAACTATTACAGGTGAATATTATTCATCGTTATTGGACCGTTTTTGAAAACCGAGCTGCAAGAAAAAAAACGCCCGCGATTGGCCCACAAGAAAGTCCTTTTCCATCACGGACAACGCACCAGCACACACCTCAGCAGTTGTGGTCGCAAAATTAATGGAAATAGGATTCCAACTCGTTTCACATCCCCCCTATTCTCCAGACTTGGCTCCCTCGGACTACTATTTGTTCCCCAATTTGAAGAAATGGCTGGCGGGACAAAGATTTTATTCAAACGAGGAGGTGATTGCAGACACTAATGGATATTTTGCAGACTTGGACAAATCCTATTATTGGAAGGATCAACAAACTAGAACATCGTTGGACGAAGTGTATAAGCGTATAAATAAGGTTTACCCCAAACACATAAGTAGTTTTTATTTTTGCACGGACTTTTCAAACCCGCCTCGTATATATATATATATATATATATATATATATATATATATATATATATATATATATATATATATATAGGGTGCCCCATATGTATGGAATAATGATTCCACATTCATCGAAGCATTTATTAATCAGTGTATGAAAAAAAATGTTTAAATAAAAATTATAGGGTGTTATACGGTGCATATGCTGACGTTGACAACAAAATGTTTTGAACTGTCAGTTCGAAGAAATTACGCCATCTTAAATTTTTTTAAATGGAAAGCCTTGTATATTATTTTATTTTTGAGTCCTACTAAAAATTCTAGGTATTATTTGTCTAACATACATTATGACTAAATTGAACTGTTTTGGAACTATTGATATCTGAAATTAAGGAGATCAAATTAATTTTTTTTTTTAAAGCTGGCTTGTATCAAACATTTACTGTCAGGTAATGACTTAACGCTTAAAAAAAATATTTATTGACAAAAACGTTTATTGCTGCATTTTATGAAACTGCAATTTGAGCGAAATATCATAATGGTACATTTAACAGAAACTGAAAGAATCACTTTGTTAGTGATGGTTGGTTACGGAGACCGTAGGAGAACACAACAGGAGGTGTGTGATCTTTTTAACACAGAATATCCGAATCGAGAACCTATTAACCAATCTGTAGTTAGCAAAACATTAAACCGATTTAGACCATCAGTTCATGTTAAGGATCGTTCTAAATCTGGACCTCCAAAAGTTAAAACAGGCGATGATAAAAAGTTAGATGTTTTTTTGGAAATTCCAGAAAATCCGCCTCCAGCCACTCGTCAACTTTGTCTAGACCACAACATAAGTAAACATAAGTAAAAGTATACTGAATGAAGAAAAATTGCATCCATACAAACCCATTCTATTGCAAGAATCATCTGAAGATGACTACGATAGTAATGTTGAATTTTGCGAGGTCATGATGGAACGAATCAATAATGATCCTAACCTACTTCATAATATTGTTTGTTTTTTTTGACGATCCCAGATTTTGTCTTAACGGAAGAGTTAACAGGTATAACTGCCGGTGCTGATCTACTGAGAATCACCACTGGATAATCGACAGTCATTCTCAAAGACCACAAAAGATAAACGTGTTTGCAGAGATTTGTGGACGTCATATCATCTGTCCCTTTTTTATCGATGGAAATCTTACAGGACAGCGGTATTTACAGTTACTCCAAGAGCAAGTTATTCCAACTTGTGCAGGTTTTTTTTCCGATGAAAATAATTTGGATACCCCTAGCGAGAATCTGTGGTATCAACAGAACAGAGCACCTCCTCACTATGAAATCAATGTTTGTAGATATTTGAAGGCGATTTTTCCTAATCGATGAATAGGTAGAAGAGACGCTGTAGAATGGCCTGCAAGGAGTCTCGACCTAACGCCACTCGATTTTTTTATGGGGTCATATGAAAACCAGAGTTTACCGAAGTCGACCTGAAAGTGTAGAAGATTTACAACAAAGAATTCCATATGAAGTAGCATAGATCATCCCGGATTCTCTGCGAAACTCTGTTCAGGCTGTTTATGACAGATTGGGTCATTGCCTCACTGTTGACGGTAGACATTTTGAGCAATTGTTACCTTTAAAATACACTTATTATAGTTAGTTTATTAATCGTTTTTTTTTTTTTTTTTTTTTTTTTTTTTTTTTTTTTTTTTTTTTTTTTTTTTTTGTCTATTTTTTATTTTAAATTTCAAATGACAATAATTCTAAAACAGTTCAATTTAGACATATAGTATGTTAAACAAATAATATCTAGAATTTTTTGGTAGGACTCAAAAATAAAATAATATACAGGGCTTTCCATTTAAAAGAATCAAGATGGCGTAATTTCTTCGAATTGACAGTTCAAAACATTTTATTGTCAACCTCACCATGTGTGCTGTATAACACCCTATAAGTTTTATTTAAATATTTTTTGAACACTAATTCATAAATGCTATATAATCATTATTCCATACATATGGGGCACCCTGTATATATTCTTTGTTTTATTATTAAACAAATAGTAATGTAATGATGACTAGCAGTTAAATTCTAATTGTTTTCAGTCTTACTAATTTCCAAGATTCCTTATTTAATTGTATACCTTGGCTACCGGTTTCAAGCTGATATCATTACATCGTTAGCCTCAAGGACTATAAGATGGAAAATGCGGTAGTAAGGTTAACCTATGATGAGATTTTGTTACAGTAATTAAAGAAGTTATTCATAAATCTTTCATATAATGATCCATTTGTGCCAAAAGAATACAAACCTATAAAATTCAATAGACCTAAGTTTAAGGATTATACAAAAATCTTTTATCTTTACAAAATCCCCTTCCTCTTTTATTTTTACTTCAAGTATTATATGTGTACCAAATTTGACTTCAATATTTCATTAAGATTGAGAGTTATCGGGTCAATCGGCAGACAAGCAGATAATTAGATTGGATAGAGTGATAAACTGCTAGAAATTAAAGGGCTGTGTTTTTCGTAATTAGGGACTCATAATGTGGTTCTTTAAAATAAATACTGAATTTGACTTCCTTACGCTATTTATAACTGAACTTGTCATCTCCCATTACACACTAAAGGTGTTAAAAGTGAAGATATTAAATAAATAACATTCTTCAACTCCAAGAACCCTGTAAAGGATGTATAATACGATATATACGAAGTAACCTCTCTAACCCCTTTTTCCGCCTAACTAATCTATATAATATATATAAAATGCAACGTCTCTCTGTCTGTCTGTCTGTCCGTTAGTGCGCTTATCACTGGAGAACCACTTATCCGATTTACGTACTTTTTTTAAAAACATTTATATGTTCTCTGGCCAGGTTATAGGCTATATTTTATTACGATAGGTAGCATAAGGAATGAGCAGTGACGTAAAATAGTGAATGAAGTCGGAAAAAAGTTTGCCGTTAGCACGTTCCCTTGCAATACACAGCCTAAATCGTTAAATATGGAACAATATTATGTAGCAGAGAATATCTATAATCTATAACATATACATAAAATGCAATGTCTCTCTGTCTGTCTGTCCATTAGTGCGTTTATCACGAGAGAACCACTTATCTGATTTACCTGTCTTTTTTTTAAATTCATACATATATTCTTTCGCCAGGTTATATAATAATAATAAATCTATATCTATAATATATATAAAATGCAAACGTCTCTCTGTCTGTCTGTCTGTCCGTTAGTGCGCTTATCCCTCGAGAACCACTTATCCGATTTACGTGATTTTTTAAATTCATACATATGTTCTCTGACCAGGTTACAGATATATATTTTATTACATCTATAATATATACAAAATGCAACGTATCTCTGTCTGTCTGTCCGTTAGTGCGCTTATCACTGGAGAACCACTTATCCGATTTTCGTACTTTTTTTTTAAAAACATACATATGTTTTCCGGCCAAGTTATAGACTATATTTTATTACGATAGGTAGCATAAGGAATGAGCAGTAACGATAAGAGTGAATGAAGTCGGAAAAAAGTTTGCCGCTAGCGCGTTCTCTTGCAATACACAGTCTAAACCATTAAATATGGAACAATATTATGTAGCAGAGAATATCTATAATCTATAATATATATAAAATGCGATGTCTATCTGTCTGTCTGTCCATTAGTGCGTTTATCACGCGAGAACCACTTATCCGATTTACGTGTCTTTTTTTTTAAATTCATACATATATTCTTTGGCCAGGCTATATAATAATAATAATAATTTATATCTATAATATATATAAAATGCAATGTCTCTCTGTCCGTCCGTTAGTACGCTTATCACTGGAGAGCCACTTATCCAATTTACGTGCTTTTTTTGAAAACATGCTAAACCATTAAATATGGAACAAAGAATATCTATAATATATAAAAAATGCAACGTCTCTCTCTCTGTCTGTCTGTCCGTTAGTGTGCTTATCACTCGAGAACCACTTATCCGATTTTCGTGTTTTTATGAATTTATACATATGTTCTATATAAGTCAATATAAGCCTAGATAATAGGAGATAAGTTGAGATAATGGGAGATAAGGAGAAATAATAAGTCGAGATAAGCCTCGATAATGGGAGATAAGGTGAGATAATGGGAGTTGAGTATAAATAATGGGAGATAAGGAGAAATAATGGGAGATAAGCAGAGATAAGTCTAGATAATGGGAGTTATGGTGAGATAATGGGAGATAAGGAGAAATAATGGGAGATAAGGAGAAATAATGGGAGATGGGCAGAGATAAGCCTAGATAATGGAAATTATGTGGAGATAGGAGATATTTTATTACGTTGGGTAACATAAGGAATAAGCAGTGACGATAGTAGTGAATCAAGTCCACGCGAGCGGAGCCGCGGACTTGGCTAGTCTCATATTTTTTTAATAAGTAGAGACACAACGAAAAAACTATAAGTATTCCTACTTCAAGTAATACATGCACACAAAGTTTGAAATTATATATTTCATTTTGTTCGACTTACTGTGCCAACAGACGGGTTTGGTGTCCATTGGGTTGATACCGAGTTGCGGTAAGGATCGGGAAAGGCAATAAAAAGTACCGAGTTGCGGTACACACCTTTTTCGAACCCAAAATTGACGGCCAGTTGCGGTCCGTCACAGGCAGGTATAGAGCTATAAGTATGCAAGTTATGTCTGAAAATTAAAGCAAACGACATTTTAGTAATTACTATATTTATAAGACATGCATTTGACAGACGTTACACTATCAATTTCTTTATGTACATATTGAATTATCTTATTTTCTAAAAATGTTGAATTGTACCTATTAGTGCACTGGTTTGTACACCGTTGATTTTCGCGTATGTTTTCAGTCTGGAAACCCTTAGTGACCTCTAAAAATTCATGAGAATTCGGATTAAACGACTATCTTTTGCAAATTTTGAATGAAAAGCCTCAATCCCGTTATTAGTTATCCAAACGCTGGCGTCGAGCGCGGCCCAAAGGGTTGTAGAGAAAGGAGCATTATCATCGATGTAGTTTTCAACCATGTAGTCAGCAAACAATGTTACTTGTGGGTGGACTGGCTGATTTTCTAATAATTGGACGAAAACACCTCCCATGTGTTCGACAGGGAGAAAAGTTAGCCCAAACATGTAGTGAAGTCATTTTCCAATGGGAGAATTTTTATCCTTGTATTCTCTAGTTAATCCTAGATTCTTAATTTTTCTCCACCAGGATTGTCCTAAATGGAATCTGCCTCCCACAAGCGTTGTCAATGGAAATTCTGTTGAAACCGCACCGTGAATAGCGCGTTCAAAATCTGACACGACCTTTGTAGGTGAGAAGACACATCCTAATTGCTGGCAGAGAATACTAAAGAATACGAAGTTTCCTTCTTGTCGTGCAACAGGCTATTCTTGTCATATCGGTGTAGGTGAAAGTGTTCAGAAACATTCGGATCTGCAGCCACCTCCCGCCGAATCATGTTTCTTGGTCTTTCGTTGTAATGTTCCTCGTTGGCTCTCTTCTTCACTGCGTTGTTAATTTTTTGGCGATTCAGTACTTGTTCATTATCGTGTTGATGATGATTGTCAGTTTGTCATGAAAATATGTCGTCTGGTCCAATGGTAGAAACTTTGGCAGTGCAGTTATTATTTGTGCAGATCCAGCACATCTCTTCTGTAGATTTTAAACGGCCATATTGTCGAAATTTGTAATTTTCCAATTGGATTAAAGTTTTGCCTTTCTCGCTCAACATCCTCTGTAATAAGACCATGTAGACTTGAAAAAGTTTAAACGTAAACTAGTAAATTTCAAAAATGCCCTTACGTTTTATACTTTTATCTAATTTAGGTTAATCCTAATTTAATGTAATAATATTTAAGAATTAATAACATTTAATAATTTAACGCTACCTACCTGCCGAATTGTCAATTATCACAACTCGGATGACAGGCAGGTCAAAATATTTACCTTCTGAAGGCCATTAAGCGGACCGCAAATCGGTATCTACGGTCCATTGTCTTGGGCATCTCTTACTTTTAAAGCCAGGGCATTTTTTTTATGGATCTAGCACACGTGCTGCAGGGAAGTCCCTAAAGCGCTACAGGAGCGACACGTGTGCAGAAAAAAGCGATTCACATTGTTCTTGAATCGCTGCAAATTGTACTCGGTAGGGAACACAGTCCTGGGTAAGCCATTCCAAAGGGATGATGTTCTCCATATAAAAGACTGCTTGAAAAGCGTTGTACGAGGAGTAACAAGCTGAACCTCATACGGATGTGAAGTATCAGCGCGACGTGTACTTCTAACATGCACCGCTCTGGGAAGAATTAAGCGGGCTACATCCTTCGAACACTCTCCATGAAAATACTTGTAGAATAGACTCAAGTCGCCAACCATTCTTCGATGTTCCAGCTAATCAAGGCTGCCGGTCAGTTCTGGGTCTCCAATCAGACGAACAGCCCTTCCTTGAATAGAATCCAGCAAATACAGTGTATGTTTGGGAGCGGAGCTCCAAACATGGTAGCAGTATTCCATAGTTGGTCGAATTTGAGCTTTGTAAAGAATTAACA
The DNA here is from genome assembly GCA_019049505.1 of Pachyrhynchus sulphureomaculatus. Taxonomy (NCBI): domain Eukaryota; kingdom Metazoa; phylum Arthropoda; class Insecta; order Coleoptera; family Curculionidae; genus Pachyrhynchus; species Pachyrhynchus sulphureomaculatus. The sequence goes on along the minus strand of CM032449.1, from coordinate 126,002,864 downwards.
GTTGTTGTGGAGTGTAAAGCTTTCTGGTTCGAAATAATATTCCCAACTTTTGAGAAGCTCTCCTTGCTATGTCTGCAACATGTTCATGCCAGGACATATTTGCTCCCAAATTAACGCCCAACAAATTGAGTGACGATGCTAGGGGAATGGAGTGCCCCGACATAACTATGTCGGGTTCAGCAACGTTAACTTTTTTAGAAAAAACTGCCGCCTGGGTTTTTGTAGCGTTAAATTCCACTTGGTTACTGTCACCCTAAGATAGAATTTGTTCTAGGTCTTTGTTAAGTTGAATAACTTCCTTCTGTCTGCGGATATTCGCCTGAGCAGCCGATATCCGAGCGTTCAAAGTGAATGAAGAGATAAGCGAACTGTCATCTGCAAAGCTGTAAATTGGATTCCCGGTCTTTTCCAGCAGATCGTTAATGTAAATGAGAAAGAGAGTAGGAGATAGTATCGAGCCTTGGGGCACACCGGCGTTAACAGTAAAGGTGTCGTCGACTGCGACTCGTAAAGAACGCTCTCTGAGGAAACATGAGAGCCACAAACAGAACTTTTCAGACATACCATAAGAGTGTAGCTTAGCCAACAGTCCATCGTGCCAAACACGGTCGAATGCCTTTGATATGTCAAGAGCAACCGCTCGAGATTCTCCGAAGTGTTCAATTGCGTTGTTCCAAACATGTGTTACATAAGTCAGAAGATCTCCTGTTGATCTATGTTTACGAAAGCCATATTGGTGATCGCTAATAATGTTGAATCCTTCAAGGTATTTTAGAAGATGCTGATTGACAGCCTTTTCCATGACTTTCGATATTATTGAAAGCAGTGCGACTAGTCGGTAGTTGTTTGGCAAGGTCTTCTTGCCTTTTTAGGTATCGGCTGAACTGTGGCACATTTCCAGCAGGAAGGAAATATTCCCCTTCTGCAGGATAGGTTGAAAAGTCTACAGAGAACAGGTATTCGGTCAGCGCCAGAAGCTTTTTTGGTGTCTAGCTTCATTAAAATACGTTTTATGATACGCTGTCTGAAGACAACATCGGGCATGCTTGACTGCACTATGGGAATAGTAGGTGGTGTTTTTCCTTGGAAATCGGCAGTAGAATCTGAAGCAAACAGTTCGGCCAACAAGTTTGCTTGTTTGCATATTTATTCTTTTAAATTATATAAAACTGCGAAAGTCATAAGGCTACGAAAGTCGCAATAAGGCTTCATAACTCATAATGGGACTACAAGAGCCGTAATGAAAACTTCAAAAGTCTTTAACGTTGTAAAAAGTTTCATTTTACTCCTAAAATTTGCATTTTACAAGGCAATGTAAAACTTATTTTCAAGAATATATTTATGTATTTATAAAGGACATATTGAAATTAATTGATAGATAAAGTTATTATTTGTATTATCGATACAATAACAAACAATACAGAAGTATTTTAATAATAAATTATCAATGCTTTTCTTGTATCAATGGAATTTTAATAGAATTTTGCATACATATGTTAACTAAAAATAATATATCGTTTAGATAATTGCCAGTTAATAGAACGGAGAGAAAACTGTATTAGTGGTAGACCAATTTATTTATTAAACTAGGTGACTGAATTGTCGGTTTCGTGTTGATAACAGTACATTATCAGGCTCAAAGATTATAAGACACAAAATATAGTGACATATTTAACCTATGATGGAATTTTGCTATAGTAACTACAGGAGTTAAAAATATTTTTTTATATCTACAAAATACCCTCATGTTCTTCCGTTTCTACTGTAATACGGTTATGAAAGTCGTATTAAGGCTACATAACTGTTAATACCATAATTCTACAAAACTCGTAATCAAACTGAGAAAGTATCGTAGAAAATCTCATTGGCAAATAATACAAACAATTTTTAAGGCAAAACTTATTTTCAAGAATATACAAATATTTGTTATGGAGATATTGAAATTAACTGATAGATAAAGTTGGTATTTTTATTATCGATCGTCCCTCTTTGAGTTTTTAGGTCAACTACTCAAACCCTATTATCTTTAAATGGATTGTTTTTAAAAATCGTATCTGGAAACTATTTTAGGCATCTCATATTATCTCCTATTAATTGAACACACTTTCTTTTAGGTTTGGTTTATCATTTTTCCTTCTAGGACAGTTGTGCAGCTGTGTTAGGTAGCCTTTGTAATATCTAGCTCAAAAATATTGATACACATGGATACATTCTCTTATAATTTTCGAACAAAATGAGATGTCGATTTCAAATTGGGTACACATATCAGAATTAAAGTGGAAATAGAAGCTACAATTTTTCAACGATATTGCATTAGAGGAAATGGGAAAAAAGAGCAAGGGTCGACAAATATTGTATTTTCAATCATTTTGAGACTTTCTGTTGGTTTTTGAATGCAATAATGAACACATTTTAAGCTTAATTATTTATAGTTAGATATATAAAGTGTTAAATAGGCAGGGAGGGCCTTAGATGTGTGTTTTTTTTTGGGTCTAACACACGTGCTGCAGAGAAGTCCCGAAAGCGCTCCAGGAGCGGCATGTGTGCGGAAAAAGTGATCTTGAATCGCTGCAAATTGTACTCGCCGGGAAACACAGCCCACGGGCTACATCCTTTGAACACTTTCCATGAAAATACTTGTCGAACACACTCAAGCCAACCGTTCTTCGATATTCCAGCAAATCAAGGCCGCCGGTCAGTTCCGGGTCTCCAGTCAAACGAACAGCTCTTCTCTGAACAGAATTCAACAAATGCAGTGTGTGTTTGGGAGCGGAACCCCAAACATGGGAGCAGTATTTCATAGTTGTTCCAATTTGAGCTTTGTAAAGAATTAACAGTTGTTGTGGAGTATAAAGCTTTCTAGTTCGAAATAATATTCCCAACTTTTGAGAAGCTCTCCTTGCTATGCCTGCAACATATTCATGCCAGGACATATTTGCTCCCACATTAACGCCCAACAAATTGAGAGACGATGCTAGGGGAATGGAGTGCCCCGACATGACTATGTTGGGTTCAGCAACGTTAACTTTTTTAAAAAAAAACAGCCGCCTGGGTTTTTGTAGCGTTAAATTCCACTTTGTTCCAGGTCTTTGTTAAGTTGAATGACTTCCTGCTGTCTGCGGATATTCGCCTAAGTAGCCGATGTTCGAGCATTCAGAGTGAATGAAGAGATAAGCGTACTGTCATCTGCAAAGCTGTAGATTGGATTTCCGGTATTTTCGAGCAAATTGTTAATATAAATGAGAAAGAGAGAGGAGACAGTATGGAGCCTTGGGGACACCGACGTTGTTAGTGATGGTGTTAGAAAGAAATCCGTCGACCGCCACTCGTAAAGAATGCTCTCTGAGGAAATAAGAGAGCCACAAACAGAGCTTTTCAGACATAACGTAAGATCGTAGCTTAGCCAACAGTCCATCGTGCCAAACACGGTCGAATGCCTTGGATATGTCAAGAGCAACTGCTCGAAATTCTCCAAAATGTTCAATTGCGTTGTTCCAAACATGTGTTACGTAAGTCAGAAGATCTCCTGTTGATCTATGTTTACGAAAGCCATATTGGTGATCGCTAATAATGTTGAATCCTTCAAGATATTTTAGAAGATGCTGATGGATAATTAATCTTTTCCATGACTTTCAATATTATTGAAAGCAATGCGATTGGCCGGTAGTTATTTGGCAAGGTCTTTTTGCGTTTTTTAGGTATCGGCTGAACTGTGGCACATTTCCAGCAGGAAGGAAATATTCCCTTTCTGTAGGATATGTTAAAAAGTCTACAGAAAACTGGTGTTAGTTCCCTCTCACAGTTTTTGAGAACTATAGCAGGTATTCCGTCAGCGCCAGAAGCCTTCGTAGCTTCATCGTATTTGAATTTGTAAATTTTTCTAACAGAAATAAATCTTCCACGTAAAAGTATTTATAGTAAAATATCGTATAATAAATATACCAATAATTTGTTTAATATATAAGAGATAACGCCGTAATAATAGGCATCATAATAAGAAAAAAGGTCGCATGTTATAAGTCAGGTACTTATTTTTAATTGCTTTTCTAAATTAAGTAATTGGTAGTCTATAAATATCAATATCACCCGACGTCCTTGTAGATTTGTATCTCTAATAGGAAACTGTTTTTTTTTGGTTTTATTAAGTGTGAGAGGCCTCGTGAAAGTGAATTTACATTAATAGTTCGGGACATTTAATCATTGATGCTTATACATTGAAAAGAAATTGCACTTTAAGATATTAAATGGAATGTATAGCAATAGTTTGCTCTACACAGCACCTCAGATCGGATACCTACAATCCCGTAGCCAGAGGGAAGCAGGGAATTATGTGTCCTATCCGCCCATATGGATGTAGTGCTAGAAACAAGTCTTTTGGGGGAGGGGAAGAGGATTTTAGCTTCTAAAATTCCACTGTATGAGAACGATGTTTTTCGTAAAAAACATCTTCTTCCTGATCATCGATTTTGTAAATTGGATCCCATCAAAAACATAAAATGTAAAAAAATGCCAAGTCTCGCAAGGCAGTCCTTCCACCACAAAAAGTTGTGAGATCTCATGTATTTCGATTGCTAAGTAAGTCTAAACAGTGCACTTAAGAATAAAGTATTTTAAATAGTAGATTATTCTTATGTGATTATGTTGCCGTGCGATTGCCAAGTCATTATATTTATTATAGAAGTAAAGATGTCTAATATTGATACGGTCACTATAAATGTTGGTAGGTAACTAAATAGACAACAATTTATGACAAAATGTTTGAATAGGTGCTTCCATAGATACTAACTAAACTAACTGACTGGGTTGTACATGAGATCTCACAACTTTTTGTGGTGGAAGGACTGCCTTGCGAGACTTGGCATTTTTTTACATTTTATGTTTTTGATGGGATCTCATTTCTTTTTGTAGGTAGTCCTCTTTTTTTTTCTTCTCGGGTAATATTTCTTGTACATCAGCTATGGATTTTCTTAAATCCCACTCCCTGTCTCTGTTGGTTTTTCTCAAAGGCTATGATGTAACAGTTATTGACAAGTCAGGAGGATAAGTGCTTCTAAGTCGATTATATTCAACAATTGCGGACTCCTGAGCTTTGATACTACCGAAGTCGACATTAATTAGATATAATCCGCCCAGATTCTGAAAAGGGCCACGTATGCTTGACCACGTGTGAACACTGAAGAACCGATGTCCATCAGTACACTGTTTAGACTTTTGTGTATAGTAATAGCATAGACTATACATATCGGAAACTGTTCGCGATGAACATAAGCTCTATTAATAATTTCAAATTTAGTTTTGACTGGTCTAAGCTCGTAAAGATGTTCATTATTAAATGTAATATGTATTTTTTTAATTTTATTTGTATTTTCAGGATCAACCTTTACTCCTTGTAGTATACCGATAGAACCGTTGACTAAGCCAAGACTCACGTCAATATTTCGTCTTAACATGACTTTTGCTCCTATTTTAATAACTATATTCTCTTCTAGCCCTGCTGTCATGGAAGCATCATCTTTATACTTTTTATAATTAAAATATACTTAAAGTATTTCACTTAGCAATTTTTTTAATTACACGAAGTAGGTAAGTATTATTAAACGAATATATTTGATAAATGGAAAATATTATTAAATATAATATACTAATTAATAAATAATACAAATTATTCATAATTATGGATTTTTTAGTGATTAATTAACTTTATACGACGTAATATTTACCGGGACTCGCGGTTGACCTTGCATTATGCTATGTATGGCTGAGCGCTGCGCGCTCTCCGCGCTCTATCTCAAAAATGGTTAAGCGTATAAAAAAATTTATAGAGAATTTGATGCTATATAATTTTTATAATAAATGCAAATATCATTGAAACCATAGGAAGCGAGATATTTGCGAAAAACCTATTTTTGTGACTTTTGACTTTGAATATCTTAAGACGCGGACACGAGAGTTTATGAGACTTTTAAGACAACTTTTAGAATGCCAAAATAAAGGTTTATACAGGTTTACAGCTTATTATCTCTCATTCCGAGGTTGACCCTATTTTTTGGCTGAAGTAACTGTACAATTTAGAAAACGGGACTGAAATTTCGGGATGTTTCAGTTTTTTCTTCCTTTATAGGCTAAATACTAATCAAATTCAAAATTTGAAGTTTATGTGTCTGCTAGAAGTACCTTAGAATTTTGATGATCGGTGAGTGTGTCAGAGACAAAATTAAAGAACTTCGACTGGCGATAGTTCGTAAACTATAAGGTATAAATAGTAGGTAATTTAGGAATATAGCTAGTATAGTATGTCCTCTAGGTCACTGAAAATTCAGGCTTCTAGCTTTATCCACAACGAAGTTACAGGGTGGTCGAAAGTGCCGTGGGTGGCTTCGAGAAAAGAATGGTACGGCTGTGCTTTCTGCTCGACTTGGCGGGGGCACTGCCGTGCCCCCAGATTAAGAAGGGTTTAAGTTTTTAAAGGGATTTATTTTGTGAAAACTCCTCCTGTCTCAATGAATATCAATTCTTTAAATTAGGTTTAAGATATTAAAGTTTCATTATATTAAAGGACTCATTTTTATAAAAAAATTCCCCAGGTCATCGATTTTTTATATTAGGCTATTAAAAGACTAGTCTATGAATGGTTTCGTTTTTGTAAAAAATCTCCACTTCTCCCCGGTCATCCATTTTTAATTTATTTTGTAGAAAAGGTCCGAGTCCGAGTACAAGAGGGTTTTTATCATTAAGACGCTTTCCCTCCTTGTCGTTGGGCTCCCCAGATTATCTATTTACGCCTCGAGCAGCTCCGCCTTTAGTGTTATCTGCTACTTGGCCATTGATTTATTACATTTGGGTGGGAACAAGAAGTTAAAGCACTTGCGGAAATAAAGAGGAAAAGATATTTGACATATATGTAAAAGCTCCGGAACACAGGAACAACGTACTATTGACATAGAAACCAGAAATAGAGTTAACGTCAGAATAAGAGCAAATCAAAAGGGAACACTGGATTATGTTTAGAAGTGACATGGAACATAATATGTACAGGGTGGTCCAAATTGGAGACTTTTAAAGGTAAACCCCTTTATCTAAAGGAGATAGACGAAAACTGATGTCAGTGTCTGAGGCTCAATTTTTATAATAAACTCAATGGTGAAAACCGCATATCGATATCTAGTACTGTTTCAAATATACAGGGTGTTTTTAAAAAATCTGCATTTTGGAAAAATGTTTGTAATTCTTTTCCTATTGAAACTTTTAGAATTCTGTAAAAACATTGTCAACGCACTTTTTCACGTGGATTTCAACAGTGTAAGTTACATTTTTTTACAACTAATATTTTAATAGTTATTAACTCAAAAGTTTATATTTTTAAATGGGATAACCAGTATATTTTTCCTTATCTGAATAGAGCTTTAAATTACCATTCTAAAAAATATAGCGCACTTTATATTTTGCTTAAATCTACTTCAAAATATAAAGATTTTTCAGTTTTTTACGCGAGTTTTAAATGCCCATTTTGGGAAGTGGGCTTTGGACGGAGCGGCCATATGGTTTAATTCAATTGTTTACTCGTAGTCAAATTTTACTTCAGGATCAGTTATTGAATTGTCAAATAAATCGCAATGAAAATTACGAAAAATGGGATATGATAGTGTGTTTCATACAAACCGGAGACAATTCGGAAGCGGCAAGTAATTTGTACCACGAACGGTATCGAGAGAGGCGTCGACGCTTCAAGGATATATTCGCTCGATTGCGACATAACCTAAATAATAGTGGCCAGTTTGAAAAGAAACGACCCAAAAATTATGCATCAAACAGGGATAAGGGTGAGAAGAAATAGTAGTTTTAGGAACTATCGGATATAATACCAACACTTCAACCCGACAGTTAAAAGAATCCACTGGACTACCAAGAACCAACGTAAGTCGTACTTTGAAGAAGCACAAATGCAGGCCATATAGGACAAGAAAAGTTCATCACCTTAGAGACGGAGATTTTCAACGGCGTATGAATTTTTACCAATGGTTTCTGGAGAATTGTAACCATGTTCCGAATTTTTCATTAAATTGGACAGAGGAAGCTTATGTAAGCAATTCTTATACGTGGGGGCAAGAAAAACCTCATTTAGTTGGGGAGCAAAGAAATCAAGGCAGAATTGGATTTAATGTGTGGGCAGGAATTTTTAGAGACAGGGTTATAGGTCCATTTATTTACGAAGGAACACTCACCTCTCAGAGATATTCAGAAATTTTAAGGCAGCAAATAGAACCTTTTGTTGATGAACGGCCGCTAATGGACCTTAGAAATATATTTTTCAACACGACGGGGCATCCCCTCATAACGCTGCAGTTATTAGTAATTTTTTGTCGGCCAATTTCGATAATAACTGGATAGCCAACCGAGGTCCGAACCGTTGGCCGGCAAGGTCACCGGATTTAACACCCATGGACTTCTATCTCTTGGGAAGATTGAAAGACCTAATTTTTAAATTGCCGACAAACACCAAGCAAGAGTTAGAAGTTGCATACAAAGTTTTGCAGCTCTCACTCCTCTTGAACTAATCAACTCGGTAAGAAGTGTCCAGAAAAGGTGCCGCCTATGTGTAAATGAAACTGGTCGACATTTCGAACATCTCTTATAGAAAATTGTTTTGTTTTAGTTTGCTCTACTCGGAGTAAATTGTTTTATTGTTGTTTTATTTTATTTTCTACATTTAGTAAATTTTATTGTAGTTATGACTCTTAAAGTTACTTCTGGGAATTTTTTTACGATTTGACTACTAGCGGTAAACAATTGATTTACCGCTACGTCCAAAGCCTACTTCACAAAATGTGCATTTAAAACTCGCGTAAAAACTGAAAAATCTTTGTTGTTGTAAAAAAATGTAACTTACCCTATTGAAATCCACTTGAAAAAGTACTTTGAAAATGTTTCTACAGAAATCAAAAATTTTCAATAGGAAAAGAATTACCAACATTTTTCAAAATGCAGATTTTTCAAAAACACCATCTGAAACAGTACTAGATATTGATAGATGGAGTTTTTAGAGGATTAATTAATAAAGCAGCAGGTGGCTTAAGAGATGTTGTATGGTCCAATCAATACCTGCGAATAGACAGTAAGGTTAAAATATATAAGACTTGCATCAAACCCCTACTGACCTACGATATAGAATCACGAGTAGACACCAATAAAATAAAAAGTATGTTACGTACCGCTGAAATGAAAAACTTAAGAGCGATAGTTGGTAAAACAAAGAGAGATGGGATACGAAAGAATGACATTACGTGTTGCGTACGTAGTAAGACAGGGAAAACAAAGAAGAAGACAGTGGCATAACCATGTAAAAAGAATTAAAGACCACAGACTAACAAGGATCGCTCTGGAAGGAAAACCAGCAGGTAAAGGCTCACCGGGAATATCACCAAAAAGGTGGAGTTGACTATCTACTTCTCAAGAAATCCCACAACCTCGGAATTAACAGATCATCAGATCTATAAGAAGTATAACAAGAACAAAAAGGTTGGGAACGGTCTCACAGTGCGAAAATGTTCGTCCCTCCCCCGATTATCGGCCTTAATTCCACTCTGTTGGAAAGGCTCTAAGGTTTTAGAGTTCCATTACAAGAAATGTCCTGTTCTTGCTTCGGCTCCGCTCCCAGATGTCGATTGCCCCCTTCTATAAGCAATTCTGTCCCTAATATTCCCCTTTTTCCCCAAAGAAATATCATTTGTACCCATCTGCCCACAGCCTATAAGCCACTTATGTGTAATTTTTAAAGACAAAAAATTTTAATCATTTCGCTTACACTTTCTCTGACGAATACTTTAATATATGTTATTTTAACTTGTTTTTCCAGTCAACTGTGATACAAAATGACAATAACACATTTTAATGTGTTGTTTTGAATTTGTCGCTTTAGTCATATCGCTCGTGGCAATCGCCTACGTAGGATACAGTGTTATATCTTTCAATAGTTGCGTTAGCCAACGTATAATTAAAGTTCCCATTGCGTTCCTTAATTGGAGAGTTCAAATTAACTGACATTTAATGGCAGATTGTTTATATTATATTAACGTTCAACTGTTTTCAAATTTCCCTGCAATTCCAGGCAAAAGTGATGAGATACACCACTTTGTAAATTTTAAGATCATCAACAAATAGCAATGAATGGCTGAAGACATTCTTACTTAAACCATTTATAAAAAAGAATAATATAAGTGGTGCAAAATTGTTACCCTACGGTACTCCACTAGAAGGTTGGAATCTGTATTACTGATGACTCTAAATTAATAGAAAAAAAGAGGGCAGGTACTGAACACAATGGGCCTTTTTTTGCTTTCTTTTCGAAGTAACACTTTGGTCTACTTCACAAAAAACTTTCAAGAAATCAGTATGGATTATGTCGATTATCCAAGGTAACCAATATATTGAAAAAAAAACACGCTATGTTTGCTAGAAAATCCATGTTTATTTTGAACAGGTCTTCGATGTTCCAAGGGATCAAGATCGTTGATCAGTTCTGGGTCTTCAAATCTGAACAGAATCCAACAAACGTAGTGTATGTTTAGGAGCAGAGCCCCAAATATGGGACCAGTATTGCATCGTTGGTCGAATTTGAGCTTTGTACAGAATTAACAGTTGTTGTGGTGTCTAAAGCTTTCTAGTTTGAAATAAAATTCCCTCTCTTTGCTATGCATGCGACATGTTCACGGCAAGACATATTTACTCCCAAGTTAACGTCTAGAGCAGGGGTACTCAAACTTGAACTGCTGGCGATCTACCTCAATATTGTTAGACTACGACCGATCGACTCTGAGAGGCTGCAAGTAAGTGTGATGCAGGATTGTCGTCTAGGTAGGGTGTATCGTGGCATAGATATTAGTTTTTCGCACAATATGCATTTTTTTAGTCAAGGTAAGTGTAGGTCTGCTCTAAAATGTCAATGAAAAAACTCATAATTATTCAAAATTGAGAGTTTATTGGTTCTTACAAAACAAACGAGTTCTAGTGTCTAAACTTAACTAAAGAGTGACTTTGGATGTTGAAGCGTGGCACTGCATGTCCTCAGCATACTTTTCATAAGATGGTACGTAATTACCGAGTGCTAATCTCAAGCATGATGACATAGGTTCGTCAGTTAGTCGATTGCGATATTTTGACTTAATTATCTTCATTTCAGAAAATGCAGACTCGCACAAGTAAGTTGACCCAAACATTGCCGTCAGTTGAAGGGCGATTTGCCTTAGATTCGGATATTTATCTTCAGATATAAAACACCAGAATTTTGTATCAGATGCTGTGGCTTTGAGATGTATATCTGATATAATCTGCACTAACTCATTTTCAACAGAACATGAGTCCATGTTAAACTGACTTGCTATTTCAGTAGCTAATTCCTCAATATTTTTACACGAAAAAGGATAACTCATAAATGATGCGATATTTGCCAATTTACTGAAATCATAAAAACGTATTTCGAATTGGCCCAAAATATTTGATAATTCTGCCTCATAAATATCATAATTCAACTGAGGAATCCTTGCCTTCAAAGACGGAAAATTTTTTAGATCCTTTCTTTTCAGTTGATCTATCATAAGTTGCAATTTACTTTTGTTTATTGCGCTAATCATCTCAATAATAGTTTTTCCTTTACCTTGAAGCTCCTAATTAATGGTGTTTAAATGCATTGTGATGTCTGTCAAAAATGCCAAATCAGTCAGCCATTTTCCATTTTTCAGAATCTGAGGGTCATCACCTCTTTCGTTCAGAAAAGCTGTTATTTCGGGCAATAATTCTTGAAACCTTTCTAGGAATTTTCCGCGACTCAACCACCTGACGTTCGTGTGAAGAACTAAATCAGTGTGTTCAGCTGACTCACTATCTTCCAACTGCAATTTAAAGAGCCGTCGTTGCAAGCTACGTGCACGGATAGAATTCACAATTTTTATTGCAATGCCCATAATCTCCTCCATGTTTAGAACTATTGAACACAAAACTTGTTGATGTATAATGCAATAGAAGGAGAAAAGTGAAGAGAAATCATCATTAGCTCGACACAATGCCACAAAACCGTTTTCGTTTCCAGTCATTGCTGGTGCTCCATCGGTTGTAATGCACACTAGTTTATATATTGGTAGCTTGTAGTTTGTTACAAAATTGAAAAAAACGTCATATATATCTTCGCCACGGGTCTTTCCTTTCAGAGGAATCATTGTCAAAAACTCTTCCTTAGCCGACATGTCATTGAATACCATTCGAATAAAAATACACAGCTGGGCAGTATCTGTTATATCGGCGGATTCGTCGAACTGTAAAGAAAAGTATGTACATCCCATGATATCATGTTTTAGTTTTTCTGCCATGTCCTGACTCATGACTTCAACACGCCTTGTGACAGTCGGACGAGATAACTGAAGTTCTCCAATAGCAGACATAATCTCTGTTTTATTTTTAAAATCTCCAAATAAAGTCTCACCCGCTTCAATAAATGCTTCCTTCACAACCAATCCATCATCAAATGGTTTCTTGTGTTTCGCCAATATATGAGATATTTTAAATGACGCAATTGTTGCAGCTTTTGATTGTTTGGCTGGTCTTGTGAACATGGTTTGTTCTTTTTTCAAACAAGTTATCAAATCACGTACTTTTCGTTTTTTTAATTCACTCTGTGACGAAAAATCCTTTTTTTTTATGAACCGTTTTATGATGCCTCTCTAAGTTCCCACGCTTAGGTATTGTAACTGACGCACGGCAAATGAGACAAATGCACTTATCCTTTACCATACAAAAGAAAAACTCTTCCTCCCAATCGTTATTAAAATGATAAGTTTTACTTTTCTTCGCCGCACTCATTTTGGACTATTTATTAATAAACTTTGTATCGATGTATCGCCTTCAAGTTGCAACTCAGACTGACTCCTATTCCTGCAGGCGCAACATTTATATCGGCGCGAACGAAGTCTCGAATGTTCCCGCCAAACACGCCGCCCGAAGTTTCTAGAAAAATCGGCGGGAATCAAAAACGCGGCTTTTCTTTGACAAGTACCGCGCGTTCCTTCAATAAGGCTGCCTTTTGCCGCCAGCAGGGGGTTATTACGATAAAAGAAAGTGATGAGGGGGTTATTCTGGCCTAATTGTGGATCGAATAAATTTTATTAGTTTATTCATTACATTTTGTTTTAGTTACCTAAAACAAAATCTGTGAATAGTTCTATATCGGAATTTTTTTCTCGAGATCGACTCAAAAAGCACTCGCGATCGACTTGTCGATCGCGATCGACCATTTGAGCACCCCTGGTCTAGAGGAATGGAGTGACCCGACATAACTGTGTCCGCTTTCGCAACGTTAACTTCAAAAAAAAAAACGGCCCCGCCTGAGTTTTTGTAGGGTTATATTCTACCTGGTTACCCAAGCTAGAATTTGTTACAGGTCTTTGTTAAGTTGAACGGCTGTCTGTGGTACTCGGATATTTGCATATGTAGCTGATGTTCGAGAATTCAAAGTGAATGAAGAAATAAGCGTACTATCATCTGCAAAGCTGTAAATTGAATTTCTGATCTTTACCAGCAATTGATGTAAATGAGAAAGATAGTAGGAGACCGTATGGAGCTTTGGGGCACATCAGCGTAGATAGTGAAGGTATTAGAAAGAAATCCTTCAACTGCCACTAGTAAACAACGCTCTTCGAGGAAACCCGAGAGCCAGAAACAAAACCCTTCAGACAGAGCGTAACTTAGCCAACAATTCATCATGCCACACGGAACCGCTCGAGATTCTTCAAAATGTTCTCCGTAGTCGCCCATGCTCATTCTCGAATCCCTTCCTTTTCTAATCGCGACCCACACTTTGAGAACCACTGGTTTACTGAAAACCTAATATCTCATAATTTGACGTTTACTCAATGACTTTATATTAAATCTCAACTAAAAGAATTAGGTTTAAAATAAAACGCTGTCTAACAAAACATAGCTACTTATTGCCTATTTAATAGTCTATAACATAAACATTTCTGCTTCTACACTCCCCATCGATATAATCTGATTCTCTCTCGGGATTTAATACATCAAATCTTTGATACACCAATTTGACAAATTCGGATGGAGTCATGTACCGAGTTACTTCAACTGTTGGTTCAGCTGTTGTACTTTGCATATTTTTATCACTTGGTTCTAACAGCAGAAAAAGGTCCTGAAAAGAAGAATTCTACTTGACTATATATATATATATATATATATATATATATATATATATATATATATATATATATATATAATATATATATATATATATATATATATATATATATATATATATATATATATATATATATATATATACAGGTGAACAAGTATGAAATGCGGATTTTTTTTTTCTAAAAAAACATGTTAAATTGGGAAGAATGATAAAAAGTGCTTTATTCAAAGTATGCTTCATCGCTTGTTATACATTTTTCGTATCTTTCGGGCAATTTGTGAATACCACGCCAGTAAAAATCTTCCCCTTTTGCTGCGAACCATTCATCGAGCCATTTTTTCACATCTACGTACGAACCAAAGCGCTGCTCAGCAAGTACGTGACCCATCGATGCAAACAAGTGATAATCGGAAGGAGCCAAATCTGGTGATATAGCCGCAGGGAGTAGAATTACCCAGCTGAGTGCTTCCAACGTGTCGCGAACTGGTTTTGCCGTATGTGATGGAGCATTGTCATGAAGAAAAATGACTTTGTGTTGCCTCTTTCGGTATACTGGCCTTTTTTTAAGCAGCGAACGGTTCAAATCGGTCAATTGTTGTTGGTAACGTTTAGTATTAACCGTTTCCCCAGATTTTAACAGCTCATAATAGACCACGCCCCTCTGGTCCCACCAAACACAGATCATCGTCTTTCTGCCAAAGCGATTCGGTCTTGCGGTCGATGTAGATGGTGCACCTGGGTCTACCTATGATTTTTTGCGCTTGGGATTCTCAAAATAAATCCACTTTTCATCCCCTGTAACTATACGATGCAAAAACGACTAACTTTTGTACCGAGCGAGCAAAATATCACACATGTTTTTGCGCTTTTCCATTTGCCTGTCGTTCAACTCATGTGGTATCCATCTACCGGTCTTCTGAATCTTTTCCATCTCTCGTAGCCGATTGGAAACAGCTTGTTGACTAACGCCCAATTGCTCCGCGAGTTGTTTTTGTGTTTGTGAATCATCTTCGTCCAACAATGCTTGAAATTCCACAAATTTGTATTTTTTTGGCGGTTTTCCACGTTCCTTGTCTTCAACATCGAAGTCACCACTTTTGAAATGCCGAAACCATCGTTCACACGTATCTTGCGATGGAGCATGTTCACCATAAGCTTCTCGAAGTAATCGATATGATTCAACAGCAGTTTTCTTCAAATGAAAACAAAAAATTAATGCTGTCCGCGAATGCTCTTTGTTCGGAATATATATATATATATATATATATATATATATATATATATATATATATATATATATCACTCGTGCGCGTCTGACACTTGTTGATGACACAACAAAATGGCGCAGTGTCAAATCTTTATAGTACAAACTGCATTGGTGCATCATCCGTTGTCCGAAATCCGCATTTCATACTTGTACACCTAATATATATATATATATATATATATATATATATATATATATATATATATATATATATATATATATATATTATATATATACATATATATATATATATATATATATATATATATATATATATATATATATTGTATATATATATATATATATATATATATATATATATATATATATATATATATATATATATATATATATATATATATATACATATATATATATATATATATATATATATATATATATATATATATATTGTATATATATATATATATATATATATATATACATATATATATATATATATATATATATATATATATATATATATATATATATATATATATATATTGTATATATATATATATATATATATATATATATATATATATATATATATTATATATTGTATATATATATATATATATATATATATATATATATATATATATATATATACATATATACATATATATATATATATATATATATATATATATATATATATATATATATATATGTATATATACTATATATATATATATATATATATATATATATATATATATATATATATATATATATATGTATATATACAATATATATATATATATATATATATATATATATATATATATATATATATAAATATATATATATATATATATATATATATATATATATATATATATATATATAAAACATTTTTATTTTCTGCTTTTTAAGAGATCCAGCAGGACAATGTTTGTTACTAACAGATGTCCGTAGCGCTTGAATGGCGCCAAGTTTGTAAAATAGTAAATTATAATTTTAAAGTTTTTTTTCAAACAATTTTGTACCCGATTTTCTGAAATTATAATTTGAAACTGATTTTTAAAAAATAAAAGAAATTTTCTTGGACCCTTTTATTCTATATTAAAAAAAGTGCCTAACGTATATAACGAGTATCAGAAATTGACGGTAGATTTGAGACGTTTCATTTTTCATAACTACTTACGGGATAAAGAACATTTCCTAATTGCGATGAAATAGCAAAAGTTAAGTGACAAATCTGACATCTAAGCCTTTTCTAAGAGCCTTTTACAATTATGTTAGTGCAAATTTCCGTTGACCTATGAAAAACATAACGACAGGCAGGTTCTATTGAGTTACATATAGAATATTCAATAAGCGCAGCGGAGAAAGTATGTATATATTCTGACCAGTAGCGTAGCTGGTCCAACCTACAGGAGGAGGGGCATGAGACGTCAACTGGAAGCGTAACCCCTTCATGCAAAAAAAAACCCTCAAAAGTACAGGGCCTTCAAAGCTACGGATTACCTCGGCGTGCCATCTATGAATTACCAAACTAGGATATGCATGTTTCGTCCCATATCAGAACTCGTCAGCAAGCTTGAGTAAAGAGGCAAATCACAATAACGCAGTATAAGAAGGAAAGATTTAAAAAGTATATACCGAAAAGTGTCAGTAGCCAACAAACCTAGGCGCCGTCCAGTGTGAAACCGCAAAACTTTTAATTCAAGAGCAAGAGGCATAGGTGAAATAAGATTTAGTACCTTTATTATTACAAGCGAATACGGTACTAATACCAATATTAAATGAATGGAGGTAACTGTAAAATAGAGAGAGAGTTCCATATGGAACACTTATAAGATCACTTCGGTGTCCGTCCGTCCGTCTGTCTGTCTGTCACACCCGATTTTCTCCGAAACTATTTGACACAGAAAGTTGAAATTTGGGCACTAATATAGGTTTTGATGGCCTCATCAAAGCCATGTAGTTTTGAAAGTTAAATTTTGACTTACGGGGTTACTTTTGGGGGGTGAAATTGGAAAGTTCATCGAGTGGGGTGTCAAATGAAAGCTTGTAAAAAACACGAGTTCAAAAATATAATGTAATACTTGCGCACACTTTTCTTTGTAATATTTTTTAAAAATTGCCCCCTTATCTCGAAAAGTCCTGATTAAAAAATTTTGAAAAAATTCTGGAATATTCTTCACAGGGTGTAGATTGAACATTTTATACCTCCGTAACATAAATTTTTATTTTAAAAGCAATCAACGTACAGAACACTAATTGCGCAGGTCCAACTTGCACTTGACGGATTATTTTTCATTTAATATCGGTTTGGTTAGTTCAGGTTCGTTTGGTAAATATATTTTTATATAAATATGCGTCAAATTGTCAGTGCCTAGCAACCTTGTATCACTACCACCAGACCACTCCATAGAATTGAGTTAAGCATTCCGATTATTATCATTTTTGCACTAGTTACTCTGCCTACCGTCCTCTGCTACATTAACGTCCAAATATATATACTCATCGCTTGATTTTATCACCCTGCCCGCCTCTATATCCAGCTTCTCTAGCTACATACAGATGTTCTGTTATTTGCATATTAGTTTTTAGCCCCCACTTCTGATATTCTTGGTAAAGCATTTTTGTCATAAATTCTGCGTCTTCGTCGTGAAGTGTGAATAACATCTCATTTTTAGGGTATTCCCATGAATATATAACTCTTTTTCCAGTGCTCAACTACGATATCTAAATAGATATTGAAGAGTAAGGGGGACATGCAGCATCCTTGTCTTAAACCCTCTGTAATATGGCTGAGGTTTTTACCCAACTTCACTTGAAATTCTGGTTCTTTATATATCTCTCGTATGGCTTTTACTACAATGGCATTGATGTTGGTTTGCTGCAGTACTTCAAATAATCTATCAATTAGTACTACTATTATTGTAACTGATATTCTTTTTTCAAGTAGTTGGGCCATACAGAAGATATTATCAATGGTGGATCTTCCCATTCGAAAACCTAATTGTTCTTCTGATTGATAATGTTAATAATCATTTAGTATCAGCTGATTCAATATTTTTCCATACAAAAAGCTGAGCAGATTACAGATAAACCTCTATAGTTTGAGCATTCATCCTTTGCCATTTTCTTATGTAGTGGGTCAATCCATGCTGCTTTCCATTCCGATTACACATCTTCCCCATTTAAGCCTCTTTCCATAAGTACTCTTATCATTGATATTAATTTTTGTGAACTATATTTGATTAATTCAGAAGGACCTGGTACTCTTCTATTTTTTAGGTTTTTTATGGCTGTCTTTAAGATATCTTCTTCTAATCGTACTAGAACCCTGTTATTTGGACATATCTATTTTTTTTTTGTTTTGAACTCTGGTCTTGTTCCTGTAAGCATATTCACAAAGTAAGTTTTCGATCGGTTAATATTTATTGGGTTAATTTTAACATGACTTTTATTTGTTTTTAGTGTGCTTAAGAATGTCCAGTTTCTGTTATCTTTCTTTCACCTATATGTACTTCAAATGCTTGGTATATTTTCTCCCATTGCTCTTTTTTTTCTATTTCTGATCTTATTCTTGAAAGCCGTCCTAGCATTTCTATAGTTTTCTAAGTCTCTTTCTGATTTGCTTTGTAACCATTTGTTTTATAGATTGTTTTGTTACTTTTATCATTTTCCAACTCCTCGTTCCACCAGAAATTTCTTTTACGTTGTGTGTTGTTTTTTTTTCCTTCTGCTGCGTCTTCAGCTTGATGTATTGCACATTTGATATGTTCATGCAGTTCTTCTGTTGTTTTATTACAGTATTCTTCTTTAAGCTTTTGATCTAATCTCCTTTGATGTAAATATTTTGTACTATCTTCTTTTAAACTCTCCAAATTATATCTCTTTTCTTCTTTTTTGATTGCGGTATCGTCTTGCATTTCTTTTTTTTGCTAGGCCCAAGTACCTTTAGCAATCAACAGATAATGATCACTGCCACATTCAGCACCTCTATAGACTTGTACATCATTTACGCGGAAAGCAGTTGCTGTTTTGTAATAAAATAGTCTATTATCGATTTTTGTTGTCTAAAATTTTGATCCCACGTGTATTTATGAATGTCCCTATGTTGAAAGAAACCATTCCATATTTTTCGATTATTCTGATGACAGAAATCGCTTAAACTCTCTCCATTATTATTTTTGGTTTCTTCTCCCTATTCTCGCGTTGAGATCATCAATAACTATGATATCTCTGTTGTTTTTGATTTTAGCGAATATATCATTGAGTGTCTGGTAATTTTGGTCTTTTCCTTAAACTGTCGCAGGTTTATTTGGAGTATAAATATCAATTACTGTTAAGCTGTGTCCATTGTGTTTTATGCATTTTCTAATATAACATAATTGTTTATCAGACTGTCTGTCTAATTTTGGTATTTTCCTTAAACTGTCGCAGCTTTATTTGGAGAATAAATATCAATTACTGTTAAGCTGTGTCCATATTATATATATATATATATATATATATATATATATATATATATATATATATATATATATATATATATATACATATATATATATATATATATATATATATATATATATATATATATATATATATATATATATATATATATATATATATATATATATATATATATATATATATATATATATATATATATATATACATATATATATGACCATTTCGTACCTCGTTATTTACGAACTGTAAATCATTAGGCATCATTGTGCTCAAAGTATCATTAATGATTTCCTGTAATATGTCTTCTGATTCTTGAGGTGTGGGTGAGTCAAGTTGTGTTGATGAACCAAAAAGTTCCTCGTTCAATAGCATTGATTCTGGAGTTACCTAAAAATATTTAGAAATATAAAAATTCAGGCCCTGACAGCTGCTGAATATTCGTTTTTTAATTTTTCGTTTTTAATAAATGAACCTCTTAGAGTAAATTCTTATTGGTATTTCATCAACAATTCAGAGGTTAGTGATAATTTTCAACTTTTTAAGTCATAATTTTCCTACAATAAGTGAAGTGGATCTACAAAAAACGCTTATCTCTTAGGCAATAAAAGTTCTTTTATAGATGGTATTAACTTTCGGTACTATGAATATCGCGTGTAGCAAACAACATTATGAATTTGGATGTTAGCTGGAGAGATGGCCATATGCGCATTGCTAGAGCTTTTTAACAGTAACTAGAATCTGGTTCACATGTGACGAAAGAACTGGTCGCGTACATTCCGGAACATATTTCGGTGAGAGGAATACTTGTACCTCTGCAACAATATGCAAATAGATATTGTCTGGCAGGGTTGGAGGGCCTGTGGTTTTACGTCTCTTGGACACACCTTAATAATGGAGGAATGAGAATCACCGAAAGGATCAATAATAACTCCTAAAGTGACAATTTTAAAAACAAAACCTGAAATTAGATTTTGGATTATTATTTGTATTTTTTTAGCTAGGTTCCAAAATTAGTAATTCTTGTTTATGTTTTTCCTAATTTTTGTAGTTGTTTCATTTTTAAAGTATGAATTAAAAAGGAAACAATTTTTTTTGAAACCTTCATTATAAACGAAAAAAAAACAAGTTGATCATTTTTAATGTTCCGTACGGAACACTTATAAGATCACTTCGGTGTATGTCTGTCTGTCTGTCACATCCGCTTTTCTCCGAAACTATTTGTCATAGAAAGTTGAAATTTCGTAATAATATAGGAATTGATAGCCTCATCAGAGCCATGTAGTTTTGAAAGTTAAATTTTGAATTAAGGGGTTAGTTTTGGGGGGTGAAATCTACATTAAAAAAAAAATTTTTTTACTAGGTCATCAAGTGTGGTGTCAAAGGAAAAGTTGTGAAAACACGAGTAAAAAATATATATATAACCTAATACTTGCGCGCACTTTTCTTTGTATTATTTTTTTAAAAATCGCTGTCCACCCGCCTTATCTGGAAAAGTACTTATCAAAAAATGTTGAAAAAGTTCTGGAATATTTTCCACGGGGTGTAGATTGAACGAAAATTATCACGAGTGCATTACCTTTAATAATTTATCTGGTATAAAAAAAAAAAAAAAATTTCAAGGTCATCAATTTTCAGTAAAGATTGGCAACAAACTTTGTTGAAAACTCATTTAGGGTGTGTTTTGTGAAGTCACTGATCATTTTGTACCTCCGTAACCAAATTTTAAACGTACGGAACACTAATTGCGCAAGTGCAATTTGCGCTTGACCGGTTTTTAAATTTCGAATGGTTGTAGCTTTTACTTGATGGCAATTCATTATAAATATAAAATAAGACTGTTTTTAGTCAATTTCCTCTCGCTTATTTATAAAATTTTTTGATACCGCGTTTCGCTATCCATGCAGCTTCGTCGGATCTATATTTGACACTGTCAAGTTTCGTTTATTTGAACAACATTGAATATCTTTAATGTTTAGAATTTTATATTATTTCTTTATTATACTATTACACCTATTTAAATTATATTGATATATGTTGGGAAACCCACACAGAAATCGTATTAAGAAAATAAATTCAATAATGGTGAATTATTTAAATCTACCTGGTCGTTAAGAAGAGCACCTGTAGTCCCTAATAGATTTACTGGCACCGTTTCTAAAAGATTTAGTTTTAAACCTTTTTGTTAGTTATGTAAAATTTTGCAATTCTTATTAAACGGGGGATTATCAATTAAAAAATGGCTAGCATATCTTGAATTAGATTTTTTATGTATGAAAAGTTTTTCGTGTTCTGTAATTCTTTGTATAATTGTTCGTACAGTTTGTCCTATGTATGTTTTAGGACATGACCCACGTGTTAATTGATATATTCTTGATTTATTATCTTTATTGATTTGCAGTTTGTAGTTTTTGAGGGAGTTTATAGGGAAATATCTCAAAAACTACAAACCGCAAATCAATAAAGATAATAAATCAGCCGTATATCAATTAACATGTGGGTCATGTACTAAAATATACAAAGGACGAACTGGGCGAACATTTATACAAAGAATTACAGAACATGAAAAAGTTTCATCCATAACAAATCTAATTTAACATATGCTAGTCATCTTTTAATTGATAATCACACGTTTAATAAGAATTATAAAATTTTACATACCCAACAAAAAGGTTTGAAAGTAAACCTTTTAGAAACAGTGCTAATAAATCGATTAGGGACTACAGGTACTCTTCTTAACGACCAGGTAGATTTAAATAAATCACTTCTATTAAATTTATTTCCTTAATACCATTTCTGTGTGGGTTCCCCAGTATATTTAAATAGGTGTAATAGTATAATAAAGCTCCGCAATATATACTTTACTACCCCTTCCGCTCTTAATCAAATCATCCACAGTTCCTACATCCGCAAAGACCCAAGACATGATAAAATCACAAACAAAGCTCGCAAGAAACTTCCCAAAAAACAGATCTCAGAAACGACCAATATCATTAACAGCATACTGAGACTCAGCTTCTTCCCACCTTACTGGAAGAAAGCTGAAGTCATTATGATTAAAAAACCAGGCTCTCCCTCCCATGAGGCAAGCAGCTATCGTCCAATCAGCCTACTTCTTGGGATAGCTGAAAAGGTCACTCTCGAAATTATCAGAGCAAAGTCCATAGCCCCTCGTGTTATCCCTGACGCACAGTTTGGCCTCCAACCGCTTCATGGCACTATCCACCACACCACTAAACTCGCACAAACCATTTCCAACAGCTTCAACAGGCACCATAAAGTTGGAGCTGTTTTTTTTATGTATTCAAGGCCTTCGACCGCGTCTGGCACTAAGGTCTCATCCCGAAACTGATTCGACATGGCTACCCCCACTTTATGACTAAACTCGAACCTTCGCCTCTGACAGGACCTTTCAGGTCAGAGTCGAAACGGCTTTCTTTGAGGTCAAGCCCATCAAAGCTGGAGTCCCTTAGGGCTCCGTCCTCGCTCCCCACCTCTTCAATAGTTTTCACTGCGGACATTCCCAAGTCTGATCAGACTAATCTCCTCCTTTATACTGATGACACCGCTATTATCATACAATCTTGTAGAAGTAGCCGAATCATTACTAGCAGACTCCAACGCCACCTGGACAAACTTAATTCCTGGTTTAACCACTGGAGGATCAAGCTGAGCTCCAACAGGACCCAAGCCATCGTTTTCGTCAAGGGCAGCGGAACTCTCCATGGCCACCTCCAACTACAGGGCTCTGGGCATGGTGCCAGTTCTCAAAGACGAGGAGAGCGCAAGTCCAGGCAGTGCAGAACAAAGCCCTGAGGATAATCACAGGAGCCCCTTGGTTCATGCGAAATAACCAATTCCACAGAGACCTTGGCGTGCCAACCATAAAGGCATACATGAGGCAAACTCGAATGAAGTCCTGGCCAAGGCGTCCCAGCATCACAATTCAATCATCAGGGACGCCTTCCTAACCCTCCTCCACGCCCGCAACCAATTTCCGAGACCCTCAGACCCTCTGTCGGACGAAGACAATGGACCTCCCAACCCACCATGATAGAAGAATGTAAAACTAGGTTAAGTTAGCATATGTCCTAGATTAAGTTAGGTTAGATCATAATCATGTTAAAAAACACATTTCCTAGGTTAAGTTTATTTTAGGAACACTATTTTAATTACTTAGGTTAAGTTATAATAAGTATACTTTCTCACCATGTTAGAACAACGTTTATTTAATAGAAGTAAGAGGCAACGCCTTTCTTGTAAGGCAATAAAGAAAATGAAAATGAAATATTACATTTATTTAAATTATATTGAGATATATTGGGAAACCCACATAAAACTGGTATTAAGAAAGTAAATTCATTAATGGTGAATTATTTAAATCTACCTGGTCGTTAAGAAGAGTACCTGTAGTCCCTAATCGATTTATTGGTATTGTTTCTAAAAGGTTTAATTTTAAACCTTTTTATTAGGTACGCAAAATTTTGAAATTCATATTAAATGTGTAATTCTCAATTAAAATGTGACTAGCATATGTTGAATTAGATTTTTTATGGATGAAACTTTTTTCATGTTCTGTAAAACTTTGTATAAATGTTCGTCCAGTTTGTCCTATGTATGTTTTAGGGCATGACCCATCTGTTAATTGATATGTCCTTGATTTATTTTCTTTATTGATTTCCAGTTTATAGTTTTTGAGGGAGTTTATACGGAAATATCTCAAAAACTACAAACCGCAAATCAATAAAGATAATAACTGTTTACAGCTTATGCTGACTCCTTCCTCCGGCAGCTCGTACAATGGTCGCCTCAGTCGACCTCTCTAATGTTACATATATAGCAGTAGCCATACCTTTAGTTACCCACAGTATTAATATTAACTTCTATCATGACAGTATATTGTGTACTGATTACTCTATTTTGTATTTTATATGTAATCGACCTCTCTAATGTTACATATATAGCAGTAGCCATACCCTTAGCCACCCATAGTATTAATATTAACTTATATCATGGTAGTACATTGTGTATTAATTACTATATTTTGTATTTTATATGCAATACCAGTTTCTAAATGTTGCGGTATACAATATGTATTCGTATTTCATGGTTGAGATAGGAAGTGTTACTTCAACTTCGCCAATTGTAATTACAATAAAGACATTTTATTATTGCTTTTGTTCTTCTTTCTCACATTTGGTCAATGTGGTTCCATATTTGGCCGACGGGCTTAAGCCAAGTCAGCACTAACGCTATTAACATTGTGTATTAAGGAAAGACCTGACAATGTAACATGTTTTCAAAATCACTGACTTCTGAATGTTTTTGGGTATATTTGTGTGGAGTCCTAAGTGTGGTGTAAATGTTGTTGGTGCAAGGCCTGTGGCTGATATAACGAGGGGAATAATTGGTGGTGTTGTAGAAACAGCGCATCACTGTTCTGTTCATTGCATCTGTCCACTTTAACCGCTGTCTTGGTTTGCCAGCCTTGGTAGTTGCATGTATTCCTTGCAAAACATACGTGGCTTGGTTTGGCTTTGGTGGTTGTGTTTGACCCGCACGTGGGTCGGTTGTGTTTGGTATTGATTTCGGTGGGTCTAAACGGCGAGTAATTTTTTTCTTAGCGATTTCTTTGTCAGGTTTTGTAATTATATTATTATATTATAATAAATATTATTATTATTATAATAAATTAGACGAATATCTATTAACATGTGGGTCATGTCCTAAAACATACAAAGGATAAACTGGACGAACATTTATACAAGAGAATTATAGAACATGAAAAAAGTTTCAT
Organism: Pachyrhynchus sulphureomaculatus; assembly: GCA_019049505.1. Taxonomy (NCBI): domain Eukaryota; kingdom Metazoa; phylum Arthropoda; class Insecta; order Coleoptera; family Curculionidae; genus Pachyrhynchus; species Pachyrhynchus sulphureomaculatus. Next base: position 125,977,172 of record CM032449.1, on the reverse strand, counting down.
ACAAAAAAATCTAATTCAGCATATGCTAGCCATTTTTTAATTGATAATCCCACGTTTAATAAGAATTGCAAAATTGTACATAACCAACAAAAAGGTTTAAAACTAAACCTTTTAGAAACGGTGCCAGAAAATCTATTATTGACTACAGGTACTCTTCTTAACGACCAGGTAAATTTATATAATTCACCATTATTAAATTTATTTTTTTAATACCCTTTCTGTGTGGATTTCCCAATATATACCAATATAATTTAAATAGGTGTAATAGTATAATAATGAAATAATATAAAATTATAAACATTAAAGATATTCAATGTTGTTCAAGTACACTAAACTTGACAGTATGAAATGTAGATTCGACGAAGCTGCATCGACAGCGAAACGCGACATCAAAAAAAAATATAAATAAACCAGTGGAAATTGACTAAAAACAGTTTATGTTGATCAAATTTTTTACTAAGGCATTTTAAAGGGCACAAATCCATATTAATATATAAACTTGAATGCCCATATTATATTCGGTTTCATTAATCCATTCGTGGGTTTGTTCTTCTATCAGGGCTAAACTGTTTGAAGAATTTGGCACACAGATTATGACTTAGAATAGGACATAGGCAATTCATTAGTTGCATAATTTTAATACATTTACATCTGGTAAAATACTTAAATCTCCTTTATTAACGGAGTGGTTTATTAAATTTGGAAAACAAATTAGTTAAAAAAAAAGAATTGACATTGATAATTATCAAAATTAAAATGTTTATGTTGCCTGTATGTATGAACTGATTTTGATAAACTTATTGAAAGTAGCGAATTTTACGTTAAAGAAAGTTTTCTAATATTGACAATTCTGGAAATTAAAATTATTAGAAAGATTTTGGCCTTTATCTTTATTTGAAGCATGCACAGTAGTAAAGAGAAGAAATTAAATATAAGGACTCAGCTGTTATCAGTATTTGAAGCATGCGTGCACCATTTGGAACTTGCGCAGTATTGAAACAAAATAAGAGAAACCTTTATTTAGGATAACTATTTCCCTTATTTAGGAACTTATAAGAGAGGTTATTTGAAGTTTGTTATTCTTATCGCTATTATGATAGGGTCCGTTTTTTTTCCTACTTAGTAGTATACAAACCACTAAGAAAATGCAGTAAAATTGGAATGATAATCTTTAATTGTAAATAACGCTGAACATAGTTAATTAGGGTTCAGATTATGTTGGAATTTTGCAGTCTTTGTCACAATGGCATTATAGTGTGTATATTGCTAATTTTAAATGAGATTTTATTTATCGCACATTCTTATTACCTTGGAAATATTGAAGGAAGTGAAACCTAATAGATACAGTTTTAACTCAACTATCTTTATCCTGGGTACGATTTCTATTCCCGATTTAGGCATAACTTTGGAATCTGTCTTTTTGTCAGAAGCGACCTCTCTTGTCAACGAGAAGAAGCTCTGGAGCCCCCAAACTTTTATGTTATGTGGTTAAAAATATTGACTCAACAAACCACAAGGTTCATCTGTATCCTGTATCGACCACCAAGTGATACCAATTTTCGAACACTTTTCGCTTCTCTTGCAGACACCATCGATCATTTACAAATTAACTATCCAAGTGCCGAAATTGCCATCCTGGGCGACTTTAATGTCCACCATATCAACTGGTTTAAATATTCAAATACTACTGACGAACAAGGTCGTGAAGCTGAATCATTCTCAATCAGTTATGACTTAACTCAGCTTATTGACGAACCAACATGGATCCCTGATCGAGACGGGGAGTTAGACAGTCTTCTTGATCTGCGTAATTCCGCCGTTAGGTTCTTCCGACCATAAACTGCTTTCGACATCGAGTATCCTGCCAATCAGTGACAGAGCGCCTAGGCCGCGCAAGATATGGCACTACAAATCTACTAAATGGGAAGATCTCATGGAATACTTTCGAACTTTCCCTTGGATGGACGTTTGTTTTCGATCCGATAACCCATCTGACTGCGCCAGGGAGGTCTCCGATGTTATTTTGGCTGGTATGGAAGCTTACATCCCTTTTTCGAAGAAATGCTCCTCCAACGGCAAGCCTTGGTTTGACCGAAAATGCAAAGAAGCTGTTGCTTCTAAACATATTGCCTACCGACAATGGCGTGAAAATCCTAACACCGTAAATCGTAACATCTTTGTTCGTGCCCGGAACAGATGCAAGGGAATTATCGACGAAACCAAGGAGGCACACAATCAACGAATTAGAAACAAACTTCTCGCTTGTCCCAACAATTCCAGGTCCTTTTGGGCAGTCGCTAAGGCAGTTAGTCAAAATTTTACCAAATCCACCATACCACCACTCACACGGCCAGATAATTCCATTGCAACCACACCTGTTGAGGGAGCGAACCTGTTGGCTGAACTCTTTGCTTCACATTCTACTGTCGATTTCCAAGGAAAAACACCACCTACTATTCCCATATTGCAGTTAAGGATGCCCGATGTTGTCTTCAGACAGCGCATCATAAAGCGTATTTTAATGAAGCTAAATATCTTGAACGATTCAATATTATTAGCGATCACCAATATGGTTTTCGTAAACATAGATCAACAGGAGATCTTCTGACTTATGTAACACATGTTTGGAACAACGCAATTGAACACTTTGGAGAATCTTGAGCGGTTGCTCTTGACATATCCAGGGCATTCGACCGTGATTGGCACGATGGACTGTTGGCTAAGTTACGCTCTTATGGTATGTCTGAAAGGTTTTGTTAGTGGATCTCATGTTTCCTCAGAGAGCGTTCTTTACGAGTGGCAGTCGACGGATTTCTTTCTAACACCCTCACTATCAACGCCGGTGTGCCGCAGGGCTCCATACTGTCTCCTACTCTCTTTCTCATTTACATTAACGATCTGCTGGAAAAGACCGGGAATCCAATCTACAGCTTTGCAGATGACAGTACGCTTGTCTCTTCATTCACCTTGAACGCTCGGACATCGGCTACTTAGGCGAATATCCGCAAACAGCAGGAGGTCGTTCAACTTAACAAAGACCTGGCAGAAATTCTATCTTGAGGTGACAGTAACCAAGTGGAATTTAACGCTACAAAAACCCAGGCGGATATTTTTTCTAAGAAAGTTAACGTTGCTGAACCCGACATAGTTATGTCGGGGCACTCCATTCCCCTAGCATCGTCGCTCAATTTGTTGGGAGTTAGTTTGGGAGCAAATATGTCCTGGCATGAACATGTTGCATGCATAGCAAGGAGAGATTCTTAAAAGTTGGGAATATTATTTAGAACCAGAAAGTTTTACACCCCACAACAACTGTTAATTCTTTACAAAGCCCAAATTCGACCAACTATGGAATACTGCTCCCACGTTTGAGGCTCCGCTCCCAAACATACACTGCATTTGTTGGATTCTGTGACCGGCGGCCTTGATTCGCTGGAACATCGAAGAACGGTTGGCGACTTGAGTCGGTTCTACAAGTATTTTCATGGAAAGTGTTCGAAGGATGTAGCCCGCTTAATTCCTCCCAAAGCGGTGCATGTTAGAAATACACGTCGCGCTGGTGCTTCACATCCGTATGAGGTTCAGCTTGTTACTCCGCGTACAACGCTTTTCAAGCAATCTTTTATATGGAACGTCAACCCTTTGGAATAATTTGCCCAGCGCTGTGTTTCCCACCGAGTACAATTTACAGCGATTCAAGAACAACGTGAATCGCTTTTTTCCGCACTCGTGCCGCTCCTGGAGCGCTTTAGGGACTTCGCTGCAGCACGTGTGCTAGACCCATAAAAAAAAAATAAATTGAGAAACTTGTGTTGACCTATCTAATACTAATAACCGGTGTGCTTAACCATAAAATGAATGAACAAATAGCTATATCTTTTTTATTTAAAGACCGACATCAAATACAAAACACACCGTATGTTAAAATTTCAATGCTTGTTTATGGCTCGGTATTTATAGATGAAGGTTAATATTATTTGAACAGTAGTTGTAAAATTCGGTATATACCGAGGGACCTTGAAGTTACTATCCACGATGCCATAATTAAATTGCTTTATGAAATTTAGTATAATGGTATAATTAGAGTAGATACCCATTTTAGGTAGAAAAATATTTGACGATTTCACGAAAACGTTGCATGAGTTCTCATTTTAAAGATACAACGAATTGTATCTCTTGCTTGTAAAAGCGGAAAAGCATACTAGCTCTCCGTCGGGACATTATTTTTAAATTTTAGACTTTCATGAGCTAGAGATACAAATTGTTGTATCTTACTGCCATTTTACACCAGAACTGCGAGTTTAGTTCTCTCGTTTGCCGATTCTAGCTAGGCTGATGAACCGTGAAACGGCAAGCTGCGTCCCGGGATGGATTGGCAAATAAGAGAACAGTAATCAATTCTGAAATATGGATTTTATTCATTTTTAGTAGTTGATATAGAGTTTTAAATGAAATACCATATATATGTTTAATTTTTTAAATTTTTTCTAAAATTCTAGACAACTTCTATATACAATCAGTACAAAAAGTTTCCATACACCACCTGCTTTCTATACTATTTTTCTGCTATGTTTAACTAATTAATTGGAACTATGAGAAAACATGTTTAAATTAATATTTGAAAGTTAACCAACGAGAATTAGTATTAAAAACAACTAAGGAATATTTTATTTAGAAGTTACATCATTGTTATAAAAATGTAAACAAAATTAATGTCAAAAAAGTCTCCATACACTTAACAATTACCATTAATAGTTTGACGGAGTTTAACGGAAAATAACAATTTTGTTTTAAACTAATATTTAGTGGGATCGCCGCACAATGGAGCGAATGCGTTATTTTTCGGTCATTTGCTTATAACTTCCACATTTGTTATTGGAATGACTTCAAACTTAATACACATAATGTACGATTAATATATGTTCAGTATATGAAATAAAAATCATGCTATATACTGTTATCGCGTGCGCGATAAAGCGTAAAGATGATTATTTCAAAATACAACAAATTGAAAAATTTTTCGATTACAGAGTGCGAATAGTCAAGTGTATTTTTGCCTGCTGAACACGAATCCGTTATCCAAATTTGGCTACCGCGTCGTAATTTTGAGAAAAATGACGGAAATTTGCAAAAAAACGACGGTTTCAAGGATTTTCATGACACAGGCACAAATACTTTTCTCATAAATTTCGTTAATACTACGCGTATCAACATTTAGCTTTAAAATGCCTTTTGTTTCGTTTTGGTACATTTTTTTTATTTTCAAGGTATAGCTAAAATTAGAAATATGTAACGGAACATTAACCCATCAAAATACACTCATGAAGCGAATAATATTTCGAATATCAATTATCTGCTTTTTGCGTTACAAGGATCAACGACGTGGACGTGACAGATATTTGATCCTCGGGGTGCTTGATTTTTGTGAGTGAATTATCTTTACGCTTTATCGTGCTAGTGATAATAAATTGTATGATTTTGATTTCATATTTCTGAAAATATATAAATCGTACATTATGTACATTAAATTGAAGTCATTCCATTGGCAAATGTCGAAGTTATGACCAAATGACCAAAACATGTCGCATTTGTCTCACTATGGCGCGCGATGTAAGCAAACACTCGCATTGAGATCGAAATTTCAAAGTAGTCAAGCCGCGTTGCCGAAAAGAGGCAACAAGAGTTTAATTGCCCTTTTTTTAGAAGAGTATACTTCATAAGAAATGAGGAGTATATCGTCATTTTTTCATTTCATTGGAATATTGCCCGAGAGAGAATGGCTGAGTGGAGAACGTTAGATCAAGTCGGGGGAACTTTAATGTCCATTTTTTTACCAAAGGGTGACGAAGGGGGATAAAAATAGGATATCTCCGAAAACTAGAGACTTTGCCCTATCAGATGGTGAAAGCGCCATCTCACTCCACCTCATTCCAAAAACTTTATACATCTTTGAATATTGAAGTAAGAATAATTTTTTGTGTCGAATATGTCAAATGTTTATTAATATATTGTAGCACTCTCATGACGTTACACTAAGATTAATTTGTTGTTAGAAACCTAATAAACAAGTTCTAGTAAGCGTTTAAGTCATATTCGTAGTTATGTTGTCCACAGAGAATTTAGAATGTAATTTCTCGAATTACAGAAATTCCAACATTGACGAAAATGTCACACTTCAATGGATAATTTTAAGGAAGGCAGAAGGAATAAATTAGTTATAAACATATTTATATATGGTTTATGATGTATATTAAAGGAAAAAATCGTCAATATTCGAAAAATACATTAATTTTTTCATCCAATATCCGATTTTTTACGCCGTCGCCCTAATGTGCGCCGTTAGCCTTGATAATCTCCTGTAATTTTTTTGTCATGCTTGCAACCAGCTTTTTAGTAACTTCTGCTGACATGTTCTGCCATTCGTTCAATATTATGTTTTTTAATTCTTCTCTATTTGAAACATTATGTTTCCGAACGTGCCGTTTAAGTTCCTCCCATAAATGCTCGATGAGGTTAACATCGAGTGAGTGCGGAGGTGTATAAAGCGGCTGTCGCACATTATGGATCATCCATTCGCGCACCAAATTTGCGGATCATTGTCCTGTTGGAAAATGTATCTTTTTTCGAGTGCCAATTTTTGGACACTTTCTCTTAAATTGTCTTTCAAAATGTTTAGATAAACATGCTGATCCATGGTACCATTAATAAAATGTAAATTTCCAAACCCTCCAGCGTACATGCATCTCCAAAGCAAAACGCTGCCACCCTCTTGTCTCACCGTGAAACAAATGTTTTTAATATTGAATGCGGTATTCTTCTTTCTCCAAACTTTAGTTCTGCCATTAGACACAAAAAGGTTAATTTTAGTTTCATCACAAAAGATTACGGATTCTCAAAATTCAAGAGGTTTAGTAACGTATTCCCTAGCAAAAACTAACCTCTTTTTAACGGCTTCTTCCTTATAGCCTTGCCCTGTGTAAACAATTTCTCACTGTTTGTAAACAAACAGTTTTCGAAAATAGTTCCCGTACTTCTTCTTCTAATTTTGGTGCACTTTTCTTGGGATCTATAATTATTTGTCTAACAATACTGGCCTCTTCACGTGGAGTCAGTCTCTTGGGACGACCGAAGCGTGAATTAATTAAAAAAAAAAAAACATGTAAATCGGATAAGTGGTTCTCAAGTCATAAGCGCACTAACGGGCAAACAGACAGACAGAGAGATGTTGCATTTTATATATATTATATTCTTTGCTACATGACATTGTTCCATATATGTCTTTAACACATCCAGCCGTGATGACGGATATAGGCAATGAGACAAGGCTTTCCCCACATTCTACTATACTCCGTTTCTAGTAAATTCCACAGCCACCTGGTTTGCCAGACCTACTTTCGAAGATCAGCAATAATATAATGTAATATGAATGACTATTTCCCAAGCTAACATTCAGCTTCTAAATGACTCCCTCCCTCGACGCAAATAAAATGAATAATTCAATAAATAAATAAAATTAGAACATGTGCTTTAAATAATTACCTGATGAATGATAAAATTATAGTGAAACCTTTTGAGCGATTGTAATAAACTTTCTTTAGCTTCTTCGTGATTGTTATTAAATTGCCAAAACTTCTCCAATATATTGAGAGCTCCTATACGACTTAGCCCATTAAATGCTTTATAATATCGTTTATGTACTTCCTCAGTAGTGAGGGATATAATCCTTTTAGAAAACGTCACGGTAGGAAATGTAACGTCAATCCAACCTAAAATAGTAACATAGACTATTACGTGATTTTTATACTGAAGCCTCTACTAACCAACATCCTTTAATAACAGAAACCTCTACTCAATAACTAGTCTTATATATGTTGTTCAGTTCCCGTCGCTATTGTCGGCAGGTTCTCTTATAATAATCATAACTAACACTGGTCAACAAAAAAAAGAAAATTGCTTGTTTCCTGTGATTTTTTTTTCTTTCTATCTCAAATTGACGCGTATTTTTTAAATATGGCAACAATTTTTCTCTAACAGCTTTTGTTTTTGAGTTATAGCTAACTACCCTCATTTACTATTTTTACTTAGATTTTCGTTTTTTATTGGACACTAAAATATATATTGTTATTGTTTTAGATATGGCTTCGTCAAGAAGATGTGTGCTTAATCCCGATTGTTTTTGCTATATTTGTGGTGAATATATATTTGCAAAATATCGAAAACCTATATCGGACTTTGTGAAAACTGCGTATCATCAATACTTGCCACACACATACAAGCCATGGGTTCCTCATATTGTATGCCAGAAATGTGTGCTATGTCTACGGTTATGGTCCAGTGGAAAAAGAGATACAATAATGTTCGTAACACCCATGATTTGGCGAGAACCTCGAAACCATCATGACGATTGCTACTTCTGCGTTGTGAAAATAAACGGAATTAACCCTGGAAATCGAAGTAAGTGGTCATATCCTAACTTATCTTCTACTCAACGACCTCAATTAAAATCACAAGAGGTACAACCCAGCACATCTAAATCTTCTGATGATCCAAATCTCTGTGAACCCGAACGAAATACATCAAATGAAGACTCTGATTCAGACTACATATGTACCCTTTCAGAACCTCAACCATTTAATCAGAAAGAACTAAATGACTTAGTAAGAGATCTGAACTTACCAAAAGAAGCTTCTGAAATTTTAGCATCTCGTTAAAAGAAAAAAATTTGCTTACTCCGGAAACCAACATTACATTTTATCGTACCCGAGAAAAAAATCTGTTACCGTATTTTTCTCAAGAGAAGGATTTAGTTTTTTGTAACAATGTTGGTGGTATTTTGCAGCAGATGGGATTAAAACAGTACCAACCTAGTGATTGGCATCTTTTCATAGACAGCAGCAAAAGAAGTTTAAAGTGTGTTTTGCTTCATAACGGTAACAAGTACGGATCTATACCTATTGCACATTCGACGACTTTAAAAGAAGAATACGTAAATGTTTCTAAGGTTATGGAAAAAATTAAGTATCAAGACCACAAATGGGTCATTTGTGTTGATCTGAAAATGGTTAACTTTCTTTTAGGTCAACAAGGGGGTACACAAAGTTCCCTTGTTTCATGTGTCTCTGGGATAGTCGTGACAAACAACACCATTGGTCACAAAAAGTTTGGCCAGTGCGGGAAGAGCTAAAAGTTGGTACAAAAAATGTTATAAACGTGCCTTTAGTTAGCTGAGACCGCATCATACTTCCACCACTTCATATTAAACTCGGCATAATGAAACAGTTTGTGAAGGCGCTTGACAAAAGTGGCGAATGTTTTAATTTTCTCTCACGCAAGTTTCCAGGATTAAGTTCAGAAAAATTGAAAGCTGGTATTTTTGATGGGTCACAGATTAGGCAACTCGTGAAAGATCCTAATTTTGTCAAATCAATGACTGAAGTCGAATCCAAAGCTTGGAATTCATTTGTTTTGGTTATGAGTAGCTTCCTAGGCAAAAAGAAATCTGACGACCATGTCGAGCTTGTTGAGTGCATGCTATCGAACTTGCAAGAGCTAGGGTGCAACATGAGCATAAAAATCCACTTCCTGCACTCGCATTTAGACCGATTTCCACAAAATCTGGGTGATTTTAGTGAGGAGCAGGGTGAAAGATTTCATCAGGATCTTCGAACAATGGAAGAGCGTTATCAGGGGCGGTGGGACTCACATATGATGGCAGACTACTGCTGGAGTTTGCAACGAGATCTACCTAAAGTTGTTCATTCAGGAAATCTTATAAAAGATCATTTGCTAGTGTTCAATAGAAATTTTGTTAACTTAATGTATTATTTTTTTGTATTTTTTGGCAAAATAATAAAACTGTATATTTCAAAAGGTAAAGCTGTTAGCAATCTCCCAGTATTTTTTTCATAGTCAGGGCCATAGACATACCCAATAACAGAAAAAAAAAATAAAGGAAACAAGACTTCTGTTGACCAGTGTAATCAGTAACATGAAATATCTATATCGGCTTAAGCTCCCTAAAGTTGCTCGTTCGAGATAACATTTCGTGGTGCCGATGTTCCCCGACTTTGCAATGGGAAAAGTAATAGCATGATAATTTCCAGGATCAGAAAATTCCGGAGGTAAATAACCTCCCAAAAAATGCAAAAATGAGATTTGAAGGAAGAAACCTTTAGACATAGGAAGGCTTGGAAAATAGGATGTGGTAAATGGCTACAGTAGCTGTAAATAAGCCGCGATATATATATATATATATATATATATATATATATATATATATATATATATATATATATATATACATAAGAAAGAGGAAGGACAGTAACAGGGCACTGGCAAAAAACAATCAGAAGTTGAACTACTGGGAAACGCCCTTATAAGGAGAAGAGATGAGCAATCAAAGATCTAAAGGCTCTAGTATCTGCTCTTTATTTTTGTTATCGAGCTTTCGCTGCCTAAAGGTAGCTTCTTCTGGATTCTAAGAATGCAAACTAGGTACAGAGAAATAAACTATCTTGAAAATAACATAAAGAGATTCTGGAGAATTCCACAAACAATATCAAACAACAATATAACCAGGCTGGAAAACATAACACAACAGTTAACAACCAATTTAAATAAGTTATGTATCTCTGACACTAATCGGTACACTCGAGACTCGAGAGATCATTGGATGAGCTATTGCAAGACCTTAGGACTCAATTACCATTTCATATTTTGATGATTTCATTATTATTCAACATAATAAATATAAATTTTTATTAAACAAAATTAAAAAAAGTAATATCAAAAAAATAGAGTTTTTTAAAAAGAAATTTCATGAATTTAATATGGGAAAAGACAAGTGAATAAAAAATATTTCCGATGTTGAAATACCACCTAACGCAAAAGAGTTTCCAGCCCTTGGTCTTAAGTTTAGTCTCACTATATCTAACAAAGATATCAACATGTTTAGGCCACTGTCTGAGGTAGAGGAATTAATTCACTATGTCCCCCCACAAAAACAAGACTACATTAGTGCAAGGGCTGTAAACTTAATTACTAACTATGTAATATCACATAAAGACAAAAATTCAATCACTTATAAATTAGAAAAGGAAACAAAAAATATCTTAAAAAATCATCCAGATTTACTGATTACTAGGTCTGATAAAGGCAATGTTACCGTTGCTATGTCAAAAACTTCCTATCTTGAGAAATCACATTCCTTACTCCGAGATGATAATAACTATGAAATAATACATCACGATCCCACATCAAAAGTAGAAATTAAATGCAATAAATTAATTAAATCATTAAAAGATGGAAAGTTTTTAGATGAAGTAACTACTCGCACACTGATAACCCGTAATAATGGGATTTGCCCCAAATATTACGGTCTACCAAAAATACATAAACCTGATATACCTCTGAGACCAATAGTTTCCTGTGTAGGAGCATCTACACATCTATACTTGCTAAATATATAGCCTCTATTTTAGAAACAGCTTTTTCTACTTTCAACAAATTCAGAATTAAAAATACCTTCGATTTGCAGAGAAGGTTAACGGCTTCATTTTGCCAGAGGGTTTTGTACTTGCTTCTTTCAATGTAGTTTCACTGTTTACTAACATTTCTGTTAACCAGTGAAAAAGAACGATTTTTATGAAAAAATTATTTTTTTCTCTTTCTGTTATTCCTGCTTTTTATATATTCCTAATTACTTTTCCTATTTCTTTTTGTTATAAAATTAAAAAATTGAAAATTAAATATGATAAATAATAAATAACCTACAACATTATCATTCTCTTTTAAATACTTTAAATTACTTTATGAGTCCCTTTGTTATAAAATTAAAGAATAAATATAATTGATAATAAATGACTCGTCTCATAGTAACATTTATCAAAATTTAAGTCCCTCTGTTATAAAATTATAAATCAATTAATAATAAATAATTTGTCTAATAGTAGCATCCACCAAAATTTACCACATCCCTAACTTTAATGCTTTTTTTGGGTTTTTCGGCGACCTGATGACGACATAGATTACCAACAATATCCGGTTCAGACTCAAATATTACTAAATAAGTTACCAAACTCGACGTCAAAAAATTTTAAAATGGAGTACCACTTCAACATCGTGGTCTTTCTTACAGTTGTGTTCTGCCTTAAAAAGTGAATAATGCTTATTGACAACGTTTTATTTTTAATACCTGTGTCCTTTTATCATGTTTTTTGTGATCATACCTACTACCTGGCCAACAAAAATGAAAATTTTATTGTTTTCACCAGAGATGAATTAACTGCTAAATTTTTGTGAGTAATTTCTCATTATAATTTATTGAATCACATTTCAAAAACGAACGACTTAAGTTTATTTCTCTGTACCTTGTTTGCATTTTTAGAATCCAGAAGAAGCTACCATTAGGCAGCGAAAGCTCGATAACAAAAATAAAAAGCAGATACTAGAGCCTCTAGATCTTTGATTGGTCATCTCTTCTCCTTATAAGGGCGTTTTCCAGTATATATAGAATTATTTTCGGACTATAACGCATCCCATACCACATTAGTAACGTAAAACTGTTATAATATTGAACTTATTTACTACCCAGTGTCAAGATGTTTTATAAGATGCTAATCTAGCCAATCAGAAGTAAACCATGAAACTTATTTTATTTTATGAATGTAGTTCTACAATACATCAAATTTCAATATAAAAAGTTTTGGCCCCAAAATGGTAGATTAGGATATTTTTAATGTGCGATGCTGAGTATGTGACTATCATGGTTACCAATAGTTTGTAAAATTCAAAGCTTATTTATATTCATTTCAAGAAGTAACTTAAAAGAATCTAATAAACTAATTAAATAATCTTTTACCTTGTTTTACCAAATATGATCTAACAACACCTCGCCAAAATTCTACAAGCTCTTTTTCTACATAAGCATCGTTATCATCGGCAAGAGCTAATTGTTCTAGGCATTTGTATATATTTGTCATAACGTCTTTATCGAGATATTTTTCATGTTCGTAAATTGTGTGAATAAATTTAATGGCTTCTTTCCTAAACGTTTGATCTGTATTGTTCTTAATCATATCTAAAACTTTGACCTACAAAAATGAGTAAATAATACAAGATTATTTACGACTATTTATACTATTTTCTATTACGTTACATTTTAATCACGGGAGAAAAAGCTAGTAGAAAAACCTTATATACATATGCTTTCTCTAGCAGTAATTCATAGAATTAAAAGATAAATGTCTTGATTTGTTTTTGAAATTCTGTGAATTTGTAGCCTTTTCAAGTTCAGAATATTCTACTCATTGCTAGTTGGCACACAATGCTTTTCGTCTCCACCCCAACCCCAAAATATTCACTATAGGGCTTATTGTAACTTTTTTCTGGTAGGTAAATTTTTGTTTATGTTTTTTATTCTGTAAAATCTATCAATAGCAGTAAAAAATATCCCACAATAACTACAATTCATGTTTATGGAAAGTCTATATGAATTGTTCATATATGTGTTTGTCTTAAGACAGTCTGCATAGAACTTCTGTTCTCGCTTTAGGCGTAACTTTAGAATCTGTCATTTGCCAACTAGAGGAAGCTCTAGAGCCCGTGAACTTGAAAGTTATGCGGTTAAAAATAACAACTCTTAGTCTTAGTTAAGCGTTTGACAATGTAGTTGTACTACGAAATCGCGATAACGCAATTGTAAAATCTTTACAAATATATTTAGTGACAGTTAACAAAGTAATTAAGTAGTTTTATTGTTAAAATGTACTGTCACAAAGTAACAGACCAATCAATTAACTCTTTATTGACCAATACTTTTAAAATATCTGAAAAGATTGAGTAAGTATTATTAGAAACCATAGTCAGCAAAAATCAACAGGAGACCTACTTTAGAGAATTTCAAGCGATTGTACTTAATATTCCCAAGGCATTCGACTGTGTTTGATATGATACATTGTTGGATCTACGCTCTTATGGTATGCTTGAAAGTTTTTTTTTATGGCTCTCGAGTAATTTTTTGTTTGTGTTTTGTTGTGTAAAATCTAAAAATAACAATTAAAAAATCTCCCACAATGTCCATAATTCATATTTGTGGAAAGTCTATATGAATTGTTAATATGTGTGTCTGTCTTAAGATAGTCTGCATAAACTTCCATTCTCGAAAGTTTTTTTATGGCTCTCGATTATTCTCAGAGAGCGTTCTTTATGAGTTTGTTAGTTGAGTTACGCTGACTGATTTTTTCAGATACCTTCAGTAATAACGCCAGTGTGCGCAAAGGCTATATATTATCTCCTACTTTGTTTCTCTTTTACATGAACGATCTGGTGACAAATGTAAATATCCCCAGATAGCAGAAAGCTGTCTAACTTAACGATGGTTTAAAATAAATTCAACCGGAGTGTGATAGTAACCAAGTAGAATTTAATAATACAGAAACTCACCCCGCATTTTTTTTTCTAAAAAAACTTAACGTGACAGAACCCAACATAGTTATATAGGGATATTCCATTCCATCATCGTCACTCAACTTGCTTGGCTTTACTTTGAGAACAAAAATGTCTTTGTTGTGTGATCATGTTGCACGCATAGTAAAGAGAACTTCTCAAAAGCTGAGAATATTACTACGTACTAGACAGCATTACACATTTAAATCTGTACTAAGCTTAAATTCGACCAATGATGGCATACTGTTCTCACGTTTGGAGTTCTGCTTCCATCATTTGTTAGATGCTACTCAGAAAATTGATTACCAGAAACCATGATTCCTTGGAAGATGGGAAAACGGTTGGTGGTCTGTCTACAGGTAATTTTATGAAAAATGTCGGATGGCCCTATTGATTTACCCCAGAGGCTACATGCCAGAAATACACGTCACGTTTCTACATCATATTCGTATGAGATTCAGCTTGTTACTTCTTGTTTTGCCTTTTTCAAGAATTCTTTTGAATAAAGAAAATTATCATTCTTTTGCATGAAATACCTAAAATTGTTTCCCATTGAGAAAAAATTTTCAGTGACTCAAAACCAACGTAAATTGTTTTTTTTTTTTCGCGCATGCACCGCTTCTGTAGCGCGTTAGGGGTTCCACTGTCCACAAAAAAATATATACGGGATGTTTTCTAAATCTATTTTTTGCTACTAAAATAATGAACTTTAGTAAATATTTTGTCTGAAAAAGTGAATATATTTTTTTTATGGGTCTAGCACTCGTGCTGCGGGGAAGTCCTTAAGGCGCTACAGGAGCGACACGTGTGCGGAGAAACCGATTCACGTTGTTCTTAAATCGTTGTAAATTGTACTCGGTGGGAAACACAGTCCTGAGCAAATTATTCGAAAGGGATGATGTTCTCCATATAAAAGACTGCTTGAAAAGCGTTGTACGAGGAGTAACAAGCTGAACCTCATACGGATGTGAAGTATTAGCGCGACGTGTACTTCTAACATGCACCGCTCTGGGAGGAATTAAGCGGGCCATATCCTTCGAACACTCTCCATGAAAATACTTGTAGAATAGGCTCAAGTCGCCAACCGTTCTTCGATGTTCCAGCGAATCAAGACCGCCGGTCAGTTCCGGGTCTCCAATCAGACGAACAGCTCTTCTCTGAATAGAATCCAACAAATGCAGTGTATGTTTGGGAGCGGAGCCCCAAACATGGGGAGCAGTATTCCATAGTTGGTCGAATTTGAGCTTTGTAAAGAATTAACAGTTGTTGTGGAGTGTAAAGCTTTCTGGTTCGAAATAATATTCCCAACTTTTAAGAAGCTCTCCTTGCTATGCCTGCAACATGTTCATGCCAGGACATATTTGCTCCCAAATTAACACCCAACAAATTGAGTGTGAGTGAGTTAACTTTTTTAGCCGCCTGGGTTTTTGGTAGCGTTAAATTCCACTTGGTTACTGTCACCCCAAGATAGAATTTCTTCCAGTTAAGTTGGATGACTTCCTGGTGTCTGCAGATATTCGTCTGAGTAGCCGATGTCCGAGCGAATGAAGAGATAAGCGTACTGTCATCTACAAAGCTGTAGATTGGATTCTCGGTCTTTTCCAGCAGATCGTTAATGTAAATGAGAAAGAGAGTAGGAGACAGTATGGAGCCTGGAGGTACACCGGCGTTGATAGTGAAGGGGTTAGAAAGAAATCCGTCGACTGCCACTCGTAAAGAACGCTCTCTGAGGAAACATGAGAGCCACAAACAGAACTTTGCAGACATACCATAAGAGCGTAACTTAGCCAACAGCCCATCGTGACAAACACGGTCGAATGCCTTGGATATGTCAAGAGCAACCGCTCGAGATTCTCCAAAGTGTTCAATTGCATTGTTCCAAACGTGTGTTACATAAGTCAGAAGATCTCCTTTTTACGAAGGCCATATTGGTGATCGCTAATAATATTGAATCTTTCAAGATATTTTAGATGATTGATAGCCTTTTCCATGACTTTCGATATTATTGAAAGCAGTGCGATTGGTCGATAGCTATTTGGCAAGGTCTTGCCTTTTTTAGGTATCGGCTGAACTGTGGCACATTTCCAGCAGGAAGGAAATATTCCCTTTCTGTAGGATAGGTTGAAAAGTCTATAGTTTTTGAAAACTATGGCGAGTATTCCGTCAGCGCCTGAAGCTTTTTTGGTGTCTAACTTCATTAAAATACGTTTTATGATACGCTGTCTGAACACAATATCGGGCAACCTTGACTGCACTATGGGAATAGTAAGTGGTGTTTTTCCTTGGAAATCGACAGTAGAATGTGAAGCAGAGGGTTCAGCCAACAAGTACGCTTTCTCAACACAACAATAATATAGAATATATAATAATATACTTTAATTTCTATCGTATGCCATGTTATTCATCACATCTTGTGGAGATCTTACTGATAACATCGTGATGTGTCGACATTCTTGTTTTACAGTTAAACAATTTCAATTTTATTTGCTAGCTCAATTTTCAATAACGATTTTTGCAAACGAGTTATTCCATAGAATGTTATTATATGCATTCTTTATGGTGACTATAAGTTTTAAAAAAGACGGTCCTCAGTCCAGGACAGATGTTAAGGTACCAGAGGTACCAGAGGATAACCGTTTTTGATATTATGAAGATAAAAAATAAATAGGGACCTGAAACATTTGAAGTTTTATTGCAGCCGGAAAACTCAAAAGTACAAGAAAATGAGAGGGTCGATACTGATATTTTTGATATAGTTAAGACAGCATGATCGGGCAGGGGAAATTGTAAGAAAAAATGGAACCACATTTTATTACTCTGGTAACAACAATCCAAGTCACCAAAACGGAGTTGGTTTTATTTTGATCCCGAACCTACCGAAATTTAATTTAACGATTTTTCCACAGTTTCTGAGAATACAAGGAAATTCTCCCGATTTTTTTACCGATTTTACATTTCCAAGTTGGTAACCCTTTTCGTTTATGTTTTTACGGAGAATCCCCCAATTATATGATAAGTAGTTATTGCAGAATGTTCCCGATATCTTTTGCCGAATACCCTCGTGTCCTCCAACTCGTAACTCGACGTTTTTAGGGGATCCCCCAAGCTAATTCGCTTGTCTATATAAACAAAAATTCAAATTTTATTGTTTCATTAATTTTCATTATTTAGAAGATAAGCTTTCTCCGAGTTACTAATAGTCTACTAGTAGTATTTACCAAAAATATTATTATAATACCAAATCAAAATGTCGAAGAGAAGACGAAGAACCGAGTACAAGCTCGAGTGCAAAAAGAAAAAAATACCTACAATTTTATAGAAAAGAATGGGAAGAAGAATTTTCAGGCTTGCTGTAAGAAAGTCGTAAAAGCGCAAACTATGCCTATTTTAAAAGTTGTAATAGCGTTATTAATATTACATCAGGGAAAGACGCTCTTAGAAAACACAATTCTTCACAAGCACACTCGGTACCATCAAAGAATATAAAATCACAATCAAAGATAAACAAGGTAAAAATATTTCAATATTTTTTACTAAATACCAGTACATTGTTATATTATTTTGTGTTCTACCAGTGTATAGTAGACACGTCTTTTTTAATTCCTTTTTATTTGTGTGTGTGTAAGATTAGTTTTGTTTGTTGCTGAACATAATCTACTATTCACCTACCGAAACTGATACAGTCCGTTTGTCCCAATTCAAAAATTGCAAAAGAACTAAAATGTTTGACAACGAAACTCACGCTATAATTGATCATATTATAGGTAAAGAAAGTTTTGATAATTTATATGAAGATCTGCGGCAAACTATGTTTTCATTTATTATTGACGAGTCCACTGATCTTAGCACAACCAAACACTTGTGCTTAGTAGTGCGATATGCGAAAGAAAATCTTAGCATCTGTGATTGTTTTTAGCTCTTATTCCATTAGAAGCTGCTAATCCAGTATCCTTATTTGAACATATCGTAAACTTTTTTTACAAGCGCTGATATTCTATATAAAAATAATCTAATAGGTTTTGCATCTGATGGGACAAACGTAATGATGGGGCGTAATAATTCTGTTATGACATTGCTGCAAAACGAAATTCCCAATATTTTTATACTTAAGTGCGCATGCCATGCATTTCATCTTTGCAGGTCATATACTTGTACCAAACTGCGTCGCTTTAGAGAAGATCTTATAAGGGACATTTACAATTACTTTTCTTCTAGTCCAAAAGAGTTGCAGAGTTTAAAGACTTTCAAATTTTTTGTGACTTGAAAGTACATAAAATACTTCACCCCTCTCAGAGACGCTGGTTATCAGTACATTCAGCAGTAAAAGAGTATTGGAACAATTTTCTGCTCTAAAACTAGTTTTCATAGACTAAGTATCTAATAATGGTCATCTTTTAGCTGCAGAAAATATATTACAGAAGTTTCAAGATCCCACTACATTGCTATTTTTGGAATTTTTAGATATCGTGTGATTTTAACAAAGAAATGAAGGCAGAACACCCGAAAATTCATATTTTATATGAAAACATAAGTCAAACATTAAGAACTTTTTTTGATTGCTTTCTAAAAAGAGAATATTTAACAAGTATCCCAATCGAAAATGCTGATTTAAAAAAAATACTAGACATTTTATGGATATCGATGCCGTATACTATGGCGCTGCGGCGTCTAATACACTACTTAGTAATTCAGATTTAAGCTCAGATCAAGTAAATTTGTTTAAACGCAGATCCCTATATTTTTGTATTGAAACTTGCAAACAAATAACTATGCGTTTTCCATTGAAAAATAATCCAATAAAAGCTTTAGACATAATTGAACCAACGACTGTTAAAAGTGGCAAAACTGCTTCGATAATTCCTGTTAGTAGACTCTTTCCCAATATTGTTCAGAACAATTATTTCCAACAAATTGATACAGAGTGGCGTATTTTAAGAAATTTTGAACAAATCAAAATATTTCCTGACGATATAGAACTATTTTGGGATAATGTCAGTTTACTAGAGTATGGCGATGATATTCAAATGTTTCCTTTGTTGTCTACTTTCATCTTTATTATTTTATCACTACCCCACTCATCCGCTAATGTCGAGCGCATATTCTCGCATGTTAATCTCATGAAAATAAAACAGCGAAATAAGCTGTCTAATGAGACAATTACTGGTCTATTACATACAAAACGACTATTTAATGATGCTAGTTGTTGTGACTTCGAAATTAGTTCAAAGATGGCCGTGGCTATGGCCAAAGAATATTAGTATGATCCTAAAAACAGTAAAAATTAATTAGATTTATGTTACAAATTACTTAGTCTGTTATGTTTTTGTTATTTCAATTTCATTATGTTTTACTAGTGTTCACTAGTGTTTATTTACACATATAAAAATTTTGTAAAAAAGAAAATAATTACTCTTATTAGTTTTAATTGTATTCTTAGTATATTCTGTCAGTTCCTATTATTTCACGAAGATAAAGAAGTTTAACATAAACAAATTTGATTGAATATTGTATTTTTTTTTTCATATACAAATTTTGGTTACCGATATTAGTGGGCAACTCTACCGATCTCGCATTTTGACTTTTGAGACCACTGGAAAAGACAATATATGTTATATGTATGTGATGAATGTCGTGGTGTACTGGGATAAAATTATGCTCGTGCAACTTAGTGCTAACCTGTATTATACGTTATAGGCAGAACATAACGGAAGCTAATAATGAAGCTAAACAATTTCATGAGCAAACCACAAGGTTATATTTATGGATATGTTGAATATGTTATATGTACATTTATTTAAACTTAATAATATTGTATTGTATTGAATCTACTTATAACTCGCTGAAATATTTTAGAACCGATAAATCTATTCTGTTCTATTCTTTGGCATAGGAACCTGATTATTTAAAACTAGAACGCTAATCCAAATCGACATCTTTGAACTGTGAGCCCTGGAAAACAATTATTACGTAATTGCGGATAACCAACATTTAAATGAAAGTTTTACAATCGAATCGGTGCACTAGGTTTTACCTCAGAGACACGGTAAACCTTAAAAAAAGTCAGTTTTAGACATGCACGGCGCCTTATTGTACTGGTGGGCAATGTGCAGCCCCCGTTACCCATATATATATATATATATATATATATATATATATATATATATATATATATATATATATATATATATATGTGTATATATATATATATATATATATATATATATATATATATATATATATATATATATGTGTATATATATATATATATATATATATATATATATATATATATATATATATATGTATATATATTTATATATTTTTAAAAGTCCGTGCAAAGTCCGAGAGATGGCACCACCGGCGCGTATCGAGGTCATGTTTAGTTAGTAGCATCTCTTGAATGAACGCACACTAAGTTTCAGCCATATTGGTCAATTTTTTTGTGTTTGGCATTCGTGTGAATCAAGGAAGTCGAGTGATTTTCAAGAAATGAACGAAAAAGAATTTCGTGTGGTGATTAAACATTACTTTATGAAAGGCAAAACGCCTCAGGAGACTAAAGAGAAGCTTGATAAACATTATGGTGACTCTGCACCTTCGATTAGAACAGTTTATAAGTGGTTTCAAAATTTTCGGACTGGCCATATGGGCACAAGTGACGCTGAACGTTCTGGACGGCCTGTGGAGGTTACGACTTCAGAAATCATTGATCAAATCCATGATATGGTGATGGATGACAGAAGAGTTAAGGTGCGTGAGATTACTAGTGCTGTGGGCATCTCGACTGAACGGGTACATAATATTTTGCATAAACATTTGAACATGAGAAAGCTATCCGCAAGTTGGGTGCCGCGATTGCTCACGCTTGACCAAAAACGGAATCGTGTGAAGTGTTGCAAGGATGGTTTGCAGCTGTTCCAAAAGAATCCGGAGGACTTTAAGCGTCGTTTCGCCACTGTGGATGAAACATGGACACATTACTATACTCCTGAGACCAAACAACAATCTAAACAATGGGTTACCAAGGAGGAATCTGCACCAAAAAAGGCGAAGACCGTTCTTTCGGCCGGAAAGGTTATGGCGACTGTCTTTTGGGATTCGCAAGGGATAATCCTCATCGACTATCTGGAAAAGGGTAAAACTATTACAGGTGAATATTATTCATCGTTATTGGACCGTTTGAAAATCGAGCTGCAAGAAAAACACCCGCGATTGGCCCACAAGAAAGTCCTTTTCCATCACGACAACGCACCAGCACACACCTCAGCAGCTGTGGTCGCAAAATTATTGGAAATAGGATTCCAACTCGTTTCACATCCCCCCTATTCTCCAGACTTGGCTCCCTCGGACTACTATTTGTTCCCCAATTTGAAGAAATGGCTGGCGGGACAAAGATTTTATTCAAACGAGGAGGTGATTGCAGACACTAATGGATATTTTGCAGACTTGGACAAATCCTATTATTCGGAAGGGATCAACAAACTAGAACATCGTTGGACGAAGTGTATAAGCCTAAAAGGAGACTATGTCGAAAAAAAAAAAAGGTTTACGCCAAACACATAAGTAGTTTTTATTTTTGCACGGACTTTTCAAACCAGCCTCGTATATATATATATATATATATATATATATATATATATATATATATATATATATATATATATATATATATAATCTTGTTAAACTAGTGCAGGTCTATTGACGAGACCTGTTTTACCTTATCGTTCCTTCCCTTGCAAATTTATCTAGAAGACCTTGAATTAAAGTCTTCATTTGTTTCAGCTCTAGTCACGACAAATAACTGAGATGACAGGAACTGTGCGCGAACTTAAATTTTTATACACACTTGCATTGTGTCACGTGTCTCTCAGGTCAACATCAATTATTCTACAGACATAATTCTTAATGAGTGGTAAAAAACCAAATATTATATGTATATTTTTATCCTATTTCTATGTAGATAATTAAGTATATACTCACAATTAATGTATTTTTTGATACAATTTCGTCCATATCTTCCCATACAATCATTTGTTGAAGACATTTCAGTGCAGTTGCTTTGACTGATAAGCTTTCATCATTTAAAGCCATGGTTGATATCAGGGATGGTAATGAAGCCTCAAATAAAATCTTTTTAAATGTTGAAAAGCCTATTAAAATAATACATTGATTTTAAAAATAAATTGTTACTTTAGTTGAATCATTTTACTTGAATAAATGTTAAACAAAAGTTTATACTCCTCGAACTGCCACTTTCATACCTAGAGGTATGTTTCGCTCTGTCAATACGTTACGAGGAGATCTAAGCAATTGACTCACTATGCTGGACGTTGTATTCAAACTAAGGTGAACCTGTCAGTGAAATGTTTTTTTTCTCCTTTTAATCGCAAGTTCTCTTCTAAACTCCGGCAATTAGTTTGGAGACGACTCTGACAGGGGTGTAGCAAAATATGACCGTTCAATGAATCCTAACTGGGACGTGTTGGCCATTATAGTTTTTGTGGCATAGGAATCATTATAACTCGTACTTTATGCAACAGTGAAGCACACTTAAAACAAAATTACCATGAAGATTTAAGATATACGTGTATTGAACTTATTGTTATACAACGGAAGATTTTGAAATAAGAAAGGAAGTTAGACAGGGTTGCGTTTTGTCACCCATGCTGTTTAATTTATATGTCCAAAGAGCATTCTTTGAGGCAGCGTTGGAGAGTGATCTGGGTATCAAAATAAACGGATAAACAACATGAGATATGCAGATGATACTGCCATTCTGGCAGATAGCGCAGATGCTCTTCAAGCATTATTGAAGGCTATACACAAAGCTGGAGAAAACATTAGATTAAGCATCAACGTAACCAAAACAAAATTCATCAGTAGAAATCCAATTCAAGACGTCCGAATTCATATAAATGGCGAAAACATAGAACGGGTTAACAAGTTCAAATACCTGGGATGCCTTGCGAAAGATAAATGGGATCCGGACATGGAAATTAAAGCCAGAGTTGAGCACGCAAGAGCAACTTTCCTCAAGTTACGTAAATTCCTTTGTAATAAAACCTTAACCTACAACTCAGGTGCCGGATGGTTAACTGCTGTATTTGGTCCGTTTTGCTGTACGGTGTTGAAACAGGGACATTGAAAGTATCAGATGTTAACAAACTGGAGACATTTGAAATGTAGATACTCAGAAGAATGCTGAGAGTATCTTGGGTTGATAGAGTGAGGAATGAGGAGGTGATCGAGAGAGCCAACCTGGAAGATTGCGAATTATTCGAAAACATAAAAAAGAGAAAGATTTCATACTTGGGTCATATTATTCGTGGGGAACGTTATAGCTTTCAGCGCCTGATACTACAGGGTAAAATTCAAGGCAAAAGGAGAATGGGACGAAAAAGACTATCATGGCTACGCAATATTCGTCACTGGACATAGGCGATTTTCGGTCTCTCCAAAATGCGGCTTTAAACAGACTCATCTGATAAGGGAAGTTTGGTACAGATGCCTACGCAGGAATCTGCACGGCACCTTAAGAAGAAGAACTTATTGAAAACATTGATAAAGAAGTAACTAATACGTTGAAAATATATTCAGAAACAGAAAGAAAATCAAAGAGAAATAAGGCAAGGAAATTTCGTGTGACCGAAGTTTTTCACGTTGACAGTGGAAGATATATTTATAAAACTAAACCATGGCATAAACATTGAAGGAGAACAATTTAATACAGTAAGATATGGAGACTATGTAACACTACCTTGAGACTGTAATGAATGATAAACACAATAACAAACTCACCATGCTGAATGAAATGAGGATAGAATAAATAGAACAATACATAAATATGAGGCGAAATAAAACGATCGTAAAAAATGTAAATAGTAGATTTAAATAGGCAAGAAACACTCATATGGACAGCTTTTGGGACAAAAAATATACACTACAAAGCAAAAACAACAACTTTTAGAAATACATGAAAACAATTATATTAAATTAATATGTTATCTCTGTTCTGCTATATCGGCTTGAAACTTCGACAGTCCCAAAGAAAACAAGTCTGATGGAGAGAACAACCTTAAATATTACACTAAAGGACAAGTAATCTATAGAACTAATTAGAGACAGTGCCAAACAGAAGATGTCATAAGCGCAATCCACAAGATTGGAGCCGGGCATATAATAAGAATGGAAAGGGCAAAATAGGCAAGAAAAATGACGGAATGGAAACCATGGGGAGCAAAAAATACCGGATGGCCCATACTATGATAGTATGATTTTTATTACATTAGAATTATGACATTAGAAAAGTGGCAGGGTAAAAAAGGATGAATGTAAAACACGACACAAATAGATAGAGGGATAAAGAGAAAGGGTTGTACACTGCTCGATAATGTCGATATGAAGACACTGTCGAATATCAAATTTAAAATTGCATAATATAGATTTCGACGTTAGCCTTAAATTCTGATCCAAGTCTGCAAACATAATTTATACTCTAGAACTTACAGTCGTTAGCCTTAAAAGCAATGGTGTGTACAACTTCTAAAACTGCGTTTCTTATTTTCCATTCATTTGTAAAACAAGTCTTGTAGAGTAGTGGTCCAATATTTTTTAGGCCATCAGCTGTGTCTATCAACAGTGCCATACTTGGTGACAAACGTTTTGAAATTATCCTTTCTAGTAAAATTAGAGAATCGAGTATAATCTAAAAAATAAAATGAAGCTATGAAAATGGAATTTGTTCTTAATATAGCATTACACACATTTTTAGGGGAGAGGCGTATAGTGATGATTCGCTTATAAAAATCAGGGCATTTGTTATTTAAGGTTAGTTTTCTTTTGTTATTTATCGAATGTTGGAGACATTTTTCTCGCATCTTATATCCTCTAAACGCTGTTATTCTTTAATAAATTCTAAAACTTTTATTACTAGTCATATTTAGAAAAAAATCTGCCTAATTAAAACTGGTCTTTTTTTTTATGGGTCTAGCACACGTGATGCATACGTTGGTCTTGAATTTCTGTAAATTGTACTCTGTGGGAAACATAGTCCTGGGCAGATTATTCCAAAGGGATGAGGTTCTCCATATAATAGACTGCTTGAAAAGGGTTGTATGAGGAGTAACAAGCTGAACCTCCTGCTGTCTGCGGATATTTGTCTTAGTAGCCGATGTTCGAGCGTTTAAAAGCGAATAAAGAGATAAGTGTACTGTCATCTGCAAAGCTGTAGACTGGATTCCCGGTCTTTTCCAGCAGATCGTTAATGTAAATGAGAACGAGAGTAGGAGAGAGTATGGAGCCCTGGGGCACATCGGCGTTGATAGTGAAGGTGTTAGAAAGAAATCCGTCGACTGCCACTTGAGGAAACATGAGAGCCATAAATAGAACTTTTCAGATATACCAGAAGAGCGTAGCTTAGCCAACAATCCGTCGTGACAAACACGGTCGATTGCTTTAGATATATTAGGAGCAACCGCTCGAGATTCTCCAAAGTCTTCAATTGTTCTAAACATGTGTTACATAGTTTAGAAGATCTCCCGTTGATCTATGATTACACAAGAACAGAATGCGAACATCATTCAGAGTTGTTTACAAAATATTAATAGCCAGATTCACTAAAGAGGTCTAAAAGTTAGTTCCAATCTAGATATTATGAAATCAAAACCTCTAGCTGTCAACGTAGACTATTGTTTTATTTTGTTTGTTATTTTTATTATTAGTATATGAAATATGGTTTGAACCCATGAAAAATACTCAGAAAACATAGATAGTTGCTTATCCAACGAAGATTATCAGTAAGTTTTGTCCCTGCCTTAAAAATATAAGAATACTAATAGACAACTCGGGCGTGCTCTCTATTAATCACTAAACTATTTCGCTCCATTTCATAAGCTAGCCTAGGTGAAGAGACAAACGCAACAGAACCAAAATAACAGCAAGATTTTATAAACCACTATGTGGAGACATCAGTAATCAAAACACCTCAGCGTCATTTGGTGTGAACCGTCAAAACCTATATTCCAAGAGCACAGCCGTCGGGTATATTTTCGCGAATAAGACGCTGGGAGCGTCTTACAGAGGTCTATTCCAGCGCATGATCGCGCAATCTCTAAATTTTAGATTCTCTAACTATGAAATGAAAAACATTATTTAGGACAAATTGGTCGCCTTGAAGGGTGCTTAGGAATTACTAAAAATACAAGTCTAACTTTCACGTGAAATTCAAGGTGTGATTTTTTTTACTCTAAATCAAAAAATATCACTCCAAATACATTGGAGGTCTAGAAACTACTAAACTAAACTTATGTTTAGATTAAAATGTTTTCAGAACAAATGTTATTACGTAAACATTAGCTTCTCTGTCAGCTATCCGTCCTTTATTAGCGTTCCGTACGGAACACTTATAAGATGACTTCGGTGTCTGTCTGTCTGTCCGTCTGTCTGTCTGTCTGCCACACCCGATTTTCTCCGAAACTATTTGTCGTAGAAAGTTGAAATTTGGTAATAATATAGGAATTGATGGCCTCATCAGAGCCGTGTAGTTTTTAAATTTTAACTTAACGGGTTAGTTTTTCGGGGTGAAATCGGAAGTGAAAAAAAAGTTTTCACTAGGTCATCGAGTGTGGAGTCAAATGAAAGCTTGTGAAAACCCAAGTAAAAAATGTGTATTTAATGTAATACTTGCATACACTTTTCTCTATATTATTTTTAAAAAATCACCCCACCTTATCTCGAAAAATACTGATAAAAAAATTTTGAAAAATTCTGGAATATTCTCTACGGGGTGTAGATTAAACGAAAATTATCACGAGTGCATTACCTTTAGTAATTTATTTGGTATATAAAAAAAAATAAAAATTTCAAGGTCATCAGTTTTCAGTAAAGATTGGAAACAAACTTTGTTGAAAACTCATTTGGGGTGTATTTTGTGAAGTCACTGATCATTTTATACCACCGTAACAAAATTTTTTATTTTAAAAGCAATCAACGTACAGAACACTAATTGTGCAAGTTCAACTTGCACTTGGCCGGTTATTTACTTCAGAGTATAAAATAAATGGAAACAAAACGCACTTCGTTAAAAGCAAACAAAACTCAAGTATCAAGTCAATTCGCGTCGTTCCCATATCGCTATTTCACAGCTGATGAATATTATAGCTTACAGCAGAACTTTGATGACGTAACTCCTTACACAACTTAAAAAATGCGAAAATGTGCCACCGCTGCCGTTAAACGCAAATAGGGTACCGTTGTCAGATATTTATTAGTAATGGTAAAAATAAAAAGAACAATTTAAAGAGAAACATTGGTGACACCAGTATATTATTAACTAACAGTCTTCGTCCGGTAAGCCACTATACGTATTATTTTCTGATTAATATTTTGGATTGTAAATATCACCAAATAATGTTGACCATATAATACAAACATAATGGAAGCTTAAGAATAGGTAGTAAATACATATAACAGTTTTTGGAATTTTAATATAATTATTCATTTCATTTTGATCCGTATAATAATAAATGAAAACATATATTCTGGTCTCGTAGTGCATATCTTTACTTGAGTTGACGTACTGCTGCTTTTATTAATTTAAACCCTTAAGGGTCAAGTTTTAAGAGTAGACGTTGTTAGTGAATTAGGTAGTAAGATATTATTGAACATTTGTACAATATCATGCAGAAAGCAATGCTAGTGGCAACCACATGGACTCTCTGAAAATTTATGGGAATGCTACGACGCATAGCGTTACCTAAGACTTTATAACGAGAAAAGAACACCTAAAAGTTTAATCCCTATGAGTCTGAAGCATACTTTCATGTAAATAATGAAACATTATTTTACCAACGAATGACTTTATAATATTGCATTCTCGGTAGAAAATATGAGCGACTTTTTACACTTAGTGATTAATTTGATCTACATTAAATCAATTATTAATTAAATAAATTTAAAAATAAAGAAATACGGCAAAAACAAATTGATAGTGCACTATTTTGATAGTAAATTCCACTTTAAATACTTTATATTCCTAGAAAACATAAATAATAATTGATAAGCGGAAAAGTGATAAGAATAATGGTTTTATAATTATTTAAGAATAAATAATCTCCAAGTCTCCAATCTCTTTAGTTAAGAGACATCGATTTTTATTAAAATATTGAAAGATAAATTTTATACATTTATGTTAAAAATGATTGTAACATTTTTTAAATATTCTCCTAGTATTTTTATACAGTTTACGTGACATAATATTTTGCTCAGTATTCATATAGCGACAATTTGGAATAAGACTTTTATATATTAGGCTAGCCGTGCCCGCGACTCCGCTCGCGTGGATTTGATTCATTATTATCGTAACTGCTCATTCCTTATAATACCTCTCGTAATAAAATATAGCCTATAACCTGGCCAGAGAACATATGTATGAATTAAAAAAAAAAAAAACACGTAAATCGGATAAGTAGTTCTCGAGTCATAAGCGCACTAACGGAAAGAGAGACAGAAGAGACGTTATGTTTTATATATATTATATAGATGTTCTTCTTTCTCACATTTGGTCAATGTGGCCAAGTCAGCACAAACGCTATTACCATAGTGTATTAAGGAATGACCTGACAATGTTGCATGTTTTCAAAATCACCTACTTCTGAATGTTTTTGTGTATTTTTATGTTCAGCCCCAATTGTACTAAGTGAGATGTGAATGTTTTTATTTTATTATTATTGTTTTTGATCTTTTTTCTCACATTTGGTCAATGTGGTTCCATGTTTGGTTGACGGGCCTAAGCTAAGTCAGCTTATTATTATTTTAGTTCTTCTTTCTCACATTTGGTCAATGTGGTTCCATGGTTCCACATTACATAGATTATTCTTATATAACCTGGCCAGAGAACATATGTACGGATTAAAAAAAAAAACACGTAAATCGAATAAGTGGTTCTCGAGTGATAAGCACACTCGAGATATTACCTAACGGAATAAAATATATCTTATAACCTGGCTAGAGAATATATGTTTAAAAAAAAAACACGTAAATCGAATAAGTGGTTCTCAAGTGATAAGCGCACTAACGGACAGACAGGCAGGCAGAGAGAGACAGAGAGACGTTGAATTATATATATATATATATATATATATATATATATATATATATATATATATATATATATATATATATATATATATATATATATTGTAGATAATCTGGCCAAAGAACATATGTATAAATTAAAGAAAAACACGTAAATCGGATAAATGGTTCTCGAGTGATAAGTGCACTGGATAGACAGACAGGTAGAGAGACGTTGCATTTTATATATATATTATATTTTTTGCTACATGGTATTGCTTCATATTTAATGGTTTAGGCAGTATATTGCAGGAGAACGCGCTAGCGGTAAACAGCCAGGCAGACATGCAGACAGGCAGAGAGACATTGTATTTTATGTATATTATAGAATACAGATAACCTGGCCAGAGAGCATAGATATGAATTAAGAAAAAACATGTAAATCGGATAAGTGGTTCTCGAATGATAAGTGCATTAATGGACAGACAGACAGACAGAGAGACATTGCATTTTATATATATTATTCTTTGCTACATGATATTATTCCATATTTAATGGTTTAAGCAGTGTATTTTCCGACTTGATTCACTATTATCGTCACTGCTTATTTCTTATGTTACCTAACGTAATAAAATATCTCCCATTATTTCTCCTTATCTCCCATTATTTCTCCTTATCTCCCATTATTTCTCCTTATCTCCCATTATCTTACCTTATCTCCCATTATCTCACCTTATCTCCCATTATCTAGGCTTATCTCGACTTAGCTCGCAATATTTCTCCTTATCTCCCATTATTTCTCCTTATCTCCAATTATTTATACTTATCTCCCGTTATCTCACCTTATCTTCCATTATCTCATCTTATCTCCCATTATCTAGGCTTATCTCGACTTAGCTCGCAATATTTCTCCTTATCTCCCATTATTTCTCCTTATTTCCCATTATCTCACCATAACTCCCATTAGCTAGACTTATCTCTGCTTATCTCCCATTATTTCTCCTTATCTCCCATTATTTATACTTATCTCCCGTTATCTCACCTTATCTCCCATTATCGAGGCTTATCTCGACTTATTTCCCATTATTTCTCCTTATCTTCCATTATCTCACCTTATCTCCCATTATTTAGGTTTATATCGACTTATATCGATTTATATCGACTTATATAGAACATATGTATAAATTTATAAAAATCGGATAAGTGGTTCTTGAGTGATAAGCGCACTAACGGACGGACAGACGGAAAGACCTTGCGTTTTATATATTATAGATTTTTTCTTGATAAATGTTCAGGATTAAAAAAAAAACGTAAATCGGGTAAGTGGTTCTCGAATGGTAAGTACACTAATGGAGAGATAGACAGACGTGGCGTTTTATATATATTATATAGATCATTATTAATATTATATAACCTGACCAGAGAACATCTGTATGTGTGAATTAAAAAAAAAAAACGTAAATCGGATAAGTGGTTCTCAAGTGCACTAACGGACAGACAGACAGAGAAACGTTGCATTTTATATATATTATATTCTTTACTACATAATACTATTCCATATTTAATGGTTTAGGCAGTGTATTGCAAGAGAACGCGCTAACGGTAACCTTCTTTCCGACTTGATTCACTATTATCGTCACAGCTTATTCCTTATATTACTTAACGCAATAAAATATATCCTATAACCTGGCTAGAGAACATATGTATGTTTTAAAAAAAAAGCACGTAAATCGGATAAGTGATTCTCGAGTGATAAGCGCACTAACGGACGGACAGACAGACAGACAGACAGAGAGACAGACAGACAGAGAGACGTTGCATTTTAAATATATATTATAGATATATAACCTGGCCAGAGAACATATGTATGTTTTAAAAAAAAGTACGTATATCGGATAAATGGTTCTCCAGTGATAAGCGCACTAACAGACAGGCAGAGAGACAGGCAGACAGACAGACAGAGAGACGTTCCATTTTATATATATTATAGATAGCAGATTATAGATAACCTGGCCAGAGAACAAATGTGTAAATTTAAAAAAAAAACACGTAAATCGGATAAGTGGTTCTCGAGTGATAAGCGCATTAACGGACAGACAGACAGACAGAGAGACATTGCATTTTATATATATTATGTTCTTTGCTGCACGATAGTGTGTATTTTTCTGACTTGATTCACTATTATCGTCACTGCTTATTCGTTATGTTACCTAACGTAATAAAATATAGCCTATAACCTGGCCAGAGAACATATGTATGTTTTAAAAAAAAGGCACGTAAATCGGAAAAGTGGTTCTCCAGTGATAAGCTCACTAACGGACGGACGGACAGACAGACAGAGAGACGTTGCATTTTATATATATATTATAGATTACAGATGTTACCTAACGTAATAAAATATATTCCATAACCTGGCCAGAGAACATATGTATGTATAAAAAAAAAAGCACGTAAATCGGATAAGTGGTTCTCCAGTGATAAGCGCACTAACGGACAGACAGGCAGACAGAGAAACGTTGTATTTTATATATATTACAGATGTACAAATGAAATAGGTATTTTGTTTGCGGGAATAAAATGTTTATTTATTTATGTACAGAATGCAACTTCAGCAAGAAAAATATGCATTATTCTCCCCACATTTGTGTTCTTTTGAGATAGCTTTCAGATTCTCTTTCCAAAAAAATGTGGTGGCTATGAGTCAATGAATTCGATTATGTTTTTTTTTTACATCTTTCAGTGAAGTGAGGTGAAAATTATCGATCCCAATGGAAATATAATAGAGTTTCACGCTATTTATACAGTATGTGGCCAGATGTTGTTCAGAACGTTCAAGATCCGAAAGAACAAAGTTACCTCTTCGAAATACCTAGTACTATTTTTACACTTTTTGTGCATTACAGCACCTTGCTCCAAACTTGAACAAATCTTTTGTCTGTCTTTAGACACACATTTTTTTAATTTAAAATGAAATGCCGCAAATGCCGCTTGTCGAAAGGCATTGAGACTATATTTTAAGAATATGCGAATAACAGCATCGCATGACGTTGCGATTTTGCTTTTTGAATTTATAGATACTTGTTTGAAAGGTACCGAATTAATTGGTAAATCTAACGCACAAAGAAACTTTTAGATGTTAAAATTTTGAGTATGGAAAAACATTCATACCGGTTCTATCCATGGATAAGCAGAGGTGCCTTCTATCACAATATACAGAAGATCGAGACCTTTGATACTCTCACACCAACATAAATTGAAAGTGTCTATGAATAACAATGTTGCGTCAAGCAATTTTAAAATATATAACTGTTGTGCATCTTTTATTAGTACTTCTTTATTCTTTTTAGATTGAATATATTTTAGTGGGGCTTCTAGGGAATACACTAAGGTATCTAAAACTTCACCTAAGCTTTTTTTCGAATACAGATGTTTAGATTTCATAATCATTTCCACGGCCGTACAATATATATCAAATGAACATGGTGGTAGTTTTTCCTTCGTTTTAAAACCTACAAAAAAACATTACAAGTTTAACCATACTACAAATATATATATATATATATATATATATATATATATATATATATATATATATATATATATATATATAAGGGTGTCTCAAAAACAAACGTATTCCCTTCAAAGCCTGATAGGCCAGCTCATAACTAACCAAAATTTGTAAATAGAGCCTCAGCGAAGAGTCGTTAGATTTCGAAATATTGACCCTTTTATGTATTTCGTGTAAATCTAAACCTTAGATGAGTTTATTGAGGTTAGCCACAACTACAAATTTCCGTATTCTAAGATTCTAATTATTTTTATGTAATCCTGAATAACCCCCCTGTTGATCACAGTTTAAAATAAAACTAATTGTGCCTGTGAGCAAAAAAAAAAAACATTTTTGCAAGTATCATGAGTAAAAACATTTTGACACTGACACATCAGCCTCTAAATTTTTATTTTTCACTAATCTCATATATTCTGGTGAGTTATGAGCTCCCGAAGGGACTTTTTGAGACACCCTTCTTGTTTTATTTGTCTGTAAGTATTTTAAAATAATTTAACTGCCATGAAATCGAAGATAAATTCCGAGTATCTTTTATAGAATTTACTGATTTAAAAAAAAGTTTTATCTGAAATAATTATACGTTACTAGAAAAGTTTAACCATACTACAAATATATATATATATATATATATATATATATATATATATATATATATATATATATATATTTATATATATATATATATATATATATATATATATATATATATATATATATATATATATATATATATATATCTATATATATATATATATATATATATATATATATATATATATATATATATATATATATTTGTATATGTGTGTGTTATAAAACATTTTGACACTGACACATCAGACTCTAAATTTTTATTTTTCACTAATCTCATATATTCTGGTGAGTTATGAGCTCCCGAAGGGACTTTTTTGAGACACCCTTCTTGTTTCATTTGTCTGTAAGTATTTTAAAATAATTTAACTGCCATGAAATCGAAGATAAATTCCGAGTATCTTTTATAGAATTTACTGATTTAAAAAAAGTTTTATCTGAAATAATTATACGTTACTAGAAAAGACCTGTTGTGCTATCTGTAGTATCTGTCATGAGAGATAAATAATTATTTGATCGAAAATCCAAACCTGAGTTGCTAATAAAAATGTTCTATTTACCACTGCTAATATCCCAGACTAGATTCCCGATATAGTAACATAATAAGAGACATCTACAACCATGCCTTAATGCACATAAAAATAGACGAAAATACAATAACTGGCAAAATTCCATTAAAAAGAAGTGTCAGGTAGGGCGATACGGTATCAACAAAACTGTTCACACTTGCCTTGGAAAATGTCTCCAAACAACTAAATTGGGAACAAAAAGGAATAAACATAGACCTTGAGATTTTTGAATCATCTGAGGTTCGCTGACGACATAGTCTTGATGAGCTCAGGCCGCGAGAAATTTGAACTCATGTTAAACGTATTAAACAAAGCGGCAGAACAAGTAGACCATGAAATGAACCTAGATAAAGCATACATTATGTCAGACAGCAGAAAACATTTTAAAATTGACAATAACACATTAACTAAAGTACAAGAATATGTATACTTGGATCAACTAGGTAAGGCAAACCAACAGGCGGAGCTACATGGGAGAGTCCGATTAGGTTAGGCTTGCGTTTGGTAAAATGTACTGGATCTTAAAAAAAATAAAGATATCCCAAATTCCTTAAAAAGAGAAGCATTTGACAGTTATATTTTGCCCGTTCTAAATTATAAGATAGGGACGATCACTTTAACGGAAGAAAGTATCAGAAAATTGAAAGTCGCACAAAGGGGTTGGAGCGTGCAACGCTGGGAGTGAGCATAGGGGACTAAATCAGAATCGCTGACATAAGATCCAAAACGAGCGTTATAGATGTCATAGAAAGAACAACATCCCTCAAATGGGAGTGGGTTCGACATGTTGCCAGAAAAAACCTAGACAAATGGCCTAACAGAATATCTCTTTGGAACCCAAGAACATCCAAGAGGTGTGGTGGTAGGCCGCAAAATCGCTGGTTGGATGATGTGAGAAAGTATGTGGGCAGATGGTATGACGTGGCACAAGTTAGGAGAAGATGGACGAACATAACAGAGACCTACGTCCAGCAGTAGGCGGAGAAATGATGATGATGAAGATGATGAATACCCCAATACATCCCAGTGCCAAAGACATGTCTAACCTAAAGTTTATCATTGTATTTTGATTAAATGAGTTAATAATTGAACGTAAGAATTGTAAACATCCATCATTTTTCTTAAAAACTATCTAATAGTAATAACAAACAATTTAAAAGAAAATAAAATATTTTCAAATTTACATATGTAACATATTTCTCGATTTATTTTAATTTCATTTGTTTTCAAGTAGACCTTCTGTCCAAAAAGACGCCGAACTTTTAGAGTCAGTCGCAACCTTCATTAGTATTGTGTCAGGTATTTTTATGATATCTGTTATTTATCTGCCTAGTTATAGTGGCAAGAATGACAGTGAGTTCTGACGGTCGGTCAGAGTGTCAAAGATGTACAATTAAAAGCATGTAGTGATGATTGTTTGAATGTTTAAGCAATTTCAATGAAAAATCGAGCTGGACTAGGCGAAGTTAACATTGGAAAACATGCGTAATTTTACTCAAAGCATCCGTAAAACTGATAAAACATAAATTTAGGGTTCTAAGATAAACTAATCAATAAATCTCAGTCAAAAATTTAACTGAGAGTTTGAGACTTTTTAAATTAAATTCGCAATTTGACTGAACATTTCATTACTCGGCATTGTAATATAGTTTCTAAGCAAAAACCAAGTTGGCGACTTAGACAGATCATTGGCCGAAACCATCTGATTTAGCAAATTCATCTCTTCTACCGACCTCACTTGTTGGTGAAATGAAAGCGATACGAAACAACCAAAAATGTTAAAACCTCAGTGACTGCAATCTTTAACATTGCCTGAATATTTTTCTAAAAATTCATTTAGCCAATTAATTGCCTGTTCTTAATGTTAAAACTAAGATAGCGTATATCTATGGAATTTACTGATTCAAGTAATTTCATTTTGCCTGTATTTTATATTCTATCTATATAGCTCTTAAAAGTTCGTCTTCTTTTTGGATAGAAGATGGTTTTATTAAATTTAGTTAAAATATCTTAACAGGAAAAAAATAGCGGGCTGTCTAAAAAGTTCTCGGTTTTATTTTTTAATATATTCTCCTGAAATTCCAACGTTTTTCCCATAATTCAGTATCATCGTTAAAGTGTGATTCCTGAAGGACCGGGATCTGATGAATACGCTGTATGTTTAAGCAATTCGTACTTTAATTCATTCAATTTTGCCATCGTTAAAACACTGTGTGATCATGTGCATTGTCTTGATGAAAAAATGATGCTTTTCTTCTTTAAAGCAGGTGTTTTCTCACGGATTTTTGCATCCAACTGATCCAAAAGGTTATCATAATATTTAGAGTTAATTGTTTTACCTTCCCTGCTCATGGAACTGTCTTTGCCTTCTTTGGTGCACTTCCACCGGCTTCAATCCATTGTTTCGACTGTTCTTGTAGCTCAAGTTTCATAAATATATATGAAACGACGCTTGAAATCCATTTTATTTTGTTTAAAACGATCCAAACACGCTTGAGAAATACGTGTTCGAATGCGTTGTTGGTCAGTTGTCAGCAAATCCATCTTGAACAAAGCTTTTTCAAATGTAATTCTTCATGCAAAATATTACCAATTTTGAGATACCTAGAGCCTCAGCTATTTCACGCACTTTCACTCTTTGGTCATCTAATACCATATCATGGACTTGTTAAATGATTTGTAGTGTTGTAGCCATTTTGGACGATCTTCGCGTGGATCATCTTCCAGGCTATTTTTTCACAGTGGAAAGTGAACGCGATGCATCCTACACTTTTAACAATTTCGGATGCATTTCTGTTGGTGTTAAACTATCCAAAACAAGAATTTAATCACTGCACGATATTCAATTTTTTTCATTTTAAAAACATCAATGACACGTCAATATTAAACAACTGCTACTACTCGAATGAATTGACAGATCGGAATAAAATTTTACATGTGTTTAAATAAAGAATAGAACTTTTCAATACAATTATGGTTTCACAATTTCTAACGCCATCTATATGACAGACTAAACTTTTCAGATAGCCTAGGTAGATTAGGTATCAGCATCAAAATAGCCATTTTCAAATTATTTTATCTTTTAGATTAAAAAGGTTTATATAAACCTATAAGTTACTATACAAGTTTTTTAACTGATGGTATTTTCTATCAATACATATGTTTAACACTTACCAATATTAAGAGTTTTTAGACAAAGCTTTTTAAATAATTTCGTTGGATAAGATACTGGTGCCACATCTACATTATCGTCAACTTCAAATATGTCAGTAGCGCCATCTAACCTTGCCCATTCTAACAATATGGGTTCTAACTGTAGTGCTATAAGCTGGGTCTCTGGAGATATTAGTTCTTCATTAAAATAGTATGTTGGCAACTTGTCTGAGACGTATTTGTAGTATTTCAAAGCATAGTAGTATAGTTTGAAAACCACAGTTAATAAATCTAAAAACGTATATATCAAGATTAAGTGAGCCGTCACACTATTAAATTTAAATTATGGTTGGTTATTTTACTAGTCATTTACAATGACTACAAATAATTTTAAAATTTTTGGAGGTAAGCAAGCCCTACTTCATCGCCAAATCTCACTGTACGTAGATTTGTGTTTTTGAATATAAATTTGTTCCACAATGACAACGCTTAAAATGTTTAGCAAACGATTTTACCCCCATTTAGCGCGACAGTTATCAGTTTTTAACGGCCAATTTCGACAATAACTTGATAGCTAACCAAGGTCCGAACCGTCGGCGGGCAAGGTCGCCGGTTCGGACCTAACTTTTAAATTGCCGA
Source organism: Pachyrhynchus sulphureomaculatus (assembly GCA_019049505.1). Lineage (NCBI taxonomy): Eukaryota > Metazoa > Arthropoda > Insecta > Coleoptera > Curculionidae > Pachyrhynchus > Pachyrhynchus sulphureomaculatus. The sequence continues at coordinate 125,939,135 of CM032449.1, read as the reverse complement.
CAAACACCAGGCAAGAGTTAGAAGTCACAGTGATACGAAGTTTTGCAGCTCTCACTCCTCTTGAACTAATCAAATCGGTAAGAAGTGTCCAGAAAAGGTGCCACCTATGTGTAAATGAAACTGGTCGACATTTCGAACATCTCTTATAGAAAATTGTTTTGTTTTAGTTTGCTCTACTTGGAATAAATTGTTTTACTATTGTTTTGTTTTATTTTCTACATAGTTTAAAGTATTAAAGCATTTAGTAAATTTCATTGTAGTTATGACTCTTAGAGTTACTTCTGGGATTTTTTTTTTTACGATTTGACTGCTATCGGTAAACAATGAATATTGCCGCTCCGTCCAAAGCCTACTTCACAAAATATGCATTTAAAACTCGCGTAAAAACTGAAAACCTTTATATTTTGAAGTAGATTTAAGTAAAATATAAAGTGTGCTATATTTTTAGAATGGTAATTTAAAATATATAATAAAAGACTGTTTTTAGTCAATTTCCACTGGTTTAAACCAGTGGAAATTGACTAAAAACAGTCTTTTATTATATATTTATAATGAATTTCCATCAAGTAGAAGCTACAACGATGCAAAATTTGGTAATTTAAAGCTCTATTCGGATAAGGAAAAATATACAGGGAATCCCATTTAAAACATATATTTTTGCGTTAATAACTATTAAAATATTAGTTGTAAAAAAATGTAACTTACATTGTTGAAATCCACGTGAAAAACTGCTTCGAGAATATTTTTACAGAAATCAAAAATTTTCAATAGGAAAAGAATAACAAATATTTTTCCAAAATGCAGATTTTTGAAAAACATCCTGTATATCTGAAACGGTACTAGATATCGATATGCAGTTTTTACCATTGAGTTTATCATAAAAATTGTGCCTCAGACCCCGACGTCTATTTCCTTTAAATAAAGGGGTTTACCTTTAAAAGTGTCCAATTTGGACCACCCGGTACAGTGCTAGGATATAGCGATTAATATAATTATTTAGAATATCACAGTATATGTTGCTATTATTAGTGTCCATTTTGTAATTGATGGAGCTTTTCTCTTTTATGATATGACACATTTCAAGAGAAAAGCGTTTTATAATTATTTTCGTATTTTAGGATCATAACATTATCCTGTTCTTAAGTAATGATCCATTGCAGAGCAAGATTTCTTTCCAGTTGCGCAATCACGTTTATGTTTAAGCCATTGCGATGTTTGTCCAATATAACTGCCTTCGTAGTCCAAGCAAGACATTTTTTTGTATTATATTGTTGTCGCACATAAGTGGCGTCTGTTGTTTTACACGACTAAATAAATTCCTATTACATAATTGATTATATCTTGCTATTTTTATATCAGCGTAGTCTTTGAAGGTCGAGACTATCTCCGTCAGACCACGTATGTAGGGTAGTTTTTTATATTGGACTACATGTCTTACTTCTTCCGTGAAACCATCAAAGATGTTGGAATTGAAAATCAACCTATTCAAAATATGCCTAGGATAACCATCGTTACGAAAAATATGGAACAGTTTTTTTAAATTGTTTTCTAAAAAAGTATCGTCTCTGATGTGAGTAACTCTATTTCTCATTGCCACCACCGTATTGTACTTTTGACTCGCTGGATGATTTGAGAAAAAATTTATAAATCTGTCAGAAGCTGTAGGTTTCTGATACCAATTCAATATGATTTTGTTGCGTTTGCTTCTTATGATTTTGGTATCCAGAAAAGGAACACTATCATCTGTCTCAATTTTGATAAAGTATATAAAGAAAATCGAGTGTGACGCACGGACAGACAAACCGTACGGAACACTAAAAAATATGAAATTTATTACAAAAACAAGTGGATTATATGTCATATTTAATTCAGAAATGATATAAATAGGTTTCTTAAAAAATGAGCCATTTACAAACAAATTTATCTCTAAAGTTAATTAAACTTCTTTCAAAAACTTTTGTTTGTTGAATATTTAATGAAATTTACTTTAAAGCGAAAACGTATATAAACTATAGTACTATAGTTTCTGATATCGGAAACGAAAATTTAATAGTCTGTTTCTCAGTATTAAAAAAATTTGACACGGAATATAGAAAAAAATTTTGAAATTAACGTTGGATGTAAACACCAATATCTGTCAAGTGCAAGGATGTAACACAAGGTCATGCTAAGATTTGTAGACATTTCCGTTCACTTTAAAAGATTCAGCAAAACATTGCCCTTTTCGCCACGAGAAGATCAAACTCATAAATCGACCGTTTTTAACAACCAGTCCAAAACCATGTTCATGTGACGAAGGGGGGGAAAACGGAACCGAATTGTAGTAGATTAAATTTCTAATTTAACAACTATCTTTAATTTTTTATTTTATTATATATTATATTCTAAATGTCATTAAAGGAACCTATATGTAATAAAATTTTAAATAAAAATTAGATATTAAGGTAAGAATTTTATCAGGATTTCATTTCCATGCATTCCATAATAAATTTTGACTATTTTGCTACTAGTACATACATGCATAATTTCCAGACATATTAATCTTAGAGAATTAGAGTTACATTTTAATTCTTTTTTATATCATAACTAGCCGGGCCCGCGGCTCCAGTCGCGTGGACTTGATTCACCACTATCGTCACTGCTTATTCCTTGATTTACCCAGCGTAATAAAATATCTCCCATTATTTCCCCTTATCTCTCAATATTTCTCCTTATCTCCCATTATCTCTACATAATTTCGATTATCTAGGCTTAACTCTGCTCATCTCCCATTATTTCTCCTTATGTCCCATTATTTCTCCTTATCTCCCATTATTTCTCCTTATCTCCCATTATCACCTTCTCTCCCATTATCTAGGCTTATCTCGACTTATTTCTCGATATTTCTCCTTATCTCTCATTATTTCTCCTTATCTCCCATTATCGCACCATTACTCCCATTATCTAGACTTATCTTTGCTTATCTCCCATTATTTCGCCTTATCTCCCATTATTTATATTTATCTCCCATTATCTCACCTTATCTCCCATTATCGAGCCTTATCTCGACTTATCTCCCATTATTTCTCCTTATCTCACATTATCTAGGCTTATATCGAATTATATAGAACATATGTTTAAATTTATAAAAACACGTAAATCGGATAAGTGGTTCTCAAGTGATAAGCGCACTAACGGACAGACAGACAGACAGAAAGACGTTGCATTATATATATTCTAGATAAAAGATTATAGATAACCTGGCCAGAGAACAAATGTATGAATTAAAAAAAAAAACACGTAAATCGGATAAGGGGTTCTCGAGTGATAAGCGCACTAACGGACAGACACACAGACAGAGAGACGTTGCATTTTATATATATTATATTTTTTGCTACATGATATTGTTCCATATTTAATGCTTTAGGCAATGTATTGCAAGAGAACGCGCTAGCGGCAAAGTTTTCTCCGACTTGATTCACTATTATCGTCACTGCTTATTCCTTATGTCACCTAACGTAATAAAATATATCCTATAACCTGGCTGTATGTTTAACAAAAAAGGACGTAAATCGGATAAGTGGTTCTCCAGTGGTAAGCGCACTAACGGACAGACAGACAGACAGAGAGACGTTGCATTTTATATATATTATAGATATTCTTTGCTACATGATATTGTTCCGTATTTAATGGTTTAGCAGGTTTAAAAAAAAAAGCACGTAAATCGGATAAATGGTTCTCCAGTGATAAGCGCACAAACGGACAAACAGACAGATATACGTTACATTTTATATATATTATAGATGAAATAAAATATATATATATAACCTGGTCAGAGAACATATGTATGAATTTAAAAAATCACGTAAATCGGATAAGTGGATCTCGAGGGATAAGCGCACTAATGGACAGACAGACGGACAGAGAGACGTTGCATTTTATATATATTATAGATAATGATAAATAAATAGGCTTCAAAAAAGATAGGTGTTACTTTTACGCCTCCATCCATGACGCATATATTTATTAGGTCCGGAGTAGGTATTTACACCGTTATCCCTGGGCAGTAATGTAATGGATTCGATTTGTTCATCTAAAAGACCAATTTTAGAGAGAGAGAGACGTTGCATTTTATATACATTATAGATATAGATTATTATTATTATTATTATGTAACCTGACCAAAGAATATATGTATGAATTTAAAAAAAAGACACATAAATCGGATAAGTGGTTTTCGTGTGATAAACGCACTAATGGACAGACAGACAGACAGAGAGACATTGCATTTTAGATATATCATAGATTATAGATTATAGATATTCTCTGCTACATAATATTGTTCCATATTTCATGGTGTAGGCGGTGTATTGCAAGGCAACGCGCTAGCGGCAAACTTTTTTTTTTCCGACATCATTCACTATTTTACGTCACTACTCATTCCTTATGCTACCTACCGTAATAAAATATAGCCTATAACCTGGCCAGAGAACATATGTATGCTTTAAAAAAAAAGTACGTAAATCGGATAAGTGGTTCTCCAGTGATAAGCGCACTAACGGACAGACAGACAGAGAGACGTTGCATTTTATATATATTATAGATAATGTTACAGAAGATACTATTAAATGTATCGGAAAATATTATTAACAATATTGTCTTAACAAGCTGATAATTTTACAAATAAATATGCCCGGTAATTGATCAAGGCTTTGTGGGAAGGTAACATTTTTCTAATATCTAGAAGTAAAATATTAATTATTAAGTAAATATGCAAGTACACACAGAGTGTGCAAAGTGCATTACCATCTACAAAAATTTCAAAATTAATTGTAATATACAGGGTTGTTTAGACGTCTTTCGATGCTACCAAAAAAAAGTTCAGAGTGGTTCTGTACAATAAAATAACTTTTTTTTATACCTCTGGCAACTTCTCTATCAATAATTTTGATAAATCCACAAAGTACTAATGGATCTTCCTTAATAGATTTGATGCCATCAAATACTTCGGTAAGACCGAAAAATGATAAAATGATACTAATTCGGTCACAATTTAGGCAAAGGTCCATGTCGTTAGATTTTTCTGAGATCGCATCACAAGCAAGGCCAATCTAAAATAATAACATTCGAAAATTATATGTCAAAATGTTAAAACTTGTAGTTGTACAAACATTGTCGAACATGTTTATATGAATTATTACATTTTTTTTCAAAAAGGCGTATACACTTCTGAACGTCTCGTAACAAGTGGTCTAAAGGTTTACAACTCGACACAATGAATCACACATGTAACTTTTTAGGTGTGACTTCTTACCTCTGTACACCAACCATTGAATGATAAATTTGATGTTTAGCTGATGGCTGGTAATCATATGTTTACTTTCACTATAATACCGTATTTAGATACTATATCGTGGAAGACCAACGAAGCAGTAATGAGGAAGATAAATGCTTTCGAAATATGTATATCGACGTATGCTGAAAATTCTCTGTACACAACATATAACTAAAAACGAGGTGGATAGGAGACTAGGAAAGAGTCTAGAATTAACCTGGACGTTGAAAAAACGCAAATTGGAATACCTCGGACACATCATAAGGCACGACCGGTATAGACTGTTGCAACTGATTCTTCGAGGTAAGTTTGAAGCAAGAAGAGGGTCAGGTAGAAGACTCCTTGATGAAAAACCTACGAGACTGGTTCGGTCTCAGTTCGACTCAGTTTTGTCTTAATGCTGCCAATAAAGTTGTGTTTTTACAAGCTTTCGTTTGACACCCCACTCAATGAAATGGTAATTTTTTTTCACTTCCGATTTCACCCTCTAAAACTAACCCTTTAAGTCAAAATTTAACTTTCAAAACTACACGGCTCTGATAAGGCCATTAATTCCTAGATTAGTGCCAAATTTTAACTTTCTATCTCAAATAGTTTCGGAGAAAATCGGATATGACAGACAGACAGACAGACAGATGGACACTGAAGTGATCTTATAAGTATTCCGTACGGAACATTAAAAAATGCTGTTTATCTTTGATTTCACTAAACTAAATGTAACTAACATTCTGTGGTAGGGAACTGGAACGAAAAGAGTCATGTTTATAGTGTTCCGTACGGAACACTTATAAGATCACTTAGGTGTCTGTCCGTTTGTCTGTCACACTCGATTATCTCCGAAACTATTTGATATAAAAAGTTAAAATTTGGCACTAATATAGGAATTGATGGCCTCATCAGAACCGTGTAGTTTTGAAAAAATTCTGGAATATGTTCCACAGGGTGTAGATTGGATGAAAATTATGACGAGTAAATTAATTATTTATCTGGTATATAAAAAAAAACAAAAATTTTCAAGGTCATCAGTTTTCAGAAAGATCGGAAAAAAACTTTGTTGAAAACTCATTTTGGAATGTGTTTTGTGAAGTCATTGATCATTTTATACCTCCGTAACAAAAATTTTTAGTTAAATGTAACCAACTTGGCCGGTTATTTTAAAATCGTTCGTTGAGTTTCAACGTCGTTTGTAGTATATAATTATTAAGTGTTTTTGTAGTAGTGATTGGGGAGGTTTTGTAGCCAAGTAAATACACCAGAGACTTTTTTAACCCTCTGCAATTAACGTCTGGGCGTAAGTAAAGAAGAACCTACAATTTAAAGCGAGATCTGAACTATATGATTAACAGATAGTACCCTCTGTTGACAGTTTTGATAGACTTATTATGCACTTCTTGCTTGTCATGAACCTTAACGTGGTGGATGAAGTACGATTCATTCACTCCGACTTCAGATATGTATCTTAGCCGAGAACGACAAGGGCATTGGCAGCCGTCGGCAGTTTCTATCATCTCTTAGTCCTTCCAAAGCAGTATGTATGGTTGTTCTTATCGTTGGCCATTTCTAGTTCGAGAGGCCTCCCACCAATAACATATCTTTTGGCTGCGATGACGATAACTGAAAGTTTGACGATATCTGTGTTGACTAACAGCTTGACGTAGTATGCACTTTAGCCAAATATACTTAAATAAATATATATCCAGTTATCTGAGGATCGAACCCGAGACTCGAGCTCGGTAAGCCCAAACCCAAGCTAGAGCACCCTGACCCTTTGACATTGTATGTTCTAATCAATAGACAGCGAGGTTAAATATACAAGACTTGCATCAGATCCACACTTACGTACGGTATAGAGTCACGAGAAGACATCAATAAAACAAAAAGTCTGTTACGTACCGCCGAAATGAAAACCCTAAGAGCGATACTTGGTAAAACAAGGAAGGATAGGGTACGAAAAACAGACATAAGGGAACAATGTGGCTTACAAGACTTAGTAAGATGGGGAAGACAAAGAAGAAGACGTAAAAAGAATAGAGGAGCATAGACTACTTCTAGGATCTCTCTGGAAGGAAAACCAGCAGGCAAGTTTCCATCGGGAAGACCACCAAAAAGATGGAGAGATAGTTGGCAATCTAGTTCTCAAGAAATCCCACAATCTCGAATTAATGGGTCATCAGATCTATAAAAAGTATAATAAAGAGAACTTCGGCCATGGTTTTTTTAGTTTGGTATCGTATACTCGTAAGCACTATAGTGGATTTGCAAAATAGGACACAAGCTTCTCTGGCATATTTCCCAACATCCTCATGTTAACCATTTAAGTTAGTTAAATTAATATACGGAATATATTCCAACTTTGCGTTGTTAGTTAGGTTATATAGGGTTATTTAATTGGAAGCCTACGAAATAAGTAAAAAATAATTACCTTGTGCTCCATAATATCATGAAGAACAGTTGCAGTATAATTTTCTAATAGGCCTTCCAAAATATTAACAAAGCAGGAGAGAGTGGGTTTTAACCCGTCTAGCGTGTATGAACGATCATTTGCCAATAATTCCATCTGTTGGGGTGTATTTATTATAGGCCCAGCTATAAAGGTTATTATTTCTTCTGAAAACTGTTTATTCATGGCGTTTGTCTTTTCCAAAAGAACTCTCAGAATGTCATATCTAAAAAAATGTTATAAAAATAATTAAGAGGCAATAAAGTTGATATTTCTATTTTAGATATATTTTGAAAATGTTTAAAACCCACACAACTTAATGGTCACGCTACTAAAGTGGAAACATTATTCATGAAAAAAAACTGAATTATCATTTATAATTTTCTCATATCTTTTTTGGCAAGCGAGATTTAAGAAATTTACAATTCTTCTAATTTTTAGAAATATTGTCAAAGAAATTTAAAAACGATTTTCTTTAGCAATGAAATGTCGCAATTTTCATGAGATCACGCTTTATTTTTATTGTGTAATAATCATTTCGTTCGTTCTTCCAGAAAGTTATCAGATGTCATTTAATTTTTTGGATTAAAAGTAGATCTTTACGTGTTAGGACTTGCAAAATACGGTTTTATACTATTGCTATTCAAATATTGGCAAGTAAATAAATATTTATTTTGATATTTTTACTTAGTTTGCTAAACGAAACTGTTGTATTTGTGAAAAATTGCCCCCAGAGATTTTTACATTTCTTTATATTTTCGGGACTCTAGATCACGAAAAACATTCCCCTATTTTCGTCGAAATTTCTATCCGTCGGACTGCTAGCACGGTAACTTTCTAACGAAATTAAATATTGATACTTGGCCTAGAAACCCCAGAGTGTTTGACTGATTTCGTCAGGGTAAGAGGATGAAAGGAGTAGGAGTCGTTGAATTTTGTACCCTTTAAGTAGTATTATGAAAATATTTCCTAGTTTTTGGTTGTGATAATGAACAGATTTGAGGCAAAATTATCTATAGTCAAACATGTAAGGGATAAAGGGGTGAAGATTGCTCTGGATATATCATGAGATATGTTTATCTCGGGGTTCTTGGAATCGAGGAATCTGAAAATCATGTTATTTTTTTATTGTAACCATTTTTTTAACAGAAATATAGAAATAGAGAGAAATTGTAACCATTTTTAACAGAAATAGAAACGAGAGATAAGTTTTCAGTTCTAAATATCCTTATCATGTAAAAAATGATGTTATGTATTCTCTGTTTTATTTTATTACAGTCTGTGATAGTAAGAACCTATCCGCGATAATTCATTTTTGGTAGATGCGATTCTAGCCACTCAACAAAATATTGGTAGAAGGAACCTTTCTCTACGACGCATTTTAGTAAAAATATCAGTCGTTTGAGTTATTTTAACTCAAACGAATGAACTGAGAATGAATAAAGAGAGATTCTGCAAGGACTTTTATAAGAGTAAAGTAGAACTACCGCCAGACAAAAGTGAGTTAGTTCGAATACGAGTAATGAATGAAGGATCTGAAGATACACACAACATCACAAAATACGAAATACAAGATTCTTTAAATAAAATGGCAAGAGGAAGAGTAGCAGGTGAAGACGGCATACTTGTCCAAATGCTGCAACAGGGCGCAGTGTTTGCCAGTGCCGGAAAAAGTAAGTACCTGTCTATTTGTTATTCATACTTTTATTTTATATTGTAATAATATTATATTTGTTATGTTGGCGTGTAGTAGGTACGTAATAAAAATTAAATACTGAACAGGGCCATTATTCGATACTTCTATAAAAGAACAGAAAGCCGAGAAAGGTTGAACTTTTAGTACTTTTTATTATAAAATTATTTATTTACCGACTGTGGTGATTCACTAAAGGAGAGATATATGATTGACCTGTATGTTTGTACATATTTCAGTGCCCTCGTAGTTGCTAATGCTAAATGACTAAAAATATTTTCATAAATTGTACGTGTCTTTATGTTCCACTCGTACCGTACATCAAAGTAATAAATAAATCATTAAAATCGCGGAGTTTTGATGTCAAAGTATTCTTTAAAAGTATTTTCTCTCGAATTTACAGAAATGTATCAAAATATAATTAATCAAAAAATATTTTATATTACATTAAAATAGGTTCAACCGTTTTGTGAAAACCTCTATATGGGTCTTAGCAGTTTATTGCTTTTAATAATTAAAATCAGTTTTGCTGCCGGCATTTTGGTTTTTTCATTGCGATAATTAATTAATCCTATTTTATTCTGTTAAAATAGCCATATCCTGTTAAAGTTGCCTTATGATTACTAAAACAAACATTTTTTTCTTTACAGGTAGGTAACTGATACAAAACATGTCTGAATCTAAGAAGAAATGTCGACAGTACAGTGTTGATTATTTGAAATTTGGTTTTCTTCCATCAAAGACAGGCAAACGATTGCCCATATGCCTTTTATGCAACAAAGTTTTGAGCAATGACTCTATGAAACCATCGAAGCTCGAAGATCATCTAAGAAGGTGTCATCCTGATAAAATAGGTAAAGATTTAAAATATTTTCAAACATTGAAGGAAAAATACGAAAAGAGACCCACCGTGCACACTATGTCCGCTTCAACGTCTCAAAGTAACGATGATGGCTTGCGGGCATCTTACAATATCGCATTGCTTATAGCGAAATCTGGAAAACCGCACACCATCGGAGAACAGTTAATTTTACCCGCTGTTGAAGAGGTTTTAAAAACTGTTCTGCACAAACCTCCATTTGACGTACTCAAAAGAATTCCTTTGAGTAACAACACTGTACAAAGACGTATTGATGAAATGAGCTCTGATATTGAAAGCTTCTTGTGTTCAATTGGACGAGTCAACTTTACCTGGTAATGAAGCATTATTATTGGCATATGTTCGATTTGTTATGGACGAAGAAATCCATGAAGAGCTGCTATTCGCGACAACTTTGGAAACGGACACTAAAGGCGAATCAATATTTAATGTCCTGAGTGATTTTTTTAAGGAAAAATCGATTCCATTTACAAACATTATTTCGGTGGCAGCAGATGGAGCTCCTGCCATCTTCGGGCGATATCGTGGGTTTACAAGCCATCTTAAAAGAATTATACCAGGAGTAACTGCAATTCACTGTGTCATCCACCGACAACACCTGGTAGTGAAAAATTTGAGTGATAGATTGCACCAACCGCTTCAATTTGTGATTAAAGCAATTAACAAAATAAGAAGCAATGCGTTGAATACCCGTTTATTTGCACAATTGTGCGACGAAAATGATGAAGACTTCAAACGATTGCTCTTACATTCTGAAGTACGCTGGTTGTGGAAAGGTGCATGTTTAACAAGATTTTACTCACTTTTTGAAACAGTTTTAGAGTTTCTGGAAAGTAAAGATCCAGGTTTAAAAGAAAACCTGATCAAATTGAAAGCAGACATCGCGTATTTGACAGATTTGTTCAAAAAATTTAATGACCTTAACTTGCAGTTACAAGGGGACAGCCTAAATTTTATAAAAACAAAGGGTGTAATTTTGGCTTTTCTTGGAAAATTGAAATTTATGAAGCAAAAAATTAGTTGGCGCGAATTCTCCCAGTTTCCAAACTTGTCACAGGCAGAATGTCTTGATGAGAATATTCAGACATACGTTCAACATTTAAATGCCTTGCATGATGACTTCAAAAATAGATTTGAAGATATTCTGACGATGGAAATACCACCATGGATTATAAATCCATTTGATGAAACGGAAGTGGCGAATGTGGTATTACAAGAGGAGCTACTCGAGCTTAACACCAATGAGGAGCTGAAGGTGAAATTTAAAAAAGGCTATCAAACATTTTGGCTGCAGGTAGAATTACCCGAAAAATATCCTGAGCTGTGGGAAATTGCGTGATAGCGTTTCCCTCGTCATACCTTGTCGAAAAAAATTTTAGTGTCGTTACAAACCTATTAACAAAAAAAGGAGCAGATTGAACATCACAGAACGGGGAGATTTGCGGTTATTCCTTACAAAACTGAAGCCAAATATTGATAATTTGCTGTCAATCCATCAAGTACATCCCTCCCATTAAAATTACGACTATTTTTTTTTAATTGATGATTTGCATTGTTGAAGTTACGGTACGTTATTAATGTTTAATTTTAATTCTGTTAAGTCTGTAATCATATTATTTTAATAAATAGAACACAACAAAAATTATATTATTTTTCTTTTTATTTTTACCACTCCGAATTTAGGGTTGGAAATCCACGACGCAAATTTCCATCGTTAGATCTAATCTTCACATTTTTTGACGAGTTTTGGGAATATGGTAGAAATGTAGCAGCAGGGAGTCCACCGAAATCAATAAAATTTTGAAAGTGGTCTACGAGAAAAAAAAGTTTGGGAACCTCTGGTCTAAATTAACCAACTATAGATCACTCAGCCTACTAGCCTTAACGTACATATTATTTATGAAAATAATAACTGCACGACTCACAAAGAAATTGGACGCTTACCAACCCAGAGAACAAGCTAGATATAGAAACCACCTTCAAGTATTAAGAACCTTAATAGGAAACTCAAACGAGTATAATTCTAAGATTTGGGTGGCCATCTTACTGAAATTGTTTACGTTGGTGCTAGAAGATCTTTTCAAACAACTTCCATGGACAAGTAAGGGTATAAATATAGGAAGAAAGCAACCCAATCATTTGCCATGCCCGGATGATATTGTGCTTGTATCTAACAACTAAGAAGTATTGGAAGAAATGCTGAACGAACTTAAGAATACGTCAAGAGAGATTGGTCTAAAGATAAACATTGCCAAAACCACGTGCATGACAAATGATGACTGTGATAAAGAAGTAGTAGTGAACACTAAAAACGTAAAAATTACAAGAACGGATTCGTAGGTATATCTTGGACAAAAAATAGTAATATCCAAAGAAAACTCGAAAGCGGATTTATCAAGGAGAATATCATTGGTATTTGGTAGATTGCGGAACATCTTCCTTTCCAATGTCCCAAATACACTAAAAGCGAACACATTTGATCAATACGTATTGCCAGTATTGACATACGGAACGGAAACGTGGGCTTTGAATCAAAAAATTATAAATCGCCTACAAGTAGCTTAATGAGCGATGGAAAGGAGGACGTTGGTAATATCGTTGAGGGATAGGCTGACTAATGAGGAAATTCGAGGAAGGTCCAAGATAACTGATGTACGAGGCTGGTTTGAAAAGTCCGTGCAAAAATAAAAACTACTTATGTGTTTGGGGTAAACCTTTTTTATTTTTCGACATAGTCTCCTTTTAGGCTTATACACTTCGTCCAACGATGTTCTAGTTTGTTGATCCCTTTCGAATAATGGGATTTGTCCAAGTCTGCAAAATATCCATTAGTGTCTGCAATCACCTCCTCGTTTGAATAAAATCTTTGTCCCGCCAGCCCTTTCTTCAAATTGGGGAACAAATAGTAGTCCGAGGGAGCCAAGTCTGGAGAATAGGGGGGATGTGGAACTAGTTGGAATCCTATTTCCATTAATTTTGCGACCACAACTGCTGAGGTGTGTGCTGGTGCGTTGTCGTGATGGAAAAGGACTTTCTTGTGGGCCAATCGCGGGCGTTTTTCTTGCAGCTCGGTTTTCAAACGGTCCAATAACGATGAATAATGTTCACCTGTAATAGTTTTACCCTTTTTCAGATAGTCGATGAGGATTATCCCTTGCGAATCCCAAAAGACAGTCGCCATAACCTTTCCGGCCGAAGGAACGGTCTTCGCCTTTTTTGGTTTAGATTCCCCCTTGGTAACCCATTGTTTAGATTGTTGTTTGGTCTCAGGAGTATAGTAATGTATCCATGTTTCATCCACAGTGACGAAACGACGCTTAAAGTCCATTCTTCTGGAACAGCTGCAAACCATCCTTGCGACACTTCACACGATTCCGTTTTTGGTCAAGCGTGAGCAATCGCGGCACCCATCTTGCGGATAGCTTTCTCATGTCCAAATGTTTATGCAAAATATTATGTACCCGTTCAGTCGAGATGCCCACAGCACTAGCAATCTCACGCACCTTAACTCTTCTGTCATCCATCACCATATCATGGATTTGATCAATGATTTCTGGAGTCGTAACCTCCACAGGCCGTCCAGAACGTTCAGCGTCACTTGTGCCCATATGGCCAGTCCGAAAATTTTGAAACCACTTATAAACGGTTCTAATCGAAGGTGCAGAGTCACCATAATGTTTATCAAGCTTCTCTTTAGTCTCCTGAGGCGTTTTGCCTTTCATAAAGTAATGTTTAATCACCACACGAAATTCTTTTTCGTCCATTTCTTGAAAATCACTCGACTTCCTTGATTCACACGAATGCCAAACACAAAGAAATAGACCAATATGGCTGAAACTTGGTGTGCGTTCATTCAAGAGATGCTACTAACTAAACATGACCTTGATACGCGCCGGTGGTGCCATCTCTCGGACTTTGCACGGACTTTTCAAACCAACCTCGTAGTTGAGAAGGTAAGCAAGTTGAAGTGGAGATGAGCGGGCCACATCGCAAGACTCTGATAATCGATGGACCCATAAAGTAATCAATTGGAGGACCTGGAATGAGAAAAGAAGTAGAGGATGCCCGCAAACCCGATGGTCTGACGACATCAAAAGTGGGATACAACTGGATAAATAAGGCCCAAAATCAAAAGACGATGGACGTACTTAGGAGAGGCTTATGTTCGACGATGGACTGCATAGCTGATGATGATGATCAGTCAGTTTCGAACTTTGGTCGAAATCACATAAAATCCAAAATGAGTCACTTGTTTGCGCATCGGTTTGAGGCAGTATTTCTTTGTTCCATCCAAAGGGGCCTAAAATGACACATTTCGCAGCCGCTAACTATATTAAAAAGTCGGTGTTATTTGTGAAGAAGTGGGTAAATCATTTTAACCAGACGAAAAATGTAGAGGACTTGCTAAAACGTGGCGCGGCAAAGTCACTCGGAAAGTCGAAAAACGAATCGTGTCTGATTTTTGACGAGATTGATGCTGCGCTTTCAAGTAGATACCAGAGTGGCCTTTACAATCGCCAGATGCCAACCTTATTGAAAACGTTTGGTCCCTTGTAAAGAGAAAGAGAGAGATTCTAGTAATTTACAGAGTATGCAGAAAATATCGTCGACAGCATGCCTCGGAGATGCCAGGCGATTATTGATGCAGGAGGCAACAACTTACTAGGGTAATTGTGCCGTTGTTAGCAAACCAAAGAGTACATTGATGGCAAAAAAATGTTCTCGAAACATATTTTTTCAAGGATACGAATGGTTACGCTCTTACTTGACTGGCTGTACTTGTTATTTGGAAATTTAATATAGCCCAGTATCTCTTGTGTAAATACAAACATTGTAAGACCTGATTCAATAAAACGAATTGGAAAATGATGCTAATGGCAGGAAATTGTTTAAGATAAGTATATCTAAAATGGCGAAAATTAATCTGTTTTTGACCTGCTTTTTTACTTCCCTGTTCACAATAGAAAAGAATTCACGGAAAAGAGAGTGATTATGTTAGCGGTGATTAAATTTTGTCTACTTTTAACACTATTACGAGAATTTCTTTAATTTTAATTGTGATAATGAACAACTTTTGTGTATAATTACTTATACTTAAACACATAGGCGTTTTAAAGGGACAGGAGAGGGGGCTAGATGTGTTGTTTCAAATATATTATATTATAGGTCCAATTCAGAGTTCTTTGAGTCGTGACATCTGAAAATTATATTGTTTTTTCATTATTTTCAATTTTAACTGAAATGGTCTGTAGAGGGGGATATCAGGTTAGGGCTTAATTTGTTTTATAGTTAATTCTCGTATCTCATCATAAAAACCATTTAAATAATGGAGTTATGAGGCTTTTCTTTAGTGCAAAAAAGTCAAAATTTAGAGTGTAGAAGAGAGGTACTGGTTAAATCACTTTATCGATTTTTTCATTTACTTTACGAACACAAAAAATTTTCTAATCGGAAAATGTAATATAAGGAACTCAAAATAACCGTTACTTCTACGTACTATGCATTTTCAGGCATGATGTGTATACAACTGTATGTGCAATAATATAAATGATAAGTAATACAACAAGGAATAAACCCAAAAAAATAAAAATAATAGATATGACAACTTTTGTATTTAGCAGATTTTTTAACAAAACAAGTCATTAACGAATACGCTTAACATGTAGGCTGAAAAGTATTTGGTCTAGTTACCTAAAACACGTTTTTTTACAAAATTCGACTTTATTCATTAACATAGTCTCCTTCAAGGGCGATACAATCAGTCCAACGTTTTTCTAATATTTTTATACCTTTCTTATAGAAGGATTTGTCTTTGCCTTCAAAATAGGACTCAGTTTCGGCGATAACTTCTTCGTCTCTTTCCCGCGAGTATTTTTTTGAGATCTGCGAATAGATAATAGCCGCTGGGGGTCAAATCTGAAGAATACGGGGGATGAAGAAGCAGTTCGAACTTCAATTCATGCAATTTGGCATCGTAACCATTGACTTGTGACACGGTGCATTGTCTTGATGAAAGAGCATTTTTTCTTGTTCATTTGGGGTCGTTTGTATACGATTTCTGGCTTCAAACGCACCAATAACTTTATATAATATTCGCTATTGACGGTTTTTCCTTTCTCAGCATAGTCGATGAAAATTAGTCCATGCGCGTCCCAAAATATAGAGGCCAAAACCTTTCCAGCCGACTGTTGTATCTTTCGAGCAGCTTTCGCCAACTGCTGTCTAATTAGCCGACTGCCAGTTTGATTCCAGTGTGTAGTAGTGGCTCCATGTTTCATCCATTGTCACAAATCGCATAAAAAAAAATTCTTTTTATTGCGCTTAAACAGGTCCAAACAGCGCTCAGAATCATCAACACTTTGGTGTTTTTGGTCCACTGTGAGCAAACGCGGTACCCATTTCGAACAGAGCTTTCTCATGCCCAAATGTTCATGCAAAATATGACCAACACATTCCCCGTAACACTTATGGAGCCATTACTTTGCTTGAACGTATTTTTTCGCATCAAAAAACAATGTTTAAACAGTACACGAAATTCGATTTTTTCCATGGTTTTGAAAATATCAAAAGTTGCATCATAAAACCACTGTAACTTGTAAAGTAATCGTTGAAATGTCACAAAATTTTCACACGTATCGTTTGAAGGTTGGTACTTCTTAAAAATAATATGGATTTTTTTGAAAACGGCGACATCTATGTGTCAGACTAAAAACTTTTCAGCCTACGTGTTAGATACATATTATTCATATTTGTCGATAAGTGTAACTTACCCAATTTTTGAAACTCTGTCATCTATATTTTCACAATTTACAGTTAATCGAAATATATCTATCCAGAATTTTGTGTCCATTAGCCACTTAACTCCACTTGGATGCTCCAAAAATGACTGTAAAAATTCCATGAAAAGAAGTTTTGTTTTTATCTCTGCAGAAGGTTGGTTTAAGTACAGTAAAGTGTGAATGACTTGACTTGCATTGAGGTTTATAAAACAAGATTCATCTCTAGAAGTATATTTCGCTATGTTTAGCATAAACTGAATTTGAGTTTGTCTGGGAAGCGTCGGACGATTTGAAAGTAAAGTAAGAGCGTCTATTAAGCATTTTTCACATAATTCTTTATCTTCATTTTTAATTTCACATTCATCATTTGAATCTAAAAGAATTTTTCCAATTATATTGCTGAGTGTTTTTTTTTAAATAATATAAATTAGGTTGTAGTTATTTAAAATACATTTGGTAACTTCCATGAAGATTATTATTATCAATACAAAACTGAGTTGAATTTTACTACTAAAATTTACGATATCATTTAAGATAATATTAAGGCTTTAATATTATTAGCGACTATTACATCAGTATGTTCATACAAATTAACGTTATCACGAAACTCTTAGCTATATCATAGGACGTAAGGTGATTGCCCGCTTTTTTTCTAAATTGAGTCCTGAAATAGATTAAGCTGGATTCATCTTGCATTCTATATACGCTAGTCTAACCCTAGACTTTTTATACCGCAGATGAGACTAAGTATGTTGTTCATAAAATCATTTCCTATCAAATCATTCATCGATTTAGAATCTCAAAAGTGCAACAAGAACAAGAAGGAAACAGTATACTAAATTGTAGTGGAATCGAACGCCCCGACATAACTGTAAGAGGTTTTATAAAATTTTTGAACAAAACCGTTGCCTCAGTTTTTGTAGCCAACTTAAGACATAATTTATTCCAGGTTATTGTTAACTCTCTGCTGTCTGCGGATATTTACACGACCAGTATGGAGTTCGAACGTTCATGTTCATTTTTGGCTATAGATTTTGAATAGAGTGGTATTCTTCCCTGGAAGTTCAGATAACAAGTTGGCTTTCTCAACAAATATTGCAATAATACTATTCCATCGTGTTGTGAAATTTTGGATAATGACCTTAGCAACTGACTAAAGAGATTCTGAACAAATGAGATGGTTCAGGAGAAGTTTATATTTTTTTTTATGTATCACCTTGGTTTTGTCGACGTTGTCCAAGTGCTGAAAGAGTTGTATTTCACAGCACCTTCTAGACAACGCGATAGTGCCACCTCGGACGTTATTACATTTCTGCGAAGAACTACTACCTATGTACGTGGCCAGGCCAAATATACTGAAATAATTTAATAAATAAGTGTACCAACCTGCGGCATTGAGCCCTCGACCTTCTGCACAGTAAGCAAGCAAGGTACTACACCACTGGGCCACGGGCCGCCACAACTTCAGAAAGGGAAAACTCGAAAATATTTCTTAGGTTTGTTTCATTTAGGAAATTCTTAGCTCCCAATTGGCGCGATTTAGGTGCTTCGTTGTCACCATTTGGTAGAGCTCTCCATGTTGAAACTGGTTTATGGTGAAAAAACAACGACGGATTGGTGAACAAAAGGAGGTCTAGCAGGCTACAGAATTCTTCATCACGAATACGTGTTTGTTCAGTGAAAAGTGGTGGCGCATAATAAAATTACGTTTGCGTTTACTATAGCAACGTATTATTAGTAACCAATATAAGTGTCCTGTTCTTCTACTTCTTTATATTAATAATTGATTAGAAAGAAATAAAAATACAATTTGTAGCGTTGTTGATGACCAACACTCTTATTCTATCTTAAACTTCATAAGCAGCTGTTAATTAGAAATTAAAAAAGACCTAGAAAACAATCTGATTATCGAAAATTGTATTTTTATATTACTTGACTACTCTACTTTTTAAGACATCCCTTATTGGACTGTTATTGTATCATTTTGGATTGGGATTTTTTTATGAAAGCTTTGAATAAGGTGCGGAGCTTGCTGAACTTTTTTTTGGGATTTGGGGAATTTATTGGGAATTTTTATGTAAATTCTGAATAAGGTGCGGAGCTAGCTAAATTTGAATATTAGCTAGCTCCGCACCTTGGCTATGTCATTGCCTGGCAGTTATTGATTTATTGATTAGAGATCCGACACTACTTAGAATGTCGAAGAGGAGTTGACAATTATTTATCCTTAGAGCAGCGCATCATAGATACCCAAATGAATAGTATCATTTAACGGGGGCGATTCCGCTCTTCCATGGGGGCGGTATCGGGTCCAGAGATGGGGAGCATTAAGACAGTGAAGGGGGGCGGCCGTGGCGTACCTACCTATTTAGGAAATTAATATAATAACATACTTTGAAAACACCTACTGTTTCCTATCTAGCTATCTAAAATTTTTATCTTATTGTTATCGCGTAAATAAGCATTAAAAAATTTAAATTAGCATTAGGTATATGTATACCTAATCCGGTTTAGTATTGTCGGTGACAAGTCTTTGCAAGTTGGTAAGCAAAGACGCAATTCACGCAATCAAACATGTTTCGACAAAAATATGGGAGATTATAATGACTTGTTTACAGAGTAAGTGCACCGGCATCGCAAACAAGCAAAGGCATACAAGTTGATGCGTGCACGAAATCAAATCTATAAAAGGCGGAGATAGCTCTAGGAATCTCTTATTATTTTTATGTGCTTCGCCAATAACCTATATTCGTGGGTGAAAGTAACAAAAGTCATTATAGCCATTATTTTTATAACTATCTATAAATCTGTTGAAAAATTAATCTATTTAAACCGTGGCAAATTTTGTATTTCAAAATGTCTGAATCTAAGAAGAAATGCCCGCAGTACGGTATTAAGTATTTGGATTTACGCACTTTCCAACAAACCAATCATTGTGTTTGATTTGCCAAAAAGTTTTTTCAAATGAAGCCATGAAGACTTCTAGGCTACAAGAGCATTTGAATAAAATACATGCTGATAAAAAGGACAAAAATGTATTCTATTTTCAAGGACTGGAAAAGTAATATTTAAAACAGCCAACTATATCAAACCTTTTTGCGTCGTCTTCTAAACAAGAAAATAATGGACTACGAGCCTCATATATTATGGCGAGGAATTAATCTTGCCGGCAGTCAAAGAGGAAATAAAAACTGTTCTTCATCATAAGACACCGTCAGATATCATCAAAAAAAATCTCTGAGTAATAATTAGGTGCAAAGAATAGAAGAAATGGTTAAAGACGTTGAAATATTATTATGTGATTACTTAAAGACTTGCAAAAAAAAAAACCGATACAAAGGGATAATCGATGTTTAATACCAAGTTTTTTCAAGAAATTCCTGTTTTTAATATTTTGTCAGCTGCTACTGATGGTGCTCCAGCAATGACGGGGCGTCGTAAGCGTCTTATAGTGCATTTGAAACAAGCAATACCAAATGTACTCGCTGTACATTGTGTTATTCATAGTCAGCATTTGATTGCAAAAAATGTAAATGAACGCCTGCATACGTCACTTCATTACGTTATTAGAGCAGTCAATAAGATTAAAAGCAATTTATTGCATGACAGACTATATGGCCAACTTTGTAGTGAAAATGATGAAGATTACAATCGCTTGCTGCTGCAGACAGAAGTTCGTTGGCTCTCAGAAGGTATTCATCTGAATTGTTTTTTCAATCTATTTGACTTAGTACTGGACTTCCTTTAAAACAGAGACGAAAAACTGCGCGAAAACCTGATTAAATCCAAAAATGACAGACCTGTTTATATTATTTAATGAAGTCAATTTACAATTGCAAAGTGATGATTTGAATTTAATTAAAACAAAAAATGTCATAGCTGCTTTTGTGGGAAAATTTCTTCTGTTCAAACGAAATCTAGGTAGAGATGAATACAGCCACTTTCCCACATTATCAGCAGTCTCTGCGAAACAGGAAGATTTACTTACTTACTGCCAACACTTGGGCGTTCTTCATGCTGATTTTACGGATCGATTCCAAGATATTTTAAATATGAATATACCGAGTTGGGTTTTAGATCCTTTTGTAAATGCAGATACAGCAGAATCATCAAATTTAGAAGAGGAACTCGTAAAACTCACAACTAACGAAGAACTAAAAGTAAAAATCAGAAGTGGATACCAAGAGTTCTGGCTTCAAAAATCAATACCAGCTCTCTACCCTGGATTGTAGGCAAGAGAACAGAAGTTTTTAATTGCTTTTCCTTCATCGTATTTGGCTGAGCGTCAGTTCAGTGCAGTAGCTAATTTATTATCTAAGAAAAGGAACAGACTGCACATCACTGAACGTGGCAATTTGAGACCGATGTTAACGAAATTGGAACCCAACATAACAAATTGTTAAAACTCCACCAGCCCCAACCATCTCATTAATTTTTTTTTATTTCTTATTGATTTTGTGTTTATTTTTAAATTTTTAATAAACACTTGATGGTCGTTTTAATTAATTTCTACTTTGTGATTCTTAATAGATAGACAGACAGATAAAAATAGGTATAGATAACAACAATATTTTAATATTTGGTATAATTAACTATTATGGATTTTTTTTCTTGTAAAGAGGGGCAGTGGTTCAGAAAAAACCTCTGATCTAGACGAGTTAAAACGGATTCTTCTCGTTTCGCCATTCTAAAATCTCTCTGATGACGTTCGTTATTTTAAATCCCGAGTTCGTATGAACGAAAAGCACTACATCCTCACAAGCTGCTACAGCGTAGTGTGTTAGGTATAGACAAAAAAAAGTTAGCAAATTAAAGTTGTTAACTGTGTTCCAATATTTTAGTCTTAAAGATTTTTAAATATTACAAGCATGAAGCTATAGAGTTAAGAAAAAGATATACATTTTTCTATGTTAGAATTCTATTCAGGCCTAATTAGAATAGGTATTTCAGGCTAGTAGGTTCCCGCGAAATTTTTTCGTGGATAGTATATTTATTAAAATTATAAGTGAATTGGTTAAGTAAGTCCTTTTGTAACAGTTTTAATGTTTTTCCTTACCTACGCAAAATATTTTTTTTAAAATGGCTTCGAATGATAATGTTTGAGTTTCATTTTGGCATGAGAAATTTTTAAGATGATTCTGGAAAATGTTGTGCCATTCCAAATCCAGTTGATCAGCAAAATCAAATTCCATTTCGACTTTTTTATTTTAAACACCTATTTACTTCAATTACCAGTTCACAGAAAGCAGCAGTTAATATTTATCTTAACAGATAAAGAAAATAAATATTAAAATCTTGATAAAGGTGTTTTTCTTGTGTTTACCTAAAAAGGAAATGATGCAATCTAAGTAGCAGGAATAATTAGAATTATTAGTTTTTAAAATATCAAGAGGCCATATGAACCTACACAAAGGACCCTGTATATTTTAAATGTAAAACAGGCTTTCATTAAATTTGCTTTTTTTATTATTTTGTAGTAGTCAACATGCCGATTAAAAGTCTCAATGGGCGCAACCTTCAAATTCTTAATGATTTTGAGATATCTCCATTTTTTACCTAATGATTGATGAAGGTGCAAGTAGTGGCCAAAAGTCGATTCTGAGGTTTGCGATTTGTTTGAAACTGTTATATTCTGGGCCAATGGTCAACAACCGAGAAACTTCCCTTCACCCCCAGTGGTCATTATTAGGAGATCAAAAAGGGAAAAATCGACTTATTTCGATTTATTTTGATTTTGCTTAGTACGGCTCGCTAAAAAGTTTTATTAATCGTAGGGAACATCAAACCCTAACTTTTGGGCCAATGGGCAACAACCACCTAACTACCTTCCACCCCCAGTGGCTATTATAAATATATATATATATATATATATATATATATATATATATATATATATATATATATACGGAAAAGTCCGTGCAAAGTCCGAGAGATGGCACCACCGGCGCGTATCGAGGTCATGTTTAGTTAGTAGCATCTCTTGAATGAACGCACACCAAGTTTCAGCCATATTGGACCATTTCTTTGTGTTTGGCATTCGTGTGAATCAAGGAAGTCGAGTGATTTTCAAGAAATGGACGAGAAAGAATTTCGTGTGGTGATTAAACATTACTTTATGAAAGGCAAAACGCCTCAGGAGACTAAAGAGAAGCTTGATAAACACAGAAGGTGCAGAGTATGGTGACTCTGCACCTTCGATTAGAACAGTTTATAAGTGGTTTCAAAATTTTCGGACTGGCCATATGCACAAGTGACGCTGAACGTTCTGGACGGCCTGTGGAGGTTACGACTCCAGAAATCATTGATCAAATCCATGATATGGTGATGGATGACAGAAGAGTTAAGGTGCGTGAGATTGCTAGTGCTGTGGGCATCTCGACTGAACGGGTACATAATATTTTGCATAAACATTTGGACATGAGAAAGCTATCCGCAAGATGGGTGCCGCGAATGCTCACGCTTGACCAAAAACGGAATCGTGTGAAGTGTTGCAAGGATGGTTTGCAGCTGTTCCAGAAGAATCCGGAGGATTTTAAGCGTCGTTTCGTCACTGTGGATGAAACATGGATACATTACTATACTTCTGAGACCAAACAACAATCTAAACAATGGGTTAACAAGGGGGAATCTGCACCAAAAAAGGCGAAGACCGTTCCTTCGGCCGGAAAGGTTATGGCGACTGTCTTTTGGGATTCGCAAGGGATAATCCTCATCGACTATCTGGAAAGGGGTAAAACTATTACAGGTGAATATTATTCATCGTTATTGGACCGTTTGAAAACCGAGCTGCAA
Organism: Pachyrhynchus sulphureomaculatus; assembly: GCA_019049505.1. NCBI lineage: Eukaryota > Metazoa > Arthropoda > Insecta > Coleoptera > Curculionidae > Pachyrhynchus > Pachyrhynchus sulphureomaculatus. The sequence goes on along the minus strand of CM032449.1, from coordinate 125,915,237 downwards.
GAAAAAACGCCCGCGATTGGCCCACAAGAAAGTCCTTTTCCATCACGACAACGCACCAGCACACACTTCAGCAGTTGTGGTCGCAAAATTAATGGAAATAGGATTCCAACTCGTTTCACATCCCCCCTATTCTCCAGACTTGGCTCCCTCGGACTACTATTTGTTCCCCAATTTGAAGAAATGGCTGGCGGGATAAAGATTTTATTCAAACGAGGAGGTGATTGCAGACACTAATGGATATTTTGCAGAGTTGGACAAATCCTATTATTCGGAAGGGATCAACAAACTAGAACATCGTTGGACGAAGTGTATAAGCCTAAAAGGAGACTATGTCGAAAAATAAAAAAGGTTTACCCCAAACACATAAGTAGTTTTTATTTTTGCACGGACTTTTCAAACCAGCCTCGTGTATATATATATATATATATATATATATATATACATATACATATATATATATATATATATATATATATATATATATGTATGTATATATATATATATATATATATATATATATATATATATATATATATATATATATATATATATATATATACATATATACATATACATATATATATATATATATATATATATATATATATATATATATATATATATATATATATATATATATACATATATACATATATACATATACATATATATATATATATATATATATATATATATATATATATATATATATATATATATATATATATATATATATATAATACATTAAAATTCCGCATGACGTTTCGCCAAAATCTCATTTGGCATTTTCAAGTGCTCCTGCTGCTGCTGCTACAGTGATCTTGCGGCTGCTGCCGCTCGAGGCTAACTGGTTAGTTAGTTAGCTAGAGTTAGCTTCGAGCGGCAGCAGCAGCAAGATCACAGTATTGAGTAGAAGCAGCAACAAGAGCACTTGAAAATGCCCAATGAAATTTTGGCGAAACGTAGTGCAAATTCATTGTTAGACGAACGGATTGAAACCCGGAATTTTAATGTATTATTTATATATATATATATATATATATATATATATATATATATATATATATATATATATATATATATATTATAAAAGGGGAAAAATCGGCTTATTTCGATATACTTAGACTTTGCTTAGTATAACGTACTAAAAACTTTTTTTAGGCGAAATAAATATCGGATATTTAATTCTGAACCAATGTTAAAAACTGGCAAACTACCCTCCATCCTGATTGGTAATGTTTAGGGGTTGAAAAGATGGAAAATGTAACTATCCTTTGGTTAATAAAAGTATTTATCAAGTCGTATTGCTACTCAGTATTAGCCAAAGTCCATTAAATTGAAATAAGTCAATTTTTCCCATTTTCACCCCCTAATAATGACCACTAGGGGTGGAGAGTAGTTTGGCGGTTGTTACCTATTAGCCCAAAAGTAAAAGTTTGATGTTCCCTACGATTAATAAAAGTTTTTAGCAAGCCGTACTCAGCAAAGTCAAAAAAATCGAAATAAGTCGATTTTTCCCCTATTCATCCCCTAATAATGGCCACTGGGGGTGGAGGGTAGTTTGACGGTTTATTATCTATTGGCCCAGTAGTTAGTATTCGATAATCTATTCGAATTTAATAGTTTCAAACACATCGCCAGCGGCAAAATCGACTTATAATGGTGCCCTTTACTATATGGCCACTACCTGCACCTTCATCAAAAATATTAATTTCGATTTATCTGAGCATGAACTAAAATTCCCCTCTGACTAGTTTGGTTAGGTGAATCTTGGCTAGTTACGCATAAAGATTAAAACAGGTAATCTGGAATTAAACTGCAATTCAAGTAATCGAATATTACCTCAACTAATATTAGCTAATCTCTGGCCATAATTACTCAAGATCCACTTTACGATGTTGGGAAAATGGAATCTTTGGCACAATGACACTACTTAATATGGTATATATCACCACTACACCTGCACTCGACGCGCGTTTCCCTAACCATGTTAGCTTCATCAGGAGCGATGATTGTCTTAATCATCAAGCTAACAACGCACGTCTAGCGCAAAAATAAAGTGTTTGTTGTACTGGTGATATATACTAAAAGTATTTAAAAATAAAGGTTATTTCACTTAAATCTAAACTAAACTACAAATGAGTTAATTATCTGTATAGAGAATTGATTAGTAAAGTTTAGACTTACCTGAACTAACATGAGCTAAACATAATCAAAATCGTTCAGTTAGTTCAGGTTAGTTCAAATAAGTGCAAGTTAAATTAATGAATTTTTAAATCCGAGTGTAGTTTAATTTAAACTAATAATTTAAAATAACTTGAACAAATTTCCTTGTTAGTGACTAGTTTCAATTTACTGTTACGTGAAATAATAACACGACTCCATTTTCCAAAACTTACCTTTTGAAACAGTGTTTTTAGAAATGTATTCATTCAAAAAATTTGTTTCTAAATACATACAATTTCAAGGACCCATTTCTGAGATATGGATATACAGGAGGATTACAGGTTGATGTTTGGATATTTTGTGTGTTTTAAATTATATTTTGCAAAGAAATAGTAAAGGAATGCAAAATACGGAAAAAATACAAGAAACTAAAAAACTTAGAGGATACGATAAGAAAATTTTACCTCCAAATCTAAAATCAATATTTATTAAATTAAGTTAAGTTATTACATATTAAGTGCGATTAAAAACGACCTCACATAGAAATCTATAGTCTAATATGATAAAGCGGGTTTAAAGATCATCATCATCATCATTAGCTTATTCCACCCATAGTCGGATGTAAGCCTCCCCAAGTCCCCAATGTGCTTTGTTGTATGCTTTTT
>CM032449.1:125789906-125909906 GCA_019049505.1 Pachyrhynchus sulphureomaculatus | reverse complement strand
GGAGCGGAGCCCCAAACGTGGGGAGCAGTATTCCATAGTTGGTCGAATTTGGGCTTTGTAAAGAATTAACAGTTGCTGTGGGGTGTAAAGCTTTCTGGTTCTAAATAATATTCCCAACTTTTGAGAAGCTCTCCTTGCTATGCCTGCAACATGTTCATGCCAGAGACATATTTGCTCCCAAACTAACGCCCAACAAATTGAGCGACGATGCTAGGGAAATGGAGTGCCCCGACATAACTATGTCGGGTTCAGCAACGTTAACTTTTTTAGAAAAAACTGCCGCTTGGGTTTTTGTAGCGTTAAGTTCCACTTGGTTACCGTCACCCCCAAGATAGAATTTCTTCCAGGTCTTTGTTAAGTTGAACGACCTCCTGCTGTCTACGGATATTCGCCTAAGCAGCCGATGTCCGAGCGTTCAAGGTGAATGAAGAGACAAGCTACTGTCATCTGCAAAGCTATAGATTGGATTCCCGGTCTTTTCCAGCAGATCGTTAATGTAAATGAGAAAGAGAGTAGGAGACAGTATGGAGCCCTGGGGCACACTGGCGTTGATAGTGAGGGTGTTAGAAAGAAATCCGTCGACCGCCACTCGTAAAGAACGCTCTCTGAGAAAACATGAGAGCCACATATATATATTTATATATATTATATATATATATATATATATATATATATTATATATATATATATATATTTATATATATTTATATATATATATATATATATATATATATATATATATATATATATATATATATATATATATATATATATATATATATATATATATATGTATATATATGTATATATACATATATACATATATACATATATACGGGTTGCCCCATAGGTATGGAATAATGATTCCACAGCATTTATTAATCAGCGTATCAAAAAAATGTTTAAATAAAAGTTATAGGATGTTATACGGCACATATGCTGACGTTGACAATAAAATGTTTTAAATAATCAGTTCGAAGAAATTACGCCATTTTAATTTTTTTTTTTAAATGCCTTGTATTATATTTATTTTTGAGTCCTACTAAAAATTCTAGATATTATTTGTCTGACATACCATATGTCTAAATTGAACTGTTTTGAAATTATTGATATTTGAAATTAAGGAGATCAAATTAAAAAAAAAAATTAAGCTGGCTTGTGTCAAACATTTACTGTGAGGTAAAGACTTAACGCGTAAAAAATGATTTATTGACGAAAACGTTTATTGCTGCATTTTGTGAAACTGCAATTTGAACGTAATATCATAATAGTACATTTAACAGAAACTGAAAGAATCACTTTGTTAATGATGGGTGGTTACGGAGACCGTAGGAGAACACAACAGGAGGTGTGTGATCTTTTTAACGCAGAATATCCGAATCGAGAACCTATTATCCAATCCGTAGTTAGCAATCCATTAAAACGATTTAGACAATCAGGTCATGTTAAGGATAGTTCTAAATCTGGACCTCTAAAAGTTGATACAAGCGATGATAAAAAATTTGATGTTTTATTGGAAATTACAGAAAATCCCCATATAGCCACTCGTCAGCTTTGGCTAGACCACTATATAAGTAAAGGTACCTTAAGTCGTACACTGAATGAAGAAAAATTGCATCCATATAAACCTATTCTATTGCAAGAATTATTTGAAATGACTACGATAGACGCGTTGAATTTTGCGAGGTCATGATGGAACAAATCAATAATGATCCTAACCCAATTCATAATATTGTTTTTTCTGACGAGGCCACATTTTGTCTTAACGGTCTACTGAGAATCCCCACTGGATAATCGACAGTCATTCTCAAAGACCACAAAAGATTAATGTATGGGCAGGGATTTGTGGACGTCATATCATTGGTCCCTTTTTTATCGATGGAAATCTTACAGGACAGCGGTATTTACAGTTACTCCAAGAGCAAGTTATTCCAACTTGTGCAGGGCTTTTTCCCGATAAAAATAATTTGGATTCCTCTAACAGGAATCTGTGGTATCAACATGACGGAGCACCTCTTCACTATGAAATCAATGTTCGTAGATATTTGGATGCGACTTTTCCTAATCGATGGATAGGCAGAAGAGATGCTGTAGAATGGCCTGCAAGGAGTCCTGACCTTACGCCCCTCGATTTTTTTTATGGGGTCATTTGAAAACCAAAATTTACCGAAGTCGACCTGAAACTGTAAAAGATTTACAACAAAGAATTCAATATGAAGTAGCACAGATCACCCGGATTCTCTGCAAAACTCTGTTCAGGCTATTTATGATAGATGGGGTTATTGCCTCGCTGCTAACGATAGGCATTTTGAGCAATTGTTACCTTAAAAATAAACCTACAGTATTTATTAATAGTTTTTTTTCTATTTTATTTATTTTAAATCTTGAAATTTTACAAGAATTCCAAAGCAGTTCAATTTAGACCGGGTATGTTTCAAATAATATTAGAAAAAAAAGGACTCAAGATGGCGTAATTTCTTCGAACTGACAGTTCAAGATATTTTATTGTCAACGTCAGCATGTGCGCCTATATAACATTCTATAACTTTTATTTAAACATTTTTTTGATATACTGATTAATAAATGCTGTGGAATCATTATTCCATGCATATGGGGCACCCTTTATATATTTATATATATATTTATATATATATATATATATATATATATATATATATATATATATATATATATATATATATATATATATGTATGTATGAGCCGTTCACTGTTTAGAACTTAAGTGTGGCGTCAGTTCAGCCTTTCATTGGCATGCGCACAAGGAACATAATTTCTATTAGGGAATTTCTTCACAACTCTACATATTTTTATACAAATTAAGGTGTTATGTAAAAATGCAGTCTTTGCCCCTTTGATAATAGCGAATTAATTATACAAAATATGTATTTTTCCAATTAACATGTGATATTACTTACGATATTATTTCTCTAAGTATAGTTTAACAATTATATTATCAAGAGGATGTAGTACTGAAGATGAAAACCTTATGGCTATCAACAATATATGTAGTCAGTTTTTGAAAAGCATGTAGGTTGCAATTCTTGCAACGTATTTAATGACTCAAGGAGATTCTCTCGTGTGCCCAGTACAGATATCCCTCTGATATGCGGTCACATTTTTAACGTTCCGGACGGAACACTTATGGGATCACATTGGTGTGTGTTGTCTATCTGTCACACTCGATTTTCTCCGAAACTATTTGACATAGAAAGTTGAGATTTTTCACAAATATGGCCCAATCAGAGCCGTGTAGTTTTGAAAATGAAATTTTGACATAAAGAGTTAGTTTTGGGGGTGAAGTTGGAAGTTAAAAAAAATTGCAAGGTGAAATGACAGCTTCTGAAAACACGAGTTTAAAAATATATATGATGTAATAGTTGTGCAAACTTTTCTTTACATTATTTTTAAAAAATTACCAAATATCGCTGTCTCCCCACCCTACTAATTAAAAGATTCCGAAAAAATTGTGGAATATTCTCCATAAGATGTAGATTGAATGAAAATTATCTTGAGTGCCGTAACTTTGCTAATTTATCTGGTATAAAAAAAAACAAAAATTTCAAGGTCATCAGTTTTCAACAAAGATCGGAAACAAACTTTGTTGAAAACTCGATTGGAGTGTCTTTTGTGAAGTCACTGATCATTTTATATCTCCGTAACAAAAAAGTTTTATTTTAAATCAATCACCGTACGCACCACTAATTGCGCAAGTCTGACTAGCACTTGGCCGGTTTTTCACTATAACTTCACAAGGAAACGGATGTTTTAGACAATCTTAAAACTGCTTGGACTAAAGTTTTCTTTTGTTGCGGCCTAAGGTCGAGATCTCGTAGCTTCAATAAAGAAAAAGCGCTACACCTATTTCAGAAATAACCCTTATCTAAAACGTAATTTGCCAAGTCAATATCAGTTTATGTCGCAAAAACGTTTATTTTTCTTTGGAAGAAGTAACAAACTATAATTGTCTTTTTTCTCTTTACCAAATTAAGAAGGAAGTAAAACCGTGGCACATATTAATAGGTTATTTATAAAAATGCCTCCTCCTCGTCCTCATCTCAGCACACAGAGTGCCTCCACCTCCCAGCACACTGAATGCCTCCTCTTTCCAACCCATATACCACCCCCTTCTTCAAAGACACAATCATAGTTCTTCCTCACAAATTATAATTTGCCTCATCCACCTCTCCGAAATATTTTCACTAACGCATAGCATATTCTGTGACCTTGATAACACCACATACATATTTATGTCGATTGTCGAAGTATCAGCCCATATTTATTGGCTCTTTCTCGTGACTTTCAAACCTCTTTAAGCGGAACATGCCCTTTGTGATCGACATTTTTTGAAAAACACTAATTCTGCGACTATTGGGAGACGAAAATTTCTCATTCAACATGATCACAGTAGAAATGGTCTTATTTCAACTCTGATATTATTTATGGAACATAAATGAAGCCCCGAGGGTTCAACATTTAAAAAATGACTGAAAGGTTTTAACAAACTCTTTTCATTCTAAGTAAATCTATCCCACATTAATCAAAGACATTAAGAAGAGATGTAAACGTGGTGTGTGCTAAATTATTTAGTGCCGTAAATATCCATATATAGTCTTCATAAAGATTAAGCTCTGCACCCTCACAACATAGAGTTGGTGTGAGAATTAACGTCAACTGGTACTCTTCAGAGTGTTTTCAACATTATTCTGTGATGGTACCTTTTCACTTTAATTACGACATGAATAAAAAGATTTACCATTATTGGGGCCCTATAAATTCAAAACTAAATCATTAGTCAAAATCCTTCATTTTCTCTTAAAGTGCCCAGTTGGGTTGTAATATAGCCAGGTGGCATTAACGGCCAGTACCTCTTTGGGGACAACAGAGGCTGACGTTAATTCGAAGCAACATATGGAGTTGATTAATAATTTCTTAATACTCTTTACAAAATATTGATGATTTTAACTAGAGAACCTAGTTTTAACAAGATGTGGCGGCATAATACACTTCAACCACATCTTTGTCATTGATATAAATGGTTTTCCAGTGACAAAAGTTGACCGCCACATAGATTCTATTTGACATCCATGGATTTCTTGTGAGGTAATTTCAAAATTAAAGTTTACATTAGCAATCTTAGCTATCTGAGACTACAAAATACAAAAAAAAAAAAAAACAGCATAACAAGTAGTCATAAGTAGATTCATCATTCACCATTCGCTTAGAACAGTATCGAGGACAAACGGTTTACATTTGGAATTTTCAACGAATTCAATTCTTCATTTTAAATTGCTTTTATCCTAAAAATTTTTAAAAATTAAATTCCCGATATTAACGACACCTTTTTATGTGTCAAGTTGCGCGCGATTAAACTAAGTTTGGGCGGTAACTATTATGTTTAAAAAACAGTTATTGGTGTTACTATTATATTGGTGAGCAAAAAAATAGATTCAAACGATTTTGTTCCATTTAACACCGATCCTTGAATTTAATTTTCAGAGTGGTATTATTTTTGGTATTATTAGAATGCTAACTTTCTACTCTTTCCAATAATACCAAAAACATTTGGATTTCCAAAAAGTTTTACTGATTAAAACTCAACAGAACCGTTTTTGCTCGCTCAGCAACATACTCGTTGCGCGCTATTCATCCCTATAAAAACACATGCAACATAAAATATTGATTTTGGTTTTTACCAATAAATTTAATTGTTAAACTTAAAATTTGTTTAATTTTTCCTTTCTCTTATCCCCATTTCCAAAGTTCTTCTTGTTTCCCCTTTAAATTATTTTAATCAATAAAAAACATGAGGTATGCTATGGAATTTGATAACATTAGAAAGAGAATAGAATGGACTATCAAATGATACTAAAATCCGTAAAAATATATGAACACTAAATTCTAGGATCCGTGTTAAATGAAGCCAAATATTTTGAGTCGTTTTTTTTTGCTCACCAGTGTACTTTAAAGTAACAGATTTCCGTTATATTTTAATTTGAGCACCATGTAAGTCGTAAAAAGGTGAAAAATCTATAAAATTCTCCATAGGCAAGTAAAGGGTCTTCCATTTGGGACTTGACACTGTGAACGCACCCTTAAGCCAATCACTGTCAACGTCAAAACATTCAGTAAAGTCAACATTTTCATCATGGTGAAGTACACGAACGAACAACGTTTACAAATAATTAAAATTTACTACCAAAATTTGGAGTCGATGACTGCAACTTTAAGAGCATTAACGCCAATTTTTGGTCGTAATTCTCGTCCCAGTAGACAACAATTCATAGTTTAGTGGAAAAATTTGAGTTAACATATTCGCTGCTGGATGTTCCCGTGCCAGTGAGACAACAGTCGATTTTACGGCGTTTTCGAGAATTGGGCATCGCTCAGACCACACTATGGCGCATTTTGCGAAAGGATCTTGGCCTGCACCCTTATAAGTTAAAGTTAACTCAAGAACTAAAGCCACTCGATCATATGAAGCGACGTGCGTTCTCGAATTGGGCTCTAGAAATGTTGGAAGAAGATGATCAATTTCATCGCAAAATCATCTTTAGTGATGAAGCGCATTTTTGGATAAACGGCTTCGTCAACAAACAGAATATGCATTATTGGTCAGGTGAAAACCCTCATGTGCTTGAAAAACATCACTTCATCCACAAAAAACTACTGTTTGGTGCGGTTTTCATGCCGGTGGTGTCATTGGGCCGTTCTTTTTCGTTGATGAAAATAACCGTAACGTTACAGTCAATGGAGATCGCTACAGATTCATGTTGCAACGTTATTTGTTTGATCAATTGCATGGGCTAGACATTAATGATATGTGGTTTGGCCCAAGCCACACAGCGGGTGTAACAATCGACTTACTGCAATCTAAATTCGGTGAATGTGTTATATCGAGAAATGGTCCCGTCGAATGGCCGCCTAGATCATGTGATTTAACACCTCTAGACTTCTTTTTATGGGGGTACGTTAAATCATTGGTCTATGCTAACAAGCCTGCGTCGTTAGAGGAGCTCAGGGCCAATATTGAAAGAGAGATAGCGGGCGTTTCCGTCGCAATGTGTGGCCGAGTCATCGAAAATTAGGTTCAACGAATCGACCGCTGCAAACGTGCCCGTGGTGGACATATGAATGAAGTCGAATTCCATACATAAATGTTTTGATTGTACTTCAAGATGATAGTAAAATTTTCGAAATGTCTCAAATGGGTTGCGTTTTATTTCAAAAAAAAGTTATCAAGTCCTTAATGGAAGACCCGATACAAATCGTTTGAAATTGATAAATGTTATTAAAAATTGTATAAACAGTGTTTTGACATTTTTATAAAAATATATGTATTTTGTTTTATTTTTTCTTAGACAAAAAAAAAAGAAAAGCTACTCCATATATTACTAATACAGAAATAGTAGAAAATATTAACATCCTAAAGGATTGTGTAATTTGTCTAAGAGTATTTGTTATATTTCATTTCGATTTGTGTATGCATTAGAATAGCTAGGTTAAAGAGTGAGCGGCATATGGATACAAAGGTCGTTTCTTTAAAGAAAAAAGATAACAGTAAGACAGAGCTGCTTAAGAGGGGGGTGCCCCAAACGACAACTATAGGGTGAAACTTCTTGATAAAAACTCATCTTGCATTTAAACTCTAAAGAGCTTAGGTCCTTTCCAAGGTAGTAAATTAAAAATTAATGCAAATTGCAAGTTAATGCAAAATACTGATATGTATATTTATTTCTGAACTCTAGAACATACTTAAATATATTTGAAGCGTAACAACTGTTTCTTATAAATTTGTTTGCAAATAACTTTTTTTATTTATATTAACCTCGTAGTTATATAATTTAAAAATATATATTTAGATATGATATAATTTTGTATTTGTATAATGTCGATAGTTGAAAGGCAAAAGCGAATAAGTAAATATTTCGCTGCGTCACGGCCCATAATGTTCCATTATATGTCAGGTACAGTGGCGTACTCAAATTCTAATAGCGGGAAATGGCGTGCTTTCCATTTTTCATTCATATTCTTTCTCCCTCGGAAGACATCACTGGTCAGTTGATAATATACCTTAAAGCAGTTTTTCCCAGATTAAGGTGGTTTTCTCTTTTAGCAAGAATTTTTTGGACGACTTGGATATGTTTATTTGATATGTTTATGCAAAATACGATATTAACCGTTCATTCATTTGGCGAGATACTTTTTATACGCACAGGTTACTCTAACGCTCTGACAGAACATCGATCTGGCCTTATCACCAAATTACAAGCAATAATGCTAACTACTAAATTATTCCCCCACCCCTACACCTAGGGTTAAAATCTTTATCTTTCTGAACGGATTATGCCATGAAAAGTGTTATTAAAGTTGCAAATTTCATCAAAGGAAAAGCATTGCAGAATTGTAGTTTTAGAAAAAATTCAGAGGGCATGGCTCCTTTTTCTATAATATATATAAAATGCAACGTCTCTCTGTCTGTCCGTTAGTGCGCTTATCACTGGCGAACCACTTATCCGATTTACGTACTTTTTTTTTAAAACATACATATTTTCTCTGGCCAGGTTATAGGCTCTATTTTATTACGATAGGTAGCATAAGGAATGAGCAATGACGATAATAATGAATGAAGTCGCAAAAAAGTTTGCGCTAGCGCGTTCCCTTGCAATACACAGCCTAAACCATTAAATATGGAACAATATTATGTAGCAGAGAATATCTATAATCTATAATATATATAAAATGGCAATGTCTCTCTGTCTATCTGTCCATTAGTGAGTTTATCACGCGAGAACCACTTATCCGATTTACGTATCTTTTTTTAAATTCATACATATGTTCTCTGACTAGGTTATAGATAGATATTTTATTACATCTATAATATATATAAAACGCAACGTATCTCTGTCTGTCTGTCTGTCTGTCCGTCCGTTAGTGCGCTTATCACTGGAGAACCACTTATCTGATTCACGTACTTTTTTTTTAAAACAACATACATATGTTCTCTGGCCAGGTTATAGACTATATTTTATTACGATAGGTAGCATAAGTAATGAGCAGTGGCGATCATAGTGAATGAAGTCGGAAAAAAGTTTGTGCTAGCGCGTTCTCTTGCAATACACAGCCTAAACCATTAAATATGGAACAATATTATGTAGCAGAGAACATCTATAATCTATAGTATATATAAAATGCAATGTCTCTCTGTCTGCCTGTCTGCATTAGTGCGTTCACGCGAGAACCACTTATCCGATTTACGTATTTTTTTTATTTATTAATTATACATTTGTTATCTGGCCAGGTTATCTATAATCTTCTATCTATATGTATATATAAATGCATACGTCTCTCTGTCTGTCTGTCTGCCTGTATCTCTATCTGTCTGTTTGTTCGTGAGTGCGCTTATCATATACCACTTATCCGATTTATGCTTTTTTTTAAAACATACATATGTTCTCTGGCCAGGTTATATATATATAATATATATAAAATGCAACGTATATATGTCTGTATATATGTCCGTTAGTGCGTTACGTGCTTTTTTTTAAAAAACATATATGTTCTCTGGTATATTATAGGATATATATATTATAGGTAACATAAAGAATAATGACGATATAGTGAATAAGATAAAAAAAAGGCTACCGTATAGCGTGTTATCTATATATACTGCCTCAATATTATATATGGAACAATATATGTTGCAAAGAATATATATATATATAAAATGCAACGTCTCTCCGTCTATCTGTCCATCCGTTAGTGGGCTTATCACTTGAGAACCACTTATCGGATTTACGTTTTTATATATTTATACATAAATTATATATATTCGATATAAGCCTATAATGGGAGATATGATATATGTATATAAGGGGAAATAATATAAGGAGAAATAATGGGAGATAAGGGGAAATAATGGCAGATATTTATTATAGGTAACATATATAATATGATATAGTATGAATCAAGTCCCCGCGAGCGGAGCCGCGGGCACTGCTATTATCACACAGATATTATGAGGGCGTTCTATAATGTCCTGAAAATAGTTTTCTATAAAGCAGATACTATAATATATATACTTGCAAAGTATAGAAATCAGAATTTGAAAACTTATTTTTTCTTTATTATAAGATATTTATACCACATATTTATGAATATAGTATTGTATATATATATATATATATATATATATATATATATATATATATATATATATATATATATATATATATATATATATATATATATATACATAGATATAATTCGAAAATAAAACACAGTCATATACCCGCAGCACATAGACAACCCAAAAGAACAGAATGGTATACAGCAACTTATAAAGCAAGAAAGGATCCGAAGAAAAAATGATCGAATTGGAAGAAGAACTAAAAAATATAAAATGGACAGTATTGGGCTTAGCGGAAGTAAGACAGGAGAGTCTTGTATCATCATAAAAAGTGGCCATAAATTTTTCTATAAAGGCAATGAAAGTAAGAAAATTAGTCGGTCTACTTATACATTAAAAAAATAGCAGAAAATGTTGTTCAATTCAAAGCCATATGGGAAAGAATGATTTCAGTAGAGATATAGATGAACAGAAGATGCAAATGTAAGATCATTCACGTAAAGTAAATCCCAAGATATAAGATCCAGCCTTTTTGGTTTTTCTACGGGGCAATAAACGACCCTATTAAGGTTTTGTGCATAGTTGCCAGGTATTATGATAAACGTATTTTTATTTTACCTGCTTTGTATACTGCCCCCACTTGCACCAGCAATCATATTGGATCTATTTTTGCCTATATATTTACTACCTGGCACCTCGGTTTGGAGCCCTTTAAGTATTTGATAATATAGGCCTAATGACCACAGGTCCCTATTAAGATTCGAAAGATACTTTTTATTATTTTTATTTTTAGTTTTACTTACAACTTACAACGTAACGGTTCTATTTTAATTATGTGGAGTCCGTGGGAAAATTGCAATAGTAGCTATCGCAAGAGAAAACATTTATCACTTCACGCTAAACAAATAGTGAAAAATGTTTACGACAGTTTAGTAAAAAGAAATTTAAATAAAGAATGTGCTTTGCAAGAAACCAGTGAACTAACAAAACCCCAGTTTCTACGATTAAGGGTACTGTAAGAAAACTTATCACTCAGGAACAGGAAAAAACGCAAAGATTTTCAAATGCATCATGTAGACGATTGTGAAAAAGACGTCATCAGGAGAAAAATATATTCTATGTATGAAGAGCAGTTGGTGCCGACACTAGACAAAATAAAATTAAGACTGGTGCAGAACGAGACCAATATACATTGTGGCCGATCAACCCTTCACAGAATTCTCTTAAAAATGGGATTTACGTTCCGAAAAATCAACAAAAGGCCACTAGTGATGGAGTTGCAAAAATTGCGAATCTTGCGACATACTTATTTACAAGAAATTAAAAAGTATCGATCAGAGAATTGGCCAATAATTTACGTTGACGAAATATGGTTCGATACCCATAACACTGCGCAAAAAGGGTGTGTTGACAGCAGTACAAAATGTGAACTAACGCACCTTCAAATAAAGGTAAACGAATAACCATTTTGCATGCTGGATCTGAAAAGGGCTGGGTTTCAAATTATCTACTATTATCTGTAAAAAAACATAAAAGATTCTACTTTGGACTATCACGAAGACACGACCGCAGAACTTTTTGAAAATTGGTTATCAAAATTCTCTTTTGCCAAATGTTCCCGAACAGAGTGTTATAGTTACGGACAATGCAAGTTACCATAGTCGCCTACTGTAAGGTTCCTAATGCAGCCAACACCAAATCGGAAATACAGGAATATATGTTAGAAGATGACATTTATTTTGACTTTAGTTATAAAAAAGTGATCTTTTGGAAGTTTTGAAAGACTGTAAATTGAAAAAGAAATATGTTTGTGATAGTATGGCTGAGAAAATGGGACACACTATTTTGCGGTTTCCTCCGTATTATTGTGTGTTTAATCCAATTGTACATATTTGGCATCAAGTTAAATCAAAAATAAGGACACAAAATGTTTCTCCTACTTTAAGAGTGTCAGTGGTTGAATTAGTAAAAAAAAGTTATAAATGATATACCTTGTGAAAGCTGGAAGAATTCCATTCAACACGTTGTTAAAGTTGAAGATTCATATATTTATGTAAATAATATAAAACCACTGATAATTACCTCAGCTGATGACAGTGATAGTGAAACCGAACTAGTTAAGTTAAAATATATTTTTATTTTTACAATATGTCCCCTCTTGTAAACACCATTCATTTAAACTGTATATTTGTACTTCTAATCCATTTGTTTTTACATGCATCTATAAATAAACATCTCCAAAAACACTTATAATTTTATTTATTTGCATTAATGAATAAAATTCTTAAGTCCATCTCTGCAACCTATCATAAACAAAAGGTCAGAATTTTTATATTGCCCACTTAAAAGGGCAAAAATCAGTATCTTATATTTTGGGACAGGCTATATATGCACCGACATCAAACAGTGAGGAAGAAGAAAACTTACCAATTCTACGAAGATATAAACAAACCATTGCTACATCATAAAACACGATATGTCATAATAATCGGCGACTTCAACGCCAAAATAAGGAAAACAATGAATACAAATGAGAAGAGTGTCGGGAAGTTTGGTTTGGGTACGAGGAACAGCAGAGGAGAAATGTTATCAATTGTAAACGAAAATAACTATGTACGTTATGAACACATTTTTTCAGCCAGAACATAGACGATGGACATGGCAAAGCCCAGATGGTATAACAAGAAACGAAATATCAAATGACAAGAACATTGTAATTGACACGACAGTCCTGAACACGATAAGCATTGGCAGTGACCCTCGGATGTTCAGAGCAAAAATAAGAATAAATCTGAAATAGGGGAAACGTAGATTGATAACGCATGCAAACATAAAGTCACCAACAGGAGTAATAAAGCAAAACAGAGACGAATATCGACAACTACAAGAAAATCATATAAAACTAACATAAATTACCAAACAGAACATGATGAACTAAACTCACAAATAACCAACAGCCTACTCATTACTACAAAACAATTAGCAACATCGAAAAAAGAAACACAAAAATTAAGTAAAGAGACACAAAATCACATGAAACAAAGACGACTATTAAGAAATGATCCTACAAACTTCAGAATAGAATTGGCCAAAATAGACAAAAAAAAAAATAAAGAAAAAGATCAGAGAAGACGTCAGATAGCTCGAAAATAGAAGAATCTTTGAAAATGGAGAAAAGTTTGAAACACCTAAACAAACAAATGGATGATGGGACACATCAAATAATAAAACTCATAATTAACGATAACCAAGAGATCACACAAATCAAAGAGATACAGGAAACTACAGAGAAATATTATCAAACACTATGGTATATGACACGGAAATATCGTCACCGCCCGGGAAAGCAGAAGGAAATAGAGTGATAGTAAGAAATTTGTGATCTGAAAAAATTCCCGATGTAACAACGGATGAAATAATGAACGCCTTAAAATATATGCACAACAACAAAGAGCCAGGTGACGTTGAAATTACTATAGAAATGATAAAGTATGGAGGGGCAACGATAATAGAATCTCTTCAAGCTCTATTTAACAGGTGCCTCATAGAAAGTAAAATACCAACACCTTGGGTAAACGCCTTGATTGTGCTTATATTTAAAAAGGAAAACAAATTTAAATTGGAGAATTACAGACCTATCAGCCTGTTATCGGTTCGGTACAAAATCCTCATTAGAATCATAACGTATAGATTAACAAACAAATTAGACAGTTATCCACCACGTGAACAAGCGGGATTTAGACGAGGATACAGCACTTGGGACCATCTTCAAACAATTACATTATTAGTGGAAAAAGCAAATGAATATAAGGTCACCTTGTGGATAGCAATGGTTGACTACGAAGAAACATTTGATTCGGTAGAGATATGGGCAATCCTTAACGCCTTAAGTAACAACAGAGTCGATGAAAGGTACACAACTCTTCTTGAATACATATATAAAAATGCTACATCACAAATAATGCTTGAAGATAAAACAAATAAAATCTAAAAGAGGAATTAGACAAGGCGGCTCGATATCTCCAAAGCTGTTCACTTTGGACCTTAGAAGACATGTTCAAATTGCTAAAGGGGGAAAATAAAGGAATACTAATAGACGGTGAACGATTAAATCACTTAAGGTTCGCAGATGATATTACTTTAATCGCCAACACAAAAGAAGAATTACAAGAAAAGCTGATGGAATTAAATAACAAGTCTCGAGAAATAGGTCTAAAAATAAACTTCACCAAAACAAAAACCGTGTGGGGTTGTTAGTCCTCCATCGGGCGCCTCTCCGGATAGCGAATAAGGGAATGCTACTTAGATATGAGGGGTATCAAGGAAATCAAATACCTGAGGCGGACCAAATTTAGCAATAGGGCATTCTCTTGTTCTCAGCATGAGAAATAGCTCTTAAAGATGAATGAGCTACATAAATCGTCAACAGCATGGGATTGCAGAAGGAAATGGTAAACCACTGCATTAATGATTCAAATTGAATATACCTAGTTAAAATCATGATGGGAAAGTTCAGAGCGAAAAATTCCGGAGTCTCTAGTCCCCCTATCGGATCTCTGGGGGGGGGAGGGAAACAGTTTTGAACGCTGCTAAATCAGAATGGTTGGTTCTAAACTATATGCTTCAGTTATCTGGTACCCAACATATGAGATCCACAGTAATCACTTTGAGAAAGTCCAAAGACGATTTGTGAAGTTCCTCTGGTTTAAATTAGATGGTATTTAGCCACCATTGGGTTTCCCCAATCATGTTCTATTGAGAAGATTCAATATTGTTAGCCTTTCTCGGCGTGGAGAATATGCTACAACCTTGTTTTTATATAAAATCTTGAATAACAGAATCGAATGCCCCGGCACCCTCTCAAGTATTAGGTTCCGTGTGCCATCTCAACATGCTCGCCTAAGCCATTCCCTTTTCTATATGCCTGTTCCAAGAGTAAACTTGTTGATGTACTCGCCGCTATACGTTAGGAGCATGAATTATGAAAGGGTTAAACATATAGTTGATATTTTCTGTTACAGTATAACATGTATAACATCTTTACGTAGGTCATGTTTAACTGTGGATTAGGTATCTCTTTTTTTTTGTAAGTGACTGATGTAACATTATTGATTTTAGCGTCCCAACTTAAAATAATATTTACGAAATTGTTGTGAAAACTGATTTCTTTGTTACCTTGTGGGTCCTCGGTAGTCTGAACTGCTAGAGCTACTGAAGTGTCATCGGCGAACAGTCCTACTAGGTCATTGTCATTATGCCACGGAACACTTATTATTATAATTTATATATTATAACTTGCACTTGACTAGTTTTGTTTTAAAGAACCAGTATCTAGGACACATAAAATAAACACATAATTTGATAAAACGCGGGATGAAGTTCTAGCTCATAGTACCATAAACAAAGTAATAAGTACTTAAGACATATTTAGATTCCTTTAAGAAAAAAAAAGAGAATATTAAACGCGAAGCTGCTTATAAAAGAGAGGTATCAAACAATAAATTCGGACGGAGCTTAAAACTGAACTCATTCCCAAACCAATTTAAAAACCAACAAAAAAACCTTTAATACAGTAGAACTCTAGAAGCTTAGGGAGGTGAGAGAAGTAAATGGTTACGAAGGGCATTTCTTCAAGAAAAAGAAGTTAAAGTTACTTAAAGAAAAGAGCGGCGCATCTCAAAACCAAAAGCCTCAAATCAATCACCAGACTAAGAAATTTCCAAAAAAAAAACTTTCTTTTACCCTAAACTTTTAACAACTTATAAATTAAAAGTTAATACCCAGAAGAGGAGATATTTTTTTCAGTGAAACTGATCAACCAAATTTCCATTCATAACTCCAGGAGTGGGATAAATTGTCCACAAAAAAGAACACCACTAAACAGTAAAAGTTAGTCGCTAAAAATCTTTCCCCAATAAAGGCAAAAACTTCTTTTCTAAAAGAAAGCGATTTTTTTAATATGCTTCTGCCCTCTTTTGATTAGGCCACTGTTTTCAAGCCTATTTTTAAAATCAATAACTTAGTAGGGGAGATTTTTAAGAAACAAAACCGTTTTATATACTTTTCCCCGGCTACGCCGCTGGTTATGGTGGGTATGGTTTCGGATATTAGTGGCATAATTAAAAAATTTGTTGAAACAAAAGTAAGTGAAAAGGTCTTTTAAAAAATACTGGCCAAATGCAAGTCGGGCTTGCGCACTTAGTGTTTCGTACGGTGATTGTCTTAAAATAAAAAATTTTATTACGGAGCTATGAAATGATCAATGACTTCACAAAACACACCCCAAATGAGTTTTTAACAAACTGATTACTTTGAAATTTTTGTTTTTATATACCAGATAAATTAGCAAAGGTAATGCACTCATGATAATTTTTGTTCAATCTACACCTTATGGAGAATATTCCAGAATTTTTCAAAATTTTTTGTTCAGTACTTTTCGCGATAGGGTGCCTGGACAGGTCTTTATGGGCATTTTTAAAAAAATAATACAATGAAAAGTGTGCGCAAGTATGACATCATATATATTTTTGAATTTTTTACAACCTTTCATTTGACACCCCACTTGAACACCTGCTAAAAATTATTTTTTTCAATTCCGATATCACCCCCTAAAACTAACCCTTTATGTCAAAATTTAACTTTCAAAACTACACGGTTCTGATTGGGCCATCAATTCCTATATTTGTGCCAAATTTCAACTTTCTGTTTCCAAGAGTTTCGGAGGAAATCGTGTTTGACAGACGGACAGATAGACACCTAAGTGATCTCATAAGTGTTCCATATGGAACACTAAAAATAACAATTTCGATATATTAGTTTTGTATATTTAATATAAAATTAAAAAATGTTATTTGTTAGTTTTCACCAGAGTGAAATTTTAACAAATTGAACTTTTGTAAGCTTCACGCTATGCAGGTTCTGGGACAGTGCTTGTACCGTTTGATAGAAAGTGTGAATGTGATTTCATTTTTAGTATACCTTCAAAATTTGCCTTGAACTATAATATTTTCGCTTGATGAACGAGGGTATAAAATCACTTAAATTTTCAAGTAAGATAAAAATATCGTAGGAGCAAAATAAATCAAAATCAGTAATATTCTTAATAACTTCACATTTCATATAATTATAATAGCAATTTACTGTTATCTGAATAACTAAAAATTCACACAGTGGCGTTTATATTTGTAGAGTAAACGAAGTAATTAGTTTAATAAACAATTACATCAGAAGTTTGAATTCGTGAAAATTATATTATTTTTAAGCTTATAATTTCATATGACCCCCATGCAAAGGTTACTATTTTCTCCCAAGAGAAATACGTTACCGCCAGAAAGTATTTGCCCACCTAGAGATTTCAATGTAACTGCCAAAATTTAATACCTAATTAAACCCTTTTATTATATTAGGTAAATTTAATTGTTCTTAACAAGTGTCCATCATAAAATTGTTTAGATAAATGTAATGAAAGACTGATTTTGTCAAATTTCCACTTTATTTAGTTTCACTGAAACTGTATGACGCGTTTCGCTATACTATAGCTTCGACTAATACAAAATGCATGCACAAAAATACATCATTTTGTATCAGACGAAGCTATAGTATAGCGAAACTCGTCATACAGTTTCAGTGACACTAAATAAAGTGGAAATTTGACAAAATCAGTCTTTCATTACATTCGTTATGAATTTCCATCAAGTAACAGCCACAACAATTCAAAGTTGTTTAGATAAACCTTTTTGGTGAAATCACAAATTAAAAAACCGGTCAAGTGCAAGTTGAACTTGCACAATTAGTGTTCCGTACGTTGATTGTTTTTAAAATAAAAATTTTTGTTAGGGTGGTATAAAATGATCAGTGACTTCATAAAACACACCCCAAATGAGTTTTCAACAAAGTTTGTTTCCAATCTTTACTGAAAACTGGTGACCTTGAAAGTTTGTTTTTTTTATATACCAAATAAATTATTAAAGATAATGCACTCGTGATAATTTTCGTTCAATCTATACCCCGTGGAGAATATTCCAGAATTTCTTCAAAATTTTTTGATGAGTACTTTTCGAGATAAGGTAGGGGACAGCGATTTTTTAAAAGTAATACGAAGAAAAGTGTGCGCAAGTATTACATTACATATATATTTTTTACTCGTGTTTTTACAAGCTTTCATTTGACACCACACTCGATGACCTAGTAAAAAAAAATTTTTTTCACTTCCGATTTGACCCCTCAAAACGAACCCAAAATTTATGTTACGGTGGTATAAAATGATCAGTGACTTCACAAAACACACCCCAAATGAGTTTTCAACAAAGTTTGTTTCCAATTTTTACTGAAAACTGGTGACCTTGAAATTTTGTTTTTTTTTTATATACCAAATAAATTATTAAAGGTAATGCACTCGTAATAAATTTCGTTCAATCTATACCCCGTGAAGAATATTCCAGAATTTTTTCAAAATTTTTTGATCAGTACTTTTCGAGATAAGGCCCGTGACAGCGATTTTTTAAAAGTAATACGAAGAAAAGTGTGCGCAAGTATTACATTACATATATATTTTTTACTCGTGTTTTCACAAGCTTTCATTTGACACCACACTCGATGACCTAGTAAAAAAAGTTTTTTCACTTCCAATTTTTCCCCTCAAAACGAACCCCTTAAGTCAAAATTTATGTTACGGTGGTATAAAATGATCAGTGACTTCACAAAACACACCCCAAATGAGTTTTCAACAAAGTTTGTTTCCAATCTTACTGAAATTTGATGACCTTGAAATTTATGTTTTTTTTATATACCATATAAATTATTAAAGGTAATGCACTCGTGATAATTTTCGTTCAATCTACACCCCGTGGAGAATATTCTAGAATTTTTTCGAAATTTTTTGATAAGTACTTTTCGAGATAAGGCCCGAGACTGCGATTTTTCGCAAATTTTTAAAAATAATACAAAGAAAAGTGCGCGCAAGTATAATATTATATATATATATTTTATTCGTGTTTTCACAAGCTTTCAATTGACACCACACTCGATGACCTAGTAAAAAAATTTTTTTTTCACTTCCGACTTCACCCCCCAAAACTAACCCCTTAAGTCAAAATTTAGTTCTCAAAACTACATGGCTCTGATGAGGCCATCAATTCCTATATTATTACCAAATTTCACCTTTCTATGTCAAATAGTTTCGGAGAAAATCGGGTGTGACAGACAGACAGACAGACAGACACCGAAGTGATATTATAAGTGTTCCGTACGGAACACTAAAAATAATTAGAAGAAATCTCCAAGTTTTGCATGATAATCGTTTTGAGGCGATTTCTGAGAATTCCAGTTGAAGTAAGAACTCATTTCAAGTTTCTAGGGATTATGGAAATTCCTAGTGACATTTTATGATAAAAACTATGCTATAAATACCACTGCCCTTTTGGAAATTAACCACTAGCAAACAGTACTTTGTCATTGATACAGGCTCGATGGTTTTGTAAAAATGATAATTGCGAGACATCAAAATGGTCACTCGAGTCGACAAATCGCGAGTGATATGCGGATGCCAAGGAGGTGGACTACATCGTAAAAAAAATTTCAGCGGGACATGGAATTCCAACCAAAAACGTTCAGGAAGGCCTCGAAAAACGACTCCCGCTGAAGACAGAACTATAACAATGTCTAGCAGACGTAATCGTCGCCTAACCGCACCAGAAATCACGGCTCAAGTAAACCTGGAGCGGCCCATCCGCATCAGCGTGACAACCGTGAAGAACAGGTTAGCAGAAGCTGAACTGCACGGGACGTTGCAGTGAGGAAACCACTTCTTAGGCAAGTGAATAAACGTAAATGATTGGAATGGGCCCGAGAACATAAAAATTGGACATCAGAACAATGGAATTCCGTCCTCTGGAGTGATGAATCTAAATTCGAAATTTTCGGTTTAAATCGACGAGTTTACGTGCGGCGGTCAGCTGGAGAGAGGATGTTGGAAGCCTACAGTAAAACATGGTGAGGTTCAGTAATGGTTTGGGGTTGTTTTGGCAACGGTAAAGTTGCAAAAATCTTTAGGATAGAAGGAATTATGCGAAAAGAACAGTATCAAGAAATTTTGCTAATTCAGATGCTTCCTCCTGGAAGAGACATTTTTCAGGGGAAATTTATTTTTCAGCATGACAACGACCCTAAACATTCTGCTAAACAAATTAGAGAACTTTTGGACCATGGATGGAAATCCGATGACGTCCTGGAAATGATGACTTGGCATCCACAATCACCCCACTTGAACCCCAACGAATTGCTATGGGACCATTTGGACAGGTGTGTTCGAAAACTCAATCCAACATTAGAAAATCACTTGTGGGAACTTTTACAAGCAGAATGGGTTAAAATAACCGAAGAAACTCTGAAGAAACTATTGGACAGAATGCCGAAACTCTGTAAAGCGGTGATTAAAAACAAAGGAGGTCACATAGATGAGAAAAATCTTGGAAAATCATGAATATTTTTATGATTTTCTAGATTGTAAATAATGTGAAAATAAATAATAATTCATTAAAATTAAAAAATATTATCTGGGTTTTTGTTGTCTTGGGGCTGAAATAACTAGGTGGGCAAATACTTTCTGACGGTAGTGTATATCTTATTCCAATAACGAACACAAAAATTTCAATTTTATTTATTTCTCTAAAATATTCTTCATCATCTAATATGTTATAATAATTATTTTTAAATGTGTTGAGATTATCCTTATATGATGTTTGTACTTGTCAGTTCCACACAAGTTATCGATTGGGATTAATCGCCTGAAAAGCTTTAAATCTACGATACAAGGCCATTAATATAGCCTTATAAACTTTTTCACTCTAAAGTTACACTTAACTCATCTTGTTGCATTCGATATATCAGCTATTTCAAGATTGCGTTATTAAGTATTAAATTATTATTATAATTTACAGTGCTAATAAATTAAACAAAAAAACTTACCAAAAATGTATTATTATTAACCACTCATACCACTAAACATTAGTTTTCAAGCATTTATGTAACCTTTTTTACTGGTCCTTTATCTATTAGGAATATTTGTTTACTTATCACGGTACTAAATGCGCAATACTAAATTCACTAATAATGGTTTAGTTGCTTTCGGATTCTATGAGACGGATGCAAATAGTTGTTTTTTTTTCTGATTTAATTGATATCATTTGGTATATCAAATTAAAAATTGAAAAGCAATTATTTCACATCAAAACATAAGACTGACAAAGATGAGTTCCAATGTAATAATATTAATAAACTGAGGATGATAAACTGGCAAAAGTTGTTATAAATTCTCTTATAGGGAGTTCTCGAGATGTCGATAAATTTAACGTCATGCTATTCGAAGATAACGTAAACACGCACGTTTTTATATTTTTCTTTAAACCTTCAGCACTAACCTTATTACTGACAAAAATAAATTGTTGATTTTTGACAGTTGGTCACGCCAGCGATTTCTACGTTAGCAACTAATTCTATGCGACTGGAGTGCCGTGAGGAAAAGACCAGAAGCCGCAAGACAGAAAAGTCTAACAAACTGCAAAAGTTAGACTTGAAAATTCTTAGTAAAAATGTTAGAAAGGGGTTTGTTTTTAAAAGCATGTTTAAAACTACTGCAAATCTCTAAGATAAAATTATTAATAACGTATATATATATATATATATATATATATATATATATATATATATATATATATATATATATATATATATATATATATGGTATATATATATATATATATATATATATATATATATATATATATATATATATATATATATTAGGGTGACCGCAAAAAATCGATGTCGACGTTAACCCGTGCCATAACTCCAGAACGGTAAATAATAGAAACACGCTTAATATCTCAAAAGAAAGCTAATGTTGTTCTTCAAAATTTATATTCTATACATAATTGTTGTTATTTTAAGTCAAACCGAGTTACAACAGCCTTTAGCCCCAAAAACGTGACCAGGTACGAGTAGGAGCCAGTTTGGGAGTATTCTAAGAATTTTACATAATGTGTCTCGGAATTAACATTTTTTTGTTAAAAAGAGCCTTTTGTTCAAATTTAATCTTTTATTATTATATGGGGATTACCTGACTAGTTTATCAAAGAAAGACCCGTTTGACAGGTAAAAAGGAGGGTGAATCTAATTTCTATTTTAGGGATGGTGATTTTACTTCAGCGTACAACCGACCTTTTATTTATTCAGTTTAGTTTCTAAAGTGCCTTTGAGCTGGTTAGATCGAACAATTATCTAGTGAAGATATTTTAACGTTTTTTTTTAATTTTTCCAAGTGTGTTTGTTATTGTTTTTATAACTATTATAGTATTATATTTTAAAAGACATTTGAAAACATTTTAGTGAAATTAAACTTTGCAATATATTTTGTTTCATTTTCCAAGTTAACTGTTATTTACCTATTGGCCTCTGAAATGGCATCCACATCAGGTGTACAAAGCCGGACCAAGGATAAAATATTTCTTGTTGCCTATTCCATTCACCAGATCACCGGTTGTAAAGCACACAAGTTTTGTGTGCTTTATTTTATAATTTACGTACTGTGAAATTAACTGTAAGAGAATCAGCAAAAACTTACAATACGAGAAGTGTTCATTTTTTGGGAGAAAGCTCGAATCCCGACTAAACATGAGCAAGATGCAATTACTAAGCTGGAAAAACTTTACGCCGAGTGGAGAACTCTTCAAAAAGACCGGAAGAAAAACATCGAAAACGGCCAAGAACAAATTTAAACAGTTTGTTGAAAAGTTGGATGATCTCTTTGATATTGCTCAACAAGATGCCTTGGCTCTGATGAAATCGGAAGAAAATAAGGCGCGTTTCTCGTGAAACAGAGGCAGAAGGGCAGCCCAGGTTCCATGACTGGAGTGGATCTCAAGTTGTCTCGAGCTGAAGAAATCAAGGTGCAAAAGGAACTTGCAAAAATGAACCGACAAATCCAAGAAGCAACTTTTGATATTGGTGAGTTTTTTTTATTATTACTATTCTAAAAAATATAAACAAATAAGTAAATACTTTCATTATAATTGAAAGAAAATTGTACATGAGAGCATGATTTGGCATCTTTATGATTGAGTTTATATTTTTTAAATAATACTTTTTGATAATTAGAAGTAGGTAATTTAGTACCTATGTATTATTACTATTCTGCTAAAACGACAAGTTTTTTATAGTCTTTTTTTTTTCTCTTTCTTTTGTTGCTTCTTAGAGACAGATGATAAAGACAAGTTCGAAGAAGGAGAAGAAGACACTGAAGAGGACAGCATCTACCAGGAACTTGAGAGCTTGGAGGAAATGGACATCCCTGAAGAAGCTGCAGAGGATCCAGGACCATCTGAGATCAAGAGGATGAAAGTTTCATTTGCAAGGGGCGTTAAAGAGATTTTAAACATGAAATTGTCCATTTTATTAGATCGATGTAAGGTATCCGACAGAAATGCCACGAGAATTTTAATAGCTACTTTAGAAGCACTAAACCTTGCCCCTATTGAGTACAAAGTCTCGAAAACTTTATTACATGATAGAAGGCAAATGTTCAGAGAACAATATAATAAAAAAATTTTTGATAAAGTAAACATTCCTGAAAAAGAGCCCGTGGTTGTCCATTGGGACGGTAAACTTTTACCAGGTGTTTTAAAAAATGAACAATGTGAGCGAATAGCTATAGCTATTTCATATGGCGAAAAGGAACAGCTCTGGAGAGGAGCAAGCCGTAGCCGTATATCAATGCCTATATGAATGGGGTTTTCTCAACACCGTCAAGGCGATGTGCTTCGACACTACAGCATCCAACACGGAAAGACTTAAAGGAGCATGCGTCATATTGGAGCAAATGTTAGGAAGAGAATTGTTATATCTAGCTTGCCGTCACCATATCTTGGAAATTCTGTTAAGAGGCGTATTCGACACAAAAATGGGATCAACCACTGGACCTCATCCAGACATTTTCAAGAGATTCCTCACAGCGTGGCCCAAGATAGACAAAGGAAAATCCAACACAGGTATCAGTGACAATCTAATACAAAAGCAGCTAACTCCAGAAGTAATTGCAAATGTTACTGCTGAATTCGAGACCAAATTAACTGAGAGCCACTCCAGAGATGACTACAAGGAACTATTGCAGTTGGTTCTTGTATTTGTTGGATCACTAGACGGCAATGTTGTGGGTTTTAGAACTCCAGGAGCCATTCATCACGCTAGGTGGATGGCAAAGGCTATTTACTGCTTAAAAATGTTCATTTTTCGTCGTCAATTTAAGATGTCTAAAGAAGAAGAAAGTTCTGTGCGTGCCATTTCTGTTTTCCTAGTTAAAATTTATTGTAAAGCTTGGTTCAATGCTCCAAAAGCTCATCTTGCACCAAAGCAAGATTTAGGTATTTTGCATAGTCTGTTAGACTATAAAGAATGTGACAACGACATTGCAGAAAATAGCCCTGACCAAATTTTTGAACCATTTGTGGTATTTGAATGCAAGGTTGGTGGGATTATCGTTTTTTGATCCCACCATTACAGACGATGAAAAGTTGTTAATGGCTAATATATTGCTCAGTAGCACAGATGAACCATCACAGCACGCTAGGGTTGTAAATCCAAAAGTTAGGAAAGAAAACTTAAAAGAGGTAGTTGATGGAGGATTGGTAAATTTACTTACCAAAGAAACGTTTACATTCTTTGACCAATTTAATAAAAAACAGATTTCCTAAGACAACATCCAAACACCTGGCCTCAAAATAATGACTTCCAAGAAGGATTGAAAATTGTCAAAACATTAAAAGTAGTTAATGATATGGCTGAGCGTGGTGTTAAATTAATAACCGACTTTAACGACCTTCTGACAAAAGATGAAGACCAAAAGCAATATGTCCTGCAAGTTGTAAGTAAATGCCGAGCATTATATCCTGACGTTTCAAAAACTACTTTTAACAAAAGCTCTAGAATAGATTAGATAACTATATAAAATTATCAACTCATGTAGGTACTACGTCTGTATCTTTTCTGTGTCTGTTTTTGTATGTATTATATACCTAATTTTTATATTTTAAAATAAAAAATGTCATTAGACTTATCAGTAATACTTGTTTTTTTATTATATTTCTACTTTAAACTCAAAAATATACCAAAAAAAACCGGTCAAGTGCAAGTTGAACTTGCACAATTAGTGTTCCGTACGTTGATTGTTTTTAAAATAAAAAATTTTGTTAGGGCGGTATAAAATGATCAGTGACTTCACAAAACACACCCCAAATGAGTTTTCAACAAAGTTTGTTTCCAATCTTTACTGAAATCTGATGACCTTGAAATTTTTGTTTTTTTTATATACTATATAAAATTATTAGAGGTAATGCACTCGTGATAATTTTCGTTCAATCTACACCCCGTGGAGAATATTCCAGAATTTTTTCGAAATTTTTTGATAAGTACTTTTCGAGATAAGGCCCGGGACAGCGATTTTTCGCGAATTTTTAAAAATAATACAAAGAAAAGTGCGCGCAAGTATAATATTATATATATATATTTTTTTACTCGTGTTTTCACAAGCTTTCATTTGACACCACACTCGATGACCTAGTAAAAAAATTTTTTTTTTTCGCTTCCGACTTCACCCCCCAAAAACTAACCCCTTAAGTCAAAATTTAATTCTCAAAACTACATGGCTCTGATGAGGCCATCAATTCCTATATTATTACCAAATTTCACCTTTCTATGTCAAATAGTTTCGGAGAAAATCGGGGTGTGACAGACAGACAGACAGACACCGAAGTGATCTTATAAGTGTTCCGTACGGAACACTAAAAAGCAAAATTTATCACTTAATAACAAAATATACGAAGTATGCTCCTAGTGGTACCAGGTCACGTTTTTGGGGCTAAAGGCTGTTGTAACTCGGTTTGACTTAAAATAACAACAATTATGTATAGAATATAAATTTTGAAGAACAACAGTAGCTTTCTTTTGAGATACTAAGCGTGTTTCTATTATTTACCGTTCTGGAGTTATGGCTCCATATGTCAGCTTTTGGCCAAAAATTTGAATTTTTTCAAACTTTGAGCGACGAGCGGCACGGGTTTAATCGAGCTCAAATTTCGGCTATCTCAATATCTGGAAAGGGGAATCGTTTTGTGGGGTCCAGACGAACAAGATTCCGACATTTTTTTCCCCCTCTATGAGATCCGGTCACTCTAATATATATATATATATATATATATATATATATATATATATATATATATATATATATATATATATATAAATATATATATATATATATATATATATATATATATATATATATATATATATATATATATATATATATGTATATATATATATATATATATATATATATATATATATATATATATATATATATATATATATATATATATATATATATATATAAATATTATAGAAAGCAAGTGGTGTATAGAGACTTTTTGGACTGACAGTATATATAAATTAAAACATATGGATTATTTAGAAATTCTTAACATAAAAAAAAAACATTAAAAATAATATAAAAATAACACGAACACCTAAATAGAATTTGGAAATACCCCCATAGTAGACGCCGTGTTAAGGCAGACTACCTGTAATTAACTCAATTTTATTACTTCTTAATTTAAATTTAGTTTCAATTAACCATCCAAATGTAATATCTTTTAGAACTTAAGTTTAGTCTTATTGTAAGCCTCTTCGAAAATGGTCGCGAGACCGAAACACTTGTCAGAATGATCTGAATAAATTCAGTGAAACAGATATAGTGTATTTTATTTCAAAAGTGTAAATATTAAGATGTTTCAAATAGAACCGACCACAAAAATTCCATAAATTATATATATATATATATATATATATATATATATATATATATATATATATATATATATATATATATATATATACAGCCTTGGCTAAAAGTATTAGGCACCCCTAATAAACACGTGAAAATCATAAAAGATTAAAAAAAAGACTAATCGTTTTAACAATACTGTAGGTGGCGTTGTTAAAAGCTAACTTAAACAATAGACAATCTCTTTTACAGGTCCATAAAACACCTGGCCCACAAAATTGCGATAATGAGGTTTTTTGAAAAATATTTTTAATGTTTTATCAGTCTCTTTTTACTACTTGTAGTGTCAAGAAGCTTCCGTGCGTGTTTTATTTGTGAACTGGACATTCTTATATTTGAGAAATGCCTAAGAGAAGTGAGCTTGGTATCGAAAAACGAATTAAAATTCAAACCCTACATGAACAAGGCAAGTCCCAAGTAGAAATAGCCAAGTTAGTAAAATGTTCTCGGTGCGCAGTGGAATGTGCTATTAAAAGGTTTGTCTGACTAACTCCCATGCCAACAAAATGAGAATGGGCAGAAAACGTAAGACTAATGAGCGACCGGACAGAAAACTCATCCGCGAGTCTATTAAAAATCGAAAAAAAAACATCATCTGAGTTCACTGCAACTCTGTCAGAAGAGATTGGGATGCCGATTAGTTATCGAACGGCAAGGAGAAGACTGACAGAAGCTGGATTAAGAGGGTGCAAAGCTAGAAAAAAGCCTTGGCTTTCAGAGATCAACAACAAGGAAGAAACGCTTAGAGTGGGCTCTGAAGCACCAACATATTAGCGAAGAGGAATGGTCTAATGTATGGTCCGACGAATCCAACTTTGAGGTAAGTTTTTATATGATTTATTTTAACAAATAACTACATACAATTACCCTCGATTTAATCCGTTTTAGTCAAAATAATAACTAATTTTTTAATTGAGTATTTTTTCTATTCGGAACATTCGGAGGCGGCGCATCGGCGAGGAATACCATCCAGATTACGTGGTACCTACTGTAAAACACGGAGGTGGCAGCATTATGATCTGGGGCTGCATGGCTGCTAAAGGTGTCGGCGAAATGTTCATTTGTGAAGGCCGCATGAACAGCCAAAAGTACATAAATGTACTAGAAACTGCACTGATGCCTTCGCTAAGGCGCATTTTTGGCGACACTAATTTAGACGACATCAAATTCCAGTAAGATAATGCACCTTGTCATAAATCAGCGGCTACGATGCGCTGGTTTAGAGACAATGACATTGTCTTGTTGGATTGGCCGGCGCAGTCTCCAGATCTAAACCCTTTCGAGCATCTTTGGGTTATTCTGAAGCGCAAGATACTGGAGCATAGCATAACATCAAAAGCAGTGCCAAAAACCGCTTTGATGGCCGAGTAGGATGCCATAAGTACAACTGAATGTAATAGGCTTGTACGCAGCATGCCCCAAAGAATTGCTAGTGTAATTAAAGCTAAGGGCGGACACACCAAATATTAATTTATTTCGCAATTTTGCCTCAATATACGATTTTACAAAACATACGAATTTAATTTATTACCCTGAAACACGAGAAATGAAGTAAATTGTAGGGTGCCTAATACTTTTGGCCAAGGCTATATATATATATATATATATATATATATATATATATATATATATATATATATATATATATATATATATATATATATATATATATATAAATAATGACGAAGACTGACGGTAATTTGCGTTTATTGGATGATGAATACTATTTATTTGAATATCAGTTTTAATTTGACTTTGTAAAGGCATGTCAACAAAAATAAACAGTGAAGGGTGGCTGTGATCAATTGCGTTACTGAAATAGGAGTAAAAGGATTTACATGCGTTTGTTTGTACGATTTATCTCAGTAGTATTTTTGGCCCATAAATCAGGTTAGTTCAGGTTAGTTCGATAAGTTTTTTTTTATTACGGGAACTAATATTCGCCTAGCATTATACCAGGTGTACAAGTATGAAATGCGGATTTTTTTTCTAAAAAAACATGTAAAATTCGGAAGAATGATAAAAAGTGTTTTATTCAAAGTATGCTCCATCGCTTGTTATACATTTTTCCTATCTTTCGGGCAATTTGTGAATACCACGGTAGTAAAAATCTTCCCCTTTTGCTGCGAACCATTCATCGAGCCATTTTTTCACATCTTCGTACGAACCAAAGCACTGCTCAGCAAGTGCGTGACCCATCGATGCAAACAAGTGGTAATCGGAAGGAGCCAAGTCTGGTGAGTAAGCCGCATGGGGTAGAACTTCCCAGCTGAGTGCTTCCGACGTGTCGTGAACTGATTTTGCCATATGTGATGGAGCATTGTCATGAAGAAAAATGACTTCGTGTTGCCTCTTTCGGTATTCTGGCCTTTTTTCAAGCAGCGAACGGTTCAAATCGGTCAATTGCTGTTGGTAACGTTTACTTTTAACCGTTTTCCCAGGTTTTAACAGCTCATAATAGACCACGCCCCTCTAGTCTCACCAAACACAGAGCCTCGTCTTTCTGCTAAAGGGATTCGGTCTTGCGGTCCATGTGGATGGTGCGCCTGGGTCTATCCATGATTTTTTGTGCTTGGGATTCTCAAAATAAATCCACTTTTCATCCCTTGTAACTATATGATGCAAAAACGACTTCTTTTTGTACGGAGCGAGCAAAATGTCACACATGTTTTTGCGCTTTTCCATTTGCCTGTCGTTCAACTCATGTGGTACCCATCTACCGGTCTTTTGAATCTTTCCCATCTCTCGTAGCCGATTGGAAACAGCTTGTTGACTAACGCCCAATTGCTCGGGGAGTTGTTTTTGTGTTTGCGAATCTTCTTCGTCCAACAATGCTTGCAATTCCAAATCTTCGTATTTTTTTGGCGGTTTTCCATGTTCGTTGTCTGCAACATCGAAGTCACCACTTTAGAAACGCCGAAACCATCGTTCACACGTATCTTGCGATGGAGCATGTTCACCATAAGCTTCTCGAAGTAATCGGTATAATTCAACAGCAGTTTTCTTCAAATGAAAACAAAAAGTTAATGCTGTCCGCGAATGCTCTTTGTTCGATATAAATTTCGACATATTAAACACAACAACACAACCCTATGCACACACTTTTCCAATTTATCACTCGTGCGCGTCTGACACTTGTTGTGACACAACAAATTGGCGCAGTGTCAAATCTTTATAGCACAAACTGCATTGGTGCACCATCTGTTGTCTGAAATCCGCACTTCATACTTGTACACCTGGTACATGTTTTCTCTAATATACTTAATATCATTTATCTTGAGGCATTCACCCTTACTTTTTAAAATCGAACACAATACCTGTCGCAAATTTCATTGGTAGCTTTCCGCTTCGCTAAACTTGATCCTTTTTGTCGTTGCAAAATATTTTCCTTGATTCGATCCTGATTATGCGAGTCGTTGCCGGAACACAGAATTCGCGCACTGCCTTCTCCAACTGTATATAGAAATTCCTTACATAACTTTGTTGAACACCTTCATCTGGTTAAAAATTTATAATTTTGGTGTACGATTAAAATTTCTTCTCGCTCACTAAGTATTTCACTTAACTGCAACCTAGAACGATTTGAAAAAAGTCTAACAACCTACACAAAGTGACAGTAGACGGTCTCATTGAAAATAGGTAAAATTTCTAAATTAATCCAGTAAAACGGACGGGAATACCCCATAATAAATACCTAATTTAAAGGGGCTCTTTGACCCAGTTTCATAAAGGGATTTAAGTCCTAAGATTTATAGGTACCCGTAATAAAAAGATCTAGGCCCAATTTCATGATGCCCGTTTTATTTGTATCCTGTTTTTATGACCCTTTAGGTTCTATAAAATCAGTTTCAGTTTTAGCTAAATTGAGTATACCACAGATGTGAAAAAGTAAAAGCAAATAAAAAGAAATATTAGCCAATGATATTTTATAAATTTATCAAAATTTTTGAAATGGTCTCATAAACAAGCGAATTTTATGTATTAATTTTAATTTAAATTTTCGTAACATTAAATATATAAAAATCGTAGGCTTGGTGATAGCTCTACTTTGCCTTGTACAGCAATTCCATTTGCAGGGCTTACATTTGACAACACAATGTTTATAAATTTTTTATGCTCCAAGTTTAAGTAAATGTTTCATTGTTTGAATGAAATTTAATCCCATAAAATTAAATCAAATAAATAGAAACGTAAAACTGTGGTTTAAATAACTTTGCTAAAAAACACATTGAGCTTTAAAATATAAACACAAATTCACTTTGGAACTAAGGAGAGGGCCTTAGAGGTGTTGCTGCGTATCTAGCGTGTTATATGTTGTTTTGAGGGTTCTTGGAGCTAAGAATTCACGTTGGTATGGCAAAGTGATTTATTAGCTCTAGGGAATCATAAGAATACTAGTATTCCGTAAAGATTATGAATAGTAAGGATGTTTGCGAAGAGATTTTAGAGCTGCCAATGAAGTGAAATAGTCCGACATTAATAAGTAAAGGGGTTAGTTTGTGGGCTGATAATTTTTGCGAACATTTTTTTGTCAGCTAGAGGAGTTAAAATCTCTATGGGTGCATAGTATGTACATACGAACCACCGAAGGGACCAATTTTATTGTTGGGCCCAATTTCGTAGTCTTTTAATCCTTTTTACCTGATCTTGGGCCCAATTTCGAATCGTCCACTAAAGCTTAGTCGTTTTGTGACACATTGGCTTAGATCGATGGAATGATGTACGACTGACAGCACCTAGAAGAGGGCACCTTGTATATCTACTTTATTTTAGAATTCTAGGAGACTAATATCCTTTAAGAAGTACAGATGAATCCCAAGTTTAATTTTCTTGGTTCTAAATTATTGAAGGTTCCAGCTGACTTGGTCTTGTCCGTGTAATTACTGGGCCAAACATAATTAGACGAAGGGATGTTTCTTTCTTCCCCAAGAAGCTGCCACAGTCTGGACTGTCCTTGATCCTAATACTCATTCCTGTTACGTCGTCAGATCGTTCTGGTTTAATTTCAGTTAAAACCGCCGGCATCGCTCTTTAGAACTTTGAGGTTACTAAACTCTCTCACCAGCTCAAAGATTTTAAGACACAAAATGTAGTGGCATATTTAACCTATAATTGAATTTTGGTAATAGTAACTACAGGAGTTAAAAATATTTTTTTATATCTACAAAATACCCTCACCCTCTTCCGTTTTTACTGCAATAAGGTTATGAAAGTCGAAATAAGGCTACATATCAGGTGTACAAGTATGAAATGCGGATTTCAGACAACTGATGGTGCACCAATGCAGTTTGTGCTATAAAGATTTGACACTGCGCCATTCTGTTGTGTCATCAACAAGTGTCAGACGCACACGAGTGATACATTGGAAAAGTGTGTGCATAGTGTTTGTGTTGTTGTATTCAATATGTTGAAATTTATACCGAACAAAGAGCATTCGCGGACAGCATTAATTTTTTGTTTTCATTTGAAGAAAACTGCTGTTGAATCGATTTACTTCGAGAAGCTTCTGGAGAACATGCTCCATCGCAAGATACGTTTGAACGATGGTTTCAGCGTTTCAAAAGTGGTGACTTTGATGATGCAGACAAGGAACGTGGAAAACTACCAAAAAAATGCGAAGATGTGGAATTGCAAGCATTGTTGGACGAAGATGATTCGCAAACACAAAAACAACTCGCCGAGCAATTGGGCGTTAGTCAACAAGCTGTTTCCAATCGGCTACAAAAGATGGGAAAGATTCAGAAGACCGGTAGATGGGTATCACATGAGTTGAACGACAGGCAAATGGAAAAGCGCAAAAACACGTGTGACATTTTGCTCGTTTTGCATCCTATAGTTACAGGGGATGAAAAGTGGATTTATTTTGAGAATCCCAAGCGCAGAAAATCATGGGTAGACTCAGGCGCACCATCCACATCGACCGCAAGACCGAATCGCTTTGGCAGAAAGACGATGCTCTCTGGAAAAACGGCTAATACTAAACGTTATCAACAACAATTGACCGATTTGATCCGTTCGCTGCTTGAAAAAAGGCCCAGAATACCGAAAGAGGTAACACAAAGTCATTTTTCTTCATGACAATGCTCCATCACATACGGCAAACCAGTTCGCGACACGTTGGAAGCACTCAGCTGGGAAGTTCTACCCCATGCGGCTTCGCACCAGACTTGGCTCCTTCCGATTACCACTTGTTTGCATCGATGAGTCACGCACTTGCTGAGCAGCGCTTTGGTTCGTACGAAGTTGTGAAAAAATAGCTCGATGAATGGTTCGCAGCAAAAGGGGAAGATTTTTACTGGCGTGGTATTCACAAATTACCCGAAAGATGGGAAAAATATATAACAAGCGATGGAGCATACTTTGAATAAAGCACTTTTTATCATTCTTCCGAATTTAACATGTTTTTTTTTTTAAGAAAAAAAATCCGCATTTCATACTTGTACACCTGGTAACTCTTAATAATTTTACAAAAGTCGTAATCAACCGAAAGTTTCGTAAAACATTTCATTGACAAATAATTACACTTTACAATTTATAATTTTTAAGGTAAAACTTATTTTCAAGAATATACAAATATTTGTTAAGGAGATATTGAGATTAATTGATAGATAAAGTTGGTATTTTTGTTATCGTCATACCTCTTTGAGTTTATACGTCAACTATTCAAACTCTATTATCTTTAATTGCAATGTTTTTAAAAACCTTACCTAGAAACTATTTTAGGCATCTCATGTTATCTTCTATCAATTGAACACAGCTTCTTTTAGGCTTTTAGGTTTATTGTTTTTTCCTCTAGGACGGTTGTTTAGTTGTGTTAGGTAGCTTTTGTAATATCTAGCTCCAATATATTAGTACACATGGGTACATTCTCTTTTAACTTTCGAACAAAATGAGATGTCCATTTTAAATTGGGTACACATAATAGAATTAAAATGGAAATAAAAGCTATAGTTTTTGAACGATATTGCATTAGGGAAAGAGGGTAAACATGTCAAGTTTTGATAAATATTGTAAATTTCCATCATTTTGAGGCTTTCTGTTGGTTTTTGAATGCAATAATGGACACATTTTAAGCTTAATTATATATAATTAGATATGAAGTGTTAAATAGGCAGGGGAGGGCCTCAGTTGTGTTGCTGCGTATTTACCGTGTTATATGTTGTTTTAATGGTTCTTGAAGCTGAGAATTCTAGTAGAATTAGTAATAGTAGTAAGAGGAGTGGGTGGTACCTTAAGTCCCTAATGTCACCTAGATCTAAAAGTTCTTCTGTGACTCCCCACTGTCGAATCAGGGTCGCAGTCCTAGTCCGGCATTTTCTGCCAAAAGACATAGGCTACTCACCCTGACCTCTTGTAGATCTTTGTGTTCACAGAATAGTTGACCCCAGTATCTATATCTTTTAACCATTAGTGCAGGACATTCGCACAAAATGTGAATGCTGTCCTTGCTTTCTCCCTCGCACAGCCGACATATTTTCTGCTCAGCCAGTTTGAGGTTATCTAAATGGGCTTGTAATGCCACATGTCCCGTAAGGAGTCCTATAATCAGGCGTAGCCTTTGTTTTGACATCGACAGGAGCTCCTTCGTTCTGCCTGTCGTAGCTTGTTTCATAAGGAGTTTGGCTTGACGACACCCCGCTCCTGCAGTCCAAGAGCGTTGGTGTTCCTTGTCCAACCATTCCCTGATCTTGTTTTTACCGAAAGCGAATGGAACTCCTACAACCTGTTCAGGTGGGTCCTCTAAGGTGCCTCTTTTGGCGAGTTCGTCCGCTATTTCATTTCCAGATATGCCTTGGTGGCCTGGTACCCACATTAGGGTAACCTCGTTGTTACCTCCTAACGTGTTTATTTTTTGCACGCATTCCCTGATCAGCAAGCTGTCCGTGGTGTATTTGGCAAGAGCTTGTATAGCTGCCTTACTGTCGCAGCAGATTAAAATTTTCTTGTTATTTGTCCCTTTCGAGATTTGTATTTTCGCACATCTGAAGATGGCTAGCACCTCAGCTTGAAAAACCATTGCCATATTGCCCATGGGTATACTTTCCCTGTGGTTTAATTTATGACAAAAGATTCCGGCCCCAAAGCGTCCGTTAGCACCTGAACCGTCAGTATACCAAATGTCGGTATTTGGCCTGTTCAGGAGCTTTGGAGGAGGAGAATTCTAAAAATCGTGCTATTTTTTATTATTTTTAAGCACGCAAGGAGTTCACGAAGTGGTGGAGGAGGTTACATATATCTCGTTTTATACGAGGTTTTTGGAGTTAAAGAATCCGAGAGTTGTGTTTTTTATTATTATTTTAACGGAAATAGTATGTAGACGAAAATTTTAGGTTTCAGTTAGCAATGTCTCTGGGGTCCTTCATCTGCTTTTTTTTTTTATAATTTAAAGTATCGGTTTATAATGCTTAAATTAAGTTTTTTTTTGTGTACTCGAGAGAAGTGCACCAAGTAAATGTTATTGTCACTCCCGCACATCTGACTAAAAATTTTATGTAAATGGAAGTTTAGAAAACTAACAATATAAAACTATTATCATTGGTGTAGCCAACGTAATTGTCTTTATTGTAAATTGTAATTATTGTACACATTGGTGTGACATCTATAAATATTAGTATTTCGTAAAGAGAATCAATAGTAATAATGTTTGCGAAGAAGTTTTAGAGCTGCCAACGAAGTAAAATAGGCCGACATTAATAAGTAAAGGGGTTAGTTTGTGGGCTGATAATTGTAGCGAACATTTTTTGTCAGCTAGAGGAGTTAAAATTTCTATGGGTGTAGAGTATATTTTAAAGTTCAATGTGTTTTTAGCAAGTTTTGCATTTCTATTTATTTTTATTTGGTTTAATTTTATGGAATTAAATTGCATTCAAACAATGGAAAATTTTTTACTTAAACTTGTGCATAGTAAATTTATTTGTTGTGTTGTTAAATGTAAGCCCGGCACATGGAATTGGTCTACAAGGCAAAGTAGAGCTGTTACCAAGCCTACGATTTTTATATATTTAATGGTAAGAACATTTAAATTGATATATAAAATTCGCTTATTTATAAGACCATTTTGAAAATGTTGCTAAATTTATAAAATATTATTGACTAATATATTTTATTATTATTTGCACTCATTTTTCTACATCTGTAGTATATTCAATTTAGCTAAAACTGAAAAGGATTTTATAGAACCTAAAGGGTCACCAAAATAGGATACAAATAAAACTTAGCTGTTTTGTGACATATTGTCTTAGATCGATGGAATGATATACGACTGACAAGTGGCCCAAATACTATATCACCTAGAAGGGGGCACGCTGTGTATCTGCTTTGTTTTAGAATTCTAAGAGACTAATTATAGTTCCCAAAACTGTGCGAGGGAACTAACACCAGTTTTTTGTAGACTTTTCAACCTATCCTACAGAAAGGGAATATTTCCTGCCTGCTGGAAATATGCCACAGTTCAGTCGATACCTAGAAAAAGCAAGAAGATCTTGCCAAATAACTACCGATCAGCGAATGGTTTCATTCAATAATATCGAAAGTCATAGAAAAGGTTATCAATCAGCATCTTCTAAAATATCTTGAACGATTCAACATTATTAGCGATCACCAATGTGGCTTTCGTAAACATAGATCAACAGGAGATCTTCTGACTTATGTAACACATGTTTGGAACAACGCAATTGAACACTTTGGAGAATCCCGAGTGGTTGCTCTTGACATATCCAAAGCATTCGACCGCGTTTGGCACAATGGACTATTGGCTAAGCTACGCTCTTATGGTATGTCAGAAAAGTTCTGTTTGTGGCTCTCATGTTTCCTCAGAGAGCGTTCTTTACGAGTGGCGGTCGACGGATTCCTTTCTAACACCTTCACTATCAACGCCGGTGTGCCCCAAGGCTCCATTATCTCCTACTCTCTTTCTCATTTACATTAACGATCTGCTGGAAAAGACTGGGAATCCAAACAGCTTTGCAGATGACAGTACGCTTATCTCCTCATTCACTTTGAACGCTCGAACATCGGCTACTCAGGCGAATATCCGCAGACAGCAGGAGGTCGTTCAACTTAACAAAGACC
Source organism: Pachyrhynchus sulphureomaculatus (assembly GCA_019049505.1). Classification (NCBI taxonomy): domain Eukaryota; kingdom Metazoa; phylum Arthropoda; class Insecta; order Coleoptera; family Curculionidae; genus Pachyrhynchus; species Pachyrhynchus sulphureomaculatus. Next base: position 125,872,797 of record CM032449.1, on the reverse strand, counting down.
TGGAAGAAATTCTATTTTGGGGTGACAGTAACCAAGTGGAATTTAACGCTACAAAAACCCAGGCGGCAGTTTTTTCTAAAAAAGTTAACGTTGCTGAACCCGACATAGTTATGTCGGGATAATCCATTCCCCTAGCATCGTCACTGAATTTGTTGGGGCGTTAATTAGGGAGCAAATATGTCCTAGTATGAACATGTTGTAGGCATAACAAGGAGAGCTTCTCAAAAAATTGGGAATATTATTTCGAAGCAGAAAGCTTTACACCCCACAACAACTGTTAATTCTTTACAAAGCTCAAATTCGACCAACTATGGAATACTGCTCCCATGTTTGGGGCTCCGCTCCCAAACATACACTGCATTTGTTGGATTCTGTTCAGAGAAGAGCTGTTCGTCTGATTGGAGACCCAAAACTGACCGGCAGCCTTGACTCGCTAGAACATCGAAGAACGGTTGGCGACTTGAGTCTGTTCTACAAGTATTTTGATGGAAAGTATTCGAAGGATGTAGCCCGCTTAATTCTTCCCAAAGCAGTGTATGTTAGAAATACACGTCGCGCTAATACTTCACATCCGTATGAGGTTCAGCTTGTTACTCCGCGTACAATGGTTTTCAAGCAGTCTTTTATATGGAGAACATCATCCCTATGGAATAATTTGGTTTCCCACCGAGTACAATTTACAGGGATTCAAGAACAACGTGAATCGCTTTTTCTGCACACATGCAGCTCCTGCAGCACTTTAGGGACTTCCCTGCAGTACGTGTGCTAGACCCATAAAAAAAATATCCTTTAAGAAGGACAGATGCATTCCAAGTTTAATTTCCTTGGTCTCAAATTATTGAAGGTTCCACCTGAGTTGGTCTTGTCCGTGTAATTACTGGGAAAAACATAATTAGATGAAGAGCTGTTTCTTCTCCTCCACAAACGTGCTGCAGTCTGGATTGTCTCTAATCGTAATACTCATCCCTGTTACTTTAGTGTTTAATTTCAGTTAAAACCTGACTATTTAATCACTGGTACCTCGTTCCAATCTCTTACAAATGTGTGGTTCAGCAGATCTACGATAGCTATACCGCTCATATTGCACGGAGTTTCTGAAGATGGTTCAGGTTTCGTGAAGTTGACTAGAATTCCCGGTTTATCCAATGTCGGTTCCTTGTACACTCGTATCGCCAACTACCTAGGCGAGAAGCCTGTTATTTCTGTCCGTCGGGTTGACCAGCAAGACCTTACAGTCGCTTACTAGTTATGAGCTTATCACGAAGATAGGAAAAATAATTTTAAATGATCTATTTGTGGAATATAGGATATTGCTAACGTATTCACGACAGTGTCGAATTTATTTATATTTAATAAGTGGGAAAATCATTATACTCCATGTGGGCAGTTTGTATGACCCTAACCTAATGAGCTATTAACTGTAAAGCTTCACTAAATCATTAGAACTACATGTAATGTCGTCCAGGTGCATATTAATTGAAAATATCTTACAAGTCAATGGAAACTGCTTTTCATTTATTCAAGCATGCTCTAATAATACTGATGATTAAGAACGTATTTGAATTTGTAAATTTATTGGGGATGGAGGCGGCCACAGAAAATTTCTAGGAGGGTGGCATAGGAGGTTTTGCACGGGGGTGTCCAGTCGGCTAGCGGCGGGCCTGCACAGGCCTGTTGAAGGAGAGACTGGAATCACAGATAAAACATAGAGAAGAACCGAGGCTCCGAAAAAATGGATCTACCACAGACGTAATATTCATTATGAAATAAATTAAAGAAAAAAGCAATAGAGTACAATACGCGATACGAGAAAGTCCGACTTAAGGACGTAATACAGACGTTGATGCAGAAAAAGGCACAGGCAAACGTTGTGAAAGTCATAAAGAACTTGAACATGAACAATAACACGAAAATTAAAACAAGCGAGAACACTACAGGATATATACCAACGCCAGAGGGAGACTTTTATTGGAAAAAATAATAGAAGACGTAGAGTTACTAGGAAGGAGATACAGAATTAGTCTGGTTTGTTACGCAGACGATGCAGCGTTGATAGCCGAAAGTGAACACGACCTACGGAGATAACTTTTTAAATTTTATTAAGCCTGTCGACAGCTTAATATGAGCATATCAACTGAAAAGACCAAAAGCATCACCATAGCCAAAGACCCCATAAGGTGCAAATTCATAGTGGAGGGTAAATCTACAGAACAGCTAACCCAGTTCAAATACCTTGGTGTGACCTATCAAGCTATCACGATCCAGTTAGAAACCTTGGAGGATTAATTAATAAGCAGCAATTATCTCAGGCTGCTTAAGAGATGTTGTATGGTCCAATCAATACATGCGAAGAGACGGCAAGGTTAAAATATAGAAGACTTGCATTAGATCCATACTTACCTACGGTGTAGAATCACGAGAAGCCACCAATAAAACAAAAAGTATGCTTCGTACCGTCAAAATGAAAACCCTAAGAGCGATAGTCAGTAAAACAAGCAGGGATAGGAAACGAAATACTGACATCAGGGAACAATGTGGCCTACGTAGTAAGATGGGGAAGACAAAGAAGAAGACAGTGACATAACCACGTAAAAAGAATGGAGGAGCACAGACTACCCGGGATCGCTCTGGGAGGAAAACTAGCAGGCAAACGCCCCACCGGGAAGACCACCAAAAACATGGACAGATAGTTGGCAATCTACTTCTCAAGAAATCCCACAACCTCAGAATAAACAGATCATCTATAAAAAAGTATAAGAAGAAGGTTGGAAACGGTTCGCACAGTGCGAAAACGTTCGTTCCTCTCCCGATCATTGGTCTTAATGCCACTCTGTTGGAGAGGCTCTAAGGTTTTAGAGTTCTACTGGAAGAGATGTTCTTTTCTTTCTTCGGCTCCGTCCCCAGGGCTGATTAAAGCTACCCTCTATAAGCAACTTTGTTCCTAATATTCTCCTTTTTTTTCCCAAAGAAATATTTTTTGTAACTATCTACCAGCAATCTCTTTAACTTAGCTACGCCACTTATGTCATTTTTAAAGACAAAAAATTTTAATATTTTCGTTTACACTTTCTCTGACACTTTAAAATGTGATATTTTAACTTCTCGACTGCGGCGATAAAATGACAATAACACATTTTAATGTAATGTCTCGAATTTGTCGCTTTAGTCACATCGTTCGCGGCAATCGCCCACGTAAGATACGGTGTTATATCTTTCAATATCAGCGCAGCGTTAGCCAACGCATAATCGAAGTTCTCATTGTGCTCCTCAATTCGAAAGTTCAAATTAACTGACATTTTATGGCAGGTTGTTTATATTACATCAACGTTGAATTATTTTTAGGTTCCCCTGCGATGCCAGGCAATCAGTGATGAGATACACCACTTTGTAAATTTTAAGATCATCAACAAATAGCTGGAGAGATTCTTACCTAAACCATTTATTAAAAAGAATAATATAAGTGGTCCAAGATTGCTATCTTGCGGTACTCCACGAGAAGCTTGGAATCTGTATTACTGATGACTCTGAATTAACAGAAAAAAAGAGAACAAATACTGAAGACCATGGGTTTTATTTTTTCATTTTTTTTCCGAAGTAATACTTAGGGATTACGTCAGCCTCTAGTCGATTATCCAAGGTGACTAATATATTGGAAAAAACAAGCTACGTTTGCTAGAAAATCCATGGTTATTTTGAGATCTAAACCTAGTTAATCATGCATACCTATTCATATCTATTAGGCCATTTTGGCCTAAAAAATTTGCCGCTAACTTAAGAAGAAATAATAAATCTGTAGTTTCTTTGTGTGACGAAACATACGCGGTAGGCGAAATTAGAAAATTGTTACAAAATATTGGAGAACAAATTTGCGCAAGGAGACAGACCAACTCCGTCTATCTCTCTAATAGGTTAGAATCTTTATTTACTTTATTGTAAACTAATTCAATAATAGAATCATAAGTAGCTGTTTCTGTAAAATATGTAAGACCTCCTTGCTTTAAATCAGAATGATTAATCACTGTAAAATTCAAATTTGTAGTAAAAATAAGCCTGGGGCAAAAATTTTGTTTACTCATTTATCTTTTATTATCTATAATATTTGCTGAAAGATTAAAAATTTATTGAAGTCATTTTAAAAATATTCCGTCGTTAATACTTTTACACAAATAATTGTTTAATTTAAAATATTGTTAACAACTTGTAACATAAACTACCTGAGGAAACAAGTTTTCATAACCATAGACAATTATTCGTTAAAAATGATAACATTTTACTTTAACTGATATAGAAGTGAAGAAATGAATATAAATAATACAAAAAGACTAACAAAACTTTTTATTGTAGACAGTAAGTTTTCATAAAGCGGGTAGGGGTGCATATGTCTACTCCGCCCCTAGAAATCCGTCTTTTTTATTCGGGGTTATTTGTTGTGAAAAATCTCCTTCTACGGTAATCAATAATTAAAGTGGATGTAATTTTTTTTAAATTCTACTGTACGAAAAGATTTTTCGTTGTGAAAAATCTCTAACCTTTTTTCCTATCATCAATTTCCAGTTTATTGTTTAGGGAAATTTTTAGAATTCCAGTCTAAAAGGTTTCTTTTTTCATCAAGGGGTTTTGCCCTCGCCCTCCGGTTGTTGTTTGACGCCACTGTTTTCGATTGTAAGCAATTCCGCGATTATCCATATGCTTCTACCGCCTCTTAAAGATAGCTACGTTATTTAGAAAGATAACTAAAATGAAAAACTACTTAATACAAAGAAAGAGAGAGGAGGAATGATACCCAAAGAAATAAATTTTTCAGAAGATAAGTATTTCTAGTTTTTTTCGTGTAAAGTGGGGAAGCGGGATAAAATAACTCCCTCAATACGTTCTACCTGCGACTGCGACTTAAAAAACAACTTAGATGGTAGATGCCCTAGACCCCATCAGGCCCGGTGTGATACCATCGCATCAGCTTAGGCTGCGTCAAGTTGTTTAACGTTTCGTGGCTGTGCCGATGTCCTCGGACTGTGAGATCAAATAACATGATGAGGCACCTGGATACAAAAAATAGATTTTTGCAACTACGAGGTTTAAACTCGAACACAAATTCAGTGCAACACCTGCAATCAAATAAACCTCATGTACTCGCTCTCTGTGAAACCAAGGTCAGTTCATCGACCAGCACAGTGAACTCTTCTGGGTATGACTTCTATTCCCGATTTAGGCGTAACTTTGGAATCTGTCTTGTGGTTCGAAATAACTACCCAACAAACCACAAGGTTTATCTGCATCCTTTATCGACCACCAAGTGATACTCACTTTAGAACACTTTTCGCTTCTCTCGCAGGACACCAGATCATTTAGAAATTAACTATCCAAATACCGAAATTGCCATCCTAGGCGAGTTTAATGTACACAACATCAACTGGCTTAAATATTCAAATACTATCGATGAACCAGGTCGTGAAGCTGAATCATTCTCAATCAGTTGTGGCTTATTAACGAACCAACACGGTGAGTTCGCCAGCCTTCTTGATCTGTTTTTAACCATCAATCCAGAAATTTACAGTGTCACCGTAAATCCGCCGTTAGGTTCTTCCGGCCATAAACTGCTTTCGACATCGAGTATCCTACCAATCAGCGACAGAAGGATACCTAAATGCAAGATTAGACACTACAAATCTGCTAAATGGGAAGAACGAATGGAATATTTTCAGACTTTCCCTTGGTTAGACGTTTGTTTTCGATCCCACGACCCAACTAACTGCGCCAAGGAGGTTTCCGATGTTATTTTGGCTGGTATGGAAGCTTTATATCCCTTTTTCCAAGAAATGCCTTACCAACGGCAAGCCTTGTTTTGATCGAAAATGCAAAGAAGCTGTTGCTTCTAAACATCTTACCTACCGACAACAGCGTGAAAACCCTAACGTCATAAATCAGAACATTTTTGTTCGTGTCCGAAACAGATACAAAGAAGTTATCGACGAAATCAAGGAGGCGCATAATCAACGAAACAAACATCATGCTTGTCCCAACAATTCCAGGTCCTTTTGGTCAGTTGCTAAGGCAACAAATCTACCACTCATATGGCCAGATAGTTCTATTGCAACAACACCTGTTGAGAAAGCGAACTTGTTGACTGAACCCTTTGCTTCACATTCTACTGTCGATTTCCAAGGAGAAACACCACCTACTATTCCCACAGTGCAGTCAAGGATGCCAGATATTGTCTTTATACAGCGTATCATAAAACGTATTTTAATGAAGCTAGACACCAAAAAAGCTTCTGGGGCTGAGGGAATACCATGCCATAGTACTCAAAAACTGTGCGAGGGAACTAACACCTGTATACTTTTCAAGTTATCCTACAAAAAGGGAATATTTCCTTCCTGCTGGAAATGTGCCACTGTTCAACCAAAACCTAAAAAAGGCAAGAAGACCTTGCCACACTACTTTCAATAATATCGAAAGTCATGGAAAAGACTATCAATCAGCATCTTCTAAAATATCTTGAACGATTCATCATTATTAGCAACCATCAATATGACTTTCGTAAACATAGATCAACAGGCGATCTTCTAACTTATGTAACATATGTTTGGAACAACGCGATTAAACACTTTAGAGAATCTCGAACGGTAGCTCTTGATATAGCCAAGGCATTCGACCGTATTTGGCACAATGGATTGTTGGCTAAGCTACGCTCTTCTGGTGTGTCTGAAAAGTTCTGTTTGTGGCTCTCATGTTTCCTCAAAAAGCTTTCTTTACGACTGGCAGTCGACGGATTTCTTTCTAATACCTTCACTCTCAACGCCGATGTGCCCCAGTGCTCCATACTGTCACCTACTATCTTTCTCATTTACATTAACGATCTACTCGAAAAGACCGGGAATCCAATCTACAGTTTTGCAGATGACAGTATGCTTATCTCTTCATTCACTTTGAATGCTCGAACAACGGTTACTCAGACAAATATCCGCAGACAGCGGGAAGTCATTCAGCTTTACGAAGACCTGGAAGAAATTTTATCTTGAGTGTCAGTAACGAAGTGGAATTTAACGCCACAAAAACCCAGGCGGCAGTTTTTTCTAAAAAAAGTTAACGTTGCTGAACCCGACATAGTTATGTCGGGGCACTCCATTCCCCTAGCATCGTCACTCAATTTGTTGGGCGTTAATTTGGGAGCAAATATGTCTTGGCATGAACATGTTGCAAGCATAGCAAAGAGAGCTTCTCGAAAGCTGGGAATATTATTTCGAACTAGAAAGCTTTACACTCCACAACTGTTAATTCTGTACAAAAAAGTGTTCGATGGATGTAGTCCGCTTAACACATTGGCTGCGGATTTTTATAAGCTTACTGAACCTGGGTGCTATTTTATTTTTTTAATATTTGTTTCTTATTACCTTGTTATAAATATAATTTCACTATTTTTACCGACATATACCGAGTGTTCGTTGAACTTTGTATGCGTGACATGGATCCGTGTCATGAGCATATAGCAAACATTTTCTTGTTTTTTACTGACTGACACGGATCCGTGTCAGTACGTTCAAAATGTTCTTCTCTTCTTGCATGCGAAAAAAAAAAAAATTAAAATTACATTACGTTTCATAAAAAAAAAAGAATTGCAGAATACAAATATATTGAAACAAATAAAATAAGTATATCGAACATAAAATACATGAAAAAGGCAAAACGAACAGAAAAAATATTTATTCGTAAGATAGAAAGCATTATTTGGCATGGTATATTACAAAACAATTTCCTGGGCATAAACCAGGCATATCAGGACATTTCTCGCAGTGATATATAGTGCTTTTTCTAATCTTATTTTGCGAGCATACCCTACACCTTTTTCTCTTGGTTTCGTTTTTAGTAGAAACGTCAGGAATTTTTGTTGGGTGGTGGGAAACAACTGTTGTTGCTTTGGAATCCAGAGTAGCTTTTTTTTCTATTCCCAACAGTTCCTCTATAACCGCCAGCCGGAAATGATATAATGACATTTTTTGTTGTGAAGAATATTTTCCATACAAATAATACGCATTCAAAAGCATTAGTTGGATAATATGAAGACCTAATTTCTTGTACCACCGAAGCGTCTTCCTTTCACATGGATAATACGAGGTCATTTGATCCTGTCTGTCAACCCCTCCCATGTACTCGTTATATTCAAGGATAGACAAAGGCTTTAATCGTGTTCTATTTCTTTTATCTGTATATTCAACCATTTCATTTTCAAACTCCGTTGATATATAAAGAACATCCCTCCTGTCTTTCCACTTTCCCACCATTATTTTCTTTGAATATTTGGCTACAGTCTCTCCTTTTTCCAGTTTTGCTTTAAACAACTTCCTTTGGATTATATTTTCGGTCGGCACGAAGTGTTCCAGTACAATAAGTCTGTTTTTTCAGTAAAGTTTCTGCTAAACCACAACTGTTGTAAAAGTTGTCCATGAAAAGGGAATGACCACAATTCAGTTTGCCTTCCATCAGATGCAACACAACGTTTGCCGCATGCTCTTTTCCTCCTTTACTATCTAGTACTCCAGTGTACACAGCTATATTTACAATGATGCCATTTGGTTCAGAAAGCATGTAGAGCTTCATACCGTATTTATGCCGCTTGTTTTTTATATATTGCCTAAATAACAAGCGGCCCCTCCATAAAACCATGGACTCATCCAGCGATAGTTGTTTTCCTGGGTAGTAAACTTCAGCCATCTTTTGATTGAAAAAATTCAGAATGGGTGATACCTTATATAATCGATCATCTGTAGTTTGACCCTCAGTAGGATTCTTCGCAAAATGCAAACATCGCATAATGAGGAGGAACCTGTCACGACTCATATGACTCGAAAAACATTTAAAATTGAACAGTGGATGCACTTTCCAGTAGTCTTGAATTTTGTTTAATTTTATCGTCCCTGTGTGTAATACCAGACCCAAAAATGTAAGTAATTCCACTGCCGATAATGGTTTCCATCGAACAATTCTAGATTTCTCAGATATACCTGGCTGACAAAATACTTCTTGGGCATAAATATTGGTTTGCTCCACTATCAGGTTCAGGAAATCATCGTCGAGCAGAAGACGAAAATAATCGATTGGTTTGTCACCTGGTAAAGGCACAAGAAGTTCATTTCTTCTAGAAAATGGAAAGTTGCACATTCCATTTGAATTGTTATCCCATAAAAAAGAAATATTATCTGCGTCAGGCACTTCATTATTTGATGCTTGGTCATTGGCCACATTAATTCTTGTCAAATTTATTAAAGGTACACCATCATCTGAAATCAGAATAATATTCTTGCCTTTCGAGTACAAAAAAAAAAAACATAATAAACACCCTTACCCGAGTCGGATGTGCTAAAACTCTCATCATGATTGTCGTCACTAGGAATCCAATCCGAAGCTTCATCAGTATCAAAGTCGCTAAATGATTCATATAATGCTGCCTGAAGCTCATCTTCAGTCAATTTACCAGGGTTTTTAACAGTAAATTTCTTTTTTTTTCGGCTCCGAAGGCCCTGCAACACTATCCTCCATTTTGTTCTAATATCAGCTGTTACGAAAATCCTATACAGAAACGGCGCGAAAAATACAAATTTTCTATGCTTTGACTATATGCTAACAAGCGTACAACTGCTTTGAAAGGGTGCTTGTGATATACTGCCAACCTGAGTTTACAAATACGCGCGACCCGGATCCGTGTCATGCGCATGTGACTACATGTGGGAGGTGACACGGATCCGTGTCATGAGCATTGAATGTGTTAATTCCTCCCAGAGCGGAATATGCTAGAAATACACGTCGCGCTAATACTTCACATCCGTATGAGGTACAGCTTGTTACTCCTCGTACAACCCTTTTCACTTTTATATGGAGAACCTCATCCCTTTGGAATAATTTGCCCACGACTGTATTTCCCACCGAGTACAACTTACAGCGATTCAAGACCAACGTCAATCGCTTTTTCCTCACACGTGTCGCTCCTGTAGCGGTTTAGGGATTCCCCTGCAGCACATGTGCTGAACCCATAGAAAAAAAACGACAAATCGATAAGCATTTGTATGAGTTTAGAATTTAATTCGTCAGTACAAACCAAGACTCAGCATATTTACATTAAGACACGATTATTCATCTGAGGTGCGAAAAAAACTGGTTAATTTCATCGGCTAGTACCGAATCGGTCAAATTTATAGTGTTGTCAAACCGTCAAAATTTAAATTATTAGCTTTCACAAAATCATTAAAACTGTAACCTAAAAAACCGGTCAAGTGCAAGTTGAACTTGCACAATTAGTGTTCCGTACGTGGATTGTTTTTGATATAAAAAATTTTGTTAGGGTGGTATAAAATGATCAGTGACTTCACAAAACACACCCCAAATGAGTTTTCAACAAAGTTTGTTTCCAATCTTTACTGAAAACTGGTGACCTTGAAATTTTGTTTTTTTTTCTATACCAGATAAATTATTAAAGGTAATGATAATTTTTGTTCAATCTATACCCCGTGGAGAATAATCCAGGATTTTTTCAAAATTTTTTGGTCAGTACTTTTCGAGATAAGATAGGGGACAGCGATTTTTCACGATTTTTTAAAAGTAATACGAAGAAAAGTGTGCGCAAGTATTACATTATATATATATATATATATATATATATATATATTATATATATATATATATATATATATATATATATATATATTTTTTACTCGTGTTTTCACAAGCTTTCATTTGACACCACACTCGATGATCTAGTAAAAAAAATTTTTTTTCACTTCCGATTTCACCCCTCAAAACGAATCCCTTAAGTCAAAATTTATGTTACGGTGATATAAAATGATCAGTGACTTCACAAAATACACCCCAAATAAGTTTCAACAACGTTTATTTCCAATCTTTACTGAAAATTGATGACCTTGAAATTTCTGTTTTTTTATATACCAGATAAATTATTACAGGTAATACACTCGTGATAATTTTCGTTCAATCTACACCCCGTGGAGAATATTCCAGAATTTTTTTCAAAATTTTTTGATGAGTACTTTCCGAGATAAGGCGGGTGGACAGCGATTTTTCGCGATTTTTTAAAAATAATACAAAGAAAATTGCGCGCAAGTATTACATTATATATATTTTTTACTCGTGTTTTCACAAGCTTTCATTTGACACCATACTCGATTACCTAGTAAAAAAATTTTTTTTTAACTTCCGATTTTACCCCCCAAAACTAACCCCTTAAGTCAAAATTTAACTTTCAAAACTACATGGCTCTGATGAGGCCATCAATTCCTATATTACTACCAAATTTCAACTTTCTATGACAAATAGTTTCGGAGAAAATCGGGTGTGACAGACGGACAGACGGACAGACTGGCAGACGGACAGACAGGCAGACAGACGGACAGACAGACGGACAGACAGACGGACAGACACCGAAGTGATCTTATAAGTGTTCCATACGGAACACTAAAAAGGATATAGTTTTCAACTAAATTTGTCATTAACAGCTGAATATTTTCTAAATTTGTATTTTAATGGGTTATATGTACCCAGATATAGCCAGCCAAATTAGTAATTATAATTGACAACACAGTTGCGGTATTTAAAGTGGATTGTACAAGTACTATAAAAAAAACAGAAGGCCATTCAATATTCTTGCAGCGTTGCTACGGACGTAGGATAAAGTAACTTGTTGGGTATTATCACGATGCATCGAACGTCGCAAAAAGTTGCACTTTAGACCTACGACTAATTGAGAATGAAAATAGTATATGAATGACATGATTTATCTTGAGTATCAAAGTCTGTGGTACAGAAAGTCTGTGGTACACAGTGAACAACATAATAATAGTAATAATACTACACAACATTATAATGGGAAGGGGCTACATATCAAAAGGTAGTACAACTATAAAAAAAATTTGGAAATCACTGATCTACGATGGTTTATTTTTTCGGGAATTAAAATTAATATTAAAGTTATATTACGTTGGGATTTTGGATTCTTTGAATAATGACACTACGCAGTTATCACCACTACACCAAACAAATTGTTTCACTCGATGAGCGTTTCGCTAACCTCGTTAGCATTATTAAGAGCGAGGATTTGTCAATCATTGCCCCTGCTATGCTAACATGTTTAACAAAACGCTCGTCGAGGCTAAAAATGAAGTGTTTGGCGTAATGGTGATAACCGTTGTGTAGTGTCTTTGTCCAAAGAAACAAAAACCTCAACATAATATAACACGTAGGCTGAAAAGTTTTTGGTCTAGCTATTTAAAACACATTTTTTTGCAAAATTCAACTTTATTCATCAACATAGTTTCCTTCAAGAGCCAAACAAATCTAACGCTTTTCTAACATTTTCTTTTTAACTTCTTCATTGGACCCAAATCTCTTTCCCGCGAGCATTTTTTTAAGGTCTGCGAATAGATAATAGTCGCTGGGGGTCAAATCTGGAGAGGAAATTAATGAACTTTTGCCATCGTAACCATTAACTTGTGACACGATGCATTGTTTTGATGAAAGAGCACTTTTTTCTTGTTCATTTGGGGCCGTTTCTTTGCGATTTCGGCCTTCAAACGCACCAATAACTTTATATAATATTCGCTCTTAATGGTTTTTCCCTTCTCAACAGAGTCGATGAAAATTATTCCATGCGCATCCAAAAATACAGAGACCAAAACCTTCCCAGCCGACTGTTGTGTCTTTGGTCACTTCGGTCGGCTTTCACCGACTGCTGACCACTCAGTTGACTGCTGATTTGATTCCGGTGTGTAGTGGTAGATCCATGTTTCATTTATTGTCACAAATCGCATGAAAAAATCCTTTTTATTGCGCTTAAACAGGTCCAAACAGCGCTCAGAATCATCAGTACGTTGATGTTTTTGGTCCACTGTGAGCAAACGCCGTACCCATTTCGAATAGAGCTTTCTCATGACCAAATGTTCATGCAAAATATGACCAACACGTTCTCTTGATATCTTTAGGGTGTCAGCTGTCTCACGCAATTTTTTGGATTTTTTTATGTTTTCCGGTGTAACCACCTCATTTGGGCGTCCAGAGCGTTCAGCATCATTTGTGTCTGCACGACCGCATTTAAATTCAGCATACCAGTAAATGATGAGTGATTTTCCAGGAGCAGAGTCCACACTTATCAAGCCGTTGCTTTGCTTGAACGGTATTTTTTTTTCCCATCAAAAAACAATGTTTAATCAACACACGAAATTCGATTTTTTCCATTGTTTTGAAAATATTAAAAGAAGTGTCACTAAAACCACAGTAACTTGTAAACTAATCGTCGAAATGTCATGAAATTCAGACACGTATCGTTTGAAGGTTGGTACTGCCTAAAAATCATATGGATTTTTTGAAAAGAGCGACATCTATCTATTAGACCAAAAACTTTTCAGCCTACATAATAACAATACAATAATTCCTTAAAGAGACCAAAATCCTGTCTAGACCAGTAATTTCCCATTTTTTTTAAGCAGTACCTTTTGATATGATTCTTAATGTCTTCCCATTATAATGAAGTTGGTTGATTAAAAGAGTGCTGTAACTAAAAAACAATGTCTCTTTCTACTACTCTGTACTCTATACCATTCAAAGAAGATAAGTGAAATGACAGAAAGCAGTCGAACACAAATTGGTGAAAATATTACAAAATTACATGGACTTCTCACTATGGATGGACGAAATCGACAGATATTTTTTCCTATGCATTTATATAGTCTTAGCATTCATAGTATTACAAAAGATATTTTATTTTGTTCTCCAGCAGGGGGCAATACAACTGAGGATTTTTTTTTCTCTGAAAAGTACTATTAAACAAGATATGCTTTTTTAGGTATATCGATAACACCAAGGCTATGACAGGACATCGATGTTGTTTTATCGTCAAATTACAAGAAGTAATGCCAAATACTACATGGCTACACCATTTTTTACATCGAGAAGTCCTTACGTCAAATTTTTTAGTGTTCCGTACGGAACATTTATATAACATCATTTCGATATCTAACCGTCTGTCTGTCACACACAATTTTCTCGGAAACTGTTTGACGTAGAAAGTTGCTCCTTAAAAGGTTTTCCGTTTTGGAACCATTATTCTCTTTTTTAACATGCATAAAATGGATATTTTAAGAGTCATTAAGAATTCATAGAATTAAGCAATACTTGATGGAAATCCATTCTAAATTAATAGAAATATACAAAGTGTTTTGTTAAGATTTTCACTTTATTTTAATTACTATAAAAATCATTTCGGTTGAATTGTGCCTTCTTCAGAAGACTTACAATTACTAAAGATTTTGACAAGGAACTAAATATTATATAGTCTGTCAAGTAAGAACGTATCCGCGATAATTTACTTTTGGTAGATGCGATTCTAGCGATTCAACAAAACATCGGTAGAGGGAACCTTTGTCTACGACACTTTTTAATAAAAGTATCAGTCGATTCTGAACTATTGTCGAAATCACTTAAAATGTCGACGACTTGCCAAAACGTGGCTCAGTAGGCAAAGTCACTCAGAAAGTCGAAAAACGAATCGTATCTTTGTTTTTACGTAACTCGAAATTGACGCTGCGTCAAGGAGCGGCAAAATTAAGAAAATCGGGTTTGAATGCGTGCCATTAGACTATTCGACAACATCTTCGTGCTCATGATGTCAAATTCCGAAACACGTTGAAGAAACCTTTGCTGGACGAAAATCACGTCGCGAAGCGGCTTGGTTGGAGCCACGATAAGTTACTAGAATGACCCTTATAATCGCCTTACACCGAACCTATTGAAAACGTTTGGTAGTTTGGTCCCTTCTAGAGAAAAAGCTTAAAGGAAAAATTCTGAGGACTTTAAAAAATTGGCAGAGTATACAGAAAATCTCGAAGATGTCAGGCGATTATTGATGCAGGAGGCGATTGGATAACTTACTAAGGTAATTGCGCCGTTTTTAGCACATCAAAGAATACATTGATGGCAAAAAATGTGTTCGAAACACATTTTTTCAAGAATACGTGACCGCTCGTTCTTACTTGACAGACTGTATATATTAGAAATATAATCTTACAAATTGTAAATATAGAAAGCTATAAACTAACAATAGACTGGTAATGATTCAATAAATTGTTGTTGTCCTTGAGAAAAATATCCTGATTGTTACGTTTATTTATCTCTAGAAATTTCAAGTTGCTAATTATCACTTTTTTTTTTAAATTTGAAAATTTGTGACACTTCATATTTAAATGTTTTGCTTTTTTTTGGATCAATTTTAGCATTAGTATAACTTCTAAATTATTTTTTAATTCTATTTAGAAAAGATCTTTCCCTGTGTCCAATAAATTTTGTGGCATGATGCACAATTTAACTGATAAACTCTTGCTTTTTTTTATTTATTATTTTTAATGTAACACGTAGGCTGAAAAGTTTTTGGTCTGACACATAGATGTCGCCCTTTTCAAAAAATCCATATAATTTTTAGGAAGTACCAACCTTCAAACGATACGTGTCAAAATTTCATGACATTTCGATGATTAGTTTACAAGTTATAGAGGTTTTGGTGACGCTACTTTTGATATTTTCAAGGCAATGGAAAAAATCGCATTTCGTGTATTGATTAAACACTGTTTTTGGATGGGAAAAAATACCGTTCGACAAAGCAATGGCTTGATAAGTGTTACGGGGGCTCTGCCCCTGGAAAATCACTCATCATTTACTGGTATGCTGAATTTAAACGCGGTCGTATAGACACAAATGATGCTGAACGCTCTGGACGCCCAAATGAGGTGGTTACACCGGAAAACATAAAAAAAAATCCACAAAATTATTTTGGATGACCGTAAAGTGAAATTACGTGAGATAGCTGACACCCTAAAGATATCCAAAGAACGAGTTCGTCATATTTTGCATGAATATTTGGGTATGAGAAAGCTCTGTTCGAAATGGGTACCGCGTTTGCTCACAGTGGACCAAAAACAACAACGTGTTGATGATTCTGAGCGTTGTTTGGACCTGTTTAAGCGCAATAAAATGGATTTTTTTCAATAGATATGTGACGTTGGATGAAACATGGATCCACCAATACACACCGGAATCAAATCGGCAGTCAGCTGAGTGGACATCAGCCGGTGAAAGCCGCCCGAAGTGACCGAAGACACAAGAGTCGGCTGGGAAGGTTTGGGCCTCTGTATTTTGAGATGCGCATGAAATAATTTTCGTCGATTATGTTGAGAAGGGAAAAACCGTCAATAGCGAATATTATGTTATTGGTGCGTTTGAAGGCAGAAATTGCAAAGGAACAGCCCCAAATGAACAAGAAAAAAGTGCTCATCAAGACAATGACAAGTCATTGGTTATGATGGCAAAATTGCATAAATTAAAGTTCGAATTGCTTCCTCATCCACCGTATTCTCCAGAATTGGCCCCCAGCGAAAATTATCTATTTGCAGACCTCAAAAAAATGCTAGCGGGAAAGAGATTTGGCTTCAATAAAGAATTTTATCCCAAAACTGAGGCCTATTTTGAAGGCAAAGGCAAATCCTTCTACAAGAAAGGTATAGAAATGTTAGAAAAGCGTTGGACTGATTGTATCGCTCTTGAACGAGACTATGTTGATGATTAAAGTCGAATTTTGCAAAAAAAATGTGTTTTAAATAGCATGACGAAAAACTTTTCAGCCTACGTGTTATCTAGTCATCTTTTTAGTGTTCCGTACGGAACACTTATAAGATGACTTCGGTGTCTGTCTGTCTGTCACTCCCGATTTTCTCCGAAACTATTTGTCATAGAAAGTTGAAATTAGGTAATAATATAGGAATTGATGGCCTCATCAGAGCCGTGTAGTTTTAAAAGTTAAATTTTGACTTAAGGGGTTAGTTTTGGGGTGAAAAGAAGTGAAAAAAAAATATGAAAGCTTGTGAAAACACGAGTAAAAAATATATGTAATGCAATACTTGCACACACCTTTCTTTATATTATTTTAAAAAAATCGCTGTCCCCCCACCTTATCTCGAAAAGTACTTATCAAAAAATTTTGAAAAAATTCTGGAATATTCTCCACGGGGTGTAGAATGAATGAAAATTATCACGAGTGCATTACCCTTAATAATTTATCTGGTATATAAAAAAAAATTCTAGGTCATCAGTTTTCAGTAAAGATTGGAAACCAACTTTGTTGAAAACTCACTTGGGATGTGTTTTGTGAAGTCACTGATCATTTTGTACCACCGGCACCGTAACAAAATTTTTTATTTTAAAAGCAATCAACGTACGGAACACTAATTGTGCAAGTTCAACTTGCACTTGACCGGTTATTTTTTTTTTATTTTAAGAGCAACGTGTATTCATTTCTTTTTCAAAAATGTTTTAATATTGTTTGAAATTTTGCCTGTGTAAGTGATAATTTTAAAATTATTATATTGTTTGTTAGAATTAGAATATATTTCCCTTTATTGAATCTTTACCATTGATAGTCAACTGCTAGTTTATAGCTGCCTACATTTACACTTTAAAACATTATACTTCCAATACATATATAACATTTAATTTAGTTAGTTATAAGTCATCTAAAGAAGGGCTGTGGTGTCGAAATGATCGTCATGACACTTAAAATGAAGTGAAAACAACAAAAGTGTAGATTCGATTTTGCGTTTATTAAGTGGTAATTTATGGAACTCTCGAGATTAAGTGAACCCTCGAACTAAATAACAATGGTAACGCAGATAATGACCGCATTCTTTTTAATTTTGGTATCTGTAATTATTGAATTATTCTTATCTTTCATTTCACAAGTTACTATTTCCTCTTGATAATTTAAAAAGTGAACAGATATTTATTTGGACGTTTCATAAATTTTCACAAAGCCGTATCGAAATAATAGATCCCATCAAAAACATAAAATGTAAAAAAATGCCAAGTCTCGCAACGCAGTCCTTCCACCACAAAAAGTTGTGAGACCTCATGTAAAACCAAGTCAGTTATTTTAGTTAGTATCTATGCAAGCACCTATTCAACAACTTTGTCATAAATTGTTATCTATTACCTACCAACATTTATAGTGACCGTATCAGTATTAGACATCTTTACTTCTATAATAAATATAATGACTTGGCAATCGCACGGCAACATAATCACATAAGAATAATCTACTATTTCGATTGCTAAGTAAGTCTAAACAGTGCACTTAAGAATAAAATATTTTAAATAGTAGATTATTCTTATGTGATTATGTTGCCGTGCGACTGCCATATTTATTATAGAAATAAAGATGTCTAATATTGATACGGTCACTATAAATGTTGGTAGATAACTAAATAGATAACAATTTATGACAAAGTTGTTGAATAGGTGCTTCCATGGATACTAACTAAAATAACTAACTTGGTTTTACGTGAGATCTCACAACTTTTTGTGGTGGAAGGACTGCGTTGCGACACTTGGCATTTTTTTACATTTTATGTTTTTGATGTGATCTCATTTCTTTTTGTAGGTAGTCCTCTTTTTTTTTTCTTCTCGGGTAATATTTCTTGTACGTCAGCTATGGATTTTCTTAAAGCCCACTCCCTGTCTCTATTGGTTTTTCTCAAAGGCTATGATGTAACAATTTTTGACAAGTCTGGACGATAAGTGCTTCTAAGTCGATTATATTCAACGATTGCGGACTCCTGAGCTTTAATACTACCGAAGTCGACATGAATTAGATGTAATCTGCCCAGACTTGTCACTCTCGAAAGTGCCACGTATGCTTGACCGCATGTGCACACTGAAGAATCGATGTCCATCAGTGCACTGTTTAGACTTAGCCCCTGACTTTTGTGTATGGTAATAGCATAGGCTATACAAATCGGAACCTGCTCGCGATGAACATAAGTTCTATTAATAATTTCAAATTTAGTTTTGACTGGACCAAGCTCGTAAAGATGTTCATTATTAAATGTAATATGTATTTTTTGATTTTATTTGTATTTTCATGATCAACCTTTATTCCTTGTACTATCGCGATAGAACCGTTGACTAAGCCAAGACTCACGTCAATATTTCGTCTTAACGTGACTTCTGCTCCTATTTTAATAACTATGTTCTCTTCTAGCCCTGCTGTCATGGAAGCATCATCTTCATACTTTTTTATAATAAAAATATACTAGTAAATATAGTATTTTACTTAACAATTTTTTAATTACACGAAGTAGGTAAGTATTATTAAACGAATATATTTGACAAATAAAAAATATTATTAAATGTAATATATTAATTAATAAATAATACAAATTATTCATAATTATGGATTTTTTAGTGATTAATTAACTTTATACGACCTATTATTTACCGGGACTCACGGCTGACCTTGCATTATGCTATGTTTAGAACAAAATTTGTAGAGAATTTTATGCTGTATCCAGACACGGGTTAAAAATAAAAGGTGATGTTCGCCATCACAAAAATAAAAACATAAATTTTGACGATGTGATTTCCGAGTTTGCAGCTGTTAAAGCTAGAAAGAAGAGATTTTAAGCGCTGTTTTTTGTGTTTGTTAATTCTACTCTCATTCTTCTTTCGCCATACCCAACTTTCACTTTCATGTATCAATGTGAAAGAATGTATAATTGAAGCAGTGTTATTGTTATCATAATATTGTAACTTAATTATAAAAGACTCTTATTTGTAATAATTAAACATATTTTACGTTTATGGAATTTTTATTAATTTTAACAGTTTTCATTCTTGGGGTGACACCTAAATATCCGCACCAGGTCCCACCCATGCTAGCTACGCCACTGTCTTTGACTGCACATTGGGAAGAATATATGGTGTTTTTAAAGTGTAGAGTATAAAGCAAAACTTTCAGCTAACAAGTTGGCTTTCTCAACAGGTATTGCAATAGTAATGTCTGGCAATGTAAATGGTAGTATAATGGAATAGTGAAATTTCGACTAATGGTTTTTAGCGACCGACCATTGAGATAGGCAAAAAGTTTGTAAAAAATCCCTCCCTCCGCGGTCATCGATTTTTAAATTAGGTATAAAATATTAAAGCTTCACGGTAGGAAAGAGTTCTTTTTTATTGAAAATCTCCCCGCTCCCTTTGGCCATTCTTTTTTAAAATGTGTTTAAGTTCTACTCTATGAAAAGGCTTTTCCAAGAAATTTTCCCCCTCGTTCGTCCATTGTCTCGCTATCTCTATAAGCAGCCCTCGTCTTTAGTACTTTTTTTTTGTACTTACTCCTCCCTACCCACACGCTTCTTGAACCTAGCTACGCAAATGGATACAGAGACTATAAAAATCTGTCAGTTGCACAGGAAAAATTAATTATTAATAATTTCGAATCTGAAACGAAGTCAACAATGGCCTCGTCTTTTATCACTTACTGGATAATACAAATATTCTTTTTAAAACTTAACTTATAGATAAAAGATTTCGTATTAATTAAAATCTGATATATATAAGTTAAATTCATAATTTAAATTTTAATAAAAAAAAACCGTCGGTCTTGAGCAATTAGTGTGCCGTACGTTGATTGCTTTTAAAATAAAAATTTTTGTTACGGAAGTATAAAATGATCAATGACTTCACAAAACACCCCCCAAATGAGTTTTTAAGACAGTTTTTTTTTTCCGATCTTTACTGAGAACTCATGACCTTGATTTTTTTTTTATACACTAGATGAATTATTAAAGGTAATGTACTCGTGATAGTTTTCGTCCAATCTACTCACTGTGGAGCATATTCCAGAGTTTTTTCAAAATTTTTTGATCAGTAGTTTTCAAGATAAGTGGGGACAGCGATTTTTTGCAATTTTTTTAAAATAATACAAAGAAGGTGTACACAAGTATTACATTTTATATATTTTTGGCCTCGTGTTTTTATAAGCTTTTCTTTGACACCCCACTCGATGACCTGATAATTTTTTTTTCACTTTCGATTTCACCCCTCCCAAAACTAGCCCCTTATTCCTATATTAGTGCCAAATTTCAACTTTCCGTGTCTAATAGTTTCAGAGAAAATCAGGTGTGACAGACGGACAGACAAACACCGAAGTGATCTTGTAAGTGTTCCCTACGGACCACTTAAAAGAATATTTTTATTATCCCATAATTGATACAGGATGAGGCCATTAAAGGATACAATTACTGGATAACAAAAATATTCTTTTTAAAACTTAATTTATAGATAACAGATTTCGTATTAATTTTAACTGGTTGACTGACAATTTTTTTGTTATATATATATATATATATATATATATATATATATATATATATATATATATATATATATATATATATATGTACGTTCTATTTCTGATTTATGAAAATGCTGAGAAGAAGGATAACGCTCAATAACGTAAATACCGTAAAGGGTTGATCAGAGCTACACTCCATAATATTTAGTAATGACAGCTAGAAATTTAAATTAAGAGATTAATAAAAAACTAGATTTATGGTTGACTTCGACTGGCAAAAAAAGGATGTTTAATTCATTCCAGTATATCCATGGAATAGAAATGAAAAATACGACAACTTCTGTGTAGATTTTTGTCAACATACAAATCAGTTTGCAGAATTTAAAACGGCAATTATGTGACTATTTTCCAACAGAAACTCAAAACAATTATAACAGTTACAAATGGATGCTGAGTCCGTTTTTTTACAATTTCTCTAAGCATGCTGAGCTCCCGACAAACATAAAAAAAAACTTATTTAAATATCTAAGGATGGAATACTGAAACTAGCCTTTTTTTTTTTTTCCAGAACCTAAATCTGTGTTTTGCCAAAAACGTTTCGAGAATATTACGAGCTATGGAACGAACTGTAAAGGGTTTAGTTCCGTTTGTAATATTATATTTATGCGAGTTAAGTTCTGTGATTGTTATCAAAACAAGATTGAAAAATCGTTTCGAACTTAAAAATGATATTCTGTATTTATCGATTTCAGATTCCAGATTTGAGAAGCTAGTTTCTGAAAAAACAGCCCCACACGTCGCGATAATATATTTTTATTTAGTTTTACTTACTCTCCGGCCACTTTTTGTTCAAAAATGTGAAACAAGACCTCAGTGGCTGAAAAATTTCCTCAGATGATTATGAAATCCGCTATAGTGAAGTTATTTTCAGGCGCAAGCAAAAGATGCTTTTTTTCGGATGGAGTGAAACAACCCGAGCAACGCTGAACCAAATGCATTAATGTGGACAGTAGTTATTCCGAAAAACAATTTTTAAGCTCGGCAAGTTTTCCTTCATAACTAGATAAATAGCATATGAAAAATATTATCACGTGTCTGGATAATATCAGCCAAATGGAACTTACGATCTCATGTGAGCTTCAAGCTACATGACCGGCAGGTGATACTCTCAACCGCTTTCTTTACATTGGGGCAGCGCTCGATCCATCAAGCCCGACCTTAGAAATGTTCGCTGCTCAAAAGCAATAAAAACAACATCTACATCGTCGAGTCCTGTCGCTTGATTTTCTAATATACTTATTATATGTGTCTATCTTCTTTCAGAATACCAAACATTCCGCTGCATTTACGTACAGAAATAATTCATTTAAATTAATTTTATTTACTATTCATCTTAATTTGCAGTTCCAAAACAATGGAAAACATTTTTAAGCTTTTCGAAGTTTTTAATTTTCTTGTTTATGTTCAACAAGGTCAAAGTCATGTTTATGTTTCTGAATTTATGACATATACACAGTGCGACAATTAATTTTTCGGGCTGATGCTAAAAAAATGTAATGAAATAATTTTTTTCTGTTTCTTATTATTATCTCTTCCTAATTTTAATATTCCTGTTGATGTTTTTACAATGGCTTAATGATGATTCAAATTAATTTTGTAGCTCATTTTGTAAACCTTTTGAATGAGCTATATGTTTTCAAAAAATTCTTTTAACTTGATTTTAATTTTTGGGAGCAATGGAAAGGCACGGGCTAAATCAGGTGAATATGTTGAAAAGCTCAACACACAGACTCAATTTCGAGCGGAAAATTGATGAACAATCAGTGTAATACACCTGTCTGGATCATGATATTCAGGTCGTTCTATTCATCAATCATTTCAATACTTCCAAATAATACTCACCATTAAGAGTTTAACCAAGTTTTTTTTTTTTTATTTTAACTTCTCATTTATTTACAATCTGTAACCACTAAAGATAAAGATACAATAAGTAAACATTTTAAAAACTTAAAATGTCATGTTGAAAATTATCCTGTGACAATTTTCGCTATTCACTAGTTTTAAAATAAAATTATTTGTGCTTCCGGGAATTGCATGGCTAAGAAACTGATTGGAAGATAGCTGGGGATGGATCTCTTGAGTCTACGATGCTAGGATGGTTGCATGAAGTCATATGTCAAACTGTTAGGGTGATGTAGTAGTATGTTTTTATATTTTTTGGAATAGTGACCTACTTCTTCTTTAACTGATTTTATTGCAAGATCTCGTGCAGTGAATTCATTTGGTATATACCAAGGAGCATCCGTAACAGAGCGAAGGATTTTTTCTTGAAATCTTTCAAGAATTTCAATGTTAGACTTGGATGCAGTACCCTAGAGTTGGATACTGTAGTTCCAAATGGGTTTCAAAATTGCCTTGTAAACTAAAAGCTTATTTTGTAGGGTTAGCTGTGATCTGCGTTCAATTAAACCAATATAATTTGTTGAATTTAAATCCTAGTTGTTTACGTTTGGTATATATATGTTTTTTCCGGGTCATTCTTCAATCTAGGTGCATTCCCAGATATTTTACATCTTCACATTCTTTTAGCTGTTGATTGTTTATTGATACAGGCGGACACGTGTCTCTTCTAGTGGTGAAGCTTACATGAACGGATTTGCTTTCGTTAACTCGAATGCGCCACTTCTTTATCCATGACTGTAACTTGTCCGAGTTAATTTGCAGACGCTGTGAGGCGACAGCTGGGTCTTGATGAGTTGACAGGATGGCCGTGTCGTCAGCATACGTTGCCGTAGTGATATTTGGGGTTGTGGGCAGAACTGTCTTATCGAACTCCTGCGTTAATTGGGTACAGTGATGTTTGCTCGTCTTGATGTCGTACAAGGAATTAACGGTTTTGAAGGTAAAATTTTAGAATCAGAAAGTAGTTGAGAGGGAGGAAGAGTTTAACCAACGTGAAAAAATACACGTTGAATAATACCTTTGTTATCGCAAAAAAGGATCAACATTGCTTTGATTTTCAATGGAAATTTTCGTGTTTTTGGTTTGCAGTGAGGATTCCATTCGACACTTTGACGCTCTGTTTATGGGAATATTGAAAACATCTTGCATTGTCTCCAATAGTAACTGATTTTAGGATTCTGTTAATAATAGGTTTGAATAATATTGGTAGCTTTTATTTTAAAATTAAACGATTTTTGGAATTTCAGAAATAATCACTTTTAGTAATATTTGCAATAAGACAAAGCTAGCCGACTTCTTCGGCTCTTAAAACAATAATGTTCCTACCTAATTATCTCGGTGATATCAACCTCATTACTGCATACCAATATATCGATTACATAAACACATTTTAGTAATATATATAGCCGTAAATGTCACATAAAATAAACTGAATAGTTCCGACATTTGATACAATATAAATAGTCATTCAAGTATAATTTAATTTACGTAATGTAAACAGGCCACCCTGCCTGAAAGTAATTATAATAGTTTATATCCTATTTCCTATGTTACATTATTCGGTCATCTTGCAAATTCTAAAATTCTTTTCAACCAGGACATTAACGGGGTTTTTTCATACAGTAAGTGTTGACAGCTAACCCGCTGGCAGGGAGATCGTGGTGATCCGTCACAATATTTTATCAAAAATATCGTATTGTCAATATGTAGTACGACTCTAATAGATAATAGAACCTCACGAGGAACATAATTTCAAACATTCACAAAATAAAATTTTTTACCTTTAAACAAAAACGCTGTACTCTATCCGTTTGCAAGGCGAAGTACTAAATCATGTAAAATTATTCAAATTAACTTGACGCGATAGTACGAGTCTCGATACCGCACAGTACATTTTACGCAAAAAAGTTATAACAAGATTATTTGTACCGGTAGTCTTGGACTAACAGTTATGGAAAATAACAATAGAATTATGGCAGTTTTTTTTTTTTTTTTTTTTTTTTTGCCTTGAAAATCTCGAGAATGATCGAGCAGTGGCGTATCGACTGATTTCTTTTGTATTAATTATAGTTATAATAAAGGTTGGTTATATTAAAAAAATATATTACAAAATATTACAGATATTACAATAATATTACAAGAGTAAAACTAGTATTAAACAAAATTGAGGAATTATAATAAGATGAGAGAACGGCGCCCATCAATGCCAGATGATTACCTATCTGCATAATATATACATTCAAAACAATATGATAGTTCAGATCAAATCAAATCAAATTTATTTATCAAAACATATAAATTTACAAATAAATAGGAAATTAATTACATATAAACAAGTTTTAAAATATAAACGCAACGTAGGTACATGCTCCTGTATGTGCCTTTACAAAAGACTATTTAAAGCCTAACATCTAAAAGAAAACAAATACAAATGTCACACAAGGAAGACCCAACAACTGTATGTTAACTGGTTTTTTATTAATGTTATTAATATTTATTTATTTATTTATCCACGGGACATGCCCATTTAACACTGAGGGTAACAATTAAAAGTTTATCATTTATAAAATACCACCTTAAACTATAACTTAAATTAATGACAAAATAAAATTATTATATCTAGCCCTAGTGCAATGTTAATCTTAAACACTTTCTACATCCGACATGTCAGACATATCCGAACTAATATCTGACATAGCATCATCTGTACCTAATGGTATAACTAGTGGTTTTACAATTTGGTCCATTGATGAATCTAGTGTCCACATTTTATCTTATTCTTTAATTACGTGTTCAACACATTTTTACCAGTTTTCTGGAGTGACATTACATATTGATTTCGCAAAGAGATTTTTAAAGTCTGTGGATTTGTAGGTCACATTGTTTCTAGCCACTTCGCTTTTTACTTGAGCCCAAATAAGCTCTATAGGATTAAGCTCACAGTGGTATAGTGGCAAGCGAAGAACAGTCATATCCCGAGTTTTGGCAATTTCGTCGATAACGTACTTATTGTACTTATCTTTGTTTATTAAAATCGTAGGAACACATTCAACTTTTTTGGAATGTTAACTTGCATTATTCATGACAATTATTGAGCTTCAGGGAATCAAATCTATCATTTGCGCAAACCATTCTTCAAACACATCAGAATTCATATCCTCGTGGTAATCTCCTGTTTTTTTTTTCGATTCGAATGTAAGCAGACCGTCATTAAGGAAACCGTGGATTCTCCCTATATATGTTATAATTAATCGGTGTCCTTTTCCAGATGGTGGACGGAGACCGGTTGACCAACCTTCCATAAAAGCTTCTCTTGAACTCAAAACGTTTTTGTCCTACCACAACGTATTTACGGTGTACGCTTCATTTATCCAAGTCTAAATAATAAATACGTTTTCCTTGAGAACGCTCATGTCTAATTTTTCTCAGATAATCTCTTCTCCAGCGTACGATTTGTCCCCATTCAATTAACAAGGATTTTCTTTGAAATTGTTTCTAACGAAAATTGATTGATTTTAAAACGTCCTACAACTTGGTTCTGCCCATCGTTAGTATCTGTGGGTTACTTTTAACAGCCTCTAGAATTAAGTCCAAAGTTGGGAGTTTTTTTTCAATGAAAATGATTCTTCGCAGGGAATTTTTTACATCTTCTGTCAGCTCCAATTTTATTTTACCCGGTTTTAGCTTTGGCGCAGTAACTCCTCCTGTCCTTTCTTCCTTTAAAATTCGATAGGTAGTTTTTTTTTCCAATTTCGGTCACTAGGGAACACTTTTGAACACTAACGTCGACACTTAAATTAAGGTTTTTATCACTTTCGATGTAAGTCAACACATTCCTAACTATGATCTTTTCATTTAAGCTTAAAGCCGTTATTTTTTGACGTTTTTGGGAAGACATCTTTATTGTTCTGAATTAATGCACTACGTGTTACGTGAGAAAATAAACTGGGAGCATACTCTCGATACGGTTTATAATCCAAATTAACCCCATCAGGTACAACAACTCGCTTTTGGTTTATTAGCCACTTTTATTACTAATTTGCATAATTTTAGATGATTTATTACTTCGCCTTGCAAATGGATGGAGTATAACAATATCCAAAATTTGAAAATGTTGCAAGAATCAAAATTAATATTTCAGTTGCCAATATCTACAAATTAATGACGTAACAGAATTAAATTTGTTCGGAATACGACAAAAAGGATGGCGCAGCGATTATAAATAACCGATATCACAGCCCCAATACTATTTGGGCATGTGTAGCGCCACTCTAACGAAAACCGGCAAAGAGCAAGGCGGACTTGCGCAATTAGTATTCAGTACGTCGATTGCTTGTGAAATAAAAGTTTTTGTTACTAAGGTATAAAATGAGCAATGACTCCAAAAAACACACCCGAAATAAGTTTTTAACAAAGTTATTTTCCGATTTTTACTGAAAACTGATGACAGAAATTTTTGTTTTTTTTTTATATATCAAATAAATTATTAAAGGTAATGCACTTGTGATAATTTTTGTTCAATCCACATCTTGTGGAGAATATTTCAGAATTTTTTCAAAATTTTTTGATCAGTACTTTTCGAGATAAGGGGGACAGCGATTTTTCGCAATTTTTAAAAAATAATACAAAGAAAAGTGGGCGCAAGTATTACATTATATATATTTTTTGGACTCGTGTTTTTGCAACCTTTCATTTGACATTTTTCTTCCGATTTCATCCCCCAAAACTATTCCCTTAAGTCAAAATTTAACTTTCAATATACACGGTTGTGATGCGGCCATCAATTGCTATATTAGTGCCAAATTTCAACTTTCTATGTGAAATAGTTTCGGAGAAAATCGAATGTGATAGACGGACAGGCAAACACTGAAGTGATCTTATAAGTGTTCCATACGGTACACTAATAAATAAAAAAATAATTCTAAAAATAACAGAGAGCGAAGAGGGTTCTGCGAACACCCAGCTAATGAGCGGAGGCGTCAGGGAGATGTATAGGGAAAAACAAAATAAATTTTGCATAATGTGTGAAGGCAAGTGGTAACCACCCATAAATGTAACCCAAAAAATTATAAGCAAATAAGTAGGTAAACATTACATTAAATTAGGTAGAATTCTTTTGCTGGATAATAAATTGGTATTTTCCATAATAAGAAAACTTACCCGATGGTAACTGTTTAACCTCTTGTCACAAAGGGTTTCATAAAGGCACAGAAACAAAAATGAAGGACTTTTGAAAGGCACCCTTCGTGTATTCAGGAACCCTAAAAGAAATAATGTTTTTCGTATCGTGTGGATGCAGAAAAACACTAAATTGGTCTCTGTGGTATTGGGGTTGTCCAAATTTAAAAATATGGTAAACTAAATTATACAAATGATACCTTCTACGATTTTTCATATTTAAAATGTTGCTGTTATTTAAATTGCTTTCTGAATGGGATCTTAAAAAAGAATAGAACAATTTTTAATTTTTTAGATTGATCTAACATACTGGGCTCATAAAGAGTCGCCATACACATCAGCGTAATCAAATAAAGATAAGATCAAGCTGTTGCATAAATAATTTTTGGTTTTTGATGGCAGAAGATTCCTTAGATTTTTTTATTATTGATTTGTGATGGACATGTCGAAAATTACTCTTAATATTTTAGCTTCATGAACTAAAAGCAAATAAGTATTTGTAATAGTAGGTTTGAAGGTCAAAAAGTATGCCCTCTGTACATCTATTACTGTTAACTAATATAAAAGAATACTTTTATGCATTAAGTTTGAGGCTATGATCATTACAAAAATTATATATGTTATTAAGGTTCTTATTAAAACATACTTATGAAGTGCGTAACGTATTTAAGGGGGGGTCATCGGCATACTGTGGCATTATTGAATATTCTATCGCCTTATCGATATCTGCGACATAAAGAGAAAACAATAGTGGACGTAAAATGGAGCTCTGAGGTACTCCTGTAGTATGAAATTAAATTTAATGGATTTAAAATCCGTTTTGATTTCTATGCCGTGTGATAGATTTTTTAGAAAATATTCTATAAAATTAACTGCCTGATCTGAGAAGCCATAATAGTAAAGCTTTGCCAAGAGCAAATCATGATTTAGAGTGTCGAACGCCTTACTAAAATCCAAGGTGGTTTTAGTGACACTACTTTTAATATTTTCAAAACAATGAAAAAAAAACGAATTTCGTGTGTTGATTAAACACTGTTTTTTGATGGGAAAAATACCGTTGAAGTAGCAATGGCTTGATAAGTGTTACGAGGACTCTGCCTCTGGAAAATCACTCATCATTTACAAGTATGCTGAATTTAAACACGGTCGTACAAATACAAATGATGCTGAACGCTCTGGGCGCCCAAATGAGGTGGTTACACCGAAAAATATCAAAAAAATCCACGAAATTGTCTTGGATAACCATAAAGTGAAAATGCGTGAGATAGCTGACAGTCTAAAGTTATCAAAAGAACGTGTTGGTCATATTTTGCATGAACATTTGGACATGAGAAAGCTCTGTTCGAAATGGGACCACGTTTGCTCACAGTGGACCAAAAACAACAACGTGTTGATGTTTCTGAGCGCTGTTGGAACCTGTTTAGGCGCAATAAATAGAATTTTTTCATGCGATACGTGACAATGGATAAAATATGGATCCACTGGTACATACCGGAATCCAATCGGCAGTCAGCTGAATAGACAGCAGCCGGTGAAAGCCGCCCGAAGCGACCAAAGACACAACAGTTGGCTGAGAAGGTTTTGGCCTCTGTCTTGCGCATGCGTCAATAGCAAATATTATATTAAGTTATTGATGCGTTTGAAGACAGTAATCGCAAGGAAACGGCCCCCAGCGACTATTATTCGCAGACCCCAGAAAAATGCTAGCGGAATTTGGCTCCGATGAAGAAGTTATTGCCGAAACTGAAGCCTATTTTGAAGGCAAAGACAAATCCTTCTACAATAAAGGTATAGAAATGTTAGAAAAGCGTTAGAATGATTGTATCGCTCTTGAGGGAGACTATATTGATGAATAAAGTCGAATTTTGCAAAAAAAAAATATGTTTTAAGTAGCTAGACCAAAAACTTTTCAGCCTACGTGTTACTATCTTCTTCTAAGGCATTAGTAGAGATTTTATTTATGATGGCTAACAAGTCTCCCTGGATAATTAGATTAAAACTAAATTTCAATTCATTTGTTACCTTTGGATGAGTATTTGTATACTATTTAGCATGTTTAACTGTTCTTCGATCCTTCAAAGCAATGGTAGCAACATGTCCAGTACAACCAAAGAAACAAGCGATCATTTGAAAGTGCTTCACGAACGAACCACTTTTGTTGGATTCGGTTCATCTTGGAACAGTCGATTGTTGCTTAATTTCCTGCTCGTACAACTATATCCAAGTTTCGTCTCCTTTTACGATGTTGTATACGAATTTTTTCAGCATTTTCTTACACTAATAGACACAAGCCTGTTTTTGAATTTCAGTCAAATTATGCGGAATTCATCAGGAACAGATCTTTTTCACAGGTAAATGTTCATGCAGAATCGAATGTATTGCAGTCTTCGATATGCCTAAGGATGCCTCTGTTTCGCGGTAACTCACATGCCGATTTTCTTCAATCATGTTGCGCACAGCATCGATATTTTTTGGAACAAACGATTTTGGTCGAGTTTCACGAAATTCATCGCTGACGGAAGCACGACCATAACGAAATTCTGCAAACCAATTGTAAACAGTCTTTTCTGATGGTGATTTATTACCAAAAGTTGAACGAAGCGATTCGAGGCATCGTTCTTGATTTAGGCCTTTACTAAAAGCGTAAAAAAATCATCCCAAGAAAACCTTCACGTGAAATTTCCATTTGTTCATAAAACTGTTTTTTAAGGCTCACTGTAAACAAATTACTCGGTCACTGCTTTAACAATAACAAATATCAAATTTTAGAACTGTAATGTAACATATCAATAGGGCCATCTAGTGGTCATTCGTAAAAACTTAAAAGGCGGCCCTGGTAGCAACAAGGTAGGCTTATATGACGTTTTTTTTTTGAATAGTACCTAAATATTCTGTTAACAGTAAATTTTTTAAAACAAACTAATAAATTATAATTGCGGAAGACCTTAATCTTGAATACAACTTAACTCTCTTAAAAAGGTAGTCCGCATTTATGTTAAAAAAAATTGGCACGAGTTTGTGGGTTATTTTGTGGTTTGGCTACATATATTTGTGGATGCTGTCCCGAACTGTAAGTGCCTGATGACGAAAGTTCCAACGATCTAACGTCCAACGAACAGGCTTTCAAGTTTGAAATATTCACTTTTCCTATTATTTTAAAAATCGAATCCGGTTGCATAATTTTCTCTCGTAGTTCATTTTCCTTCGAATGAAGAAAAGGGAAATATGAAATATATTTAACTTTGTATGCAAAATATTTTTATAATTTGACATATTTTTATTCTCAACATTATTGTAAGAAAATAACACACACCTTGGATTATGGATACTTTTAATATTTTATTAAGTAGACCTTGATGAGCAACGTATGCACTTTATCCTCAGTCCTTAACACGTTTTTATTTCCTAAATATCCTGAAAAATGATTATTATAGGTAGTTTAGGGCATTCCTCTCACTTTCTTCCCTGGAGTTCTGTGAATTGCTGCTCCCATCACATTTAAACTTAGTAAGAAGTCCTTCTTTCAGACTATTTAAATGTGGATGGCATTAAGCGTTACTTTTAAAAACGATAATGGTAATTTGAAAGAAGCCTAATTGCTCAAAAATTGGAATTTACTTCATAATTTTAATTCCATTATTAAAGAATTCGTCTAAGAAAATATAATTATTTTTTACATTCTACAACATAAACACTCTTTCCTCTACACTGTCCCTGGATGAAAAGTGATTCTGTCGGGGGATTTAGTTCATCGAATTTTTTATACACTAATTCAACAAATTTGGACGGAGACAAGTGACGGGTTACTTCAGGCGTTGATTCTGCTTCTTTTGCATGTGGTTTATTTTTATTCACAGGATTTGTATCCAATACAGCAAGAAGTTCCTACAAAGAAGAGATACTTTCTAGCGCATAATTTAAATCCTTTTTATTGTTTAGCTCAGCTAAATAAGTCTGCGATCCTCAAAGCGATATTTAAAAAAAACTTTTGATTAATAAAATAATCAAAATTATTTGACACTAATTTTTCATTTACAAAAACTAAATAATTATCTATGTAATCTATATATATATATATATATATATATATATATATATATATATATATATATATATATATATATATATATACGAGTATATATATATATATATATAATATATATATATATATATATATATGATATATATATATATATATATATATATATATATATATATATATATATATATACGAGTATATATATATATATATATATATATATATATATATATATATATATATATATATATACATATATATATCATAGACGTGCCCGCGGCTCCTCTCGCGTGGACCTGATTCACTATTATCGTCATTGCTTATTCCTTATGTTACCTAACGAAATAAAATATATCTTATAAACTGGCCAGAGAAGATATGTATTTTATAAAAAAACACGTAAATCGGATAAGTGGTTCTTGAGTGCTAAGTTCACTAACGGACAGACAGAGAGACGTTGTGTCTTATATATGTTATAAATTTCTTTTTGATAAATATTAAGTTAGGAATTAAAAAAAAAAACACGTAAATCGTATAAACGATTGTCGAATGATAAGCACACTAACAGACAGACAGAGACGTTGCAGTTTATATATATATATATATATATATATATATATATATATATATATATATATATATATTATATAGATTATTATTATTATAATTATTATTATATAACCTGGCCAGAAAACACATGTATGAATTAAAAAAAAACACGTAAATCGGATAAATGGTTCTCGAGTGATAAGCTCACTAACGGACAGACGTTGCATTATATATATATATATATATATATATATATATATATATATATATATATATATATATATATATATTATATATATATATATATATACATATATATATATATATATATATATATATATATATATATATATATATATATATTTATTTATTTATATTGTATTCTTTGTTACATGATATTGTTCCATATTTAACGGTTTAAGCAGCGTATTGCAAGAGAGTGCGCTAGCGGTAAACTTTTTTCCCGCTTAAATCACTCTAATCGTCACTGCTTATTGTTTATTATTGTTTATGTTACCTAACGTAATAAAATTAATCCTATAACCTGGCCAGAGAACATATGTATTTTATAAAAAAAAAAGTAAATCGGATAAGTGACTGTTAAGTGGTAAATGCACTAACTGACAGACAGACAGAGAGATGTTGCGTTTTATATATATTCTAGATTTTTATTTGATAAATATTAACTTAAGAATTAAAAAAAAAAAAAAACACTTAAATCGGATAAGTGGTTCTTGAGTGATAAGCACACTATCGGACAAACAGACAGACAAAGAGACGTTGAATTTTACCAGGTGTACAAGTATGAAATGCGGATTTCAGACAACAGATGGTGCACCAATGCAGTTTGTGCTATAAAGATTTGACACCGCGCTATTTTGTTGTGTCATCAACAAGTGTCAGATGTGCACGAGTGATAAATTGGAAAAGTGTGTGCATAGTGTTGTGTTATTGTGTTCAATATGTCGAAATTTATACCGAACAAAGAGCATTCGCGGACATGCTGTCCGTAATTTTTCGTTTTCATTTGAAGAAAACTGCTGTTGAATCATACCGATTACTTCGAGAAGCTTATGATGAACATGCTCCATCGCAAGATGGTTTCGGCGTTTCAAAAGTGGTGACTTCGATGTTGCAGACAAGGAACGTGGAAAACCGCCAAAAAAATAATAAGATGTGGAATTGCAAGCATTGTTGGACGAAGATGATTCGCAAACACAAAAACAACTCGCCGAGCAATTGGGCGTTAGTCAGCAAGCTGTTTCCAATCGGCTATGAGATATGGGAAAGATTCAGAAGACCGGTAAATGGGTACCACATGAGTTGAATGACAGGCAAATGGAAAAGCGCAAAAACACGTGTGACATTTTGCTCGCTCGGTACAAAAGGAAGTCGTTTAGCATCGTATAGTTGCAGGGGATGAAAAGTGGATTTATTTTGAGAATCTCAAGAGCAAAAAATCATGGCTAGACCCAGGCGCACCATCCACATCGACCGCAAGACCGAATCGCTTTGACAGAAAGACGATGCTCTGTGTTTGGTGTGACCAAAGGAGCGTGGTCTATTACGAGCTGTTAAACCCTGGGGAAACGGTTAATACTTTTTGTGTTTGCGAATCAACTTCGTCCAACGATGCTTGCAATTCCATATCTTCGTATTTTTTGCAACATCGAAGTCACCACTTTTCAAACGCCGAAACCATCGTTCACACGTATCTTGCGATGGAGCATGTTCACCATAAGCTTCTCGAAGTAATCGGTATGATTCAACAGCATTTTTCTTCAAATGAAAACAAAAAATTAATGTTGTCCGCGAATGCTCTTTGTTCGGTATAAATTTAGACATATTGAACACAACAACACAACGCTATGCACACACTTTTCCAATTTATCCCTCGTGCGCATCTGATATTTGTTGATGACACAAGGAAATGGCGCAGTGTCAAATCTTTATAGCACAAACTGCATTTTTGCACCATCTGTTGTCTGAAATTCACATTTCATACTTGTACACCTGGTATATATATATATATATATATATATATATATATATATATATATATATATATATATATATATATATATATATATATATATATATATATATTATAGAAGATTATACCTGACCAAAAAACATATGTATGTTTTAAAAAACGGCACGTAAATCGGATGAGTGGTTCTCGAGTGATAAGCACACTAACGGATAGATAGGCATACAGAAAGACGTTACATTTTATATATTATAGAAGATTATAGATAACCTGGCCAGAGAAAAAATGTACGAATTAAAAAAAAAAAAGTACGTAAATCGGATAAGTGGTTCTCGATTGATAACCGCACTAACGGACAAACAGACAGACAGACAGAGAGACGTTACACTTTATAAATTATATTTTTTCCTACATGATATTGTTCCATATTTAATGATTTAGGCAGTGTATTGCAAGAGAACGCGCTAGCGGCAAACTTTTTTCCGACTTGGTTCACGATTATCGTCACTGCTTATTTCTTATGTTACCTAACGTAATAAAATATATCCTTTAACCTGGCCAGAGAACATATGTATGTTTTAAAAAAAAGCACGTAAATCGGATAAGTGCTTTTCGAATGATAAGCGCACTAACGAACAGATAGACAGAAAGACATTGCATTATATATATATATATATATATATATATATATATATATATATATATATATATATATATATATACATATATATGTGTGTGTGTGTATATATGTATATATATATATATATATATATATATGTGTATATATAAGGGAGGGGGGGAGGGGGGAAAAATATATATATATATATATATATATATATATATATTATATATATATATATATATATATATATATATATATATATATATATATGTATATATATATGTATATATATGTATATATATATATATATATATATATATATATATATATATATATATAGATATATATATATATATATATATATATATATATATATATATATATATATATATATATATATAGAGAGAGAGAGAGAGAGAGAGAGATGTGTAAAGGTCAAAGAGGGATCGATAATTTTAGAGATCAATTACTATAACAACAAAACGAGTATTTATTGAGATCCCTAAGTAATGTTTTGTTTAATTTTTATTAATTTCAAGGAACTATATCACTCTGATTGTTCTATTAATGTAGGCTACATTTAGCGAAATGACTTATTTTAATGAGTACCCACTATATGACCATCTCTAGTACCATACCTCAATATTTGTAAACTCTAAGTCATTATGCATCATTTTGCTCGTAGTATCGTTATTAATATCTTGTAATATGTCTTTTAATCCTTGTTGCGGTGTTAGTGAGTTAAACTGTCCTAATGGTAGATCCAAAAATTCTTCGTTAGATAACATTGATTCGACAGTTACCTAAAAATATATCGAATCCCGAAAATTAGAATGGTAACATCCATATGAAAAAAATATATAAATATATTCTTAGAAACAATTACCAAGATTAGCTTTTTTATAATACAGGTACATTTTTTATAGCAATTTCCTTATTTATTATTAAGTTATTTACCCTTTTCAGTTCCAAAAACACAGTATACATTTTATACCCTTCCTTCATGAAATGTGCAGAAATAGGTAATTAGAAAACAGTGGAATAAATTAAAACTATATTATATGCAAACAGTTACTTCCGTGCAATATCGCAAAGAAAATTATATAGGCTGTTGCTTTGTCACTTATATTTATTAATTTAAATAGCTGACTATCATCATCGTCATCATCATGCAGCCTCTTGCGTCCATTATCGATCACAGGCCTCTTCGAGATGTCCTCAGATTTTTGTGTTCTGAGCAGTAGCAATCCAGTTCGTCAAAACTCTGTTTAAATCGTCACTCCATCGGGTAGGGGTCTGCCTCTGCTATATGTATCGGCCCTTGTTATCCATTCGAGGATCTTTTTTGTCCAACAACATCGACAATTCAAGCATTAACCCTTCCATGTTTCTTTGTGTCACTTGTAATTTCCTTACGGATAATTTAGTGAGGTTAAAATCTCTTTGCCATATGACAGAACTCGTTTAATGCATTAATTGAATGCCTTTCGCTTCAAGCTTATCGGAATATTTCTCTTAAAAACATCCCTCATCTTTCCATAGGCTGCCCAACCCAGAGTCGGTGCCGTCTTTTGTAGGTAGGCGTGTACGCAGATTGTAGGTGGGAGGGTCGGGAGTGTTCGTCCGGGCATCGGTGTTTGCCGACTGGGTGCCCGTATCAGTGGTAATTACGGGTTACGTTGCATTTTATATATATTATAGACATATATATATATATATATATATATATATATATATATATATATATATATCTATATATATATATATATATACATATATATATATATATATATATATATATATATATATATATATATATATATATATATATATAATAAAGAGAGAGAAAGCAAAAGTTGCCGTATATAACAAAATCCTAAGTTATGAAACTAGTTGGGGAACTCGGCAAAAAAGGAGCATCAACAGATGTTCATACTATATTCATTTAGCCAATATTTCGGTCCTAGGTTGGGACCTTCATCAGGGCACAAATTGAAAAAGAGATAACGAAGCAACCAATAAAGAAAATTAGGCAAGAAGAATTGATGTTGTTAAGTCAAGTTTTTAATTATTAATTTTAATTATTAATTTCTAATTTGCAATCTTTAATTTCAATCTTACAATTATTAATATAGAACTATTGTAATTTAAAAGTATTATTATTCTAAACAATCATAAGTTATTATTATTATTATTATGAAGAAATGTCAAAAGCAAAAGCGGGTGACTCACATGTAGCATGCAATTTAATCTAACAAGAATGACCATCAATAACAATCACCATAGTAAAAACCAACACTGAAATAAAACAACCACTATTCACTACATATTAATATACAAACATCGCATTTACAGCAGGGATGCCATTGATAAC
Source organism: Pachyrhynchus sulphureomaculatus (assembly GCA_019049505.1). Lineage (NCBI taxonomy): Eukaryota > Metazoa > Arthropoda > Insecta > Coleoptera > Curculionidae > Pachyrhynchus > Pachyrhynchus sulphureomaculatus. The sequence goes on along the minus strand of CM032449.1, from coordinate 125,834,911 downwards.
GTTGGATGCTGAAATTTCAAAACTAATTAACCACCTACCATCTCAAAGAAAAGTGACAAATTTGACAGGGCGCTAACAAAGGACGACCACCTGACAGATGTAAGGGATCACTCAAAATGAATAAAAGGAAAGGTTGAACAACCAGGAAAGGACCGGTTTAGTACGAATTAAGTACTACGTCATATGGTAAAATTTTTGGTATGAAGGGAAAAGGTATTCAATGGGAACGCAAATTTTCGCTGTTATGATAATTAAGTGACTATAGAGGAAACGATTTTACTTCATCTAGGGGGGAATAGAACAAGGAAAAAGGAGGTTATAAAGAATTTCAAGGGAAACCAAGAAAAACATGTACTTAAACAAGATGATAACCAGAGGGCAACATGCAGAAGGACAGAGTTGTAAATTACCAAAACTATTATGAGGAGTATGACGACCCAGAGATATTATGCGAGGGATGAATGTCACGAGAGAGAAGAAAGCTGTATATGCTGCTCAAGCCGTCAAGATCAGTTTCTTTTGTTGATATTTTGGGGATTCTCGTTTATATAGCACATCTCAAGAAATTCTCTTTTAAGAAGGTTTTTTTGGATATGAAGGATTTTCGGTTCTCTGAAGTTGAAGGAATGTCCATTATCATCAGAGTGAATTGCCAGTGCACATCTTTGTGAATGACATCTGGTGTCGCTTTTATGTAATGCGATACGACGGTTTAGACATTGTGATGTCTGGCCAATATATACAGCAGGACAATCGAGACAGGAAATGGAATAGACAATATCTGACATAGAAAGAATGGGTAGAGAAGATTTCAATTTGCTAAAAATACGCTTGTTTTTATGGAAGTAATACTTGGCAATTTTAACATTGGGAATGACGCGCAAAATATGAACCAATTTGGAGGTAAGACCAGGTATAAATGGCAGAGAGAGCAACGAAGGACTTATTTCCGTATGGCTAGCAGGAGGCAGATGGGGTGGAAGGGAAGGAGGGAATAAGCGTACAGGAGGAGGCTCTGGTGCGATGTCATTAGAAAGGAAGAGCTTATCGACTTCATCCTTGGTCTTGAGCAGGAACTTCTTATTGTACCCATTTTCCATAAAGAGATTGGTAAGCAGTGTTTGTGCTTGAGATAGATAGTCTGGGTGAGCTATATTTCTGATTCTTCGATATAAGCCCTTTATGACATTTATTTTAACCTTCCAATCATGGCCAGAATTGGCATGTATATATCTGCCTGATGAAGTTGGTTTTCTATACCAGTCTAGTCTGATAACACCATCTCACACTCTGATGACTCTTGTGTCCAGGAAGGGGACAGCATTATTCGACTCTTCCTCCATGGTAAACTGTAGGTGTTGATCAAAAGAATTGAAGACATGAAGGATTTCTTCTTTACCATTTTCTGGTACAGACAGAATAAGATCATCAACATATTGAAAGAGAAAAGGGGGTCTGAAAGATAGCTTTTCGATACAATTTTTCAAAAGATAGGACATGACTATTGCTGCGAGAGTAGGGCTTAAATTGCTGCCCATAGGGCAACCAAAGGTTTGGCGGTAGAAACTTTCTTTATACTTGAAAAAGGTAGATTGAAAGAAAAACTCAATAACAGAAAGGAAGAAGGATTTATCTAATTTTGTGTTGGGCGAGATTAGTGCCCATTCAGAATCAATAATATGCTTGGTTAACTGCCATGAAATGTTGGTAAAGAGACTGACTATTTTTCTTTCTTTCTTTCTTCTCTCTTGTGACATTCATCCCTCGCATAATATCTCTGGGTCGTCATACTCCCCATAATAGTTTTGGTAATTTACAACTCTGTCCTTCTGCATGTTGCCCTCTGGTTACCATCTTGTTTAAGTACATGTTTTTCTTGGTTTCCCTTGAAATTCTTTATAACCTCCTTTTTCCTTGTTCTATTCCCCCCTAGATGAAGTAAAATCGTTTCCTCTATATGTCACTTAATTATCATAACAGCGAAAATTTGCGTTCCCATTGAATACCTTTTCCCTTCATACCAAAAATTTTACCATATGACGTAGTACTTAATTCGTACTAAACCGGTCCTTTCCTGGTTGTTCAACCTTTCCTTTTATTCATTTGGAGTGATCCCTTACATCTGTCAGGTGGTCGTCCTTTGTCAGCGCCCTGTCAAATTTGTCATTTTTCTTTGAGATGGCAGGTGGTTAATTAGTTTTGAAATTTCAGCATCCAACGTTATCAATGGCATCCCTGCTGTAAATGCCATGTTTGTATATTAATATGTAGTGAATAGTGGTTGTTTTATTTCAGTGTTGGTTTTTACTATGGTGATTGTTATTGATGGTCATTCTTGTTAGATTAAATTGCATGCTACATGTGAGTCACCCGCTTTTTGCTTTTGACATTTCTTCATAATAATAATAATAATAACTTATGATTGTTTAGAATAATAATACTTTTAAATTACAATAGTTCTATATTAATAATTGTAAGATTGAAATTAAAGATTGCAAATTAGAAATTAATAATTAAAATTAATAATTAAAAACTTGACTTAACAACATCAATTCTTCTTGCCTAATTTTCTTTATTGGTTGCTTCGTTATCTCTTTTTCAGTTTGTGCCCTGATAAAGGTCCCAACCTAGGACCGAAATATTGGCTAAATGAATATAGTATGAACATCTGTTGATGTCCCTTTTTTGCCGAGTTCCCCAACTAGTTTCATAACTTAGGATATATGTGTATATATATATATATATATATATATATATATATATATATATATATATATATATATATATATATATATATATATATGTATATATATACATATATATACATATATATATATATATATATATATATATATATATATATATATATATATATATATATATATATATATATATATATACATATATATATATATATATATATATATATATATATATATATATATATATATATATATATATATATGCATATATATAAGTTCATGTGTGCATGACGGTTTTAATTTTTGTAATACTCCTGGTAAAGCCGAGAAGTATTGGCGAATATAGAGTTTTAAACTGCTATCCCGATGCTTTTCACCTTATTATATATATATGTATATATATATATATATATATATATATATATATATATATATATATATATATATACATATATATATATATATATATATATATATATATATATATATATATATATATATATATATATATATATACACATGTATTTCCGGGTTGTACTTGGTACCATGTTAGTCATCATTTTAGTTTTGGTAAAATTTATATGTAGTCCAACTTTGTTGCATTCTGTAACTCTTGGGGTGGATTTTTGGCTTCTCCGAGCTTGTTCGATATAGGAACAATATTGTCTGAAAAGCAGAGATGATCGAGTTACTCTCCATCAGTGATCACACCTTTATGTTCTCAATTCACTTTTTTGAAGGCGTATTCGAGGACTATTGTGAGTAACTTGAGTAAAAGTATATCTCCCTGTCTGACACCTCGTTTAATATGTATTTTATCGGTGAGTGAATGAAGATTCACAGTTGTCGTTGCGTTAAGGTAGATATTCCTGATGATGTTACAATATCTTTGGTCGATTCTACTTCCTTGTAACGCTACCAAGATTTTAGATAGTTCTCCCGTGTCAAATACTTTGCTGAAGTCGACAAATATTAGGGCTAAGGGGCGATTGTACTCGATTGTTTTTTTTCAATGAGAGTCTTTAAACATTGAAGATCATCATTTGTTGACCCCTCTGTCGTGATATCTACTCTGGAGCTTTGTTGTTCTTCATTTTCTGAAGGGCATTATATATCTCATCTATGGGATGTCTTCCAAGCCTTGGTTGAGGACTCGTATTCTTCCATTTTCTGTTTCATTCAGAGTCGATTTATCGGTGTATATTCATAGAATTTCTTGACTATACGTAGTAGTCCTTCTCTATTATTCGTCACTCTACTACTTTTATTTTTCAGTTTGAAGATTTCTTTTCTCACATCTGTGAATCTGAATGATTTTCATGTTTTTGTTTTCTTCAATAGTTTGTATTATTTTCTCATTCTTATGTTTTCTTAGATTTTTCTTTGCGGTCTTTGAGATTCCCCTGTCCATTTGTCCAATAATATCTTGACTTGTATTTTTGTCAAACTTTAGTGTCCTTCTTTGTTCCATTTTTATTTTTGTTTCTTGACTAAGTCGTTGTTCTTTTACATTTTGTGGGCACAGTTTTTCTTATCCTTCATTATTGCGTCTTTTGTCAAGTGGTTGTATATGTTGATGTTGATATGTTCTTCGAATTCTTCCTCTATTCTGAGTTGAGTTTAAGTAGTAATTCTTTTGTTCATTACCATTTTGTATCTTTCCTGGTTAGTCTGTATTTCAATTGTCGCTCTCACCATTCGATGGGCGCTGGTTGTTGTAAATTTATTTAGTACTGTGATGTCTTTAAACCAATACTTCTGGTTTGTTAGGAGGCAATCTATTTCATTTTTTCTTCTTCCATCTGGGCCACTTTCTACGTAGCTTCTTATAAAAAATTATTCATATGGTAGAGATTGTTTTCTAGTAGAATGTTTAATAAGGAGGCACCTCGATTTCTTCCTGGACTACTAAAAATTTCCAGTGGTAGTTTCCTGCTGATTTAATTTTATGGCATTAAAAAACACCACTAATAATTGTGAAATGAGTTTGATTCTCTGTCATCGCTTTAGATATATTGTCATAGCACATTTTCACCTCTTCATCAGTGTGAGCTGTAGTCGGAGCATAGACTTGTACAATTTTTAAATTGTATCTTATATTTATTCTCTGAATAAAGTATGTAAATCTGGCTAACTATATGTGTTTATATAAATATTTGGCTGTTAATTATAAATATCATGTTATTTATTTTCTTTTCTATTAGCAAAAACCATGCAGCACTTTTAACAATGTTATGAAAACCAAGGAATATTTTAAATTTTAGATATCTGACAACACTATGCAATTGACCGATGCGTTAGTACCCGATCGATCAATTTTCAGTTCAGTTCAGTTTGATGTATGATCGTGTTTATTGCAAAAATACGGAAACTTGTAATTTTCGTATTTTCCAAAAACGGTGAGAAATAAATCTAACAATTTCTGCAATACACAAGGAAACTTAGTATTCAGTGTGTCCCAAAAAGTTTTATACAAATGGAGAAAAAATTTATCTTACATATTACAAAAAAAATTATTCTGGATAAAAAGTTCTGCATCACATGGAAATTCATAATCAAGCATCAAAAGTTTAAAATATTTGATGGTATACATTATAATGATTTATAATGAAGAGTAAAGTATGTTTAAATTTAAATACAGAGCAAAATATTAATTGAAAATGTTAACAAGAACAAAAAATTATGCTCACGTTTAGATTTGTGGCCTTCCTAGTTAAAAATTCAAAAAAACTCCAATAAACACGTCAGTAATTGCCGGATTATTTATTGAATAAAGGAAAACGAACTTAATTAAAAACTAGAGCACTGACTTTGATTGTATCATATTTCTGTTAAAAATTTGATAACCTTTTTATCTGCTTTGCAACAATTACATCCATAATAAATTTGTGTGAATATCATTTTATTTTGGCATTGCAACATTACTTAATTACTACGTACATAATATAACAACTAAACATATGGATTAATTCCAACTTTATTGCGCAAGTTCCTCAATGCATCCACCGTCCCTTTCTAAACAGATGATTGTTCTTCGAGAAAAATCTTTTATTACATCTCTAATTACGTCAGGAGTTATAACTTCACATGTTTCCCTAATGACTCTCTCAAGATGATCAACGTCTTGAAATGACTTTTTAAGATAAACCTTTTCTTTTAAGTAGCCCCATAAAAAAAATCTAGAGGGGTGATGTCCGGAGACCTTGGGTGCCCGTTAAAAATGTGGAGGAGATAATCTCGAACATTTCTCGAATTGACATGATGCACCATCATGTTGGTACCATATAGGTCGTGTTTCAATTCTTGGTAGGCGATTAAGAAACTCAGGGAACTCTTTATTTAAAAATTCTAGGTTACGTTCAGCATTCATATTAACTCGAAAAAAGAATGGTCCAACTATTCTATCTTTAAAAATTCCACACCATACATTAGTTTTAAATGAGTATTGATCTCGAGTTTGGATATTGAAGTTAGGATTAAAATCGCACCACCAGTGATAGTTTTGAGAACTTATTGTCCCGTTAGACGTAAATGTCGCTTCGGCAGAGAAAAGTATTTGTCTTGCCATAAACCTGAACTCTTCTTGAAACCAAGCACAAAATTCAAATCGTCATTCAAAATCTCCTGCTTTTAAAGTATGGGTAAATCGAGGTTTGTATGGTTTAAATTTATTTGATCTTAAAACTCGCAAATGTAGTTTTACTAACTTTCAATAAAGCTGATCTTTTCCGAAGAGAATCTTTTGGCTTTTCTACTACTGACAGCATTATTCGATTTTGATTATTTTCATTTGAAACCCATGCTCGATGTTTCTTTTTAAATTTATTTTCAACACTTCCATAAATCTTGAATTAATTTATTAGATATTCTACAGTTGTGAAGTGTACAGTTTTATCAGGGTATCTATTATCAAAGATTTCTATTGCTTCTCTAAAAGTTTTATAATTATCTCCAACTATGAGAACAATTTCAATTTTATCTTCAACACTCAATTTTACTGGCAATTCTAATTATTGCAAATACAGACTGACGTTAGATTTGAAGTTTATTGTTGTTAGGTATTTTCAAAGATATGTTAATTTTTTTTGAGCCTAAAATTTGTTGCGATTTCGTTTTCTTTTATTTAATAAATAATCCAACAATTACTGACATGTTTACTGGAGTTTTTTTGAATTTTTAACTAGGAAGGCCACAAATCTAAAAGTGAGCATAATTTTTTAGTTCCTATGAACATTTTCAATTAATATTTCGTTCTATATTTAAATTTAAACACACTTTACTCTTCATTAGAAATCATTATTTTTAATTTTCCATGTATACCATCAAACGCTTGAAAGGGTCATTTACACTGTATTATCTCATAACTAGATCCATTTAGTAGTAACCAGATGATTTTTATACTGTGAAGGATACTAATCGGACATATACTACATAGTAAGTTCTATCTGTTTTAGGTCTTTCAAGGAAGCTGGAAACGGAAATGCCCTAACAAACTCAGCGTCTAGTCGGATACCTCCTTCCAAAAAGTCCGTAAATTCGAAAGTGTTAAAGTCGATATGCCAGCACACTACAACCACATATAATAACAATTTAACGTTTAGGCTATAGGAATTCTGGAAATTAAAAGGGCTCATTCTGAAGCTGCTTTCTCATCCTTTCAATATTTAACCGCAGTCAAAGCTCTTTACTGAGTGTAAAAATGACCACTTCTAAGCGCCACTTTGTCCTTTGATCAAGCACTTTCATATCCAAAAATAAAAACTTCGCATCAGTATTTAAGGTAGCAAAAGACAAAGTTGCGTTTGAGTGCGTCAAAAGATTGTATAATTAAACCACTTATGTTGTATAAATTGCTTAATCCCCGTACTTTGAAACATAAAAACAAGGAAGTCATACCAGTATTTTGGCGTGCAAACAAGAAAGCCTGGGTAGAGCTTTAAATTTCTGTTCAGTTCTAGTTTTGGATAATGGACCAGGTCAGCTTCCTGAGCTTTAATATGCGCACCCTGACATAACACGTAGGCTGAAAAGTTTTGGTCTAGCTACTTAAAACATATTTTTTTGCAAAATTCGACTTTATTCATCAATATAGCCTCCCTCAAGCGCGATACAATCAGTCCAACGCTTTTCTAACATTTCTATACCTTTCTTGTGGAAGGATTTGTCTTTGCCTTCAAAATAGGCCTCAGTTTCGGCGATAACTTCTTCTCTGGAGCCAAAAATCTCTTTCCCGCGAGCATTTTTTGAGATCTGCGAATAGATAATAGTCGGTAGGGGCCAAATCTGGAGGATACGGTGGATAAGAAAGCAATTCGAACTTCAATTCATGCAATTTTGCTGTCGTAACCATTAACTTGTGACACGGTGCATTGTCTTGATAAAAGAGCACTTTTTTCTTGTTCATTTGGGGCCCTTTCTTTACGATTTCTGCCTTCAAACGCACCAGTAACTTTATAATAATATTCACTTGTGATAATTTTTCCCTTCTCAGTATAGTCTTTTAAAAACATCAAAAGTAGCGTCACGAAAAGCACTGTAACTTGTGAACTAATCGTCAAAATGTCATGAAATTTTGAAAAATATTGTTTGAAGGTTAGTACTTCCTAAAAATAATATATATGGATTTTTTGAAAATGGCGACATCTATGTGTCAGACCAAAAACTTTTCAGCCTACGTATTAAAGATGTTATGATATAATCACTCAAACCAATGCACCAACGAATAATCCACGGTTTTAAAGTTGATTGCATTAAACTTTTCAAATCATACTGGATACTATTTAAAGTGATCCTGATATGGATGTTATGCAGTTCTGGAAAAGTTTCGACATGACAAGACATGCGTTTGCATGAAGGAATCCTTGCATGTGCATACTGAAAAGAACTGGGGCCTGCTCTAACTATGGATAGTAATCATTACGGCATGAAATACAAACACTGCTCGTATTGTGAATAATGAGATGGTTTGAATCAAAATTCTTACCTCATGGGTGGTAAAACTATACTGAAACTCTTTCAGATATAATAGGGAACTCTGTTTAGTTTCAGCGTGATCAATGTGAAATTGCCAAAATTTTTCGAATGCATTTAGAGCTCCTATACGACTAAGTGCACTTAATGCTTTGTAGTATCTTTTTTGTACTTCTTTAGGAGTTAGTGATATAATCCTTTTGGAAAACGTTACAGTAGGAAATGTAATATCAGTCCATCCTAAAATAGAACGTTAGGTTAATACATTGAGATAGTGACACCCTATTAAGAGGGATTTACTGGCTGCATGATTTTACAGCATAAAAATTGTTTTTTTAGCGAATCTCCTATACAAAAAAAAATCAAAATTGGGCTGCCATTAAAACTTTTCTGTAAATACTGTGTTAGAAAAATGAGGCCAATAACATTTATTATATTATTTACAATTTTAGCAGTAGAAGACTCTAGGTTTCACAAATTGAAGGGAGCTAAATTTTGATTTTTTATTCCGTTTAGGAGATATTCTTAATTTTTGGGTTTGCAATCCATAAGGTCTCCTTGATATGCAGCTCTTACTAGCACAAAATTGTATCTAACGAATGGTTTTTGATTAATGGGGAGATATGGTGATAATCAGGGCCGGATTTAGGGCGGAGCGGTCGCCCTGGGCGCTACATTTTTAGGGACGCTAAATTTTTTGGCGCTAAATTTCCGTTATTTTTAATTTTTTAATGTTATTATTAAACAATTCTAAGAATATAAATAATTTCTTGTTATTAATAATATTTTATATTAATGACGCCCTATTTCGCGTGAATTATTAATTTATGTTTACACGAGTCATTTTATTCTGGAACAATCCGATTATTTCTTGATTTTAAACATTCTCGAATCTTTTGATATATCTCACCCTTTTGTTTAGCATTCAGAATATTATATTTTCTCGAGCTTTTCTTCAGGACCTCACGATTGAAAAAGACTCGGATATTAATGGAATGGAGCTTTATGAAGGGCTAAAACAATTTCGGTATATAAAACCTGTTTTAATCAAACGTGCGTTAGAAGTTCTTCAATTCATCGTAGAAAAAATGGGATTGATGCCTTTCCAAATATTTGGGTTTCTCTGCGAATTTGGATGACTTTGTCAGTGACTATTTCCAGTGGAGAACGAAGTTTATCTAAATTGAAGCTTATTAAGACGTATTAGAAGTCTACTATGTCTTAAGAACTTAATTCCTTAGCATTGTAGTCAATTGAAAACGAAATCGCTAGTCAGCTGGATTTTTTCAGAAAAATCGAGCAATTCGCTCAGGTTTGAGCGTGCAAAGTGACTATTTTTTTTTATGGATCTAGCACACGTGCTGCAGGGAAAACGCTAAAGCTTAAAAAGAGTTGTACGAGGAGTAAGTATTAGCATGGCGTGTATTTCTAGCATGCGCCGCTCTGGGAGGAATTAAGCGGGGTACATCCATCGAATACTTTCCATAAAAATACTTGTAGAATAGACTCGAGTCGCCAACCGTTCTTCGACGTTCTGACGAATCCAGGCCGCCGGCTAGCGCCGGGTCTCCAGTTAGGCGAACAGCCCTTCTCTGAATAGAATCCAACAAATGCAGTGTATGCTTGGAAGCAGAATCCCAAACATGGGAGCAGTATTCCATAGCTTTGTACAAAATTAACAGTTATTGCGTTTCTAGTTCAAAATAATATTCCCAGCTTTCGAGAAGCTCTCTTTCCTATGCTTGCAATATGTTCCTGCCAAGACATATTTGCTCCTAAATTAACGCCCAACAAATTGAGTGATGATGCTAGAAGAATGGAGTGCCCTGACATAACTATGTCGGTTTCAGCAACGTTAACTTTTTTAGAAAAAACTGACGCCAGGATTTTTGTAGCGTTAAATTCCACTTGGATACTATCACCCCAAGATAGAATTTCTTCTAGGTCTTTGTTTAGTTAAACAACTTCCTGCCGTATGCGGATATTTGTCTGAGTAGCCGATGTTCGAGCGTTCAAAGTGAATGACGAGATAAGCGTACTGTCATCTGTAAAGCTGTAGATTGGATTCCCGGATTTTTCCAGCAGATCGTTAATGTAAATGAGAAAGAGAGTAGAAGACAGTATGGAGCCCTGGAGTACATCGCCGTTGATAATAAAGAAATCCGTCGACTGCTACTCGTAAAGAACGCTCTTTGAAAAAACATGAGAGCCACAGACAGAACTTTTCAGACATACCTGAAGAGCGTAACTTAGCCAACAATCCATCTTGCCGAACATGGTCGAATGTCTTGGATATATCAAGAGCAACCGCTCGAGATTCTCCAAAGTGTTCAATTGCGTTGTTCCAAATATGTGTTAGAAGATCCCCTGTTGATCTATGTTTACTAAAGATATTTTAGAAGATGCTGATTAATAGCCTTTTCCATGACTTTCGATATTACTGAAAGCAGTGCGACTGGTCGGTAGTTACTTGGCAAGGTCTTCTTGCCTTTTTTAGGTATCGGCTGAACCACGGCTCATTTCCAGTAGAAAGGAAATATTCCCTTTCTGTAGGAGAGGTTGAAAATTCTACAGAAAACTGGTGTTAGTTTTCTCGCACAGTTTTTGAGTACTATGGTAGGTAATTCGTCAGCGCTAGAAGCTTTTTTGGTGTCTAGCTTCATTAAAATACGTTTTATGATACTTGACTACACTATGTAGATGGTGTTTTTCCTTGGAAATCAACAGTCAAATGTGAAGCAAAGAGTTCAGCCAATAAGTTCGCTTTCTCAATAGGTGTTGCAAAATAATTATCTGGCCGTGTGAGTGATGGTATGGTGGATTTGGTGAATTTTTTTTTTTATTTATTGGGGTGGGGCGCGTCGACATCAATGGTTATTTTGCGACCTTGGTGAAATTTTGACTAACTGCCTTAGCAACTGAGCAAAAGGACCTGGAATTGTTGGGACAAGCAAGAAGTTTGTTTCTAATTCGTTGATCGTGTGCCTCCTTAGTTTCGTCGATAATTTCTTTGCATCTGTTCCGGGCACGAACAAAGAGATTACGATTTATGACATTAGGATTTTCACGCCATTGTCGATAGCAACAGTCAAACCAAGGCTTGCATGTGGAAGGGTATTTCTTCGAAAAAGAGATGTAAGCTTCCATACCACCCAAAGTAACATCGGAAATCTCCTTGGCGCAGTCAGATGGGTCGTCGGATCGAAAACAAACCTCTAACCAAGGGAAGGTTTGAAAATACTCCATGAGTTCTTTCGATTTACCAGATTTGTAGTACTAAATCTTGCGCGGTTTAGGTAACCCTCTGTCGCTGATTGGTAGGATACTCGATGTCGAAAACAGTTTATGGTCGGAAGAACCTAAGGGGGCGAATTTTCGGTGACAATGTAAATTTCTGTTTTTTTTTGTAATGTAATTTTATGTAATAAAATTGAAGTAACCTTATATTTCAAAATTAAGTGTGCTTTATAATAGTAATATACCAATTGTAGAAATTTAGAAATGGTATTCGCAATGAAGAAATTGTATTTAATTGCATTTAATTTAATTTATAAGTTTTGGCCACTGTTAATCATGATTATGATGTAAAAATGATAAAAATATAGAATAAAATTTTATATATATATATATATATATATATATATATATATATATATATATATATATATATATATATATATATATATGTAGTGTATAGAGGGCGCTTTTTTCATACTCGTCCTGGGTGCCATTTTGTCTAACGCCGGCTCTGGTGATAATGAAAATGTTAGTAAACATCATGGGTTACATAAATCCTTTAAAATATATGAAGAATGATTTTACGTTTTATCGTCATATTAAGTACTCCATAAAGAAACAAAAAGTAAAGCAAAAATCTAGCTTTAATTTTAAGTTTCTTCTCGGGATTCAGGGGAATTTAGAAGATTTTTGTTATTCCCGATCCCGCTAAATATATTCAGGGGGTTCCTGAAAACATAAAGAAAATTCAAATACACTTTAATACAAAATTGTATTTTGCATTGTTTTTAACTGGGTAATATAGCAAAACAATTTTAAAAATGCTTTTCCCGAATCAAATTTCTGCAAAGTTTTTAATAAATATTGAATTTAATTATATAAAGAACAATTTCTTCCAAGCATTGCAACTTCATATTTAAATAAAATAAAATAGATACTTTTTGATAAGATATTAATCATGAAAGATTTAGCAGAACAGAAGGAGTTGGATATTTAGCACTAAACTCGGACATCCAGCTACACACTATTTCTGATGAGATTGGAAATAATAACATAATTTTCACAATCCTCAACTCCGAGAGCCCTAAAAAAACATTCCAAGCAGCTACCTGTATCCTTATATTTTTCGTGCTCTAGCAACCCAAATATGAAGAATTACTAGAATTTCGGAATCTGAATTTTTACGAATACAATGGACAGTTTTACAGATTCTTTAAAATAGGATTAGTATTTCTCCAAATTTTCTGTTCTGAATGAGTAACATTTGGAATTTTATCGAAACATTAAAAAACATTAACCTAACTAGTAAGAAAATAACCCACCAAGTGCAAGTCGGACTTGCGAGATCAGTGTTCCGTGAGTTGATAAAATTATTTGTTACGGAGGTATAAAATGATCAATAACTTCACAAAAGACACCCCAAATGAGTTTTCAACAAAGTTTGTTTCCGGTCCTTGTTGAAAACTGATGACCTTGAAATTTTTGTTTTTTTGATATACCAGATAAATTGTTAAAGGTGGTGCACTCGTGATAACTTTTCTTCAATCTACACTTTGTGAGGAATATTCCAGAATTTTTTCAAGATTTTTTGATAATACCTTTTCGAGATAAGGGGAGACACTGATTTTTCTCAATTTTTTAAAAATAATGCCAAGAAAAGTATGAGCAAGCATTACATTATATTTTTGAACTCGGTTTTTACATGTTTTCACTTAACACCACACGATAACCTGGTAAAAAAATTTTTTTTTTTTCACTTTCGATTTCACCCTCAAAAAACTAACCCCTTAAGTCAAAATTTAACTTTCAAAACTACACGGCTCTGATGAGGCTATCAATTCCTATATTAGTGCCAAATTTCAACTTTCTATGTCAAATAGTTTCGGAGAAAATCGGGGGTGACAGCCTGACAGACAGACAGTTGGACAGACGGACAGGCAGACACCGTTCCGTACGGAACACTAAAAAACGAAGACATTACTTTTGAACTTGACGTGTAAAGATATATATACATATATATAAAATATATATATATATATATATATATATATATATATATATATATATATGTATATATATATATATATATATATATATATATATATATATATATATATATATATATATATATATATATATATATGTGTGAACTAAGAATTGATTTTCGTTGTTTATTTTATATTTTGTGAAAGTAAAAAGCTATTATTATTATTTGTCATATCAAAATTCAAATTTATTGCCTAACTTAACTTTTTAGTGTTCCGTACGGAACACTTATAAGATCAGTTCGGTGTCTGTCCGTCTGTCTGTCCGTCTGTCCATCCGTCTGTCCGTCTGTCACACCCGATTTTCTCCGAAACTATTTGTCATAGAAAGTTGAAATTTGGTAGTAATATAGGAATTGATGGCCTCATCAGAGCCATGTAGTTTTGAAAGTTAAATTTTGACTTAAGGGGTTAGTTTTGGGGGGTGAAATCGGAAGTGAAAAAAAATTTTTTTACTAGGTAATCGAGTGTGGTGTCAAATGAAAGCTTGTGAAAACACGAGTAAAAAATGTATATATAATGTAATACTTGCGCGCACTTTTCTTTTTATTATTTTTAAAAAATCGCGAAAAATCGCTGTCCATCCGACTTATCTCGGAAAGTACTTATCAAAAAATTTTGAAAAAATTCTGGAATATTCTCCACGGGGTGTCGATTGAACGAAAATTATCACGAGTGCATTACCTGTAATAATTTATCTGGTGTATAAAAAAAAAAACAGAAATTTCAAGGTCATCAATTTTCAGTAAAGATTGGAAATAAACTTTGTTGAAAACTCATTTGGGGTATGTTTTGTGAAGTCACTGATCATTTTGTATCACCGTAACATAAATTTTAAGGGACTTAAGGGATTCGTTTTGAGGGGTGAAATCGCAAGTGAAAAAAAAATTTTTTTACTAGGTCATCGAGTGTGGTGTCAAATGAAAGCTTGTGAAACCACGAGTAAAAAATATATATATAATGTAATACTTGCGCACACTTTTCTTTGTATTACTTTTAAAAAATCGTGAAAAAATAGACTAATAGTTATTTATTTAAAATAAAAAAACGGTCAAGTGCAAGTTGAACTTGCGCAATTAGTGTTCCGTACGTTGATTGCTTTTAAAATAAAACATGTTGTAACGAAAGTATAAAATGATCAGTGACTTCACAAAACACACTCCAAATGAGTTTTCAACAAAGTTTATTTCCAATCTTTACTGAAAATTGATGACCTTGAAATTTCTGTTTTTTTATATACCAGTTAATTATTACAGGCAATGCACTCGTGATAATTTTCGTTCAATCTACACCCCGTGGAGAATATTCCAGAATTTTTTTAAAATTACTTTTCGAAATACGGCGGGTGGACAGTGATTTTTCGCGATTTTTTAAAAATAATACAAAGAAAAGTGCGCGTAAGAATTACATTATATATATATATATATATATATATATATATATATATATTTTTACTCGTGTTTTCACAATCTTTCATTTGACACCACACTCGATTTCACCCCCCAAAACTAACCCCTTAAGTTAAAATTTAACTTTCAAAACTACATAGCTCTGATGAGGCCATCAATTCCTATATTATTACCAAATTTCAACTTTCTATGACAAATAGTTTCGGAGAAAATCGGGTTGTGTGACAGACGGACAGACAGACACCGAAGTGATCTTATAAGTGTTCCGTACGGAACACTAAAAAGATGTAGTTTATTTAAGTAAACATTCAATGAGATTATAGTATATTATTATTATTAGACGGTGGTTTGAATATTTCACTTTGTTTTCTGAAAATAAACTGTAATGTATCAAAATAATTTAGGTTTTCAATTGCATTAAAGTGACTGAAATAGATCAAATTGATTTCATATTAGTTCTATATATATCATAATATTTTAAATCGTTAGATCTTTTCATGTATAGTAGTGACGTAAATAACTATTCAAATTGAAATTTTGAAGCCCAAGATCTTTTTTAATTTGGCAAATGTGGCAGATAATGAAAGTTTGGTATTTTTTACATACTAAGAAATTTCTATAGGGTATTTTGTGTTTTGTATTCCCCATAAGCTAAATTGTATCTGATTAGTTCATCTAAAATTTTGGATAAAAGGTAAATTAAAATTATTTTAATGAATATTTTATAAATCCTCAAATATTCGATCCTTCGTTTAAACTTTGGCTTTATGAATAATATACAACACTACTTTTATTTATATTTCCACGACATTTGTTCACTGAAAACTACTTATTCAACGCTATTTCTAGACAGTCAATAGAAACGGCTGTAAATTAAATATCAAAAAGGAGTCTGACAAAATTAAAGCAATAGTTTTAACATTAATAATATGACAACAATTAAAAGCATACCTTAAAAATACCGCTTAGGAGTTTATAAGTCAGCCCCTAAGCTTCCCAATTCTTCAATAGGCGCTTTTTAGTATTCCGTACGGAACATTTATAAGATCACTTCGGTGTCTGCCTGTCTGTCTGTCTGTCACACCCGGTTTTCTCTCCGAAACTATTTAACATAGAAAGCTTAAATTTGGTAATAATATAGGACTTGATGGCCTCATCAGAGCCATGTAGTTTTGAGAGTTAAATTTTGTCTTAAGGGGTTAGTTTTGAGGGGTGAAATCGGAAGTGAAAAAAAAAAAATACTAGGTCATCGAGTGTGGTGTCAAATGAAAGCACGAGTAAAAAATATGTATATAATGTAATACTTGCGCACACTTTGCTTTGTATTATTTTTAAAAAATAGTGAAAAATCGCTGTTCCCCCGCCTTATCTCGAAAAGTATTTATAAAAAAATTTTGAAAAAACTCTGGAATATTCTCCACGGGGTGTAGATTGAAGGAAAAATATCACTAGTGCATTACCTTTAATAGTTTATCTGGTATATAAAAAAAAATTTCAAGGTCATCAGATTTCAGTAATAATTGGAAACAAACTTTGCTGAAAACTCATTTGGGGTGTGTTTTGTGAAGTCACTGATCATTTCATACCTATGTAACAAACTTTTTTTTTTCAAAAGCAGTCAACGTACGGAACACTAATTCCGCAAGTTCAACTTGCACTTGACCGGTTATTGGACTATGAAACGAAAAACATCATTTCAGATGACGATTTGACGGTCTAAAAGTGCCCCAGGGAGTGACTAAGAATATATGCCCCACGTCTTAAGAAACCAAGAAATTGTATAAGATAGTTATTTATCTAATTAAAAGTAAAGCACGAAACTTATTTACACATAATATCATAACATATCATAGTTCTATTTACAAAGAATTGATTCTGACGAAGTATTTTTAGTGTTCCGTATGGAACAGTTATGGGATCTTTTCGGTGTCTGTCTGTCCGTCGGACCGTCTGTCACACCCGATTTTCTCCTAAACTATTTAACATAAAAAGTTGAAATTTGCCACTAATATAGGATGGCTCAATCAGAGCCGTGGAGTTTTGAAAGTTAAAAAAATAAGGGTTAATTTTGGGGGTTAAATCGGAAGTGGCGTGTTAAATGAAAGCTTGTGAAAACACGAGTTCAAAAATATATATAATGCAATACTTGCGCAGACTTTTCTCTGTATTCTTTTTAAAAAATTGCCAAAAATTGTTGTTCCCCAGCCTATATATATGGAAAAAATTCTGGACTATTCTCCACAGTGTAGTTTGAGCGAACATTATCACGAATGCATTACGTTTAATAATTTATCTGGTATAAAAAAAAAGTTTGACTTGACAACATGGTGAACATTATTTGTATATAATTAAGCAAATATTTAGGTTAGATTTAATTTTTTACTATAAAGATGTCTCGCTTTTTATATATTCTTGATAATTCTTATATTGAAGAGGAATGTGTGACTAAATTTCATAGAATACTTCAGCAATCACGGTACGAAACTTTAATTGGTCACTACTTGCACTTTGCCGGTTTTTATTATTTATTAACATTTCCACAAAAAATTAGAAACATTAGGTTATTTTTACCTTTCTGAAAAAGCAAGTTAAAGAACATCCTAACAAAATAAGAAAATAATCTTTTACCTTGCTGTTGCAAATATTTTTTCACAGCACCTCGCCAAAATTCTACCAGCTCTTTTTGTACATAACCTTCATTATCATCTGCAAGAGCCAATTGTTCTAGACAACTATATATATTCATCACATCTTTTTCGACATATTTTTCATGTTGATAAATTGTGTCAATAAATTTAATGGCCTCTTTCCTAAAGGGTTGATCTTTATAATTTTTAAGCATATCTAGAACCGTATTCTACAAAAATATATACATATTATAAGAATAAATTACTCAAAAATAGATAGTTATTTATTACACTTAGCGGAAAAGTTTTTGGTCTAGCTACTTAACTTATTTTTTTGCAAAACTCGACTTTATTCATCAACATAGCCTCCTTCAAGAGCGATACAATCAGTCCAACGCTTTTCTAACATTTCTATAACTTTCTTGTAGAAGGATTTTTCTTTGCCTTCAAAGTAGGCCTTAGCTTCGGCGATAACTTCTTCATTGGAGCCAAATCTCTTTCCCGCGAGCATTTTTTTGAGGTCTGTGAATAGATAAAAGTCGCTAGGGGCCAAATCTGGAGAATACGGTGGATGAGAAAACAATTGGAACTTCAAATCATGCAATTTTGCCATCGTAACCATTGACTTGTGATACAGTGCATTGTCTTGATGAAAGAGCACTTTTTTCTTGTTCATTTGGAGCCGTTTCCTTGCGAATTCTGCCTTCAAACGCACCAATAACTTTATGTAATATTCACTGTTGATGATTTTTCCCTTCTCAGGATAGTCGATGAAAATTATTCCATGCGTCTCCCAAAATACAGAGGCCAAAACCTTCCCAGCTGACTGTCGTGTCTTTGGGCGACTTTCATCGGCTGCTGTCCACTCAGATGACTGCCGATTTGATTCTGGTGTATAGTACTGGATCCATGTTTCATCCATTATCACGTATCGCTTGAAAAAATCCTTTTTATTGCGCTTAATCAGGTCCAAACAGCGCTCGAAATCATTAACACGTTGTTGTTTTTGGTTCACTGTGGGTAAACGCGGTACCTATTTCGAATAGAGCTTTCTCATGCCCAAATGTTCATGCAAAATATGACCAACACGTTATTTTGATACCTTTAGGGAGACAGCTATCTCACACAATTTCACTTCACGGTCATCCAAAACAATTTTGTGGATTTTTTTATGTTTTCCGGTATAACCACCTCATTTGGGCGTCCAAAGTATTTAGGATCATTTGTATCTGTACGACCGCGTTTAAATTCGGCATACCAGCAAGTGATGAATAATTTTCCAGGGGCGGAGCCCCTTAACACTTATCAAGCCATTGCTTTGCTTGAACTGTATTTTTTCCCATCAAAAAACAGTGTTTAATCAACACAGTCACTAAACCCACTGTAACTTTTAAACTAATCGTCGAAATGTCCCGAAATTTTGATATGTATCGTTTGAAGGTTAGTACTTCCTAAAAATCTCATGAATTTTTTAAAAAGGGTGACATCTATGTGTCAGACCAAAAGCTTTTCAGCCTATGTGTTATTACTATTGTGCTCACAAGGGAGAAAATTTGTAGAAAATAAATTTATATTCATATGTCTTTTCTACCACTCACTTACAGATTTAGCGAATAGCACTATTGGTATGTTCTCTCAATTCTGGAACCTTCTAGCTTTTTCGAAGACAAATGAGTAAGATAAAATGGGAAAATTGAAAGTTCAGAAAAAATCTAACTGAAAGATGTCGTGCCGTGTCCACTCCAGTTTCAATATATGAAATTATAGTTTAATATATACGCGGACGTAGAAGCTGAAGAACAGCAGGCTTTGGAGCAGGAAGATCCACAATAGATCATCTCACTGACACAAATCCTAGAAAAGAAAACCGCATTTGATCAGGAAGTCCATGTCTTGTTTGTTGATTTAAAAAAGGCCCACGACAGCGTGCCCCTAATGAGATTGTGGGAAACACTACAACAGAGTAATGTAAGCACCGAAATAATTAAAGCCGTAAAATCCTTATACCAAGACGCAAAAAGTAGTGTGAAAACCAAATATGGTATAACAACAGGGTTCCAGGTCACAAAGGGTCTCAAACAGGGCTGCTGTATATCCCTAACGCTATTTAAAATCTATTTGGAGAGTGCACTGAAGAACTGAAAAAGGAAATGCAGCAGTATGGGATTACCACTGGATGACGATACTACACTGTACACGCTATCATTCGCAGACGACCAGGTAGTAGTCGCTCAGGACATCGATAATATGGAATACATGACACGAAAACTTATGGAGGAATATGAAAAATGAGGCCTAGAAGTCAATATTAAAAAGACCGAATACATGTGCGTCGGAGGACAACAGCAGGATTTGAAACTGGCCACAGGACACACCATCAAACACTGTGCCAGTTATAAGTATTTGGGAACGAGAATATCTAGGGACGGAACACTGGAAGAAGCAATATTCGAGAGGACTATCCAAGGAAGAAAAGCGATTGCAATGCTTAATAGTATACTATGGGACAAAAACATAACCATTGAAAATAAGAGGAGAATTTACAACTCAATAGTGAAAAGTATAATAACTTACAGCTCCCAGGTGCAAGATTTAGCACTACAAATATACTAAATGGGAAGAACTCTTGGAATATTGTCAAACTTTTCCTTCGTTAGACGTTTGTTTTCGATCCGACGACCCATATGACTGCACTAAGGAGGTTTTTGATGTTATTTTGACTGGTATTTTTTTTTTTATGGGGCTAGCACACGTGCTGTAGGTAGGTCGCTAAAGCGTTGCAGGAGCGACACGTATGCGGAAAAGGCGATTTACGTTGTTCTTGAATCGCTGTAAATTGTACTCGGTGGGAAACACACTACTGGGCAAATTATTCCAAAGGGATAATGTTCTCCATATAAAAGACTGCTTGAAAAGCGTTGTACGAGAAGTAACAACCTGAACCTCATACGGATGTGAAGTATCAGCGCGACGTGTATTTCCAACATGCACCGCTCTGGGAGGAATTAAACGGGCCACCTTCTCCGAACACTTTCCATGAAAATATTTATAGAATAGGCTCAAGTTGCCAACCGTTCGTCGATGTTCCAACGAATCAAGGCCGCCGGTCTGTTCCGGGTCTCCAATCCGACGAACAGCTCTTCTCTGAACAGAATCCAACAAATGCAGTGTATGTTTGGAAGCGAAGCCCAAAACATGCGAGCAGTATTCCATAGTTGGTCGAATTTGAGCTTTATAAAGAATTAACAGTTGTTGTGGAATGTAAAGCTTTCTGGTTCGAAATAATATTCCCAACTTTTGAGAAGCTCTCCTGGCTAACGCCCAACAAGTTGAGTGACGATGTTAGAGGAATGGAGTGCCCCGCCATAACTATGTCGGGTTCAGCAACGTTGACTTTTTTAGAAAAAACTGCCGTCTGGGTTTTTGTAGCGTTAAATTCCACTTGGTTACAGTCACCCCAAGACAGAATTTCTTCTAGGTACCTGTTAAGTTGAACAACTTCTCGCTGTCTGCGGACACTCGCCTGGGCAGCTGATGTCCGAACGTTCAGAGTGAATGAATAGATAAGCGTACTGTCATCTGCAAAGCTGTAGATTAAATTTCCGGTCTTTTCCAGCAGATCGTTAATGTAAATGAGAAAGAGAGTAGGAAACAGTAGGGAGCCTTGGGGCACACCGACGTGTGCACGTGAATACTTACATCCCTTTTTCGAAGAAATGTCATTCCAACGGCAAGCTTTGGGTTGACCGAAAATGCTTGTTGCTTCTAAACATCTTTCCTACCGACAATGACGTGAAAATCCTAACGTCATAAATCATAACATTTTTGTTTGTGCCTAGAACAGATGCAAAGAAATTATCGACGAAATCAAGGAGGCAGCCAATCAACCAATTAGAAATAAACTTCTTGTTTGCCCCAACCATTCCAGGTCCTTTTCGTCAAGCGCTAAGGCAGTTAATCAAAATTTCACCAAATCCACTATACCACCACTCACACGGCTACATAATTCTATTGCAACAACACCTGTTAAGAAAGCGAACTTGTCAGTTAAACTCTTTGCTTCACATTCTACTGTTGATTTCCAAGAGAAAACACCACCTACATAGTGCAGTCAAGGATGTCCGATATTGTCTTCAGACAGCGTATCATAAAAAGTATTTTAAGGAAACTGGACACTAAAAAAGCTTCTGGCGCTAAGGAAATACCTGCCATAGTACTCAAAAACTGCACGAAAAAACTAACACCAATTTTCTGTAGACTTTTCAACCCATCTTACGGAAAGGGAATATTTCCTTCCTACCGGAAATGCGTCACAATTCAGCCGATACTCAAAAAAGGCAAGAAGACATTGTCAAACAAGTACCGACCAGTCGCACTGCTTTCAATAATATCGAAAGTTATGGAAAAGGCTATTAATCAGCATCTTCTAAAATATCTTGAAGGATTCAATATTATTAGCGACCATCAATATGGCTTTTATAAACATAGATCAACATGAGATCTTCTAACTTATGTAACACATGTTTGGAACAACGCAATTGAACACTGTGGAGAGAATCGAGCGGTTGCTCTTGATATATCTAAGGCGTTCAACCGCATTTGGCACGATGGATTGTTGGCTAAGCTACGTTCTTCAGGTATATCTGAAAAGTTCTGTCTGTGGCTTTCATGTTTCCTCAAAGAGCGTTCTTTACGAGTGTGCACCAAAGCTCCATACTGTCTCCTATTCTCGCCTCATTTACAGTAACGATCTGCTCAAAAAGACTAGGAATCGAGTCTACAGCTTTGCAGATGACAGTACGCTTATCTCATCATTCACTTGGCACGCTCGAACATCGGCTACTCATGCAAATATCTGCAGGTAGCAGGAGGTCCTTTAACTTAATAAAGATCTGGAAGAAATTCTATCTTAGAGTGACAGTAACCAAGTAGAATTTAACGCTACAAAAACCAGTTTTTCTAAAAAAGTTAACGTTGCTGAGCCCGAAATAGTTGTATCCGGGCATTCCATTTCTCTAGCATCGTCGCTCAATTTGCTGGGCGTTAATTTGGGAGCAAATATGTCTTGGTATAAACATGTTGCAACGATAGCAAAAAGATCTTCTCAAAAGTTGGAAATATTATCTCGAACTAAAAAGCTTAACACTCCACAACAACTGTTAATTCTGTACAAAGCTCAAATTCGACCAATGATGGAATACTGCTCCCATATTTGGGGCTCTGCTCCCAAAAATTCACTGCATTTGTTGGATTTTATTCAGAAGGGAGCTGTTCGCCTGACTGGAGACCCGGAATTGGCCACCTTTATACCTTGGAATATCGAAGAACGCTTGGTGACTTGAGTCTATTCTACAAGTATTTTCATGGAATGTGTTCGATGGATGTAGCTCGCTAAATCCCTCCCAGAGTGGCGCATGCTAGAAATACACGTCGCGCTAATACTTCATATCCGTATGAGGTTCAGCTTATTACCCATCGTACAACCCTTTTTAAGTAGTCTTTTATATGGAGAACCTCATCCCTTTGGAATAATTTGTCCAGAACTGTGTTTCCAACTGAGTACAATTTAAAGTGATTCAAGACCAACGCGAATTGCTGTTTTCGCAGATGTGTCTCTCCTGTAGCGCTTTAGTGATTTCCCTGCAACACGTGTCCTAGGCGTACAAAAAAAACCAATAAAGATAGGAAGAGGTTATAAAAAATCACTGTATTTTAATCTTTTTTCCCAATCGAAGCGAAATTTGTAGATATAAGGCAATGAAAATAGTGTAAAGCGGTAATAAAAAACAACAATCAAACAAACAAATAATTTACTTTTATTAACTTTAATTAACCATAATACCTTACTCATTTTTTCAAAAGAACTATGTACGTACGTAAAACATAACTTGTCATTTTGTTTCATACATACATTAAATATATTTTCTTGTGTTTCTCTCTGGTCAACACAAAATACTAAATTGGCATTATTCTGAGTGGTAGAAAATTCATGTATCATTATATACACTTTGGGAACAATGTTATTTTTTGCTTTGTAACTAAATATATTACTTACAATTAAAGTATTTGTTGGCAAAATGTCGTCTATAGCTTCCCATACAATTATTTGTTGAAGACATTTTAGTGCAGTTGCTTTTACTGATATACTTTCATCATTTAAAACCATTGTTGCTATTAACGACGGTAATGAAGCATCAAGTAAAATTTTTTTAAATGTTGAAAAGCCTGTTAAAATAATACATTAATTAAAGACTAAGTTTTTCTTTTAGCTGAATTAATCTTCTTAAATAATTTATGAAAATTTGATTTTACTAATACGATTAATTATGTCAAAACTATTAATTATTTCATTAAAAATCCGCTTTAAAACAGTTTACGTTCAAAAAATATTAAATATATTGGAGAAAAGGCTACTATACTGTAAATTGAAGACAAAAAACATAACATATACAGTATTTTGTGAAGTCATTCAAAACAGAACGTAAGTAAAATATAGTACGAGGATCTCCTTTTAAATTTTTACAAACGACCACTAGATGGCGCTATTGAGATGTGACATTACCATTGTTGTAAAATTTAACATATGTTATTTGTTAAAACAATGGCAGCTCAGAAATTGGCTCAGTAGTTTGTTTACAGTGGGCGTTTAAAAAAAAAAGTTTAGTGAATAAATGGAAATTTCACGTGAAGGTTTTTTACGATTTTAGTAAAAATCTAACTCAACAACAATGCCTCGAATCGCTTCGTTCAACTTTTGGTAATGAATCACCATTAGAAAGGACTGTTTACAATTGGTTTGCAGAATTTCGTCATGATCGTGCTTCCGTCAGCGATGAATTTCGTGAAGGTCGACTAAAATCGGTTGTTGTTCCACAAAAGCATCGATGCTGTACGCAACATGAATAAAGAGGATCGGCACGTGACTTGCCGTGAGATAGAGACATCCTTAGGCATATCGAAGACTGCAGTATATTCGATTTTGCATGAAAATTTAGCTGTGAAATAGATCTGTTCCCGATGGATTCCACATAATATGACCGAAACTCAAAAACAGGCTCGTGTCCATTGATGTAAGAAAATGCTCAAAAAATGCAAAATCCGTACACAACATCGTAACAGGATACGAAACTTGAGCAACAATCAAGTGTTTGGATGTTCCAAGATGAATCGAATCCAACAAAGGTGGTTCGTTCGCGAAGCACTTCCAAGAAAATGATCGCTTGTTTCTTTAGTTAGATTGGACATGTTGCAACCATTGCTTTAAAGGATCGAAGAACAGTTAATACTGAATGGTATACAACAATTTGTTTGCCAGAAGTCATCGATAAAATTAGGAAAAACAACCGAAAAGTCGCATCATTCTTCATCTTGACAATGCCAGCTCTCACACAGCACGTCAAACAATTGATTATTTGACGGAGAAAAACATCGAATCAATGTCTCATTGCCCATATTCACCTGATTTATCGCCTACGACGAAAATGAGTGGAGAGCGATTTTCACCACCTCAAGAAGCTGTTGAATCCTTCCAAAACCATGTTTTTGAGGTACCATCTGTAAAGTGGAAAAAATGTTTCGAGAATTAGTTCGAACGCCTGCAAAAGTGTATAAATCTTAAAGGCGAACAAAAAAAAACGATTTGTACCAAAAATTTTTTTTCTTACATTGTTTTTGTAAAAACTTGAAAGATAGCCCTCGTATTACTATAACATTTTTCAAGTTCTGCTTAAATGTTATTGCTTTTTTACCTATTTTTCAGTTTATTTGTGATATAACTTTTTAAG
The DNA here is from genome assembly GCA_019049505.1 of Pachyrhynchus sulphureomaculatus. Classification (NCBI taxonomy): domain Eukaryota; kingdom Metazoa; phylum Arthropoda; class Insecta; order Coleoptera; family Curculionidae; genus Pachyrhynchus; species Pachyrhynchus sulphureomaculatus. The sequence continues at coordinate 125,809,137 of CM032449.1, read as the reverse complement.
TTAACCTCTAAATTTTAAAACTTTTTACCAAAATTGAAAATAAAAATCTAACTACAATGCCACTAATAATAGAAAAACTAAACTCTATATAAACGAAACTTACAGATGTTCGCTTTAAAAGCAATGGTATGTACCACTTCTAAAACTGCAATTCTAATTTTTCCTTTATTAGTAGAACATATCTTGTAGAGTAGTGGTCCAATATTTTTTAGTCCATCGTCTGTGTCTATTAGCAATGTCATACTTGGTGAAAAATGTTTTGAGATTAATTTTTCTAATAGGATTAATGAATCAAGCATAACCTAAAAATAATAAGTTAAGAGTCGTACAGTTACGAAAATAAAACTCCAGGCACTTTCCGTGGGAGGTTAGTTCTTTCTGTAATTTAAGGTAATGTAGAGAAATTTTATTATAATAGACCAAGAGAGCAACCCGAAATTTTGACCTGTCGAATAATCGTCTGCCTAGTTGTTCATTCTCTCGGTCGAGTTTTTGAACTCGAAAAAAACGACTGTTTTTGGCTGGAAAAAGCGGGTCCAGTTTCGTCCTCCGGTATTGACCGAGTCTTCCTTTTGCAGGTTCCCTCTTATTTTATCAAGAACAAACTAAATTTATTGATTTTATAAGGTAAAATGTCCGTTTTTGGATCAACGTTTTTTGGGACCTAAAGCTGGGTCTGGTCTCGGCGGCGTTCGCCCTTTGGGGCGCTCGACTTTTTTAGAGTCAACAAATGTTAGGGTACTTGATGCAAGTGGTTAAACGACAGTCCATTTTTGGATGTAGCATTTTGGGCCTTATCTGGGCTTTCCAGGGCACGGGGGCTCCAAAATCAACGTTAAAGGCTTTTATTCGACTCGCCCGATAGAATGAACAACTAGCCCGACGGCTAGTCGACAAGTCAAAATTTCAGGTCGCCCTCTTGGTCTATAAGAAAAATGCTTCTAGATACATACGGCTTATAATAGTTCCTTAATACTTCTGGCAGTAAAACTATTGGACAATTATATTGAAAAAAAAATCTATTTAATGAAACTGTTTACCCGAAGTTTAATCGCTTTAATAGTATACTATATTACAAAAAACTCCTTTATTGATAATACAAATATGAACGGTTCTTGTCTTGTTCTGACAGACACCGACTATCTATGCCAGGTACCCAAAATTATACATGCATGTTTGACTGCTAAATATAATCTTCTGAAACGACCTGCTCCGTACATACAACATAGTCCTAGGGCAGTTTTGGAGTCTGATTATTTTCTGTTTTATTGGGATCAGCCAATAACTACCGATAAGACTAGTGTTTATAACTCTCTTAATATTTTATTACTAAATCAAATCGAATAAAGACCGTGAATAGTGATCACCAGCCCTCACCATTGTGTCGGGAAAAGGTTAACACCGTTAATTATAAATGGCACAAATATGGTTTGAAAATAGGCGTGAACGAACAAGAGCCTCCCGTTAGATTTAATGCTTTCAGTAGTCTTTTAGGTTCCCAAGTCTATATTTTGCACTTTTACATTTTGGTTTAATGTTTTTTCCCTTTTTATTGTTCCATACGGAATACTTATAAGATCACTTCGGTGTCTATCTGTCTGTCTGCGTGTCTGTCACACTCCATTTTCTCCGAAACTATTTGACATAGAAAGTTGAAATTTGGTACTAATATAGGAATTGGTGCCCTCATCAGAGCCGTGTAGTTTTGAAAGTTTAAATTTTGACTTAAGGGGTTAGTTTGGAGGGGTGAAATCGGAAGTGAAAAAAAATTTTTTTACTAGGTCATCGAGTGTGGTGACGTGACAAATGAAAGCTTGTGAAAACACGAGTAAAATATATATATACGAGGCTGGTTTGAAAAGTCCGTGCAAAGTCCCGAGAGATGGCACCACCGGCGCGTATCGAGGTCATGTTTAGTTAGTAGCATCTCTTGAATGAACGCACACCAAGTTTCAGCTATATTGGTCTATTTCTTTGTGTTTGGCATTCATGTGAATCAAGGAAGTCGAGTGATTTTCAAGAAATGGACGAAAAAGAATTTCGTGTGGTGATTAAACATTACTTTATGAAAGGCAAAACGCCTCAGGAGACTAAAGAGAAGCTTGATAAACATTATGGTGACTCTGCACCTTCGATTAGAACAGTTTATAAGTGGTTTCAAAATTTTCGGACTGGCCATATGGGCACAAGTGACGCTGAACGTTCTGGACGGCCTGTGGAGGTTACGACTCCAGAAATCATTGATCAAATTCATGATATGATGATGGATGACAGAAGAGTTAAGGTGCGTGAGATTGCTAGTGCTGTGGGCATCTCGACTGAACGGGTACATAATATTTTGCATAAACATTTAGACATGAGAAAGCTATCCGCAAGATGGGTGCCGCGATTGCTCACGCTTGACCAAAAACGGAATCGTGTGAAGTGTTACAAGGATGGTTTGCAGCGGTTCCAGAAGAATCCGGAGGACTTTAAGCGTCGTTTCGTCACTGTGGATGAAACATGGATACATTACTATACTCCTGAGACCAAACAACAATCTAAACAATGGGTTACCAAGGGGGAATCTGCACCAAAAAAGGCGAAGACCGTTCCTTCGGCCGGAAAGGTTATGGCGACTGTCTTTTGGGATTCGCAAGGGATAATCCTCATCGACTATCTGGAAAAGGGTAAAACTATTACAGGTGGATATTATTCATCGTTATTGGACCGTTTGAAAACCGAGCTGCAAGAAAAAACCCCCGTGATTGGCCCACAAGAAAGTCCTTTTCCATCACGACAACGCACCAGCACACACCTCAGCAGTTGTGGTCGCAAAATTAATGGAAATAGGATTCCAACTCGTTTCACATCCCCCCTATTCTCCAGACTTAGCTCCCTCGGACTACTATTTGTTCCCCAATTTGAAGAAATGGCTGGCGGGACAAAGATTTTATTCGAACGAGGAGGTGATTGCAGACACTAATGGATATTTTGCAGACTTGGACAAATCCTATTATTCGGAAGGGATCAACAAACTAGAACATCGTTGGACGAAGTGTATAAGCCTAAAAGGAGACTATGTCGAAAAATAAAAAAGGTTTACCCCAAACACATAAGTAGTTTTTTATTTTTGCACGGACTTTTCAAACCAGCCTCGTATATATATATTATATATATATATATATATATATATATATATATATATATATATATATATATATATATATATATGTCTATATATATATATATATATATATATATATATATATATATATATATATAGATATATATATATATATATATATATATATATATATATATATATATATAATATATATATAATGTAATACTTGCGCACACTTTTCTTCGTATTGTTTTTAAAAAATCACAAAAAATCGCTGTCCCCCTACTTTATCTCGAAAAGTACTGATTAAAAAATTTTGAAAACATTCTGGAATATTCTCCACGGGGTATAGATTGAACGAAAATTATCGCGAGTGCATTACCTTTAATAATTTATCTGGTATATAAAGAAAAACAAAAATTTCAAGGTCATCAGTTTTCAGTAAAGATTGGAAACAAACTTTATTGAAAACTCATTCGGGGTGTGTTTTGTGAATTCACTGATCATTTTATACCACCATAACAAAATTTTTTATTTAAAAGCAATTAACGTACGGAACACTAATTGTGCAAGTTCAACTTGCACTTGACCGTTTTTTATTTTAGATTTAGAATGGAAAGCATACCTCAGGAATTGCCTAAAAATATGAGCCGTTCACTAGTCTGCACTTAAGCGTAACGTCCGTTGTGCCTGTTATCATGTGCACAAGGTACATAATTTCTTTTAGAGAACTTCATCAATGTAGAACTGTCTAGGTTTTTGTGAAAATATAGTCTTCGCCCCTTTAATTACAGTGAACTAATACTACAACATATTTATTTTTCCAAATAACACATGATATTACTTAAGGTATTACTATAAATATAATTTAAAAAATATATTATCAAGGGGATATACGTGTATCGAAAAAAAAGATAGTTTTTCAGAATTGTTTTCGTATATTTTTTAAAAGTAATACGTTATTAATTATTTTTCTAATGTAAGAAATAAACTAGTGGCGGTCGTACAAAAGTAATACTTTTTAGAAAAATACATAGCTTGAGGATGAAGACCTAATGACTATTAACAGTCTATCTGGTAATTTTTTCTAACGCATGTAGGCAATTGCGATCCATTTAATGGCTTAAGGAGATGCTCTAGTATAACCAGTATATATAAACCTCCTTTTGGGACATCTCCCTGATACGCGGTCACATTTTTCAGAATAACACATAAGGAAACGGATGATTTAGATTCTATTACAAATGCATGAACTAAAGTTGTCTTTTTCTATAGCCCAAGGTAGAAACTTTTGTCTTGTGGTTTCGATAAACGTAAACGCAAACTTGACACTCTATGCAATGCAAAATTATACTCAGGTTCTTTTTTAATCCATGATTACGAAAAAACAACTTTTTTGTTTAGAGCAGCCAGACAATTATCTGAGGTCTTATTTTCAACATTGAACTGGAAATTCCAGAACCATTGAACAAGAAACTGCCAGAGTTAGAACCATTACAATGATCGGTAAACATTTATTATTGTTGAGGTAATATATGGATAACATAAGTATACAAAAAAATAATCCTCTGTCTGTAAAATGACACACGTGTTTTATGCTGAATCCAAAAGAAAACTTAAAAAAAGACATCCACCATGAGGTTTTTCAGGCAAAGTTGCAAGAAAACTATTAAATTGAAAAAAATAAATTTTAATAAATAATGTAAAACTGCATAATCATTAAAATTATGGAATAAACCTATTATTTCGGACATCTTTAAATATTCTGAATATACGTTTATCATAGAAACTTAAAAAATGGTATGTTTTAGTGATCATGTTTAACAAAAAACACGCATACGCCACCTTTAACTAAGGTAAGTAACAAAATGCTGTTTAAAATAAATATGTTCAACAGCTAAATTAAAAAATTGTTTTTAATTCTTATTAATATTCTATAATACTATTATTTCATTGCATTTATTTACTTAAAAATGCATTTTACCAACCACATAGCACCCTTGTTAGTGTTAAAAGCGAGTTTTTTGTTGAAACTGAACATAAAACTTTATTTTTTGATATCAAGTCAGAATTAAGAACTTCAAAAAACACTGGAAATAATAGTTTTGTTCAATATTAATGAAGATTAAAAACAATTTCTTAATTTAGCAATTGCACATATTCAGAACATTTAAAGATGACCGAAATAATAGTTTTATTCCATAATTTTAATGATTATACAGTTTTTACATTATTTATTAAAATTTATTATCTTCAATTTAATAGTTTTCTGGCAACTTTAAGTGTGTTTTTTGAAAAAATCTCACGATAGATGTCTTTTTTATGTTTTTTTTTTGATTCAGCATAAAAAAAATACTTAAGAAAAGGCGTGTCTTAAAAGACAAAAAATTATTTTTTTTTTGTATACCTGTCTAATCTACTGCATGGACTGTTTTTCCGAAACTTAGAAGAACTTGACTTATCCAACTGACCAACTTGTAATTAAATTACAGTAATTCATTAAATGTAATTCAATTACTGCTGGTAATTCAATTATTTGAATTCAATTAGATTCTTTGAAAAACATTTGTCAGTTGTTTTCCGACAATTAAGGTTAAATTAATTGGTTTTTGGGGGGGTTTGAATTTTTTTCGCAGTAATTGAATTACAGTCACACTAATTTAATTAATTGTTCAGTTATTCAATTGCTTTCGAGGTAATTGAATTACTTTTACGGTAATTGAATGACCTTAACAGAAATTGAATTGCTTTGAGAGTAATCGGATTGTCTCCAGAAGTTTGCAGTCACAAAATTAAATGTAGATTAGCAGAAAAGGGTTTGTAATTGAATTACTAAATTACTATTAAAGTAATTTAATTATTTTACAAGTAATCGATTTGCTATAAAAGATACTGGCTCAATGATATATTATTGAGCTACTACAAAAGTAATGAAACTACCACAACAAAATCAACTATAATAGTTTGTTGTGGAATAAATTACTTTGCATCAGTAACGAGTAATTGACTTATTTCTCTTCAAATTACCAGCAACTCAATTCAATTTCCAATTATTTTTTCGCAGTAATTGTAAATTATATCATTTTTTAAAGTAACAGCTGTGATAAGTATGCGATAAGAATATTAAATAATGAAATTTTACCAATGAAATATAAACATACCGGTTCTATCCATGGGTATGATGATGAACCTTCTATCACAATATATAGAAGATCGAGAACTTTAAAAGTGTCATGCCAACATAAATTGGAAGATTCTATGAATAACAAGATGGCTTCATACAATGTTAAAATATAGATCTGTTGCCCATCTTCTATTTGTACTTCTTCGCCTTTTTTTGATTGAAGATACCTTAGTGGAGCTTCTAAAGAATAAACTAAGCTGTCTACAATTTCACATAGGCTATTTTTTGAATACAAATCTTTAGATCTCATGATAATTCCCACTGCACTCGAATACATATCGAAGGAACGTAGCGGTAGCTTTTCTTTGACTTTAAAACCTTAAAAAAATGTTACCAATTAAATTAATGATAATGACCTGTTATTTTTGTCGGTACATTTTCTAGCGTTTTGTAAGTTTTTTCCAATTTTTTTGATTGTGTTTATTTTTGTTTTATAAAACCTATTCTACCGAATTAAAATAACGAATATGTTATATTTTGATGTATCAGTATCATCGAAAAAAATTTTGACAAATAATTAAATTTAAGATATTGTTTAGGTACCATAATACGATACGTGCCTCTAACAGGAAGTTTTAAAAAATTGTAAGTAATTAAATAAAACAACTGCAAGCAAAATGGTCCAATATTTCGTAAATTTGACATAATAGATTCTTGAAATTTTGATTCAGGATGTGTCTGAAAATGAAACAATTGAAACCTCTCTAACTTAAATGTTGATAACAATTAGAAAAAGCATACCTAACAGTATTTGAACATCTTTACAACAAACTGAGATTTTTCTGTTAATTTGCTTCAATGATGTAAATGTAGTTAACTTATCCTTATATATATATATATATATATATATATATATATATATATATATATATATACATATATAGGATGTTATGGAATTCACCGCATATACTGGAACTGACGTCTCCTTGTAGCTCGACCGATTGCAGAAAATTCACCTTAAATAGCGGATCTCAATAATAAAGGAAAAATCGACCCTGAAGAAATGATGACATGAATATTGCTTCCACTGGTAAATCATACATCTACATAGTACGACCGATCGTTAACCAGAAGGCCAGGTCTACAGTGTTGCGAGATTTGACTATTATTATCCTTTCAAATAATTACTTCCTGACACCAAAAATTAATTATACAAGTTATATATTTCAATATTTTATTACAATAAGTAATGTAATTCACTAAAATTGTATTTGCTGCATTGTAAAAGCGGCGGTTACAACGAAGGATTCTTGAGGTAAGTTACAATGCCGTTGACCTTTTTGTGCTTTACTTTATTCTAAAACCGTCGGCGGCAACAAAGGATTTGCTAAGGAATGTTACCTTTAGTCCTTTGTTAGGAGCTTTTTAGTGAAGTTAGATGATGTGTATTATTTTTGTGACTGGCGTCGTTTTTTTTTTATTCCTTCTTACGTTTATGGCTGTCTTTACCCTTTTTTGTATTTTCTTTTATATGGCTGCTGATGATTCTTCCAACATATTTTTGTAAGGACTTGATGTCATTTCCACAGTTTTTTCAACAGTATTTTTTTCTATTTAAAATATTTTTATGTATTGGCCATAAAGATTTTAAAGTTTCGTTAATGCTTTAACGTTAAATTCCGAAGTAGAAAGTTCGCTATTTAAATGTGAAAAACTATTCGGACACTGCGAAGGTAACTTTGGTTGTTGAACAGTTTACTTATTTTCGTTATTGATAATAATAGAAGCGTCTCGTAAGATCAGTGTGCTTTTATTACTTGACTTTATTTGAGAGAGAGCATTTATATATTCAGCTGCTTTAAGCAAATGTTCGAGAAAGACGTTTTTGTCCACGGGCCAAACTCCAGCCGATTTAAATCCATTCACAATGGTACCAATGATAGCAGCTCTTGGGTAAATAAACTTGCAACTTGATATTGCGTTACTGTCAAGTAACCTAGATTTGTCCTCGACCATTTTCCTGTTGCTTGAATATAATAATTGTTCATAGGTCTTAAAAAAAGAGACGTCCAGTGGCTGAAGCCGGTGAGTCGTAAGACCTAGCAGTTGTTATATTATTACCCCTTTAGCTTTTACTATGTTCAACACTCCCAGGTTCTTAGAATGTGTTCTATTTCCATCAAGCAGAAGTAACACTTTATTTTCAGGGGTTGGTTTTTACTACGCTCATAAAATGTTTCATCCATTCTACAAATAATTTTGAGTTAATACAGGCAGTCACTGAAATGGTAACAACACTCTCAGAAGATGCGCCATTCCTTAATTCAGGATTTTGACTCATTCTTTTGAATATAAGCATTGGTGGCACAAACTGTCCAGCCACACTTGCACAACACAAGGCTGTCGTATTAACTCATCTTTCTCCGCTTGTGAATGCGCCGATTTGTTTCTTCGTTTTTAATCCTAAGACTTTTTGCACTTTTTTCTGAACGGTGGAAAATCCACTTTCATCAACGTTAAATATTTTTGTAGACGTTAATGTATCTTTATCTACAATTTTTTCAAGCCGAGGTTCGCTTTGCCTTACTCTCCTCTGCTTAGGAGTGGCAAAGTGACAACTCCCTCTACCGAAATGTCAAATTCACCTTTAGTTTGATTATTTACAAATTTTGCAGTAGTCATGAACAAAGTGAGCTAAAGATCAATGTTATTGCAGGTTTTTTTTGAAGATGTCCATAGACGAATATACTGGTGTTAATTAAGAAATTTGTATAAGGTGTAGTAGAATATAGCAGCAAGTGTGATAGCTCGTGTCGTTCGGTACAGCTGGTTATGTCACGCACAACATATTTTGTATGGAAAGCGATGGCCCATTTAAGGTAAAAAAATAAAATAAAAATAAACGATTACGTTATTAAATCTACTTTATTTTTCCCTTTAGCACTAAAAAAAAATCTTACATTTCTTACGAGAAAATCGTTCAGCATTTCAGTATTAATCTTCGAAAGGTTAGTAGAAAAACTTATTTGAAATTCTGTTTTTATTTGGCCCAAAGTCAAACCGCTGTTAACATAAAAGTCAAAATCAGTTGTTAAGAGGCAATAATACAGTTGTTCTGGCGCGTTAACAGCGAATTTCGTTTCAAATAACAGATAAAAAATGTTCGTAATTAAGATTAAATATTGTCAAATACAGGTGAAAGTTTCTTGATCAGAGATTCTATTGAATAAGGAGTCAGTCAAGCGGGTGTTAAAAAGGTCATTTTTAAATTCATTTTTCTTGAATGTTAAATCGTGAAATTCAGGTTACTCATAATCCTGTTCGCAAATTTCTATTATTCAAAAAGTAAGAAATTATCTGACCCTCTTTAGTGTTATCGGGGATTTAAAATTTGTCTGGAATAAAGTTTAAAATGTAGGTTATTTCAAAAAATAAAAATGTATGTGTTACTATTTTACCTTTCTAATTTCAGTTGACGCTAATAGAACCTAATTTCCTATAGAAAATAGAAAGAAATCAGTAGATTGTTGACTGAAACGTAGTTATTATTTGCATTTATAGTAACAACTTCCCTCTATACAAAAATTCCCCCAGGTATGCCTCACAGAAGGTTTTTACAACTATTATCAATTGATGTCGAACCAGTATAGAGACTTACCAACACCCAGTGTTTTAAAATAAAGCTTTTTAAATATTTTCATTGCATTTGACATTGGTGCTAAATCAACATTATCATCCACTTTTGTTATGTCAGTAGCGCCATCTAGTCTTGCCCATTCTAATAATATAGGTTCCAGTTGAAGTGCTACAAGTTGAGTTTCTGGAGATAATGGTTTTTCATTAATATAGTATTGAGGAAACTTTTCTGAGACACACTTGTAGTATTTCAAAGCATAATAATATAGTTCGAAAACCACAGTGAATAAACCTAAAAAATGCATATTGAGAAGATATAAATAAACCATTAAACTTAAATTATGGCTTTTCTGTTAGTCATCTTCAATGGGTTTATTTGAACAATGAACATATTACATGTAATTAAAAGGAAATAGATATTACAGAGATAACAGGGAACTTTCTGAAATTTTTCGAGTCCAATAAATCTTCTAAAAATTTATTTAAATTTCGGGTGGGACTTGGCCGCGTCAACTACCTCGTCCTTGCGATGAGTTGTTGCCAAAGGCAATGTTTAAAACCCTATATATTCTTCAAAATCATAAAAAAGTTTAAAAATCAAGCCCGCTCTAGTGACTATGCGCTTAAATTTCTGATTGATTAATCAGTGAGCAGTTATAGCAGAGATGTTGACAGTTCAAGTTCTGATAAAGAAATGCACTTGCATGTGTTTTTATAAGGATGAATAGCGCGCAACGAGTAGGTTGCTCAGCTAACAAAAACGGTTCTATTGAGTAAAACCGCTTTAATAAGTAAAACTTTTTAGAAATCCAAATGTTTTTGGTATTGGAAAGAGTAGAAAATCAGCATTCTAATGAATATCAAAAATAATACCACTGTTTGAAAATTAAATTCAAGGATCAGTGTTAAATTAATAATATATTAATATATATATATATATATATAATATATATATATATATATATATATATATATATATATATATTGTAACATTTGAACTTGCCCGCACGTTGTGGTGTCATTTTGTAACCTGCTAAACTGTCCTCAGTTTGAGGCATCTTTTTGTACCCTGTGAGAAGTTGTTTGTCCCACGCTTGAGCGCAATTTTGTACCGTTTGAATATTGGATGCCCCAAGCTTGAGCACAATTTTCTTGCAGCCCCGCTTTAATTTCTGATAATGAATCGAGTGAATCCTGATTTTAAAAGAACTAAAGAAATTAAACACACACTAACTCAGCTTTCCTTGGTAGAGAGATATGGGTAAGAGATAATTTTTGTACGTCTTTTTGGAATTTTTTCTATTTTTAAAAGGCTTCAGTTGTACAAGTTTTTTGGGCACCATTCATTTTAAAATAGAAAGGATCTAACTTCAGTTAAAAAAATGAAAAAATACTGAAGGGTTTTATGGGTATTACTAAAAAGAATTAGTCTAGTACAACTTATCCCGAAAAGAAAAATAGGTATTCAGTGAGACACTAGCTTTAATCAACAAAAAGAAAATTTATTCATGTTTTTAAAAATAAGAAGTTCCAACCTTTGCAGTTTTAACCAAAAAAATTCTAGCCTAACTAGTAGTTATTACATTTAAATTTTAAACTATGACTACCCCCGAAGACGAAAAATAGTGCTTTTCACTTCACTTTTTAGTCCGTTTAAATTGCTGTTAAGGCACTACTCAGGGATAGGTCTATTGAAGGATGTTTTGGTAACTTACTGTTCTTATTCCGGCTTCGATGGAATACGACCGATTTCACACTTTTCTAGTAGACACTTAGAGAGCCCCACTACGGCTTTTCGTTAAGAAACTTTGTGCTTTACTTAGCTCGCATGATGGTTGTTATGAGCCTTTACTGTAGCTCAGTCGAAGGAAGCCTACTTGGCGGCTCCGATGAAAATTAGCCTCTGCGGCTTGATGGTACTCCGCCTACTCGGCGGCTGGATGGAAATTAGCCACGGCGACGGCTAGATGGAAATTAGCCTACTTGGCGGCTTGGTCGAAACAACCTACTTGGCGGCTCGGTGGAAATTAGCCAAGACAGTCGTTTCTCGGACCCTTAAATAAACCGTGCAAACTCTGCGGTAATATGGCGACGCCGGAACCAAAACTGCGGATACATACATTTCACCAATCGCGGCGTAGCGGTAGATTCGGTCAGGAACCCGCACTGCACAGTATATACCGAACGTCTTGGAATCTCTGTTTAATATACCGTTCGATACAAAAATGAAAATAAGTACAATTTGAAGTGAAAAATCAGTAACATTACATGGTCTTAAAATCTAGGAAAAAATGAATGTTACAATATATATATATATATATATATATATATATATATATATATATATATATATATATATATATATATATATATATATAGTATACATATATATATATATATATATATATATATATATATATATATATATATATATATATATATATAAATACCACTAGGAGCATACTTCGTATATTTTGTTATTAAGTGATATTTTTGAGTTTAAAGTAGAAATATAATAAAAAAACAAGTAATACTGATAAGTCTAATGACATTTTTTATTTTAAAATATAAAAATTAGGTATATAATACATACAAAACAGACACAGAAAAGATACAGACGTAGTACCTACATGAGTTGATAATTTTACATAGTTATCTAATCTATTCTAGAGCTTTTGTTAAAGTAGTTTTTGAAACGTCAGGATATAATGCTCGGCATTTACTTACAACTTGCAGGACATATTGCTTTTGGTCTTCATCTTTTGTCAGAAGGTCGTTAAAGTCGGTTATTAATTTAACACCACGCTCAGCCATATCATTAACTACTTTTAATGTTTGACAATTTTCAATCCTTCTTGGAAGTCATTATTTTGAGGCCAGGTGTTTGGATGTTGTCTTAGGAAATCTGTTTTTATATTAAATTGGTCAAAGAATGTAAACGTTTCTTTGGTAAGTAAATTTACCAATCCTCCATCAACTACCTCTTTTAAGTTTTCTTTCCTAACTTTTGGATTTACAACCCTAGCGTGCTGTGATGGTTCATCTGTGCTACTGAGCAATTTATTAGCCATTAACAACTTTTCATCGTCTGTAATGGTGGGATCAAAAAAACGATAATCCCACCAACTTTGCATTCAAAAACCACAAATGGTTCGAAAATTTGGTCAGGGCTATTTCTGCAATGTCGTTGTCACATTCTTTATAGTCTAACAGTCTATGCAAAATACCTAAATCTTGCTTTGGTGCAAGATGAGCTTTTTTGGAGCATTGAACCAAGCTTTACAATAAATTTTAACTAGGAAAACAGAAATGGCACGCACAGAACTTTCTTCTTCTTTAGACATCTTAAATTGACGACGAAAAATGAACATTTTTAAGCAGTAAATAGCCTTTGCCATCCACCTAGCGTGATGAATGGCTCCTGGAGTTCGAAAAACCCACAACATTGCCGTCTAGTGATCCAACAAATACGAGAACCAACTGCAATAGCTCCTTGTAGTCATCTCTGGGGTGGCTCTCAGTTAATTTAGTCTCGAATTCAGCAGTAACATTTGCAATTACTTCTGGAGTTAGCTGCATTTGTATTAGATTGTCACTGATACCTGTGTCGTATTTTCCTTTGTCTATCTTGGGCCACGCAGTGAGGAATCTCTTGAAAATGTCTGGATGAGGTCCAGTGGTTGATCCCATTTTTGTGTCGAATACGCCTCTTAACAGAATTTCCAAGATATGGTGACGGCAAGCTAGGTATAACAATTCTCTTCCTAACATTTGCTCCAATATGACGCATGCTCCTTTGAGTCTTCCCGTGTTGGATGCTGTAGTGTCGAAGCACATCGCCTTGACGGTGTTGAGAAGACCCCGTTCATGTAGGCATTCATATACGGCTACGGCTTGCTCCTCTCCAGAGCTGTTTGCTGTTACAGGAACTCCCAGCAGCTGTTCCTTTTCGCCATATGAAATAGCTATAGCTATTCGCTCACACTGTTCATTTTTTAAAACACCCGGTAAAAGTTTACCGTCCCAATGGACAATCACGGGCTCTTTTTCAGGAATGTTTACTTTATCAAAAATTTTTTTATTATATTGTTCTCTGAACATTTGCCTTCTATCATGTAATAAAGTTTTCGAGACTTTGTACTCAAGAGGGTCAAGGTTTAGTGCTTCTAGAGTAGCTATTAAAATTCTCGTGGCATTTCTGTCGGATACCTTACATCGATCTAATAAAATGGACAATTTCATGTTTAAAATCTCTTTAACGCCCCTTGCAAATGAAACTTTCATCCTCTTGCTCTCAGATGGTTCTGGATCTTCTGCAGCTTCTTCAGGGATGTCCATTTCCTCCAAGCTCTCAAGTTCCTGGTAGATGCTGTCCTCTTCAGTGTCTTCTTCTCCTTCTTCGAACTTGTCTTCATCATCCGTCTCTAAGAAGCAACAAAAGAAAGAGAAAAAAAAGACTATAAAAACTTGTCGTTTTAGCAGAATAGTAATAATACATAGGTACTAAATTACCTACTTCTAATTATCAAAAGGTATTATTTAAAAAATATAAACTCAAACATAAAGATGCCAAATCATGCTCTCATGTACAATGTTCTTTCAATTATAATGAAACTATTTACTTATTTGTTTATCTATTTTTTTAGAATACTAATAATAAAAAAAAACTCACCAATATCAAAAGTTGCTTCTTGGATTTGTCGGTTCATTTTTGCAAGTTCCTTTTGCACCTTGATTTCTTCAGCTCGAGACAACTTGAGATCCACTCCAGTCATGGAACCTGGGCGGCCCTTCTGCCTCTGTTTCACGAGAAACGCCTTATCTTCTTCCGATTTCATCAGAGCCAAGGCATCTTGTTGCGCAATATCAAAGAGATCATCCAACTTTTCAACAAACTGTTTAAATTTGTTCTTGGCCGTTTTCGATGTTTTCTTCCGGTCTTTTTGAAGAGTTCTCCACTCGGCGTGAAGTTTTTTCCAGCTTAGTAATTGCATCTTGCTCATGTTTAGTCGGGATTCGAGCTTTCTCCCAAAAAATGAACACTTCTCGTATTGTAAGTTTTGCTGATTCTTTTACAGTTAATTTCGCAGTACGTAAATTATAAAATAAAGCACACAAAACTTGACGATTTGAGGGTAGTTTACAACCGGTGATCTGGTGAATGGGATAGTCCACAAGAAATATTTTATCCTTGGTCCGGCTTTGTACACCTGATGTGGATGCCATTTCAGAGGCCAATAGGTAAATAACAGTTAACTTGGCAAATGAAACAAAATATATTGCAAACTTTAATTTCAATAAAATGTTTTCAAATGTCTTTTAAAATAATACTATAATAGTTATAAAAACAATAAGACACACACTTGGAAAATTAAAAAAAAAAAAACGTTAAAATATCTTCACTAGATAATTGTTCGATCTAACCAGCTCAAAGGCACTTTAGAAACTAAACTGAATAAATAAAAGGTCGGTTGTACGCTGAAGTAAAATCACCATCCCTAAAATAGAGATTAGATTCACCCTCCTTTTTACCTGTCAAACGGGTCTTTCTTTGGTAAACTAGTCAGGTAATCCCCATATAATAAAAGATTAAATTTGAACAAAAGGCTCTTTATGTTTGAAAATTGAGTTCCAAAATACTTTTTAACAAAAAAATGTTAATTCCTAGACACATTACGTAAAGACCCGTAAAATTCTTAGAATACTCCCAAACTGGCTCCTACTGGTACCAGGTCACGTTTTAGGGCTAAGGGCTGTTGTAACTCGGTTTGACTTAAAATAACAACAATTATGTATAGAATATAAATTTTGAAGAACAACATTAGCTTTCTTTTGAGATATTAAGCGTGTTTCTATTATTTACCGTTCTGGAGTTATGGCTCCATATGTCAGCTTTTTGGCCAAAAATTTGGATTTTTTCAAACTCTGAGCGACGAGCGGCACGGGTTAACGTCGTTTAATCGAGCTCAGATTTCGGCTATCTCAATATCTGGAAACGGGAATCGTTTTGTGGGGTCCAGACGAACAAAATTCCGACATCGATTTTTTGCGGTCACCCTAATATATATATATATATATATATTACCACCCTAAATATATATATATATATATATATATATATATATATATATATATATATATATATATATATATATATACATATATATATATATATATATATATATATATATATATATATATATATATATATATATATATATATATATATATATATACATATATATATATATATATATATATATATATATATATATATATATATATACATATATATATATATATATATATATATATATAAATATATATATATATATATATATATATATATATATTGTTAGAGCTAAAAATTCAAAAAAAAAACAATTAAATGGCTGAACAAAAGTCCTTAAAAAATATCAGCCATCTAGTTGAACAATGTTCAGGATCTGTGTTATATCTACAAACTAAAATAAATAAATAAGCGGTCAACTGCAAGTTGAACTTGCGCAATAAGTGTTCCGTATGTTAATTGCTTTTAAAATAAAAAATTTTGTTACAGAGGTGTAAAATGATTAGTGACTTCACAAAACACGCCCCAAATGAGTTTTCAACAAAGTGTGTTTCCAATCTTTACTGAAAACTGATGACCTTAAAATTTTTGTTTTTATATATCAGATAAATTATCAAAGGTAATGCACTCGTGATAATTTTCGTTCAATCTACCCGTGGAGAATAGTCCAAAATTTTTTCCAAATTTTTTGATCAATACTTTTCGAGAAAAGAGGAGGACAGCGATTTTTCACGATTTTTCAAAAATAATACAAAGAAAATCGTGCTCAACTATTACAATATATACATATATATATATATATATATATATATATATATATATATATATATATATATATATATATATATATATATATATACATATATATATATATATATATATATATATATATATATATATATATATATATATATATATATATATATATATACATATACATACATACATATATATATATATATATATAATATATATATATATATATATATAATATATATTACTCGTGTTTTCACAAGCTTTCATTTGACACCACACTCGATGACCTAGTAATTTGTTTTTTTTTACGATTTCACCCCCCAAAACTAACCCCTTAAGTCAAAATTTAACTTTCAAAACTACAAAACTACATGGTTTTGATGAGGTCAACACAACAATTCCTATATTAGTATCAAATTTCAACTTTGTATGACAAATAGTTTCGGAGAAAATCGGGTGTGACAGACGAACAGACGGACAGACAGACGGACAGATACCGAAGTGATCTTATAAGTGTTCCGTACGGAACATTGAAAATAAGCTCAATACAAAAAACTCAAGGCTTATTCTATTTTATTTTCTGCCTCCTTTTCAAATTTCCCTTAATAAATATGAAAAAAGTCAAGTGGAATAGTAAAACGAAAAAAACATCTCGACATCTCAGAAAAACACCAAAAAAGTTCCCTTATGGCTGAGATACCAGTAACTAGTTTTTCAGCTGCTGTTTTAACGGCGCAGGTTATTGACAAGTATTGAAATTATTGAGGACATTGATCACATTGTAAGAGCAGGACCTTTTATTTCTTTTTGATACTGAGGCCCTGCCAGTATAGCACTTCAACGCATACATCCTTTGAACACCTCAGCTTTAAAAAAATATATATGACGCGGATTAAAATTTTAAAATCTTAAGATAAGAATTAGCCATATGCGGCCCTAATCGATTAAATATATTCAGCCAACTGGACCGAAGAAGGACCCATTTGATTAATCTGAGGCATAAATTTTAAAGTTTTTAAACACTAGAGATTTATAACATTTAAACACAGCAGATATAACCTGCTACAAGGGTTGAAGTGGGATTAAACAAGTATATCAGAAAGCAACTTTCTTGTCTCCTGTGTCTATGACTATAAGTTTAAATCCTCCGTCTGCAGTTCTCATTTTATGTTTTTAATCTATTCTGTAGTCAAATCTTCGAGTCAAGAATTAAACGTAAACCTTTGCCACAATTTAAATATTTAAGTGTAGTAATATTTAATTTATAAGGGTTAAGCTTTAATAAATAATCAGTTGCTAAATTGTAAAAATTGATCAAGTCATTATTTATTATTTCTTGAGCAGTACCAATATTTTTACTGGGAAGGAGGAAAGATAAAAATGAGTAGTGCAATAATTAAGAACGCCAGGAAAGTTAATTGTGTACAGCTTAGAATAATAGACTCAATATACTGCCCTGTGAAATAAACAAATTAGGAAATCGGAATAGGGGTTGTTGGGTGCAACCTGCTGCATTCGGTAGAACTGTATTCGTTTTTTACGTCCACACACGCCCACGCCACACACACACATACACATATATAGTGTCATCTCTTTTATGAATATATTGCTCTTAAATTTCGTAAGAATGTGTTAATTTTGATAATTTCAAGTAATTTGTATACAGAATCTTCTAGAACTTCAAAAAGATTTCTAAAAATATAGAATATCCTACAAGTCATTCGACTCAACTCGTCGAGATCCTCCCTTACTGAAAAGCATTGTATTTCTAAAAAATCACCTATATAGATTTTAGCTCTTCTTCACGTCCCTAGTGTCCCATTTCCATCGTCCTAGTGGTACGATAACTCTCGGACGAATTCAGAAATCGACTTCAAATTTGGTACACATATAATACTTGAAATAGGAAAAGAACCTATAATTTTAAGCGATATTGCTTCAACGAAAGGAAAGAGGGTCGTTAAATATTGTCTAGTATCAATAGAATTGTGAGTGTTCACAAAATTCACCATTATCATCTTCGAAAATTCCAAAATTAATTGGAATGTAAAGCGTTATTTAAACCTCCTTGATGCTTTAAGAACAAAATTCAAAATGGCTCTGATATAATAAAACAATTTGTATTTGTACCTTTGGTAACTTCTCTATCGATTATCTTTAGAAATCCACTAAGTACTAATGGATCTTCCTTAATTGATTTTTTGATTCCGTCGAATACCTTGGTAAGACCGAAAAAGGATAAAATTATACTACTTCGGTCACAATTTTTAGACAAAGGTCCATGTTGTTGGATTTTTCGGAGATGATATCACAAGCACGACCAACCTAAAAACAATTACTGTATTAAGAAAAACTACTAACCCGAAACAATATGTTCGTAGATTATATATATATATATATATATATATATATATATATATATATATATATATATTATATATATATATATATATATTAGGGTGGTCACAAAAATCAATGCTCGAATTTTTTTGGGGGGACCCTCCTAAGACTTGACTAAGAAATGAGACTGGTAAAATTT
>CM032449.1:125777406-125784906 GCA_019049505.1 Pachyrhynchus sulphureomaculatus | reverse complement strand
TGGTAGGCTTCATCTGTTCTGATTGACCTGTACTTTAAATAG
Organism: Pachyrhynchus sulphureomaculatus; assembly: GCA_019049505.1. Classification (NCBI taxonomy): domain Eukaryota; kingdom Metazoa; phylum Arthropoda; class Insecta; order Coleoptera; family Curculionidae; genus Pachyrhynchus; species Pachyrhynchus sulphureomaculatus. The sequence continues at coordinate 125,784,864 of CM032449.1, read as the reverse complement.
CTTTCTTTCTTTTCACGGCATTTCTCTTTGATTTCTGCACTGAACCATGGTGTTTTTTGTTCTCCACTTTTTATTTTTATCAACAGTTTTAGTCTCTAATGCCTCATATGCAGCTTCTAATACATTTATTTTTATTTTTAACCAACCATCACTTATGTTATCATGGTCATTTATTTGATTTATTCTGATTTTTTCTTTCAGTCTTCTCTGGTACAGGTCTCTCGTTAATTCTTCTTGTAGATTTTTCTATTCCTTATCTTTGTTTCCAGTTCCTTATTTTGGTGTAGCTTTGTGTTTTCTTTCTTATGTTCCACCTTAGTTTACACATAACTAAATTATGATCACTTCCTACGTTTGGTGATATCAAGCTTCTTACATCTAATATATGGCGTGGATGCATTTCACTGTTTATTAGGACATAATCTATCATTAATCTATTACCTCTAGTGTTCTCGAATGTATATTTATATTGCTCCTTATGGTCAAGGTATGTATGATTTATTCTCAACTCGTTTGTAGCGCAAAAATTTATAATAAGCTCCCCGTTATCATTTTTTTATGTTTTCATTAAATCTCTGTTTAACTCCTGGTATAACCTCATTTCAACTCTTGAATTATAGTCACCCATTATTATTATTGTTTCGTTGATTGGTATCTCATCTATCATTTGCTGGAGTTCTTCACAAGAATTGTCCCCTGTCTTTTTCTGGTTTACAATTTTCAGGTGCATAAATTCCCGCTACATTTGTATTTTTGTTGTTTATTCTTAGTTTAACCGTTACTATTATCTCCGATATGTACTGACACTTCATTATGTAGTTTTTCTTCTTAATCATCCGGGCTACTCCTTCTTTTGCCTGCTGGTCTTTCGCACACACCGTTTGTAAAGCAGGATATTTTTCTCCTAACATCATTTGTCCTTTCCCCTTCTTTTTTGTTTCTTGTACGGCGCATATATCTGTTTTGTGTTCTCTGATTTCCTTTTCCACTTCCTGGTCTCTCCCGTTTATAGATTTTATATTCCAAGTGCCGAGTCTCATTACATCCCGTCCTTTCCAATTTCTTAACCTTCTCCTTGCATGTGTCGTCATCGTTAAATCCGTCCTATTCCGAGGCAGGGCTCTCATTCTGTGAGCGTTTTTGGTTTTTTTATCTCAGGTAGGTTGCTAGCCTGACCTGGGAACCCTCCTCCTTTACCCGGGCTTGGGACCGACAACAGTCACTAAGTTACTCGATCCACCCAGCGACCTGCTGGCGGAGTCTAACAAAGTAAAGTAATCAAAATCATTTTAATGGCCTTTTTCAAGTTTTATGAATTTAAACTGTTCGAATTCTAAACTTTGATAAATATCGCGTTAAAACGGCTTAGAAAGTCGACAATACCACTATCACTATCGGCAGTTCTTGGTCATCTAACCAATTTTAAAGAGATTAGTCTTCAAATAAATCTAATCCAAATATTAATTATCCTTGTTAGGTATTACCCGTAATCTATAATCCATTTTTTTCTATAATTTTTTATGAATATGCTGTGGTTTTCATGAAACATGAATCATAATTCAACGGATAATCATGTATTGTTGTGGCTAAAATATCCTTGCTCACTTATAAGAATTATTAGAATTAAAAAGTTTTTTTTTATATAAAACGGTAATAAGGGAGTCAACTGTAACTTTCAAAATTAGTTAGATCTTAAAAACCGCCTATAGATAGTGACGTTGCATTCTAAATTTAACCATTTTAGTGTGGCAGTTATTTATTTAGAGTTTTGATATTCTATACCTAAACAATTTAAATTCTAAAATTTTAAATAAATACTTAGATAGTAACTTCATGGCCTTCCGATGGTAATGGTAACCCATCAAGACTGAGTAATCGACTTACTAACTAACTAGATGAATATTTTAGCGTTGGTCTAGGATGTTTAAAATCGGTTTTGTCATTTTTAAGAGATGATTTCCATTGATTCGCCTCAGTTTTCTTAAAGTGTCACTAACACTTTATAACAAGGCAATAAAACGGAAGAAGCCATTTTTTAAGTCGTTATAGTATATAGTCTTCCAAAGTCTACTGTTTTAAAAATTTATTTACTATATATTAAAGCATATTAATACCTACACATTGGCCATCTTGTGGCTCGATTTGACTTCTTTGCATAATTAGGACTTTTTAAAATAGAACACACGCCTGCCTCGAATATTTTTTTCACATGCACAGATCAAATATTTGAACTAAATAACAATATAAGGAATATATCAATTTTGGTCCTTTCATATTACCTTGCGGTTCATAATATCCTGAAGAACAGTAGCATTATAATTTTCTAATAAATCTTCTAAAATTTCAACCAAGCAGGTTATGTTGGGTTTTAACCCGTCTAGTATGTATGAAGTTTCAAGTTCCACTGATTTAATTTGTTGAGCTGTATTTAATATAGGTCGCGTTATAAGGTTGTGACCTCTTCTGAAAAATGTTTATCCATGGCGAATGTCTTTTCCAGAAGAATTCTCATAGTCTTAGATCTAGAAAAATTTATGTTAGCTATATCTTAGCTATTTTTTTTTGCCAGTATATATATATATATATATATAATATATATATAATATATATATAAATATACATATATATGTATATATGTATATATATATATATATATATATATATATATTATATATATATATATATATATATATATGTATATATATATATATATAAATATATATATATATATATATATATATATATATATATATATATATTTACTGGCGAGCAAAAAAATCGACTCAAACTATTTGGCTTCATTTAACACCGATCCTAGAATTGAGTGTTGACATATTTATACAGATTTTAGTATTATTTGAAAGTTAATTCTATTCCCTTTCTAATGATACCAAATTTCATAGCATACCTCATGGTTTTTACTGATTAAAATAACTGAAAGGGAAACAAGGAAAACAAGGATTGAAAATGGGGGTAAGAGAAAGGAAAAATTAAACTAATTTTAAGTTTAACAATTAAATTTATTGATAAAAACCAAAATCAATATTTTGTATTACCCCTCTAACCCTTATTTTTTTTATCGCTCGCCTTCCCGCCTCAGTAGGGATTTTACCCTTTTCCATATCCCACGAATATCGGCGAGGATGTCGTAATACCGGTCAACGTTGTCCAAGTGCCGAAACATGCATTTTTATAATTCACGGCACCTTTTAAACAACGCGATAGTACTGCCACGGACGTTATTTGCATTTCTACAAACAACTACTACCCATGAACACTCACATTATTATTACTGCTTCCCAGCTAGTTTTTTTATGGAGCGGTGAGATTTTTCACCACTGTTTGTGGGATTCTTCCCCACTCTTCCGCCATCGCAACTTTTAAGTCTCTTATCGAAGCAAGGGCTGAATTTCTGGCTCGAACTCTTCTTTCGAGCTCATCCCAAATATGCTCGATTGGATTTAGGTCAGGACCCCACACCGACCGAAAATGCAAAGAAGCTGTTTGCCTCTAAACATCTTGCCTATCGACAACGGCGTGAAAATCCTAACACCATAAACCGTAACACCTTTGTTCGTGCCACGAACAAATGCAAAGAAATTATCGACGAAACCAAGGAGGCACACAATCAACGAATATAGAAACAAACTTCTCGCTTGTCCCAACAATTCCAGGTCCTTTTGGTCAGTCGCTAAGGCAGTCAGTCAAAATTTTCACCAAATCCACCATACCACCACTCACACGGCCAGATAATTCTATTGCAACGACACCTGTTGAGAAAGCGAACTTGTTGGCTGAACTCTTTGCTTTCACATTCTACTGTCGATTTCCAAGGAAAAACACCACCTACTATTCCCATAGTGCAGTCAACGATGCCCGATATTGTCTTCAGACAGCGTATCATAAAACGTATTTTAATGAAGCTAGACACCAAAAAAGCTTCTGGGCGCTGACGGAATACCTGCCATAGTTCTCAAAAACTGTGCGAGGGAACTAACACCAGTTTTTCTGTAACTTTTCAACCTACCCTACAGAAAGGGAATATTTCCTTCCTGCTGTAAATGTGCCACAGTTCAGCCGATACCTAAGAAAGGCAAGAAGACCTTGCCAAATAACTACCGACCAATCGCACTGCTTTCAATAATATCGAAAGTCATGGAAAAGGCTATCAATCAGCATCTTCTAAAATATCTGAAGGATTCAACATTATTAGCGATCATCGATATGGCTTTCGTAAAAATAGATCAACAGGAGATATTCTGACTTATGTAACAAACGTTTGGAACAACGCAACTGAACACTTTGGAGAATCTCGAGCGGTTGCTCTTGACATATCCAAGGCATTCGATCGTGTTTTGGCACGATGGGCTTGTTGGCTAAGCTACGCTCTTATGGTATGTCTGAAAAGTTCTGTTTGTGGCTCTCATGTTTTCCTCAGAGAGCGTTCTTTACGAGTGGCAGTCGACGGATTTCTTTCTAACATCTTCACTATCAACGCCAGTGTACCTCAAGGCTCCATACTGTCTCCTACTCTTTTTCTCATTTACATTAACGATCTGCTGGAAAAGACCGAGAATCCAATCTAACAGCTTTGCAGATGACAGTACGTTTATCTCTTCATTCACTTTGAACGCTCGGACATCGGCTACTCAGACGAATATTCCGCAGACAGCAGAAGTCATTCAACTTAACAAAGACCTGGAACAAATTTTATCTTGGGTGACAATAACCAAGTGGAATTTAACGCTATAAAAAACCCAGGCGGCAGTGTTTTCTAAAAAAGTTAACGTTGCTGAACCCGACATAGTTATGTGGGGGCACTCCATTCCTCTAACACTCATCACTCAATTTGTTGGGCATTAATTTGGGAGCAAATATGTCCTGGCATGAACATGTTGCAGGCATAGCCAGGAGAGCTTCTCAAAAGTTGGGAATATTATTTCGAACCAGAAAGCTTTACACTCCACAACAACTGTTAATTCTTTACAAAAAGCTCAAATTCGACCAACTATGGAATACTGCTCCCACTTGTTTGGGGCTCTCCGCTCCCAAAACATACACTGCATTTGTTGGATTCTATTCAGAGAGGAGCTGTTCGTCTGAATGGAGACCCGGAACTGACCGGCGACCTTGATTCGCTGGAACATCGAAAAACGGTTGGCGACTTGAGCCTATTCTACAAGTATTTTCATAGAAAGTGTTCGAAGGATGTGGCCCGCTTAATTCCTCCTAGAGCGGTGCATGTTAGAAGTACAAACGTCACGCTAATACTTCACATCCGTATGAGGTTCAGCTTGTTACTCCTCGTACAACGCTTTTCAAGCAGTTTTTTATATGGAGAACATCATCCCTTTCGAATAATTTGCCCAGGACTGTGTTTCCCCACCGGGTACAATTTACAGCGATTCAAGAACAACGTGAATCGCTTTTTTTTTCCGCACACGTGTCGCTCCTGTAGCGCTTTAGGAACTTCTTCCCTGTAGTACGTATGGCTAGACACATAAAAAAAAACACAAGTCAGTCTAATGTGGGTATTCCCACTTCCGCCCAGGTAATGGCTGCTGCACCGATGCAGAAGCATGTGGCCTCGCATTTTCTTGCATTAGCACGAAGCTATCGCCAACAAACCCAGCATAAGAACGACGTGTTCCTGCAGGATCTCTTCGAATGTACCGGTGAGCAGTTAATCCACTGCTACGAGTCTCAGCCGTCACAAAACCAAATCGGTTTTCGCATCCAGTGAGATGCCTCGCCACACCATGACAGAATCTCCTCCGTAGGCGACCGTTTCAGCAAATGCAGTACTGCACATAGCGCTCCCCAGGCCTCCTATAGACTTGTTTTCTTCTATCTTTGCCTTGTAGGCACATTCGGGACTCGTCAGAGAATAAAACGAGCGCCATTGCTCTAAAGTCCAGTCGACATGTTCTCGGGAAAAATCTAAGTCGCGCTGGCTTCTTCGGAGCTAGGTTAGCTTCTTGAAGTCTTCTTCTGACTGTCCAATTACTTACAGCCCGACTACAAACTTGTCGGAGCTCCTGCTGGACTTCAACGCCGGTCAAGTGAGCGATTTCTTAGAGTTGTGTTGTCAATGAAGGGGTCGTCTCGCTCCGAGGTACACCTTCTGCTTCCTGATCCTGGTCTCTTGTGTAAAGACGCCAGTCTGTTGGTAACGTCAGAACGACGGCTCGCTGGCTCAGGACCAATTGTGCAGCGACTACACGTTGGCTATGTCCTTCTTGCAATAGTGCAATGGCTTCTGCCGTTTCTTCTTCCGGGTGGTATCCATTTTCCGATGACGTAATTAATGAGCAGATATAGCAGAGATGTTGACGGTTCAAGTTTCGATAAAGGAATGATTGCATGTTTTTTTATAGGGATGATTACGTTGCTGAGGACGAGCAAAAACGGTTCTATTGGTAAAACCGTTTTAATCAGTAAAACTTTTTGGAAATTCCAAAGGTTCTTGGTATTATTGGAAAGAGTAGAGAATCAGCATTTAATGATACAAAAATGTTTTGGGGGCAAAAGTTATAAAACTGACAGCTGATCTAATGCTTGGGCCACTAAAAAAGGAACAAATTTTATAACAAGTTTATATATGGTTTTGATCTTCAGTGTATCAAAAACTTTATAGTTTTTCTTACTTCGAGGAACATGTTCTAAGAAATTAAAAAGTACTTGCATTGCCAAATAAATCCCTAATATTTATCATAATAGCAGTTTTTATGCACTCGTCTAGAAAGTTATCAACCTTCAATCGATTACAACGATTAGATACTTAGAGTGAGACTAGTAAAACTAAATTTTTATTGTTACTTGTATTTATGACTATTATGACAACTATTAAAATGTTCCCAAATAGTTAACTTGTATTTATGTTTATATTCATTTTACCCCAAGAGAATTAGGCCTAGCGCAAACTGGAGACTTTTTGCCCGCAGACAGTTTTGTCACCAGGCCGAGAGCTTATACAGCATATGAGAGTGCGCACACTAGAAGACAAGACGGGGGCAAGAGAAAAGTGTCGTCGAGCCCGCAGACACCCGGCGATTTTTTTTGTCTGCAGACGGCCGGCTTAAGATAGGACAATAGAAGTGCATGTGCCGGCGCAGACTGGGGCAAAACTGTCTTCTACCAAACATTCTCTCAGCCAAACTATGTACCATCTTGTATATCCCTGTCTAGATTTTTTTATTTTTTTTGTAAAGATGTTTCAATTTTTTTTGTTCATTTTGTGAAAAGTTGTATTAAATATGTTTAGAAGAACAGATTGAAAATTTAATAGGCGAAATGGAAAAACTCCTAGCAAAAGGAGGAAATGTATATATTTTGATAGGCTGTTGTTTCTTCTTCCATTCATTGAGAACGTAGACACCAATAGTAACCTTGACGATAAAGCGAATACGTGAGATGCTGATAATAATGTACGAGTTCCTACACCTGAGCCTGTACAGA
>CM032449.1:125753646-125777306 GCA_019049505.1 Pachyrhynchus sulphureomaculatus | reverse complement strand
CCCTACGTAGACGACAATCCTGCATCACACTTACTTGCAGCCTCTTAGAGTCGATCGATCGTAGTCTAACAATATTAAGGTAGATCGCCAGCAGTTCAAGTTTGAGCACCCCTGATCTAAATGTTATGAAATTTTGACACGTATCATTTGAAGGTTGGTACTTCCTAAAAACCATGTGGATTTTTTTGAAAAGGGCGATATTTATGTGTCAGACAAAAAACTTTTCAGCCTACGTGTTATATGTTCTACTGGTTGCACTAGTATATTTTTGCTTTTGTTTTCTGTGCATCAGTTCCAGAAGAGGCGATAATTTAAAACGTACTGACAAAATACGTGAAGCATTTTAAAAATCCCTTGGACTGAAACCGTCTTGATCTGATGAAACGACATTTGTATTCCTACCTATTTTACTTTAAACAAATAGTTACATAAGTTGTAAGCAAACAACTGATAATTTTACTTAGGATCTATTCCAGGGCCAAAACTAAAAGTTTGAAAGTAACACTTTATTATTAATAAATTTGGATGAATATGGGATCATTGATGATTTGTGATTTGTTACAATATTACACGATAATTACAAATGTACTCGACAAGCTAAATCATTTTTTTAATGATGTAAAATCGTACTGCAAATATAAATCCAACACTTATTTGAGACTATCCCATAGCCGGAACATTTTTGATTAACCATGCCACAGGATTCAAATGTATCTCTGTTAGTAAGTTTGCTAGAAAAATCTCCGAGTAAAATATCTTAATTATCTCGTATTTGCTTTAAATTAATAATTATTGCCTTTTTTCGGTTAAGTTATACGAAAGTTTTTGGCCGTCATCCTTTAGATTTGCGTGGCAAAGTTCCTACCAGAGTTGCGCAACCAATTATACTTTAAAATGTCCAAAATGCTATATCCAAAAATAGACTGTCGCTTAACCACTTGAATCAAGTACCATAAGATTTTTTGACGCTAAAAAAGTCGAGCGCCCCAAAGAGCAGACGCCGCCAAGACCGGACCCAGCTTTAAAGCCCAAAAAACGTCGACCACAAAAACGGACTGTCATTTAACAATATAAAATCAATAAATTTAGTTTGTTCTTAATAAAATAAGAGAGAACCTGCAAAAGGCAGACGCCGCTAATATCGGAGGATGAAGCTGGACCCACTTTTTCCAGCCAAAAACAGCAAAACTTGTAACTGGTTCAAGGTTAAAAACCTCATTTCAAAACCTCGAGAAACGACCGTTTTTGGCTGGAAAAAGTAGGTCGTCATAAGCGTGACAACCATGAAGAACAGGTTGGCAGAAGGTGGACTATACGGGAGAATTGCAGTAAGGAAACCACTTCTTAGGCAAGTGAATAAACGTAAACGATTAGAATGGGCCCGAGAATATGAAAATTGGACATCAGAACAATGGAATTCCGTCCTTTGGAGCGACGAATCTAAATTCGAAATTTTCGAGTTTACATGCAGCGGTCAGCTGTCTACAGTAAAATATGGTGGAGGTTCAGTAATGGTTTGTGGTTGTTTTGGCAACGGTAAAGTTGGAAAAATCTTTAGGGTAGAAGGAATCCTGCGAAAAGAAACACTATCAAGAAATTTTGTTAACTCAAATGCTTCCTTCTGGAAGAGATATTTTTCAGGGGAAATTTATTTTTCAGCATGACAACGACCCTAAACATTCTGCTAAACAAATTAGAGAACTTTTGGACCAATGGAAATCCGATGACGTCCTGGAAGTGATGACTTGGCCCCCATAATCACCCGACTTGAACCCCATCGAATTGCTGTGGGACCATTAGGACAGGTGTGTTCGAAAATTCAATCCAACATCGGAAAATCACTTGTGGGAACTTTTACAAGCAAACTGGATTAAAATAACCGAAGAAACTCTGAAAAAACTACTGGACAGACTGCCGAAACACATAGATGAGAAAAATCCTGAAAAATCACGAATATTTTTTCCGATATTCTAGACTGTAAATAATGTGAAAATAAATAACAATTCATTAAAATTAAATATATATATATATATATATATATATATATATATATATATATATATATATATATATATATATATATATATATATATATATATATATTATCTGGGTTATTGGAACTGAGATAACTAGGTGGGCAAATACTTTCTGACGGTAGTGTATACTTAAGAAAAATATTTTAAAAGTTGTTAAGTAAATAATACAAAAGAATAGCGATTATTTATTTGTATTGTACTTTAAATTATAAGAATTTTTCTTTTTAAATATCTTGTTAAGTGTTAACATTATTTTTCAACGTGTTTAATGGATCACTGATGAAAACTATGGCGCCTCCTTGTCTGCAGGATAACTTCAAAAAAAATAATCAAATCTGCAAAAATAAATCTTGTAAAACTTTAGTATGCAATTTTCGACCAAAAAATTTATGTTTAATTATCACAGGCCGACAAAATTTGGCCAAACCTTTTACCCAGACACCAAAATATACTTTTCTAAAGGTTTCGCGCTGAATTCTAATCCGAGGTCAGAATTTCTTTGATTGCTCCGGTTTTCGAGATAGTCTAACCTAAAAGTGCGAAAATCACGTTTTTTCGACATATTTCAGATTACGTTACATCGAAAGGTAATTTTTTTTTCAAACCATTAATGGGGTCGGAAAGAACTACTCTTCTTCTTCAAAACGCATTTGGATTTGTCCGGATATCTTTTTTCATCTTTGAGAAATCGTATGTTAAAATTAAGTATTTCGACTTATTTCTCGATTTTTGGAAAATGAAAGGCATAGAATAAATATAATCCTTCGACGCATTAAATTTTGTAAAGATTGTTAATTTATGGTTAAAGATGTTTCAAATTAGACTTATTTTGAGTTTAATAAACAAATACAAAAGCTAATGCGTCGAAGAATTGTATTTATTCACGATTTTTCAAAGATAAAAAAAGATATCCAGACAAATCCAAATGCGTTTTGAAAAGGAAGAGTACATATTAATGGTTTCATGAAAAAAAATTACCTCTCGATGTAACATAACCTCAAATATCTCGAAAAAACCATGATTTTCGAACTCTTAGTTTAGAATATCTCAAAAGCCGCAGCCATCAGAGAAATTCTGACCTCGGATTCGAATTTAGCGCGTCAAAAACTTTTAGAAAAGTATATTCTGGTTTCTTGGTACAAAATTTGTCGACCGATGTTATTTATAAAAACTTATTTCGACATTTTGTAGAAAAAGTAATTATTAAGATTAAAAAAAAGTTAAAAATCATTAAAAATTGACTGAGTAATATAGTAGACAGTGTATTGAGATAGGTAGCGGTCCCAAGCCAACGCCAGGTCACATTTGGTGCTATAACTTTGTAATTTAATGGAATTTTCTTAAAATTTTTTTGAATAATTTTTAGAAGTATAGAGAATAAAAATCCGTAAAAAAGAAAATCGAATTTTTGGAAATTCGAGGTATATGTAATTCTGTTTCATATAAATGTGGTAAGAAAGAACTTAAGATATCAGAAGATATTCCGTGACTATAAACTTAAAATTAACTTTAACTTGAAGCTAATCCTGTGGTAGGGGGTCGGAGGGTCTTAGGTAGTGATGTTTGACCTTTGGTGGAGGTCCATAGACGTTTCTCACTGTGAGGTTGGGGTGGTGAATGGCTTTATTCAGGAATTTGAGCTGAGCGTTACTTATGAATTCCCGAATTGTGGGCATTACAAGGTATGGATGAATTTGGATCTTAAGGATGCACCATGGGGCTTTAGCGATGATTCGGAGGGCCTGGTTTTGAACGAACTGGAGGGTAGATCTATGAGTACGTGACATTTTACATTACGAAATGAAGTTGAATGAAAAAGGGCCCTGTAGAAAAAAAAATTGGAAAATTAAGCAAAGCAGCATTATATATAATAATAATAAAATCCAGATCTAGAAAATAGAAACTACATGATAATTTATACCTTAAATATTATCGAATGAATATAATGTAACTTGTTGTAAGTATATTTATTTACATATATATTTTTTATGAACATTTATTTTGAAGCAGATTAGACGGTTGCTACCTATAGCAATTAGCAACATTTTACAGTTATTTTTTTTTCACCTTTGAAGTAGTATAATGTTCCAAGACAGAAATGTACATACGAGGCTGGTTTGAAAAGTCCGTGCAAAGTCCGAGAGATGGCACCACCGGCGCGTATCGAGGTCATGTTTAGTTAGTAGCATCTCTTGAATGAACGCACACCAAGTTTCAGCCATATTGGTCTATTTCTTTGTGTTTGGCATTCGTGTGAATCCAGGAAGTCGAGTGATTTTCAAGAAATGGACGAAAAAAGAATTTCGTGTGGTGATTAAACATTACTTTATGAAAGGCAAGACGCCTCAGGAGACTAAAGAGAAGCTTGATAAACATTATGGTGACTCTGCACCTTCGATTAGAACAGTTTATAAGTGGTTTCAAAATTTTCGGACTGGCCATATGGGTACAAGTGACGCTGAACGTTCTGGACGGCCTGTGGAGGTTACGACTCCAGAAATCATTGATCAAATCCATGATATGGTGATGGATGACAGAAGAGTTAAGGTGCGTGAGATTGCTAGTGCTGTGGGCATCTCGACTGAACGGCTACATAATATTTTGCAAAACATTTGGACATGAGAAAGCTATCCGCAAGATGGGTGCCGCGATTGCTCACGATTGACCAAAAACGGAATCGTGTGAAGTGTTGCAAGGATGGTTTGCAGCTGTTCCAGAAGAATCCGGAGGACTTTAAGCGTCGTTTCGTCACTGTGGATGAAACATGGATACATTACTATACTCCTGAGACCAAACAACAATCTAAACAATGGGTTACTAAGGGGGAATCTGCACCAAAAAAGGCGAAGACCGTTCCTTCGGCCGGAAAGGTTATGGCGACTGTCTTTTGGGATTCGCAAGGGATAATCCTCATCGACTATCTGGAAAAGGGTAAAACTATTACAGGTGAATATTATTCATCGTTATTGGACCGTTTGAAAACCGAGCTGCAAGAAAAATCCCGCGATTGGCCCACAAGAAAGTCCTTTTCCATCACGACAACGCACCAGCACACACCTCAGCAGTTGTGGTCGCAAAATTAATGGAAATAGGATTCCAACTCGTTTTACATCCCCCCTATTCTCCAGACTTGGCTCCCTCGGACTACTATTTGTTCCCCAATTTGAAGAAATGGCTGGCGGGACAAAGATTTTATTCAAACGAGGAGGTGATTGCAGACACTAATGGATATTTTGCAGATTTGGACAAATCCTATTATTTGGAAGGGATCAACAAACTAGAACATCGTTGGACGAAGTGTATAAGCCTAAAAGGAGACTATGTCGAAAAATAAAAACGGTTTACCCCAAACACATAAGTAGTTTTTATTTTTGCACGGACTTTTCAAACCAGCCTCGTATATACCCACCTATCCCTCACATAAGTTTCTTGATCTATATTTGCTTACTCATTCCCGATAACTCATAGTAAATATTCACTATGCATAATACTCGCACCATTTGCTTATTTAAGTGTTTTAAAAATATTTTAATAAATAATTTAGACTGTATCATTTCCCTTTTAGATAAACACAAGAAACTCGAGATATCAAGAATTTATTACATATATTTGTTTTCTAAAATAAATAGTTATCGCTACTTGTTTCGAATTGTCAACTAGAGAGCAGACAGATAAACAAAAATCCTAATGGAATTTGATGCCGCTGATCAACTGGATGTCGAATGGCATAGTATTTTCCAGAAGCACCTCAAAAATTTGTCATGTCAAAAAGATACTAAAATATTATTAATCGAAGATACTTTAAAAAAGATATTTTGTCCAGGTGAGAAAACTGTATTAAAAATTATAGGCACAGTACTTAGACAAAACGTAGTTAATTATCCAACTATTATAATTTCGGCAACTATATTACCCATTAAGAAATTTGGAAAGAACTTTTATGTATTTAACCTACAACGAAAACGAAAACCTATTAAGAAACACCTATAATGTTTTATTTCTTTACGATTCTGCTAAAACATATATAGACAAACATACTTATAGTATAACAGAAAAATCTAAATCCCTTTTTCTTGTTTTAAGCTGTTCATATTTAATAACCGGTCAAGTGCAAGTTGAACTTGCGCAATTAGTGTTCCGTACGATGATTGTTTTTAAAACAAAAATGTTCGTTACGGAACTATAAAATGATCAGTGACTTCAAAAAACACATTCCAAGTGAGTTTTCAACAAAGTTTTTTATTAAAGGTAATGTACCCGTGGTAATTTTCGTTCAATCTGCACTCTGTGGAGAATATTCCAGAATTTTTTCAAAATTGTTTGATCGGTACTTTTTGAGACATTACATTATATATATTTTTGAACTAGTCTATTTATAAGATTTCATTTGACACCCCACTCGATGACCTAGTAAAAAAAAAATCACCTCCGATTTCACCCCCAAAACTCTTAAGTCAAAATTTAACTTTCAAAACTACACGGCTCTGATGAGGCCATCAATTCCTATATTAGTACCAAATTTCAACTTTCTATGTCATATAGTTTCAGAGTAAATTGGGTGAGACAGGCAGATAAACGGACAGACAGACATCGAAGTGATCTTATAAGTGTTCCGTACAGAACACCAAAAATGTTTAGGGCTAAAATTATTAAAGTTCTGTTGAAAATCATTTTTAAAGATATCTCACATGCTGAGCTTCCGTAAATTACTTCGAAAAGTAGTTTAATTATGATTATAAATTAGTTCCTAAAGTTTGAAAAATAAATTACTATTTGAAAAAAGTTAGTTCGGTTATCCATTTCCGATATAAAGTCAGTAATAAATTACTGTAGTTGAATTATCTCTTGCTGTAATAAAAATTTGTTATGTTATTCAATTACTACTTATAAAGTAATTCAATTACTTCTTGTAATAATTGTATAGTACTTTGATAGGTTTTCAGTTACTTTTGTTGTTATTCTGTTACAGAAACTGAATTACGCCATGGTAATTCAATTGTTTTATATTTCTTCAATTACTTTATACAATTTCCATTTTTTCAGTTCATTTACTTAGGCGTCGGCCACTCTGAGCGAATGACAGTTATAAAAAAAATATTATTCTCTTTAAAAATATTATAGTAAAAAATTATCTTCTAAATGAGCAAATAATTTTTAGTGGATTCCTAATAGAAAAATTCAAGGAATTTGACTTTTCAATTTTTACATTCGATTGCTGTGTGTGTTTCTAATAAATAAGAATTGTGATAAAAATGCGTTAATTTTCTATTAACCTGAAACAATTGTGTGATAATTTCCCTACTAAGAATAACTATATTTCTATTAAGTAATTAAACTGAACCTTTGGCAACTGCACTACTAAAAATAATTCAAGAACGCTTATAGAAATTCAATTACTATAAAAGTAATTGAATTACAAAGAACTTAGCACGTACATCTGCATTATTCCTTTTTTTATTATCATTCTTCTTGTTTTCTAAAACAAATTAACAAGCTGTCCTCAAAATTCTTAAAGCTAATTTTCGAGTACTAATAATAAAAAGATATCTATAGGTAATAAACCTGAGATAGAACCAAAGAAGATGAATATACTGAAATCGCCAACCATTCCAATGAATTAAGGTTTCTGGTAAGTTCTGGCCCTACAGTCAGGCAGATAACTCTTTTCTAAATAGAATCTAACAAATATAGCTTATGTCTGGGAGCAGAGCCTCAGATATGGGAGCAGTATTCCGTCGTTGGTCCAATTTGAGCTGTGTTCAAGAATATTGTTGTAGGTGTAAAGTTTTCTAGTACGAAATAATATTTCCAGCTTTTAAGAAGCTGTCTTTACTATGCATCAACATCCAAGACATATTTTCTTCCAAGTAAACATGCAGCAGTTGAATGACGATGCTAGAGAAATGGAGTGTCCCGACATAATTACGAGTATGTCGGGTCCTGCAACGTTCAGCTTTTTAGAGAAAACTGCTGCTTGAGTTTTTACAACAGTATATTATCTTTTTTTGTTACCTCAAAATAGAACTTCTTCCAGGTCTTTGTTAAGTTGGGGCTATCTGCGGATATTTGCTGGATAGCTGATGTTCGAGCATTCAAAGTAAATGAAGAAACAAGCGCAGTCGTTGGCAAAACTGTAAATTTGATTCCTGGTCCTTTCCTGGATTTTTAATGTATAAGAGAAAGAAAGTATGAGACAGTATGAAACCTTGGGGTAACCCGTCAACTGTCACTCGTAAAGAAACGTCTCTGAGGAAATACGAAGGTTATAAACAAAACAGATAAACAACAACTGATCGTAGCTAATAATCGGTCATGCCAAACACAATAGAATGTTTTATATACAGTCAGTCCAAAAAGTCTCCATACAGCACATGCTTTCTATACTATGTTTCTGTTATGTTTAACTAATTAATTGGAACTATAAGAAAACATGTTTAAATTAATATTTGAAAATTAACCAACGAGGGTTAGTATTAAAAACAACTACGGAACATTTTATTTAGAAGTTACATCATTGTTATAAAAATATAAACAAAATTAATGCCAAGAAAGTTTCCATACAATTACCAATAATAGTTTGATGGAGTTTAACGAAAAATAACAACTTCGTTTAAACTAATATTTAGTGGGATCGCCGTTAACCTTAATAATCTCCTGCAACCTTTTTGTCATGCTTGCAACCAGCTTTCAAGTAACTTCTGCTGGCATGTTCTTCCATTCGTTCAATATTCTGTTTTTTAATTCTTCTCTATTTGAAACATTATGTTTGCGAACGCACCGTTTAAGTTCCTTTCATAAATACTCGATGGGGTTAACATCGGGTGATTGCAGAGGTGTATGAAGCTGCTGCCGCACATTATGGATCATTCATTCTCGCACCAAGTTTGCGGTATGTTTCGGATCATTGTCCTTTTTCCGAGTGCTAATTTTTGGACATTTTCTCTTAAATTTTCTCTCAATATGTTCAGATAAACATGCTGATCCATGGTACCATTAATAATATGTAAATTTCCAACTCCTCCAGCGGACATGCATCCCCAAAGTAGAACACTGCCACCCTCTTGTCTCACCGTGGGACAAATGTTTTTAATATCGAATGCGGTATTGGAAAATATCATCCCTTTGGAATAATTTGCCCAGGGCTGTTTCCCACCGAGTATAATTTACAGCGATTCAAGAACAACGTGCCTCGCTTTTTCCGCACACATGCTGCTCCTGGAGCGCTTTAGGGACTTCACTGTAGCACGTGTGCTGGACCCATAAAAAAATTCTTCTTTCTCCAAACTTTAGTTCTGCCATCAGACCCAAAAAGGTAAATTTTAGGTTCATCACTAACCGCTTTTTGCGGTTAGCTTCAGAAATTAACGGCTTCTTCCTGGCTGCATACCCCTTATAGCGTAAACAATTTCTCATTGTTTGTGAATAAACATTTTTCGAAAATAGTTTCCGTACTTCTTCTTTTAATTGTGGTTCACTTTTCTTGAGATTTATAATTATTTGTCTAACAATACTGGTCTCTTCATGTGGAGTTAATTTCTTGGGACGACCGGAGCGTTGTCGAATTTTATAGGAACCCGTTGATTTATACTGGTTTACAATGTATTGAACAGAAGCAAGCAAGTTTTTAACATTTTTTCCTATATTTCTATACGATTTCCCATCTTTCCACAATTCAATTATGATCTGTCGAACTTGAAATTGAATTTCATAATTTCTCTCGCTCCTTTTTAACACTACTTTGAAAACCCACTGCCAAATTACCAGCAACAAGTGATAGATAGGGAAGTATGGCCGAAAATTATTCATTTCTTTTCAGTTTAGCAAGCAATAGATAGCTTGATAAAATGCGGCTGATTATAACGTGTTTTTTTCATTGCAGTTCCTGAGTGTATGGAGATTGTTTTGACATTAATTTTGTTTAGATTTTTATAACAATGATGTAACTTGTAAATAAAATGTTCCGTAGTTGTTTTTAATACTAATCCTCGTTAGTTAAGTTTCAAATATTAATTTAAACATGTTTTCTCATAGTTCCCATTAATTAGTTAGACATAACAGAAAAATAGTATAGAAAGCAGGTGGTATATGGAAACTTTTTGGACTGACTGTATATCTAAAACAGCCGCTCGATATTCGCCAAAATGTTTAATTAAGGTTGTTCTAATTATGTGTGACATAATTTAGACAATCTTCTATTAATCTTTACTTACGAAAACCATATTAATAGTCACTAATAAGATTAAATTCATCCAGATATTTTGGTTGATAGCTTTTACTATAACTTTCGATATTACTGAAAGTAATACGACTGGTCCGTAGTAGCCTTTTTGGGTATCGGCTGAAGTCTCACGCATTTCCAACAGGAAGGAAATATTCCTTTCTCTGTGAGATAAGTTAAAAAGTCTACAAAAAACTGGTGTTAGTTTGTTTTTTATTATGCGTATTTTTCGAGTACTACAGTAAGTATTCCATCGTTGCTAGAGGCATTTTTGGCGCTAACTTCAGTAAAATACGTTTTATGACACGATGTCTAAAGACAATATTGAGCTTTGAAAAATCATTATGGAGCATATTGACTTGTAGTCCATTATCCAAGGTCTGAGCGACATATTAAGAACAAACCAGATTGCTAATTGTGCTACGTCCGTTAAATAATACAAGTTGAGAAATTAGATACTTGATCTGGTCAAATATACTGATGTCTCGAATACCTTCGCAAAGGTTCACAATATAGAAATGGGTCTATAGCTAGACTGAAGTGATTCGTGCCTCTTTTCAAGCTTCAGGAAGAGTACTTTTGTAAGTAATAAATTGGTTCTAATTAGGTATGAATGCAGTCCCTAACAACGAAGCACAAAATTCCATCAGGACCAGGCCTTACTTTTTAGTTGTGTCTCCATTGGCAGAAATACGATATTAGACAGGGTATTTCAGTTTAATATGCTAACATTAACTACCTTTATCATCATTAAGGGGAAGTACTATGCTGGTTGACTGTTCCAAAGAACTTAGCAAAAAATTCACTTTCTCTGTGGGGTAGGAGAGAACATTTTTCCCATCAGTAAATAGTTCTGGACTAAACGAATGGCCAGAAGGTTTGAGGGTTACTTGATATGGAATTTTTAACCCTTGATATATGTGCTCTATATGTTAAACTAATTATTTTTTATTAGTGACTGTGATTTTGAAATTTTCAGTTTTCTGAAATAACACTTGATTCACTTGATTCATTAACGTCCTGGAAAGGAAGTAGGTTTTTTAAGATTTTATGTAGGATCATGTTGTTGTCAAATAAGGGAACTTTGATCGCCTATAAACAGTTGATAAGAAATTTTCGGGTTTCGGGAAATTTAAGTGTGAAGGAAATAATTAGTGTAGGCTGATGTACATAGATCCTCACCCACAAGCGGACATGGATTCTCGGTACCGTGTAGATAAGCAAAAATCATCCTATTTTCAAGTTATTTGGGTTAAAAGGGGGTCTATTGAAGTCTCTCATTATCGGTAATTTCTTGCCATAAAGGTAATGAAGTGACTCAAAGTACTTACAGAGAGAAGTTTGTGGTACGGGTACATTCAGCAATATAATTGGAAAAATTATTTTAGATCTCAATGATGGATATGATATAAAAAAAGAAGATAAAGAAATATGTGAAAAATGCTTA
This sequence comes from Pachyrhynchus sulphureomaculatus, assembly GCA_019049505.1. Taxonomy (NCBI): domain Eukaryota; kingdom Metazoa; phylum Arthropoda; class Insecta; order Coleoptera; family Curculionidae; genus Pachyrhynchus; species Pachyrhynchus sulphureomaculatus. The sequence goes on along the minus strand of CM032449.1, from coordinate 125,765,605 downwards.
ATTGATGCGCTTACTTTACTCTCAAGTCGATCAAACCTTCCCAGACAAAATCAAATACAGTGTATGCTAAACATGGCAAAATATGTGTTGAAAGAAGAATCTAGTTTTATGAACCTAAATGCTAGTAACTCTCTTCACAGTTTAATGTACATATCGGAACTCTCTGAAGAAATACAACAAAACTTCTATTTATGGAATTTTTGAATTCATTTCTGGAGCATTTGAGTGGAGTTAAATGGCTAATGGAATCCAAATACTGGACCGAAATTTTTGCATTAACTATTAATTATGGAAATTTAAGTGACAAAATTTTAAAAATTGGGTAAGTAAATACCACTTACCAATAAATATAATATATATATATATATATATATATATATATATATATATATATATATATATATATATATATATATATATATATATATATATATATATATATATATATATATATATATATATATATATATATATATATATATACATATATATATATATATATATATATATATATATATATATATATATATATATATATATATATATATATATATATATATAGGGGGTTAGAAACAAAGAGATGCATAACTTAAATTTTGAGAAAATCATCTTGAAAGTTATTGTAACTTTAAAAATTCAAATAATACCTGAACCATTTAACAAAACCATTGTTAGGGCATCCTAGTCTAGTACAGAGAATGGGTCTATCCGTCTGCAAGGTATCAGATGTTGGGTAAAGAAACCTCATCAAGTAAATAACTTAAGTTAGACAATTTTTTCACTTACATCTTTTGCTTCTGACCCCCCTCATATATATATATATATATATATATATATATATATATATATATATATATATATATATATATATATATATATATATATATATATATATATATATATATATATATAACATGTAGGCTGAAAAGTTTTTAGTCTAACTTCTTTAAAAACCGTGTTTTTGCAAAATTTGACTTTATTCATCAACATTCTTCTCCTTCAAGAGCGATACAATCAGTCCAACGCTTTTCTAACATTTCTATACCTTTCTTGCAAAAGGATTTGTCTTTGCCTTCAAAATAGGCGATAATTTCTTCATTGGAGCCAAATCTTTTTCTCGTGAGCATTTGTTTGAGGTCTGCGAATAGATAATAGGCTTTGCGATTTCTGCCTTCAAACGCACCAATAACTTTATATAATATTCGCTATTGATGGTTTTTCTTTTTCAGCATAGCCGATGAAAATTATTCCATTCGCATCGCAAAATACAGAGGCTAAAACTTTCCCAGCCGACTGTTGCGTCTTTGGTCGCTTCGGGCAGCTTTCACTGACTGCTGTCTACTAAACTGACTGCCGATGTGTTTCCGGTGTGTAGTGGTGGATCCATGTTCCATCTATTGCCACATATCGTATGAAAAAAAACCTTTTTATTGTGCTTAAACAGGTCCAAACAGCGCTCAGAATCATCAACACGCTGTTTTTTTTGGTCCACGGTGAGCAAACGCGAAACCCATTTCGAACAGAGCTTTCTTATATCCAAATATTCATGCAAAATATGACCAACATGTTCTTTTAATATCTTTAGGGTGTTAGTTATCTCGCGCAATTTCACTTTACGGTCATCCAAAACAATTTTGTGGATTTTTTTTTATGTTTTCTGGTGTAACCACCTCATTTGGGCGTCCAGAGTGTTCAGCATCATTTGTGTCTGTACTACGTTTAAATTCAGCATACCAGTAAATTATGAATGATTTTCCAGGGGCAGAGTCCCCGTAACACTTGTCAAACCATTGCTTTGCCTGAACGATATTTTTTCCTATCAAAAAACAGTGTTTAATCAACACACGAAATTCGATTTTTTTCATTGTTTTGAAAATATCAAAAGTAGCTTCACTAAAATCATTGTAACGTGTAAACTAATCGTCGAAATATCATGAAATTTTGACACGTATCGTTTGAAGATTGGTACTTTGTAAAAATCATATGGATTTTTTGAAAAGGGCGACATCTATGTGTCGGACCAAAAACTTTTCAGCCTATGTGTCCTATATTCTTGAGTGTATTACTTTTATGATCAATTTTTTGCTGGAGATACAGCAAAGACCTATAACGAAAAATCACTGACGACAAATGATCAGTAACTACCAGAATTGAACAAAATTTACATTTCAATAATCCATCATTGCTCTCTGCTGAACGTTTTCATGACATGTGTGTCGTCATATTACGCCTCACTAACTTGTTAGTCGAACTGGGATCGACAGAAAGGAAAGCAAAACGCAAAGTACTTGTCACCGTACTACTGCGACACAGGAGCAAGATACAACAATTTAAAGCAATGATATTGTAATCCCATTATTGAAAGCAGCCGTTCAATAAAGACACACAGCCTAGCAGTCATAATTGCTAAAAATAACCTCTAGGCAGTATAGTCGTAGAAATTGCGATTGTCATATATGATTTTACTAAAAAATATTCTGCCGGTCTGTGGCTTGTGTTGGAAAACTTCGATGGAGGGTGGTATATTTTCAATATTGGGCCGACAGCGGCCAGAGATATAACTCCTGGTATCTTACTACTTGTTTATGGCGACTCCTCGGACTACAAAGTGTTTGTTAAAACATCGTATTTGTTTTGAAAATTTTGAGACTTTTTATACAGTCATTTATACGAGTGCACAAAAAATTATATTCTTTTTTTTCATTAGCGAAAATTTTCGTTACAGGAACTGTAAGCTTTCAGACTTTTGCCCCCGACCTCTCAAAATTTGATTTAATGGCCCTGCAAAAAACACAGTTGGGTCCTGACAAATAACGATTATATATGTGTTGAAACCGGAAAGTGGTATATTTCAGTAAACAATTGTATACTTTGGCCTACGGTATCGTATGTTAGTGAGTTCGGCGGCACTTTCTGATCATGAAACGTATAAGGGGAGGCGCACACTGGGGAAAAACAGTCTGGAGACTGTCTGCCGACTATCTACCAGTGTGAAAGACACTTGGAGGGCACGACAGTTTGGTCGCCACGCCTCCGCACACTAGAGACAAGACAGTCGCATATCTGGTAGCTAGCGAGATGGATCTTATGGAAATTACTGCAATTGCTATAGTTGTTCACCGAGAAAGGAGATTGAAGCATAGAAACAGACAGTACTGGGTACACCCTATTTACAGCACCAGATTACTAAAAGGCAAATTTTACACTTTGTATGATAATTTACGAGAGCATCCAACTAGGTTTTTTTCTTACTTTCGAATGAGTGTAACATCGTTTGATGAATTAATAGCTAAATTTGGGAAAGGTATAACGTACCATACAACCTTCCGATTGTGTATACCTGTAGAAGAGAGAGTTGCAGTGACAATAAGGAAAAATAAGTAAAATGAATATTCCTTCCACCAAAAATGTTTTATTACTGCAAAGGTAGTAATTCAGAATTATCAGACTCGTCAGTAAAATTGCTGAGTAATGACTGTACTGATTCTTCACCTTATGGCGATACTGCAGACATGGATATCTGGCTGGGACTTCTGCTTTGATAACCATGTGATCCACGCTGGCGTGGAGTTGAAGTCGTAGAAAAGTGGTCCGGGATGTATCTAGGTGGAGGCGGTTGAGGCGTAAAACAAGGTGTCATTTCTAAAATACTCAGTGGGTTGTGACTTGGTCACTTTATGGACTTTAAAACAACGATAGTTTGCATCCATTTTTTTGTAATCACCTAATAACTGCAACAGTTACATCCTCATTTGTGTTCACGGTCCTTTTCTCTTTTAATATTGTGAGGAGTGACTCCTCAAATGAATTCTTCTTTCTACCTACTCTGACACGCTCTTCTGTACAGGGCTCAGGAGTAGGAACTCGTACATCATTATCAGCATCTCACGTATTCGCTTTATCGTCAAGGTTACTATTGGTGTCTACGTTCTCAATGAATGGAAGAAGAAACAACAGCCTATCAAAATATATACATTTCCTCATTTTGCTAGGAGTTTTTTTCCATTTCGCCTATTAAATTTTCAATCTGTTCTTCTAACATATTTAATACAACTTTTCACAAAATGAACAAAAAAATTGAAACATCTTTACAAAAAAAATAAAAATCTAGACAGGGATATACAAGATGGTACATAGTTTGGCTGAGAGAATGTTTGGTAGAAGACAGTTTTGCCCCCAGTCTGCGCCGGCACATGCACTTCTATTGTCCTATCTTAAGCCGGCCGTCTGCAGACAAAAAAGTTGCCGGGTGTCTGCCGGGCTCGACGACACTTTTCTCTTGCCCCCGTCTTGTCATCTAGTGAGCGCACTCTCATATGCTGTATAAGCTCTCGGCCTGGTGACAAAACTGTCTGCGGGCAAAAAGTCTCCAGTTTGCGCTAGGCCTAATTCTCTTGGGGTAAAAATGAATATAAACATAAATACAAGTTAACTATTTGGGAACATTTTAATAGTTGTCATAATAGTCATAAATATAAGTAACAATAAAAATTTAGTTTTACTAGTCTCACTCTAAGTATCTAATCGTTGTAATCGATTGAAGGTTGATAACTTTCTAGACGAGTGCACAAAAACTGCTATTATAATAAATATTAGGGATTTATTTGGCAATGCAAGTACTTTTTAATTTCTTAGAACATGTTCCTCGAAGTAAGAAAACTATAAAGTTTTTGATACACTGATGATCAAAATCATATATAAACTTGTTATAAAATTTGTTCCTTTTTAGTGGCCCAAGCATCAGATCAGTTTTATAACTTTTGCGAAAACATTTTTGTATCATTAAAATGCTGATTCTCTACTCTTTCCAATAATACCAAGAACATTTGAATTTCCAAAAAGTTTTACTGATTAAAACGGTTTTACCCAATAGAACCGTTTTTGCTCGCTCAGCAACGTACTCATCCCTATAAAAAAACATGCAATCATTCCTTTATCGAAACTTGAATCGTCAACATCTCTGCTATATCTGCTCATTAATTACGTCATCGGAAAATGGATACCACCCCGGAAGAAACGGCAGAAGCCATTGCACTATTGCAAGAAGGACATAGCCAACGTGTAGTCGCTGCACAATTGGTCCTGAGCCAGCGAGCCGTCTTCAGACGTTACCAAGAGACTGGCGTCTTTACACAGAGACCAGGATCAGGAAGCAGAAGGTGTACCTCGGAGCGAGACGACCCCTTCATCGACAACACAACTCTAAGAAATCGCCACTTGACCGGCGTTGAAGTCCAGCAGGAGCTCCGACAAGTTTGTAGTCGGGCTGTAAGTCATTGGACAGTCAGAAGAAGACTTCAAGAAGCTAACCTAGCTCCGAAGAAGCCAGCGCGACTTAGATTTTTCCCGAGAACATGTCGACTGGACCTTAGAGCAATGGCGCTCCGTTTTATTCTCTGACGAGTCCCGAATGTGCCTACATGGCAAAGATAGAAGAAAACAAGTCTATAGGAGGCCTGGGGAGCGCTATGTGCAGTACTGCATTACTGAAACGGTCGCCTACGGAGGAGATTCTGTCATGGTGTGGCGACGCATCTCACTGGATGCGAAAACCGATTTGGTTTTCGTGACGGCTGAGACTCGTAGCAGTGGATTAACTGCTCACCGGTACATTGAAGAGATCCTGCAGGAACACGTCGTTCCTTACGCTGGGTTTGTTGGCGATAGCTTCGTGCTAATGCAAGAAAATGCGAGGCCGCATGCTTCTGCATCGGTGCAGCAATACCTGGCGGAAGTGGGAATACCCACATTAGACTGACTTGTGTTTTTTTTTTATGGGTCTAGCATACGTGCTGCAGGGAAGAAGTCCCTAAAGCGCTACAGGAGCGACACGTGTGCGGAAAAAGCGATTCACGTTGTTCTTGAATCGCTGTAAATTGTACCCGGTGGGAAACACAGTTCTGGGCAAATTATTCCAAAGGGATGATGTTTTCCATATAAAAGACCGCTTGAAAAGCGTTGTACGAGGAGTAACAAGCTGAACCTCATACGGATGTGAAGTATTAGCGCGACGTGTACTTCTAACATGCACCGCTCTGGGAGGAATTAAGCGGGACACATCCTTCGAACACTTTCTATGAAAATACTTGTAGAATAGGCTCAAGTCGCCAACCGTTTTTTTTTTTTTCGATGTTCCAGCGAATCAAGGTCGCCGGTCAGTTCCGAGTCTCCATTCAGACGAACAGCTCTTCTCTGAACAGAATCCAACAAACGCAGTGTATGTTTGGGAGCGGAGCCCCAAACATGGGAGCAGTATTCCATAGTTGGTCGAATTTGAGCTTTGTAAAGAATTAACAGTTGTTGTGGAGTGGTTCGAAATAATATTCCCAACTTTTGAGAAGCTCTCCTGGCTATGCCTGCAACATGTTCATGCCAGGACATATTTGCTCCCAAATTAATGCCCAACAAATTGAGTGACGATGTTAGAGGAATGGAGTGCCCCCACATAACTATATCGGGTTCAGCAACGTTAACTTTTTTAGAAAAAACTGCCGCCTGGGTTTTTGTAGCGTTAAATTGCACTTGGTTTTTGTCACCCCAAGATAAAATTTCTTCCAGGTCTTTGTTAAGTTGAATGACTTCCTGCTGTCTGCGGATATTCGTCTGAGTAGCCGATGTCCGAGCGCTCAAAGTGAATGAAGAGATAAGCGTACTGTTATCTGCAAAGCTGTAGATTGGATTCTCGGTCTTTTCCAGCAGATCGTTAATGTAAATGAGAAAAAGAGTAGGAGACAGAATGGAGCCTTGAGGTATACCGGCGTTGATAGTGAAGGTGTTAGAAAGAAATCCGTCGACTGCCACTCGTAAAGAACGCTCTCTGAGGAAACATGAGAGCCACAAACAGAACTTTTCAGACATACCATAAGAGCGTAGCTTAGCCAACAGCCCATCGTGCCAAACACGATCGAATGCCTTGGATATGTCAAGAGCAACCGCTCGAGATTCTCCAAAGTGTTCAATTGCGTTGTTCCAAACGTGAGTTACATAAGTCAGAAGATCTCCTGTTGATCTATTTTTACGAAAGCCATATCGATGATCGCTAATAATGTTGAATCCTTCAAGATATTTTAGAAGATGCTGATTGATAGCTTTTTTCCATGACTTTCGATATTATTGAAAGCAGTGCGATTGGGCGGTAGTTATTTGGCAAGGTCTTCTTCCCTTTTCTAGGTATCGGCTGAACTGTGGCACATTTACAGCAGGAAGGAAATATTCCCTTTCTGTAGGATAGGTTGAAAAGTCTACAGAAAACTGGTGTTAGTTCCCTCGCACAGTTTTTGAGAACTATGGTAGGTATTCCGTCAGCGTCAGAAGCTTTTTTGGTGTCTAGCTTCATTAAAATACGTTTTATGATATGCTGTCTGAAGACAATATCGGGCATCGTTGACTGCACTATGGGAATAGTAGGTGGTGTTTTTCCTTGGAAATCGACAGTAGAATGTGAAGCAAAGAGTTCAGCCAACAAGTTCGCTTTCTCAACAGGTGTCGTTGCAATAGAATTATCTGGCCGTGTGAGTGGTGGTATGGTGGATTTGGTGAAATTTTGACTGACTGCCTTAGCGACTGACCAAAAGGACCTAGAATTGTTGGGACAAGCGAGAAGTTTGTTTCTAATTCGTTGATTGTGTGCCTCCTTGGTTTCGTCGATAATTTCTTTGCATTTGTTCCTGGCACGAACAAAGGTGTTACGGTTTATGGTGTTAGGATTTTCACGCCGTTGTCGGTAGGCAAGATGTTTAGAGGCAACAGCTTCTTTGCATTTTCGGTCCGTGTGGGGTCCTGACCTAAATCCAATCGAGCATATTTGGGATGAGCTCGAAAGAAGAGTTCGAGCCAGAAAATTTAGCCCTTGCTTCGATAAGAGACTTAAAAGTTGCGATGGCGGAAGAGTGGGGAAGAATCCCACAAACAGTGGTGAAAAATCTCACCCCGCTCCATAAAAAACTAGCTGGAAGCAGTAATAATAATGTGAGTGTTCATGGGTAGTAGTTGTTTGCAGAAATGCAAATAACATCTGTGGCAGTACTATCGCGTTGTTTAAAAGGTGCCGTGAATTACAAAAATGTATGTTTCGGCACTTGGACAACGTTGACGGGTATTACGACATCCTCGCCGATATTCTTGGGATATGGAAAAGGGTAAAATCCCTACTGAGGCGGGAAAGCGAGCGATAAAAAAAAAGGGCTAGAGGGGTAATACAAAATATTTATTTTGGTTTTTATCAATAAATTTAATTGTTAAACTTAAAATTTGTTTAATTTTTCCTTTCTCTCATCCCCATTTTCAATCTTTGTTTTCCTTGTTTCCCTTTCAATTATTTTAATCAGTAAAAAGCATGAGGTATGCTATGAAATTTGGTATCATTAGAAAAAGAATAGAATGAACTTTCAAATAATACTAAAATCTGTATAAATATGTCAACACTAAATTCTAGGATCGGTGTTAAATGAAGCCAAATAGTTTGAGTCGTTGTTTTTGCTCGCAAGTATATATATATATATATATATATATATATATATATATATATATATAATATATATATATATATATATATATATACACGAGGCTGGTTTGAAAAGTCCGTGCAAAAATAAAAACTACTTATGTGTTTGGGGGTAAACCTTTTTTATTTTTCGACATAGTCTCCTTTTAGGCTTATACACTTCGTCCAACGATGTTCTAGTTTGTTGATCCCTACCGAATAATAGGATTTGTCCAAGTCTGCAAAATATCCATTAGTATCTGCAATCACCTCCTCGTTTGAATAAAATCTTTGTCCCCCGCCAGCCATTTCTTCAAATTGGGGAACAAATAGTAGTCCGAGGAAGCCAAGTCTGGAGAATAGGGGGGATGCGAAACGAGTTGGAATCCTATTTCCACTAATTTTGCGACCACAACTGCTGAGGAGTGTGCTGGTGCGTTGTCGTGATGGAAAAGGACTTTCTTGTGGGCCAATCGCGGGCGTTTTTCTTGCAGCTCGGATTTCAAACGGTCCAATCACGATGAATAATATTCACCTGTAATAGTTTTTTACCCTTTTCCAGATAGTCGATGAGCGAATCCCAAAAGACAGTCGCCATAACCTTTCCGGCCGAAGGAACGGTCTTCGCCTTTTTTGGTGCAGATTCTCCCTTGGTAACTCATTGTTTAGATTGTTGTTTGGTCTCAGGAGTATAGTAATGTATCCATGTTTCATCCACAGTGACGAAACGACGCTTAAAGTCCTCCGGATTCTTCTGGAACAGCTGCAAACCATCCTTGCAACACTTCACCACGATTCCGTTTTTGGTCAATCGTGAGCAATCGCGGCACCCATCTTGCGGATAGCTTTCTCATGTCCAAATGTTTATGCAAAATATTATGTACCCGTTCAGTCGAGATGCCCACAGCATTAGCAATCCCACGCACCTTAACTCTTCTGTCATCCATCACCATATCATGGATTTGATCAATGATTTCTGGAGTCGTAACCTCCACAGGCCGTCCAGAACGTTCAGCGTCACTTGTGCCCATACGGCCAGTCTGAAAATTTTGAAACCACTTATAAACTATTCTAATCGAAGGTGCAGAGTCACCATAATGTTTATCAAGCTTCTCTTTAGTCTCCTGAGGCGTTTTGCCTTTCATAAAGTAATGTTTAATCACCACACACGAAATTCTTTTTCGTCCATTTCTTGAAAATCACTCGACTTCCTTGATTCACACGAATGCCAAACACAAAGAAATAGACCAATATGGCTGAAACTTGGTGTGCGTTCATTCAAGAGATGCTACTAACTAAACATGACCTCGATACGCGCCGGTGGTGCCATCTCTCGGACTTTGCACGGACTTTTCAAACCAGCCTCGTATATATATATATATATATATATATATATATATATATATATATAATATATATATATATATATATATATATCTATATATATATATATATATATATATATATATATATATATATATATATTTATATATATATATATATATATAATATATATATATATATATATATATATATATATATATATATATATATATATATATATATATATATATATATATATACTGGCGAGCAAAAAAATAGCTAAGATATAGCTAACATAAATTTTTCTAGATCTAAGACTATGATGAGAATTCTTCTGGAAAAGACATTCACCATGGATAAGCATTTTTCAGAAGAGGTCACAACACTTATAACGCGACCTATATTAAATACAGCTCAACAAATTAAATCAATGGAACTTGAAACTTCATACATGCTAGACGGGTTAAAACCCAACATAACTTGCTTGGTCGAAATTTTAGAAGATTTATTAGAAAATTATAATGCTACTGTTCTTCAGGATATTATGAACCGCAAGGTAATATGAAGGGGCCAAAATTGGTATATTCCTTATATTGTTATTTAGTTCAAATGTTTGATCTATGTATGTGAGAAAATATTCGAGGCAGCTATTTTAAAAGTTCTAATTATGCAAAGAAGTCAAATCGAGCCACAAGATGGCCAATGTGTAAGTATTAATATGCTTTAATATATAGTAAATAAATTTTAAAACAGTAGACTTTGGAACACCACATACTATGACGACTTAAAAAATGGCTTCTTCCGTTTTATTGCCTTATTATAAAGTGTTAGTGACACTTTAAGAAAACAGCGGCGAATCAATGTAGATCATCTCTTAAAAATGACAAAAACCGATTTTAAACATCCTAGATCAACGCTAAATATCATCTAGTTAGTTAGTAAGTCGATTACTCGGTCTTGATGGGTTACCATTACCATCGGTAGGCCATGAAGTTACTATCTAAGTATTTATTTAAAATTTTAGAATTTAAATTGGTAGAATGTCAAACTCTAAAACTCTAAATAACTGCCACACTAAAATGGTTAAATTTAGAATGCAACGTCACTATCTATAGGCGGTCTTTAAGATCTAACTAATTTTGAAGTTACAGTTGACTCCCTTATTACCGTTTTACATATAAAAAAAAACTTTTTAATTCTAATAATTCTTATAAGTGAGCAAGGATATTTTAGCCACAATACATGATTATCCGTTGAATTATGATCATGTTTCATGAAACTACAGCATATTCATAAAAAATTATAGAAAAAAATAGATTATAGATTTCGGGTAATACCTAATAAGGATAGGGAATATTTGGATTAGATTTATTTGAAGACTTATCTCTTTAAAATTGGTTAGATAACCAAGAACTGCCGATAGTGATAGTGGTATTGTCGACTTTCTAAGCTGTTTTATCGCGATATTTATCAAAGTTTAGAATTCGAACAGTTTAAATTCGTAAAACTTGAAAAGGGCCATTAAAATAATTTTGATTACTTTACTTGGTTAGACTTCGCCTGCAGGTCGCTGCGTGGATTGAGTAGCTTAGTGACCTGTTGTCGGTCCTAAGCCCGGGTAAAGGAGGAGGGTTTCCAGGTCAGGCTAGCAACCTACCTGGGATAAAAAACCAAGAACGCTCACAGAATGAGAGTCCTGCCTCGGAATAGGACGAATTTAACGATGACGACACATGCAAGGAGAAGGTTAAGAAATTGGAAAGGACGGGATGTAATGAGACTCGGCACTTGGAATATAAAATCTATAAACGGGAGAAACCAGGAAGTGGAAAAGGAAATCAGAGAACACAAAACAGATATATGCGCCTTACAAGAAACAAAAAAGAAGGGGAAAGGACAAATGATGTTAGGAGAAAATATCCTGCTTTACAACGGTGTGGCGAAAGACCAGCAGGCAAAAGAAGGAGTAGGCCGGATGATTAAGAAGAAAAACTACATAATGAAGTGTTAGTACATATCGGAGAGAATAGTAATGGTTAAACTAAGAATAAACAACAAAAATACAAATGTAGCGGGAATTTATGCACCTGAAAATTGTAAACCAGAAAAAGACAGGGGCAATTCTATGAAGAACTCCAGCAAATGATAGATGAG